>OZ023320.1:20024646-21224646 GCA_964007375.1 Ophion obscuratus | reverse complement strand
GCTGTCATTGGAAAATACCCATTAAATAACAGAAATTGCCATATTTAAGTCATGATGCTGCCACATGTTTAGATATTTAAAACAATTTTTATTTACCTTAGGCACCATGAACAGTGAAAGCTGCCGCAACCCTGACTTTTTCCGCCGAGTATAATCCTTATACCTCCCGGTACTGCAACCTAGGACGGAACAAATCCTCCCCATTCTAAGAAAAGAAAAACAGAACACAAATATAGCCTTGACTGTCATGGATTGGAAATATGTTTCAGAAAAGGGTATTCAGTTGATTTATTTTTTTCACTGATGCGAATGAAAGTTTGAAAAAAATGCGCTATGCAGACAATATTACTCGTTATGTGGCTTGTAAATGCAACTGCACTGGAGAAAAAACGGAACTTGTCAAAGAATTGTGGTTGTAATTGCAAGACAAATAACTTATAAATTACGCTCAATTTTATGCTTATTACTGCAGGGAGAATGGAGCGTAAAGGTTATGTTTCTCATTATCTGAGCTAAATGCAAGAAAAAAGAAATTGAAGGCTAACCCTAATGACGATTGATTGGGAGGAATATTGAAAATAATCCTACCTTGGGCTTTGAAGAAACCAATTTCGTGAAGATTTTCTCAATATTACAAACCACAATAATATTAAAAATGAGTCGCAAAGTGGAACACAAAGACACATCGAAATAAAATTCTTTTATTATTTGTGCGCATGCGTTAAGTTTGGACTATTATAATTATTTGAGACGTTCTCGTCAGGAGAGCTGCTAGTGGCACAATCTGGAACTATTGCAAGTCGGATTTTTCAAGACGCTGGAACTACGTATTGGCCTATACTGTGTCCACTCCTTCTCTCTAGTCTCCCTGGTGCGTCGCGTCGAATTCAAGATTTCACTTTGTTTCTCTTAATTTGTTATATATTTTCAATATATACTGTGCATCTGGAGTGTTAACGTTTTACTAATAATTATTTCTAAGTTTATGTGCTATTGTGTGAACAAAAACATTTGTCGTTATGATGTAATTAAAAAACATTGAGAAAATTGAAAGTGTGGTTAAACATGGTTGACGATCGCGGAACGGACGGGCCATCAACAAATTTTACAGTCAATGGAAGTATGTGTTCTTAATGTTACATTCAATTATCTATTTTTTTATAATCACATTTGCAAAAATCAAAAGAAAAAATCCAAGCCGTACAGCGAATGTAAGTCAATTATCGTTTTGCTAGTAAAGGCTGTTTGTTAATAATTTTAATTACCGATTAGAGTTAGCTTGAAATCGTGATATTATTTTAATCGGAAGGCCTCCGAAGGCCTTGGGTCAACATGGGGCTGCTACAGAGACTTGCGGTGGCCTTCGAAGGCGTCCGGAAGCCCTGCGGAAGCCTATGAAAATGACAACAAAAATTATAATAAAAAAGATATTAACAATTTAAATAATAACAATTTTGAAATATAATAAAAAGAATTAGAATAACAACTTTTTTAAATATCACATTTTCTAAAAAAATAATCACAATTCCAAAAAAACGAAAAAAAAAAATCCAAACCGTACAGCGAATGTAAGTAGGCATGCTCTTGTTGCTAGAAAAGGCTCTTAATAAATTTCATTACAGATCAGAGTTAGCTTAAAATAATAATATTTTCATCCGAAGGCCTCTGCAGGCCTTTCGAAGGTGATCAGACGCCCTGCGGGAGGCCTTTGGAAAAAAAACAACAAAAAAACAATAATTATTCAAACACTCATAAGTAAAATAATAACAGTTGAAAAATAACAATTTTTTTTAATACAAAAAAATACTAATATATCAATTTAATTGCAATTGATTGGATATTCTTTTATCTGGAATTAAACGTCGAGGACTGGGCGATGATGAAATGCCACGTGCTGACCCATGTGCCACTGCTGCGTGTTCTACCTCGGTTATTCAAAAACGAAGGAAAACGAGTGCAGAATTTCATTGTGACTACAGAACTAGCTTGTCGGCCTACCGATGATTCGGAGAAACTATGAAAAGAAATTACAGTGGAATATCAGCGGTATCGAGCTTAAAAAAACGCAAACCCTGAATAATTTGAAAAAAAGAGAGAAACAAATTAAGTAGACGGTAACTTGTCTATCGTCTAATGGTTTACAAAAACTAATAAAAAGGAGAGTGGTCAATACAGTCTAGAATAATAAAACAGAACAAAATATATAGCAATTTTCCACTTACAAATAAGACTGATTTAATATTTGTACAATTAAAACAGATTTAATATTTGTACAAATAAAACTGATATAATATCTACATGCGTGTTAATTTCTACTTTCTTACTAGCCCTATTAATCCATCCACTCACACTCCCCCCTCGATTCATCTACAGAAATAATTTGTTACGTCAGCGGATTGCAAATAACTATTCACTTCCGGCGCGTGTGAAGTACACACACAGATTTTTAATTCGACTTTGACTGTTCGTATTCACAAATAATATTCGAGCCCTGTGATACGCGGAATGCCTGCATTAGGAGAATCAAGTATAAAAAAGTACACACTGGGAATCGTTGGTGAATCAATCCACGTTTTATATTTGTGCCCATGTTTGTTTTCTTCTGCGACGCACTCAGACTCGACTATAAGATACAAACGTACTCTTCAATCGATAAAAATGTCTGCAAATGGAAAGTAGCAGTTTCTCATCTTCGTTTTCCTTCACGGATTCGTCTTTATTGCAATCGTAGGTACTGTTTCGAGATCTCGTGCCCGTTTGTCGCTTCTAATCCTAATTCTTAGCTTAATGCGTCCATAATCTTACAATCGACCCGAGGATTTGAGTAACACTTTTCACTCGTCTCTCAAGATCTTAGTGATCAAGATATTTCGAAAGCAAGCTCTTTTCAGGTATGAATACGCAAAATTGATCCAAGGGTAATTGGATGGTGCTGAATCGAATGGCAATAATAATTTTGCAATCAACCCCCGAGAAAATGTTGAAAAAAACGTTTAAAACCCGTTTCATGCGGAACCTAATAATTTTATCGAAATGTATGCCCGACAAAAGTTATTCGTCACAAGAAAACACGTAAAAAAGTATTGAATGTTCATCTTTGTATCTGCAAAAGGGAGAAAAAACGGATGAAAATGTATTTGCAAAACATAATCGCTTTGCATCCGAAGCACCACTGGGAATGAGACGCAATATCTCTCCCGTACTCGTTGGAGTACGTTCCGCGCAACACGCTTATTGTTATTACATTCCGAATTAAACGGTTTTAAAATATTTTTAAACGTTTCAAAACACTTTCTCAGGGGGTCGACATTCAATTCAGCGTCATCCCATTACCCTTAGATCAATTTTGTGTATTCGTACCTAAAACGTTTTTACTTTCATGTTTATTTAGTGGGCTATGAAGCAGTATGGTACCTCGACAGAGCCTGAGCTTTTCTTCAATGTTCTCGGATACCAACATCGTCGGCGTTACGGGACAGCCAATATGCAGCATTGAAGATCACACTTCGAAAAATACCGATTGTTTCGAAGATCAACGTGGGGGCGCAGCTGCATCCGGCCAGTGCGCTTCTCCTCGTTGCACATTATACGTTTTTGATCCATTTTGATACTAAAGGTCTGCATAGACTACGACACTTATTGCGACACAAATGTCGGACACTAATGTCCGTTCTGTTCACACATAAGACGGTTTCGGTGTCTCAGAAAGTGTCTGTACTGTGATGTCGCTACACAAGTGTCTTAGATGTCCACACACAAAACTACTGACACGCTGCAGTACCCGCTCGCACGCCATGGAGAAACGCCGTGCGGCGGTAGCCGTGATTTTGTGCGCTGTTATTAAGGGGCTATACCAGTGTGACACAGAAAAATCGATTTTTTGCCCTTCTTCGACAGTTTATTCTTTCAAGAATATCATCATCATTTATATATATATATATATATATATATATATATAAATATCATTTTATCTTGCAAAAATCGATAGTTAAATCTTTAAACGCATGTTTCTCGAAATTAGATTTTTCAAATTTGCTGACATTGTAACTCAGAGATCCGATTGACTGAAAATTTGAACTGAGTACTCTTGAATATATTTACTCTACAATGACGTAGGATATTTTTGATTGGATGAAAATTGACAATTTGGCATTGAAAAAAACGAGCATTTTATATGCAAGAAAACAGACTTTTTTCATAACTACGCCATTTTGTTTGTTTTTTATATTTTTCAAAAATCCTACGTCATTGTACAGGAAATACCTTCCAGTTTAACGACATTTTTTTCCTTTTTCGGTTTCAGCTACTCGTCCAGCCGGTATCATGTCATCAGTAGGGGAACTTTTTTTTGGCCTGCTAAGGCAGCGCATACGTCGCTTGGATCTCAATATTTTTCAATGAAAAAATTATGTAATATAGGTCAAATATATGATTAATTTTCCAAAACATTTAATTGAGTACTTTTCTTCCAAAAAAAATCCTGAAAATCACCCAAATTTCCAGCGTTCACACTGGTATAGCGACTTAAGCTGTGTTCTTAAATTATGATTTTTTCTGCCGACTTTAGCCGATATTGTGCCAAACTGTTCCGCTAAGCATTGAAGTGCTGCCTGTTTTTTTTATTCTATTTTTATAATCAGCACAACATATTTGCCAAAGTTCAGGCAGTCCTTCCACAAGAGATATCAAATTTTTAATACTCTCCTTGCTCCACGTAATGGCCATTTTGATTTAACGGGGGTCGCGAGTGTCTGGATAATTTCGCGCCGGTTCGAAAACTTGAACACTGCGGCAGACACTCCGACACAACCTGTTCACACGGCGCTCGGCGCGACACCTAGCGAGATGTCGCAATAAATGTCGCGAGATCAGACAGTGGGGTTCACACACAGACACTCGATGTATACATTGAGTGTATACACCAAAGTGTCGTAGTGTAAACCTACCTTAAGCAAAACGCTAAAAAAAATAAAAATATATTCGTTATTTCAACAAATCCGAAGTACCGTAAATCCTAAATGGGTGGGATGAATACGATTTTGAGATCAGCACTTGAAGTTAGAGTTTCTCGTCTTTGCATTCTCCGCATATTCTTTTTTTCCTTTCTCTGATTTCTTCACTCTAAAGAGACGGGCGCACGGTCGGTAAAAATCCTACGGCCAAGTTTTCTTCCAGGCAGATCACATTTCGGGCAAACGAAGAGAAAGACGTCGTCGGCAGAGCGGAACGAGTTTCTTTGATTTTTTCCGAAATATCCGCCGTCCCGAAGAAGCCTGGCAATGTGCAGATCAACCATCTCTCGCACCGATGGGCCGCTCAGTCGGTGTTGCCACTGCACGCTCGATGTCGTGAGCCTGACAAGAAACTGACGAGAGCTGTGAAACGGCCCGGTAAATGAATCTGCGCTTCGAATACCCTTCGGACCCTCTTCAAATTTTATTCAATTGGATAATTTCATGTTCGAGGCACACGGGGCGGTCCCGTCCGAACTCTCTTATCCACGTTACTCAGCTGAAAACTTACAGTGTACGACGTTCAGTGCACTAGTTCAGTTTAATAAAAATAACAATCAATCCTCTCACATTTTTTTTTTACATTTCTCACGAACCACAAACAACTTCACCGGATGAGTTCGTTTCGACAGTTTTTGCAAATGGTTGCCTCGGGATTTTGCGTTAATTCGCGAAAGTCCGGCACAGTAACGAGCAGCGAAGGGGGTTCGAATTTAATCGTTCCTCGATAAGCGGCCACGACTTCACCGCGTGAATTCGGGCTAATCCCGAGATCCGCACGCGAGACGATCGTTGCGCCGGGGAAAAATACGATATGCGTAAGTTTCCAATCGTACCGACACATTTCCATAGGAGCAGGTACACTACCAGCGTAGAAATTACACACGTCCTCGCGGTCTCGATTCTTCACGATTACTCCGCTGGCTCCGCGACTCGTCAAGTTTCTTTTTGAAAAATGACAATTGTAGAAGCGATTTCTACGGAGACGAGGCCGCTCTCCAGATATTGCAGCGATTCAATTATCGAGCATCGCAGGAACTGGGTATCGGCTATTAACGCAGGACTGTCACATTCGGACCCTTGAGCTGGTGATTTTGGGTCTCGACAACGTCCTGCCGGTCGGCAGCGGCGATGCATCGAAGAACTTTGCGACGAATCGCACACGTCCAGTGTCCCGGGCTCGCTACGACTTTATCTCGATATTTTTACATTTTTTTGTTTGTTTGTAAGTAGATCGATGAATCTGACACCTCGACAAAAGAATTTCCCATGATCACGATGTGGCGTTGAAGAAAAAAAAAAAATAGTCAATGGGGCTGATGATTTCACGACTCGCGTCCGACGTTGGCACACAGATACACACACACACACAGACACACACGCTCGCACGCACGCACGCACACGGAACTCGAGAAGACGCATCGATCCGTAGACGAATGCTCGTTCGAAATAAATCGAACGTAGATACCAATCACGCCGGTTCATACAAGCCCGGACTGTCGTTACCGGGCTAAATTATGACATCGTCGTCTTCCGTAAGGTCCACGAGAGCGTTCACCGTTACTTTGGTAAGATCTATCACGTCGAACGGTGGTCCCGTGGCTTTGAACTTTTTCCTCGCTGGCTCGGTTCGATCAGTCTTACGGGCCTCCTCCGCCTTCTCGACGGACTCCGAAATCTTCTCCTCCAGCTCCTTCACCCGTTGCCGAAGAGCTATCTTCTCGATCTCGCTACACGCCAGATCTACCTCCAATTGCCTGTACAATTAACACGTGGCGCATTCAATAATCGAGCAACACTTAGGAGAGCCCCTCTCGCACGAGGGACGCGTGCCGTGCATTGCGAAAGTTGCGACAACAAACAAAAAAAACAACGTGAAAATGTGACGGAGATGCCGGTACATGCCAAAAACTCAAACAATGCGAATAACTCGATCGCCTTATTCGGTTTGACGATATTTCTAGCTAGTAACTAGCTTTGGCGCTACCGTTACGGTCGCGAGTTTTTCCATTGGTGAATTGGAATACCGTAAGGGCGCGAAAAATTACAGATCCGGTCAATTTGCGGTTTTTTACTTGTGTTGTATTACGATGAGGGGAAAAACGATGATAGTTGGAATTATTGCCGTGAGAGGACGCCGAGCGTGCCGGTCTCTTCGACGGTGTATCTCGTGACTGCTTTTTTCATTGTACGAAGTAACAATGACCTGGTTTATTCGGCACGTATACGTTTATACCCAATAAAGTATCCATTTTTAAGCTTTGGAAAATTAATATAACCAAGTTTAACGTGCTATATCTATCTAGGTGGGTAAAAAAATGGCTGAGATCTTTTAGCTATGTTCTCTGGAAATTTTATTAAAATATTCCTAAAATTGAATGAGCTAGAGATTCTAACAGGCGACCGGGCGAGCAGTAGCAGCATACTTAAAAATTTAAACGCGTTTTTTTCGGAACACTGTATAGAAAGTTGGTGGACATATCTCGAGAATCGCTTGATGGCTTGTTGCCAAATTTACAGGAGATACGATGAAAAACATATAAGAGATCATCATCACAGTGGAAAATGTTCGAAAGATCGCTTCTTTGTTGTATTATTCGATATAAACGGTTATAAACGTGCTGTTCATTTTTTGTGGCGAAATTCAAATTATTTCGATTGTTACTGTCTTTCTCAGAAAATGGAAGAAAGGGAGCAATCAGAAGGGATTTTATACGGTGCAGGAATTGCCGATTGAATTTAGTTCAGAGTTTTTCATAGTACAAACTTCGAACGCGTTTTTCTCGAAACGTTTTCAAAATCTAGCTCCATGGTATCTCTAAAACTAATAAACCGATTCTCTTGAAATTTGAACCACACATTGTAAACATGATTCGCAACAAGATAACCCTCGATGGTTTTGAAATTTTGATTTTTACTATTTTTTTGCGAAAAACAGCGGAAAAACGCGTTTTTTAATACTTTTTTCGTTTTTCATCTGCGATTTTTTTATTTTTTGATAAAACTTTATATCCGAGGGTCATTTTGTAGCTGGTGTCATACTGAATCTAATGGACTTTGATTTTTTTGTTTCAGACAAGCCGTTGCCGAGTTGTGATGGAGCTACCTAGCCCACCTATTTTTGAGGTGTTACGTTACACTATAGTTGTTGTACTTAAAAATGAATAATAGTGAATTAAATTTTTTTTAATGTATTTCAAAACTTTATTTATCAAGCCCAACAACTTTTATTTTCATATCTTTTATAAAATCCTCAAAAAAAATCGCGAAAATAGCCTTTTTCTCGTGGTTCCAAACTGGACTGGCCCTTTAAAGGACGTTGAGGATGTCACTTTTTTTACATCGATCGTTATTTTTTAAGTTACGTAAAAATGACTTTTTCCATAGATTTTGTATGCTCAAATTTCAATTCGTCACGTTGTAAAAAAAATTATTTCAAAAATCGACGATCGTCACTGACTCGTATTTATTAACTTGAATAACCCGTTTGGTTTTTAGATTTCGAATGGACCGTTTAAAGTGATTGTGCACCGCCATAAGTCGCCAAAAAACGTTCATCATCTGCCGGTGGCCACGCTTTTGTTGTTTTTTTTATGCCTCTCAATATATGTACCTTTGTGTTTAAAAAAATGCGTTCCTTTGTCACAAACCGTTTCCCAGAAGAAAAAAAAATCGGAATTTCGCCATTTTTTCGAGCCTCTATATAGATATAGCCCCTCAAAGCGTCACTTTTTGGTGTAAACTATTTTTTCCACTCAGTAATCATGCAACTTTTCCAAAACTGACAGATGGACCTGTCGATCCTAAAGTATAGATTTATATTCAATGCGAAAAACTTGGTAATTTAGGAGGTACACAGTTTAGGTCTCCGAAAGAAGACCAGAAGCATAGCGTCCTCTCACGGACGATATTTACGACGATTTTCCAATTACTATAATAGTTTTCCACACTTCACGGTATACGAAGCCGCAAATTGGTCAGCCGTTGATTTTTCGTGCAACCGGCATCTAAAAATGGTACACTTTTTCGTCACGTTACTGGGATGCCTCGAAAGCGTGCAATCAATTCCGAAAGGCTCGTTTCCCCGTCGACGCGTCTCTAGCGCAAATAATCGGACAGTCTTACGTGAAACGAACGAGTGTACGTAAAACCAACCGCTTTCTCGTGAGTTGTTCCGTCGAGAACATGCGATCCGCGGGGTCAATTTCAAGCTCCTGCTCGAGTCTCGCAACAGTTCGTTCCAAATCGTAGCGACTGTTGCCGCAGCTCATCAACTCACTAAACAATACGATCCTTATGGATGACCAGGCAAGAGACAGAGTAAAATAAGAAAAGAAGAAAACAAAAAAGGTAGAAACACTCCCGATCGATGAACGTCCATGCATTTGAGGAAAAAAGGAAGAAAAGAAAAAAGCATCGTCGTACCTCTGTAAATCGGCGATCATTTTTATGATCGTCTCGTGGTCGCTAATACCGCGAAACATATCCGAGACTTTGTTCCAGCACTCCTTGGCGACGGTTTGCGAGCTGCGAACAAAAATTCAAACTCAATTCGCGCATAATAGGATTATTCCGGTGAAGAGGCGTTTTCCCGTCATTTAGGCGTCTTTCGCACCTTTTCAATTCGTCCAATTCGTTGGTGAGACGCGCTACTTCCTTCTTGGACTCGTTGTGCGCGGCCATTTCCATCTCGGCGTGGCTCCTCCAGAGCCTGTGATGCTCTCGGGCGATCCATAGATCAGCCTCGAGTTTCCTAACTTCGCTCTCCTTGGACTTCAACAGAGACGATAATTTCGTATTGTTGGAATTGCTCTCGATTATTTCGATCTCTTTGATGAGGAGCTCGTGATTGAGGCCGGCTATCTCAGACTGCAGCGACGATGTTATCTCTAGGATACTGTCGTTGTTCGCGTAGTGCAGGTAGATACGACCGATCTTACTCGCCGCGACTTTTTGCCGACATTCCGGGCACGTTTTGGATCTGTTCAGCGTTCACCGTACACAAGACATTTACTTCGATTTATTTATCGTCGTAAAATTGTTATAAGAGTATATTCAGACTGCTGCGTAAATAAAAAATTACACGGAATATTGAGGAAAAATGATTTCGTGTGTTCTCGGTGGGTCGAGAAAAGTTCTCGTTAGAGAAGAATAAATAATCGCTGACGAAATTGCATCGGAGTTTTGACAAATTCGCCGAGCTTCCGTCATTGTTTACAATTGAATACGTGCTCGGCGAGCAAAGCCGTGACATGTGCGAAATCAACGTATCACGAGAGAGCTAGCGTAGCGAGAATGAAGTGCGGACCAATCGGAGAAGGGGAGCGTCCCGTGAGCCATCGGCCCCGAGCTCGCTCGCTCACGGGCGTCCGTCTCTCTATCTCTCTCTTTCTCTCTCTCTCTCTCCCTCATTCATTAAACACTCGTCGATCTTCATAATATATTTTTCAAACAAAGAAAAGCCGCAGCGAGGATCATTTGTTATACTCTTTTTTTTTCCTCTCGTCCCAACGGCAAAATGGACGCGCCCTGGAGATTTTGTTTTTCCTCACCTTTCGAGCCACTTTGCGAGACAGATTTGATGAAAAACGTGCCCGCATGGCGTGTGATGTATTATTTCCGACGATTGTAAATGTTCACAACAAATGAGACACTCGATGCTCATCGTGTCGGGACGAGCTCGCACGAGATGATTTCATAAACTCACAATTTCCCGTTCTAGGATTATGATACGAAAATAAATAAAAAGCGAAAGGGGGGGGGGCGGACGAAACAAAAAACGGACGCGAGAAAATTGTCGATCTCGATTGTACGGAGGACACTTATGCGGATTTGCGACGTAGGACGCGTAGGGACGAAAATATTGGGTTTACCTAGCGGCAGTTCGCTACAGCACTCGTATACATATCGTTGTGTATCGAATGCACCGGAAAGGAAGTACGCTGGGAGGCGACACGCAGTTAGAAATTCTCGAGAAGCAACTTATCGGTGTTCTCTTTTTACGCGGAAGTTTCACGATATCGCCACCTCGCGGACCGCATTATTGAGATTAACGTATCAACGCGAGCTTGGAGGATGTCTCGGATCCTCGTTAAAGCCAAAGAACAGATATTACATGGAACAACAGGGCCCGTGTTAATATTTGGCAGAAAAAATGTAGTTAGTATTTCCGTCGGTAGACTGCGCGGCGATGTATCGGTGTGCCACACACAATGATAGAGGTTCAAGGCACGCCTCTCATGGTTGTCTCTCTCTCGCGTATGCCTATCGGGCTATAGTGCTGTCCTGCTTGTATTAATGGCCGACTAACCGACCGAGCATTGGGCGGTTTGGTAGGAGGCAGCGCATCATTTTAAATCACGTTGAGATGTTCCTTTCGAGCACGACCGTATTTTTTCGGGGCACAAGGGGGGTCCTTCCGAATCAGTGGTAAATTATACTGGCGCTCAGTAAAAATAAGTCACAATGAATTATTATACACAACAATTAACTGGAATAAAAAAATTGGCGCAAATTTTGTAGATTCAGACATTTTTCCTCAAGGGTCGCGGCTACGAAATTTTATCGTTAATATTTTCTTTGAGCATTTGGTCCCCCCTGTTTTTATTGTCGATACGGAATCTTAAGCTTGTTTACATGCGTGAGCAGTAGTTTACATCAGGCATCTAGAGTTTTTTGGTGTATGAATTATAGAGAGTTGCAATTTTTCGTTGAAAGTTCGGTAACTTGGCTTGAAATTTAACGAGCACACTGGGATGTATTTTCACTTCTTTATAGACGAAAATCAGTTAATTGTTAAATATTTAGGTTCGTGCAAAAATACCTTAAGACGGGATATACATTCAAAACGATTAAAAAATTGATTCCTATTTTTAAAGATAACCTTTTTTAAAGAAGCAAAACGTTTTTTTAAGTGTCGTGCGACAAAAATTGGCCGAGATATTCACTAGTAAAGTCCAACGGTAAGTAAACAATGCCACAGTAGTTTCGGCGTCTAAGCGAGCGCGCGTGAGGGTTAGAATCAACATTCGGGCATGTGGATTTAAACTTTTAATTTTTAATTTTGAAATTCGAGTTTTGAACGTTATCCAGTCGCCCAAATAAAGTATTAAATAGTAAATAAACATGTTGAACATTGTTATCCATTGTTTACTTGAACGAGAGATGTAAAGATCTTTGGATCTTTATATCTTTCGAGTTAACAATGGACAATATCGTCTACAATTTTTTATTTATTAATTAATACTTTATTTAGGCGGCCGGATAAGGTTCAAAATTCAAATTTCAACATTCGAAATTGTAAGTTTGAACTTTCAGTTTCAATTCCCATTTAACAAAAATCAAAATTTAACAAAAATCAAACATAACTGCATTTTCGCAATTAACGTGCAGGACTACTAAAAAAACTCTTAAGCCGATTGAGTTGAAACTCGGTAGAAATATTGATAATATTGCTGCTTTCTACTTGACGAGAATTATTTTCAAAAATTACAAAGCAAAAACGACTTTTTGCATTCAAATTTGACAGAATTTTTGCGTGAAACGTTGTTTTTTGTAGTAAATGCGTGCAATTCTCTGTAATATGCATTTTCTTCATTTTAATTACTGTTAAATGAAAACTATACATGTTCTAACTGAAAAAATGTTTGAATTTTTTGCGTGTCGTTGTTGTTAGGGAAACGATGGAAGCTCAGCTTGGGACTCGTCTTAGGAACATTTTTGCATTCGTTATAGGCACATCTGCTAGTTGGTGGCATTGGTAACAATGTTGCAAACTGTCACAATTTTAAACAACCAATTTTGCTTGGGCAAAGATCCTAACAGAATAGCACAAAATACACGAATACACGATTAATTAACTAGTTAAATTGATATTCAGTATTAACAATCGCAAATACGTCCGAGGCGAAGTCGCTGAGAGCATGCTAAAAAGAGATCGAAAGGAGCGAGAGAGTAGAAGCGTAAACAGATCGATTTAAAGCCGGGGCTCCCTGGCATAACGAGCACGTGCCTTAGACCGCTCGACCGTCACTGCTGTTAACATTGGAATTTGCAAGGGAGCGAGCGAGACGCAACATCACCTCACGTAGTTGGCTCTAACATAGGAAGAGGTGGAGCTGTGCGCAACTGCGGATGTGTCCGTGCACATCGATACAGGCAGCGCTCTAGATGGTTGGGGGGATAACTACGAAATCCCCGAAGAAATCTTACCAAATCGCCCGATAAGACCTGTTGTTCCATGTATAATATATGTTCTTTGTTAAAGCGACGGGATTGTTGCGTAAATACCGAGATAGTCGAGGGAACGCGTATTCGACTCATCCGACCATTTTGAGCCTGGGATAATCGTTCGGTTTGACAAAATGCTTTTTAGTTGAGATTATTGGTTGGCTCGAGTGCCGGGTATGGGCAGCACCGTCGCAGTTCTACCAGCTGATCGTGCCTGTGTGTCAGCTGATTCCGAGAACTGGTGACAGATTCAGTTCATCAACGAGATCGGGAATATCGGCATTTGCATATCTGATTTGTAAAATGACGCAGTTTGGTAAAGACTTCGCCCGAGGAATTCAGCAGTAATTTAACTCAGATTTCGGTTTGTACCGCGCGAGGTTCAAAGTCTTAAGGCTGGGTACAGTAGAAGCTCCGTTGATTAACTCTCGATCCGGTAACTTCTGTTTTTACCGAACCGTCTTGCCGCACTGTCGCCCATTGAGGGTAATATTTCGTGGGCGATGAAGTAGCGTTGTTTTGGTGACACCAACTGCTAATGGTCCAACGCCAGGGACAACTAGTAAGTGACTAATTGACTATGGTGCTTATAAGTGAGCTACGATTGAGGCTCTACTGAATGTGACTGCCACGGTGACGGTCTTGCAACTCTAGTGGGGGATGGTTCCCCCGCCGAAGCCCTCGGCTAGTGTCGCTGTAATCGCCGGATGTGTCTGTGTGACAAGCAACAAAAGCCACGCATTCTCGTTGTAGCCTAACCTGAGAAACTAAATGTTCCACAAGTTATTAAGGCCTTAGGCCACAGTAATGGGTATGAAATCATGTGGGAATTTAACAATTGTTTTTCATCTAAAAAAGTGATTCACTCATAAAATTCATTACATATTTGTTTATTATGAATATGAAGCTGTTAGAAAAGATATATTTTTTTTTCGATGTACAAAATGGCCGACTACTCGAAACTTCTCGAAACAGATTTTTTCCAATTAGCGTGAGAAATAACTTGAACAATTTTCACTCGATTTACTTCAAATTCAAAAGTTTTATTCCTAATTGCATTTCGCAGAGAAGTACGTACGGAATTTCTCTAATCGAAAACTTTCCATTTTATGAGCAGTTATAACGAAATTTTTCACTGAAAATTCATGTCTTAAGTTCAAATACCTACAACTTTTGAATAAAACCATAATTTTTTAAAATTCCGTACGTGCTTCTCTAGGTATTCTAATGTAGATTGACGAGAATTTTTGTTTTTTGTTTTAGGTCAACAATTGTGGATGCTAAATGTCACGTAGCGGAGCGCCTAAAAAAGATAACAAAAGAAAATATTAGTAGTCGGCCATTTTACACCGAAGTACAACGAAAAAAATATATATATATCTTTTTCTAATAGCTTTATATTCATACCAAATAGATGTGCAATTAATTTTATGGGTGAATGAATTTTACATACGAAAAAAAATTGTTAAATTCGCACATGATTTTACACCCGTTACTGTGGCCTAAGGCCTTAAAAAACGAATCATATTCCTATGCAAATAGATATACGTAAACTCATAAACGGACGAGTATAAATCAGAAAAATGTTTCCAGTCATTAATTGGCGAATAGTCCATCAACCCTACCATTGAAATTCAACCGACTTTAATAGGGATACATTGAGGGATCATCACAGTGTAACAGGTCGAAAAATGGCTAATTTTCGAGATTTTTTTCCATGATTGAAATGCACTAATCAGCCTGATTTTTTAATCTAAAATCGACGCACTCGGCAAGAACAGAAAATATATATTTTTAAACGTTGATTATTATTTTTTTTAGATAGATTTTAACGGTTGAAAATGTCTTCGAAAAAAGCAGTCCTTACGATGTACACGGTTGTGACCGTAAATATTATCTGAAACAAAATTTGTAAAAAGCTTATTGGTCAGAATGAAAACCGCTATTTTGCTATGGAGGTTTTCAAAATAAAAATTGACAAAATGACGGTGGTTTGAAAAAAAGTATCGAATTTAGCCTATTTTCTCCTTTTTCGTTAAAAAAATTATGAAGATTTAAGAAAGCTTCACGAGGAAGATAAAGAATGGCGTGAAGAATGTTGTGTCAAAATTTGAGACGGATAGCTTGAAAACTCTTCCTTAGAGAGTGTACGCCGTTTTGAAAAATGAAATTTTGAGAAAAACGCTACCGCCTGTGCCAGGTCTCACACAGCTGGTAAAATTCCTTTTCCCGAGAAAGGCTGTAGAAACCGGAATAATTCGAAATTCGCCCAAAAAATTGAACCGCATGTTTATAACCGTCTATACCAGCGGTTCTCAAACTTTTTTGGCGACGGAACCCTTTTTGCACACTAAATATTTTATGGAGCCCTAAAATAAGCAAAACCTGGTTTTATGTTTATTTTTTTATGAAAATCGGGGGATAGTACGATATCCGGGGCGCCGAGTTTTGACCGTTGATTCTTGATATTTGAACCAAAATGATAAGAATTTCAAGAATAAAAAATTTACCGTTTTGGCTTCCTTAAGGAATTATGAGTGCTTTTAGCGGTAATTGGAAATACGCCAAAATTCAACGATTGTTGTTGGCACATGGGTGCAATATCTTTATTTTATCGCAAATAATGGAAATTGACCGGGCGAGCTTTCAAAAGTATTTCTTTGTTTGGGTTTGTATAGTGGTATCATATAAATACCACTAAACGTAGTATTTATATGATTTTCAACATAAATTTCAAGATTATAATGCTTTATTTATTAATATTCTCTGCTTATTTATAACAACAAGAATTGTTCCACATAATTACTACGCCAAACTACTAAACGATATATTTTACATAAACTTAGAGCCTTACAAATCCGAAGAGGGATGAACCGTACACTTTTGAACCCTCTTCGGACTCCTAGCGATTAAAACTACTACTTTACTCTCTGTTTATTCGCACTTATAAGCGAGTAAAACATGGTAATGATATTTAAAATACATTTGTGGCTTCTGAGACATTGTTGAAACTATCAATTTCTCTTGCCGAAAATCGTACAAAAATGGGTACTTTACATAACAATGTATTAATTCCACTGCAAATTGATTAAATTATTTCCATTTATTGGGAGATATGAAGTTTTTTGTCCTCCCTTTTAATCCCTTATATGATCCCTTAATTTTGTTCTTTTATGTATAAAATACCTTCTAGCCGAATGGGTTGATGCCTGGTTTAAAAGTTTGTTATCTCCAATTCAATTCGCGTTCACGGTTTTTTTTTTCGTTAATGCATATATAGTTGCAGAAAAAGAATGCATTTTTAAATAAATTGTGAATGACACGAATAATTGAGGTTACTGCTTGCGAGTATTGAGGTTACTGCTTGCAAGTACACGGATAACTCCTATAAATACAATGATCTTAAAATTAAAAAGATCCCATAAAATTCAAGATGATGGCGGAATGACGGATATTTATTAATTGCTGCTGTGCAGGTACAAAATATTCGCAGACAAAACTTACAATGCAGCGAAATAACCAAGATTTTATTAGTTTTGTCAATTTAGACAATTTCTCTTTAACCCTCAGGGTACAGACTATAAATATGTAACGGTTCGGTCCGGTAACATGGGTTAGCCTAACCCGGCAATTTTGATCCACTTTTTATTGGGCTGTAATTCATCAATTAAAAATTTTTCCTTCAATCGATCGGAAATGTTCTTAGAAATGCGATGGTTTTATCAAAGTTGTGATATTCTTTTATCAAAAAAGTTATAGTTGAAAATATAAACGACTTCTTCCAAAATGGCGCTATTTTCAAAATTCGCTCGGGTTACGCTAACCCAGCCGTACCCGGAGGGTTAACAACAAATATTTTTTAATTTCGTTTCTTCCTAGAGTGCATTTTGTCTCATGCACAACATAATTTAATAAACAATTGCGCAGGATAGATTATCCGAGCCATGTTGTTCGCGTAGAAAAGTTGAATTATAAGTCGATAACACGTCTTCGAGAGTTAAGGTAGTTCTGTAATTTTGGTCAAATCTTGGGAATTGGCTGAAATCTAAGTATGGTGTAGATATAACCTTCATGGACTGATGCCCAAAAATGCAATTGGATTCACCGTTTAGTTCATGAGATAATTACAATTTAATATAGGCATTTTTGTACGCCATCTCTATATCTAACACGTAAACCGATAGGAGTTTGCTCGCATTTCTCGATATAGGTTTTGCACGGATCTTAGGATTTCAAAATAAAAACACACGTGTACGCAGTACTGTTGTGGGATTGATTTTACAAAAATGACAAGCTTTGATAGTTTAGTTTCTCAGATATCGACTTATGAAAAGTAGTAATTTTATTCCACACCGAACTCGGGCCCAACCATCTGTTACGGAATGGCAACAGTGTACGCTGCAGCCAGCTGATCGGCGCGTGATCTGGGAAATCAAAGCGTGTTTTGTCCCCGAGTTCTAGTAATTCTGAGACGGATGTGAAATAAATTTGTTCTGCAAATTTAATTTGTTAAATTTATGCATGTATTTATCTTTTCTTAATACAATTTAATACTGTTACAATTTAAACTGTTGGCGAATACAATTTAAACTGTTGACAAGATGTAAATCCACGATCCGACGTCCTTCGACAGGCAATTTTTGTTGCTGGTCGTTGAGGTTATGGTCATTCTCATCGCGTTTAGCCGTATTTGCTTGACACATGGCTGCCACAGCTTTCAGTCTTTTAGCAAGCGCCTTTTTTCATGCGAACTTTTCTTTGTATCGCATTTGGGTTGAAATTTTCACGCTTTTTTATTTATATAAAATATTTCGCGCAAGACGGATCGTAGGAAGCTTAACGCTGTGACTGCAGGAAAATCGCGCTGTTGCCACGATTATAGCGCCGCTCTCTATACGAGGATGAGACCTATCCATACATGAGGTGCGAACACGGTCTTACATACAGGTCTTGCAACGAAGGTGGTGGGGGTGGTACGCTTAATGTCGGCAATAAGCTTTGGCTTATAGCCACAAGAGCGGCGCTGCGAACTTGTCATAGCGGCTAGACAAGTAAATTGACAAATAAAAAAAGATAAAATCAACTTACCTCTGCGATAACTCGACCGTTTAAGTCATGTTTTACCCACTTTCTTAGAATGTATCGTTGGAGAAAATGTTTCTCACACACGAATTGCGAAGGCATGAGCTGAGAAATTCCTGGAATTGCAGTGATCCATTTTTGACGACGTTCGATATTCGACGGAACCCGAAACACCGAACGTTTTTCCTTTACTAACTGACGTCCAGTATCACACGTTGCAACCGCACACGAATTAGTCGTCATTATTATGTAAAAATCCGCACGATATCACCGTCATAAAAAAACACGTAATTTTTTTAATAACGGTTATGTAAAACTTTATAGTAGCCGATTAAGTGAGGTTGTGTTGCCACATGCGTCTTCCGCTGTTTCGACTATGATTTGATTGAAGCGATGCGAGCGGCGATCAAGGAAATTAACGAGCCGACAGTAAGACGACCACCCCCACCACCAATATTTGATTCAGTTGCAAGACCTGTATGTAAGACCGTGGGTGCGAATGTGTGGGACATATACAGGGTACAAGCTCTGCAAAAAATGTACAACCAACAGCATCGTATAGGCCACGGTCGTGTATACAGGTCTGGGCACTCCCGTATATTCCGTATACCCCAAAGCGTGCCTCTATCTAACGCCTCGATTTGCGGAACTGACCGCAAAAGCGTGGAGCGCTGCTATCTCGGAGGCATGTGCGACAGAGCGCGATGTATGCGCGTATGCGAATTATCTTTCCCTTCACGTGGCTGTGATGAAGAATTAATACATCCTAAATAATTAGTCGAACACAAAAACTAAAAGCATAAACCGAAAATATGAGCGATGAGCCATTAGTTAATGATATTCATCGTCTTTGACGTGGATATGCCGATTTAACTATCGCTCAATCCAATTACATTTTTTTTCGTTTACGGAAAAGAAGAACATGCAAAATTTACGTATAGCACGCATTCCTTTCATTAGTAGTAGTAGTAGAAAATTAGTAGAAAATATCAGTAGTAATCATTGGGAATTTAAAATAATGAGACGTGCTCCGGGTTATTTATGTATCCACTTCTGCATCCCGGAATCATGCACCGCTTCGGCATCGCAATATATAGACACTTCATCTTTTGTTATTCCGTATTGAATAAAAACCGTGGCTACGATACACTCGAAATCACCCTGCCAAAACGACGTTAGGCCACACGTACATACGACCGTCACCACACAACGTGCATACCATGTCCCGTAAACGTGGTATAAACAAAAGTGCCTCCTCTTCACTAACCGTGGTATAGGCATTGGATGTTACTATACGTTTCCACCGAAACTTTTGGCTCATACGTGTACGTACCGAACTGTCTTAAATCAAACATAAAAATGTGAGGCATGCTTCGCAAAACACGATACAACGTAGCGTAAAAGATGAAAGAATTTGAAATTAGCATGGATGAACCCGCCACGAGATTTCGTAACCACCGATTCGCTATCGAAACAACATCCCGCGATACTAGCGACACCAAAGACGGTTTCAATACGCGAGTCACCCCGACCATTGAAATTCTATCGAGTTGCAAGTAGAACAGTCGTGCTGTATATTGGAATCAAAAAAAATTAGAAGGCTAGTTTTTTGACAGGTGATTTTGTACGTGCCGCGGGTGTTAAATCCAAGTTTGCCTAAAAATCGGGGTATAGGGTTTTTTTAAGGGGATGAAAGGGGATGGGAGTGGATTAATGTCAAACTACAACCCCCATGAGGTCGGCGCCGGGAGACAAAATGTTTAGAAAAATCCGGGCTTCATCTTTGTCCACAGCGCCGAAGTCGTGGAAGTTCATTTTGGGAGTGAAAAAGTGGGGTGAAATTTTAAAAAATCCGTTTTCATTCGATGATTCTTTAGGAAAAATTCATAGATTTTTTGTTCAAATGGGAACGTTGTAGCCCTTGAAAAGACGCGTCAATCGAGTATTTGATCATCCCTCTCCAATAATATCTTCACCCCCAAAAGAATTGTTGGTGTATAAAAAAAATTGTTTATTGAATAACTCAAAAACAATCGATTTTTGGGGGATGGTTTAAATGTACGAAATGTAGAGAATAATTTTCTCTATAGTCTCGTTCCCATGGACCACTCTTGAATTTTGCTTTTTCTAACCCCTCTCAGGAGTTGACAATTCAAAATGAAATTCTGGGAAAACCATTGGCCAAAAATAAAGAGATACGAATTTGGCGCTGTGGACAAAAATGTAGCTGAGGGTTCAAGCTACATATTCTTCCACGGCGGCGAATTTGTGCGGTCAATAGTTTTCCCAGGATTTCATTTTGAATTTTCAACCCCCGTGAGGGGTTGGAAAATCAAAATTTAAAGATGTTCCGTAGAAACGAAAATATAGAGAAAATTATTCTCTACATTCCGTACATTTGAACCATACCCGAAAAATCGATTGTTTTTGAGTTATTCAATAAACAATTTTTTGTTTGTTATTTTAACCATTTTTTCGGGGGTGAAGATATTATCGGAGAATGATGATCGAATACTCGATCGACGCGCCTTTTCGAGGGCCACAACGTTTACATTTAAACAAGAAATGTGCGAATGATTGCTAAAGAGTTTTTGAATTAACACTGATTTTTCAATATTTCAACCGACTTTTTCACCCCCAAAATGAACTTCCACTACTTCGGTGCTATGGACAAAACTAAAGCCCGGATTTTTCTGCACATTTTGTCTCACGGCGCTGACCTCTTAGGGATTGTAGTTTGGCATTAATCAACCTCCATTCCCTTTTCACCCAAATCACCTGTAAAAAACTAGCCTTCTTATATTTTTTTCCGATTACGGGGTTTTTCAGCGACAGCACGACCGTACTAAAGACCTGTATGTAAAGCCGTAGCCGCGGTCAACCGCAGAGATTCCCAACAGTGCCTGGTGTCGCCACCAGGTGGACAGGTCCACGCGTACGCTCTGTATCTTGCTATTCCGCAGATCCCACTTCTTCCTCTTCAACCAAAACGAAATCGGGTCGCAACAGCTACAAATATTGAACTGTCAAATTTCTGCGGATCAACGGAGGGAAGTACCGAAAGCGTACAAATTCGTCACAATTGAAATCTCGCGGGGCGAAAATGGCGGACATTCAAAGCTTACAAGACTCGATGGATCAGTACGAGGAACAGGTATACATTGCAGTCTGGCGCACAGACGAGTTAACCTCAAAATGATACGACATTCCTCCCCCATTCTTGACGAATAATCATCTATGAAAATTGTCAGTTGTCGCAAGTGAAATTGGCTCTGTCCGCGACTGCCAAAGGACCCGACAGGGATAATTTGCTGAGCCTTCAGTCCGACATACAAGAACTCATTGCACTCACTGCCGAGAGCCTCAGAAGTGCTAAAGAAGGGAACAACGGGGAAAATTCTCCCGATGACGTTACGGACGAGAGCGCAGATCCCATGGCAAGGGAGTACGCCTTGTTCAAGGTGAATTGAACTTTCACTCTGCAAAATTTCCATTGTACTCAATGGTATTCGTTATCACAATAGTTAAGACAATGCGAACTTCTATGTTATTTTTAATGTCCGTTATCAGCCTTCAGTCTCTCTCAACCCAAACATTCTCTTGTTCCGCACACTTGTCACTTTGATCAAATGCATTAATGGTAATATCTTCAAATCAACTTCCGAATAACAGATTACGAATATCACTGAGCTTTTGCCGAAAAGTAAAAATTAAGCAGAGAAAACGTGTCCTTTTGTGTTTTCAACGTTTTGCCATAGTAAAAAAGGGTTAAGGGCGATTCTAATGACGAGTTTGTGTTCAGGGGTAAATTTACATCGAAATGGACATGTAGAAAAAATATTTTAAATCCGAATTTTTTTCCCATCTCTGCCAAAAATAAATGGCTTTACTGAATCATCGATCATTCTTTTTCGGGCCCGATTTGGAACTTCACACTGTGTTTATTCTCTTTGTTATCGTTTTCTCTGGAAAATCCCGTTCGGTTGATTCAGCTCCGCTCGTTTGTCGATTTTCAGCAGAATCTTTAAGTTGGACCATTGATTTTAGCGAATTTTTCAAATTCATACTTCTTCGCCTCTTTTTTCTGCCATATTTGAAGGGCATTTCCTGGGAAAAGCGAATGAGATATCGGGATAAATCCAGTGGCATTATCTAAGTCTGCTAAAATCCTTTCCGAAACCCCCCTGATAAATCTACGTCCCTCAAATAGAATTGAAGACTGTTTGAAATTTCGCAATTTTGGCGATTCTGGAAAAGTGGCAGAAGCGGTCATTTTATCGAATTTTAAATCATTTTAAGTGTCTATATAAAGGAAAGTTTTCTGCCGACTACGAATGTCACCGAGTTTTCGCCGAAAACTGAAAATGGAGATGGAACAACGCGAAAAATGTGTCCCGATAGAAGCAACTGAGAGGCTATTGATAGGCTACTGGCTAGAGACTGCGTACAGTCGAACCTCGATATAACGAACCGCGACATAACGAAGATTTGTTCATTCCCTTTCGACAGACACCCCAAACCTTTATACACCAACATAATAATACACATTGTACCCTAATTGCTAATTGCTTGTAAAAATGGCTATAATTTGAACCTTTCTTTCTTTAACAAATATTCCTATATTTATACCACTAATTTTTTTTTTAAAGAACATTTTAAAAAACATGAACTCGATGTAACAAGACCTCGATATAACGAACTTCTCTAGAGATTCGTTTCATCGAGATTCGACTGTATAAACATTGTAGAAGCCCCAGTGATCACTGGATGCGCTTGGGGAGCGATAGTTTTCATCCAACGCATACCGTTAATTCTAAAGGAATTTTCGTTTGAGTTTTAGAGAGTACAGTTCCATCTTAAAGTGTGCTTTGCTCTGACTATTAATAAATCTCAAGGACACTAAAAAAGGCCGGCATCGACGTTAGAAAGAAGTGTTTCTCGCATGGACAGTCCTATGTCGCATGTTCCAGAGTCAGCACTGCCTGCCCACCTTAGCCTCAAAAGGCAATACCACAAACGTAGTTTACAAAGAGGTAGTGCAGTAAATCAAACTCAATTTTTCCGTGAGTTTTTATACTCTAGGAACTTTCAACTAACGTCTTTGGAGTGCCATGGCTGTTGCACATATGGACAACCGGAAAAATTCAGGGGATTTCTTTCCTTCCGGACTAATCAGTAAAATTTTAAAATCCTCCGGAATTTTTCCAGAATTTACTTTTTGCAAGAATTATGAAAAATGAAACCGACTTGAAAAAAAAACTGAAAAGTATAAAAATAAATATTTTCGTATCTTTTCGATATTCATATTATTCTTTATTACATACAAAACGAAGTTATGTCAATGCCAAACATTGAAAATTTCAAAAACTACAAACCAATTCATTATGAAGCTCTAAACATTTGCATTCGTTTTGTCGATACACAACCTCATTTTTAAATCTAATAATTATTATTGTAGACGAGTGTTTATCGTTATTTTTTATTTATTGGCACCGAAATAAAAATGTCGGTCTATAATGAAGCACCGGTTCTGCAATTGTTTTTAATGTATTTTTTTTTACTTCACAGTGTTTCAATTATTTTTCGAATTTCAGTTTTTTAAATTTATTTTAATATTTAACATTTAAAATATAAAAGAAAATTAGTTCTGCATTTGACCCCAATGTGACTGGAAAATTTGGAAAACCTGGAGAAGTTAGGGAATTTCTAGGTCAACGATGCGTAACAACGATGAGCACGGAGGAAGGCTTAATTCTATCAATTACGAAATCCACGCGGGTAACGGCTAGTAAATTATATTTTCCACGCGCCTGAGAAGCAAATGAAAATTGCCATTACTAGGTGCGCAACTGAGGTCCCAGGTTTCACACATGGATGGCGCGAGCGACACATGTAGTCGGTATACAGGTCTGAAATTGGGTGTCTTTATAGCTTGGACATCTGTTAAGAATACCCAGTCATAATATAAACAAATATCACAACACAACGACCTTTTTTCTAACCTCGAAAATGTCAAAGTTTGTGCCAAATAAACAGCATTTGCGGGAAGCATTGCTTTTCTGCTTCAACCTAAAAAAAACAGCAGCTGAAGCACGTTGGCTACTTGAGGAGGCCTACGGCGAACATATACCGTCAAAAACAACATGTGAAGATTGGTTTGAGCGGTTCAGAAGTGGCGATTTTGAGACTGGGGACAAGGAGCGCTCGGGAAGATCGCAAACATTTGCGGACGCCCATCTGCAAGCGTTATTGGATGAAGATGACACTCAAACAGAAGATCAACTTGCCGAGGCATTAAATGTGACTCGGCAATGTATTTCGAAACGTTTGCACGCCATGGGAAAAATTCATAAGGAACGAAAGTAGGTGCCGCATGAGTTGACTGAGAGACACATGGAAAATCGAGGAGGCACTTCCGAAATTTTGCTTTTGCGGCAGAACAGAAAAAGTTTCCTGCATCGAATTATTACTGGCGATGAAAAATGGATATATTTCGAGAATCCGAAACGCAGAAAATCGTGGCTTTCACTTGGCGAAGCGTCAACATCGACCGCAGGGCCAAATCGCTTCGGAAAAAAGACAATGCTCTGCGTTTGATGGGATCAGAAAGGAATTGTGTACTATGAGCTGCTGAAACCGGGCGAAACTGTCAATGGGCATCACTACCGACAACAACTAATCAATTTGAACCACGCATTGCTCGAAAAACGGCCAGAATGGGACACGAGACACGAACGTGTGATATTGCAACACGACAACGCTCCGTGCCATCGCAGTTCCATCGTCCAGGACACCATAAAAACACTGAAATGGGATCTGCTACCGCACCCGCCGTATTCGCCAGACCTGGCCCCTTCAGACTATCACTTGTTCCGGTCGATGGCGCATGACTTGGGTGGGCTACACTTGGCCAATTACGATGCAGTACAAAATTGGTTACACGAATGGTTTCAGTCCAAAGACGCGTCTTTTTATCGTCGCGGTACTTATGTTTTGCCAGAGAGATGGCAAAAATGTGTAAATAGCGAGGGACAATACTTCGAATGGACCATTTTTTGTAGTTGTCTTGAAATTTTCGATTTTTTATTGGTAAAAAAAACCCGTAAACTTAGTTGCGCACCTAGTATTCCAACGACCAAAAATAATTTTTTCCCCAAGGTGAAGCGCAATTTTTTTTCTGTTCTGAGGAGAATCAAGAAGATTGTTAGCAACAAAGAATAGAAAAAGAATATACTTTCGAATAGTTCTGTTCCCGATGGCGGGTGTAACAAAAACGACGGAAATTGTATTCTTCGCAGGCGGAATTGGAGCAGGCCTCGGAGGACTCGAAGGATACGGAGCTTGAGGAGGGAGCCGAGGCCTCCAACGACATAGAAGTCAGTAAGATAAAGTATCCGTTATGGCGATTGCAGAGATACATTTATACGGTCGAAGTTGAAAATTGTAGGATGAGCTGAAAGCGCTCGAGGGTATGAAATGTCGGGCTCCCCACGGTAGCAGTTGGGGTGGCACCGGCTATCATAACGCTATGGTATCCTCTATTCACAGAAACGAAAATGAAAAGATTACCAGCATCAACGACATCAAGGTAAAGGATACGTATCTACGTTGACGTTCGTTAAAGTGTCAGTACGATGAAGAACGATCGGCTGTTGTTGTTTTTTAATCGACGTTTCCTCCTTGATCGACGCGATTAGGTCAGAGTACTTTTCGTGAATCCGACGCACAGGGAAATGCTACCGTGTCCCTATTATCTGGACGGGGCGTGCAAATTTTCGGACGAGCAGTGCCACTACTCGCACGGCGAGATAGTACCGCTCTCGAATCTCCAGGAGTACCGGGAACCCGTATTCTCAAGCCTGAGAATGGGCAGCCGAGTTATGGCCAAGCAAAAAAATAATTTGTGGCACAGATGCGTCATACTGAAAATGCCGGAAAAGGAGGACGACGATTATCGCGTGAAGTTCGAATCGAGCGGCAATATCGCGGAAATTCCAGTACAGGATCTTCTGCCACTGGGTGAGTACTAGAGTATGAACAGTGATGCCAACTCCTACAGAATGTTCTCCCTAGGACCAACTTCAAATCCCCCTAAATGTCGATGAAAAACCCCTAAAGTTTTCATTGTACATCCTGTTTGAGTACTTGACTTACTTTGCAATCCAATAGAACTCGCGAGTAGACAAGCAACTAACGGACACAACTTCAACGTTACAACTGACAATTTGAAAACGTTGAACCGTAAAAGTAAAAACGGTATTCTTTTGATCAGCAAGTTGTTGGTCGTAATTCGAAATTCGAAATAAAATACGCAATTAGACAACAAACTAACGGACACAACCTCAACGTGACAGCGTGAAAACATCGAACAGTAAAAGCGGTAAAAGTGAAAACGGAATTCGTTGGTCTTGACCAGCAAGTTGTTGTTCGTCGTAATCCGAAATTCAGCCACCAGCGCCACTTGTGTTGCTAGTACAAGACATGAAGTATGGCATTGGTGTGAAACATTTTGAAAGGCAATCGATTATAATTGAGCAAAAAGAAAAGAGATCCTTCAATTTAACGTTTAGTTTATAAGAAATATTTATTGCGAATGAAAGATTCTTCGCAGGAATATGTATTTCGAATATATAAAATATATTATCGCGCACATAATTTCGACGATCGAACGAATGGACCTATTTCAATTTCGGATTAAATTAATTGAAGATACATTGCTTTTTCACTTTTTTTCAAGATATACACTTTCAAAAAAGTTTCTTAAATAATGTACCCGCTAAAAAATGCCCCTAAAGAATACCCCTAAATAAATTTACCCCCGAAAAAACCCCTTCACATTTTGGTTCTCCCTAAATTTTGGGGAAAAATCCCCAAGTTGGCATCACTGGGTATGAATATCGAAATCTCGGAAGGATTTTTTCGGTATTTCAAGTCCGATATTGAATAGTCCAATATTGTAATATCGAAATTGGGGGGGGGGGGGGGGAGTTTAAAACGTCGTGTGCTCGGTCTTCACGCACGGTAGCGCACTTACCGTCCATAACGCAGTGTAGTTACACCATCTAGCGAACCCGTACCGTACCAATACTTATATCTGACACACGCATACAAGTATCTTTCTGAAGTTGAAAGTGAGCGCATATTTTCGTCAACAGGTTACTTTTGTTGTAAAATTCGTTGTGCTCTTTCAGACAGAATGATACATGCATTATCATTTTTACGCACTCACTATCAAAAAAAGGGTTCTCTTGCTAAGAAGTAGTTTTTTTAGTGTTATTCCGTTGTTACCAACTCTTAATTTCATTCGATTTAAAAGTTTCTTAAAGTTTGGGTATAGTTTTATTTTGCTTTCGGGAATAGGAGTAAGGAAAAATCCGGTGATTGAGAACACTGAGTCACTGACTGACTAATTAAGAAACTATACATTAATAACGACTGGTTTTATTACTGTTACGAGTTGTTAAAGGTGTTGCTTTTATTTTTCAATTATTTGGATAATAAAAACATGTGATTTAAAAACTTTATAAAGAATATTTCACATTAAGGGGTTCGGCCACTCTAGAGGCCGAAAAATAGGCTTTTTGGGGATTTTTTTTTTCAGAAAAACTACAAAATAACTAGAGTTTACACAAAGGGTGTTTATCATACTTATCAGTGACTGTATACAATAATTGTTTTGAAGCGATTTTAAAAAATCTCCAAAAAGCATATTTTTCGACCTCTAGAGTGGCCTAAGGCCTTAATAAAGACCGAACGACTGTGATTTTGTAATTTTTGTAGCGACCTGTAAAAGGTTTTGATTTGTTTTATCAATTTCTTTGATAATAACAAAAATTCATCAAAGTACTTATTAAGAAAATTATATATTTATAAAGACTAGTGACTGTGATTTTCTAATAGGTGTAGCGTAGCGAGCTGTAATTTATTTTGTTAATTAATTTAGTCAATTAAACATTTGATTCAAAATGCCTTTTTTTCTATGAAATTCAACTTTTTATTAAAATTTTCGAATTCCGGAATTAGGAAATTTCTATATTGGGGCCTAATATCGGAATTGAATTCTGATCTTGAAAACCCACCGATATTACATACCCTAGTCAGTACAGAATATTGCATTTCTTCAATATTCCTATTCGCTCGCTTTTACGATCGCGTCCTTTCGACGTTAATTCCCGAGCACTTCAATTTTCGCCTTGATTCGATCGCCCAAACAGCGGACGCGGATTTGGAGATGTCCGACTCGTCGGACGACAGCGAGTCCGATCGCGATGAGGCACCCGAGGAAAATCAGGACGAAGCGTTGGTGCAGAGATCTCTGTTGACGCTGAATACGCGCGAGCCTCTCGGCAATTGGGAGCAACATACTCGCGGTATCGGCAGCAAGTTGATGGCCCAAATGGGCTACGTGCATGGCACGGGGCTTGGAAAACGAGCCGACGGCCGGGTCGCTCCGGTAGAAGCCACAGTGCTGCCAGCCGGCAAATCACTCGGTACGAAAAACATTACTATTGCTCTAGTCGTTATATTCAATGTCCCCTGTGTACGGAAATTTTTGAATTTTTTCTAACGGTTGGGTACTCAATACGACCCCGTGTAACAACAGAGGGTTGATAATAAATATTTTCTTTTATATTTAAGATGCGAACAAAATATTCGCCTTTTATTTTATTTCATATTGATACAGATATTGATATATGAGGGATACTCCGTCAATTCAGGCACTTTTTTATCGACCATCTCAGATCTGCCCCATAATTGGTTATATCAAAGTACTACTAAAAGGCACTTTATGTGAATTTTTTCAGATTTTTCAATTCAACATTTTAGAAAATGCCGTTTTTTTCCACGTTAACATATCTCAGAAACTTGAAGTTACTGGAAAAAAATGTCTGCACATACAAGTTGTAGTTTTGTGTTAGCTTTCGAGCGGAATATTTGAAATAATTTTTACGTTCCGGTAACGCTGATTTTTTACCAAAAAAAGGGGGAAATTATTTGTTTATTAAAAAACGGCCATTTTTTGGCTGAAAAAATACAGTCTTCCAGTATGTCTGACGATATCGCAAAAAAATCGCCAGAGTGGCACGGAGCGAGGTTCCGGTATAAAAAAAATTGATTTGTGTGGTTTCATTTTTTTTACCCTAGAACCTCGATCCGTGTTACTTTGGTGATTTTTTGCGACATCGTCAGACATACTGGAAGACTCTGTAATTTTTTCAGCCAAAAAAATGACCGCTTTTTAATTAAAAAAAAAAATTTCCCCCTTTTTTGGTAAAAAATCAGCGTTATCGGAATGTCAAAATTATTTCAAGTCGTCCGCTCGGAAGCCAACACAAAACTACAACTTTTATGTACAGACATTTTTTTTCAATTACTTCTTGTTTCCGAGATATGTTCATTTGGAAAAAAACGGCATTTTCTAAAATGTTGAATTATAAAAATCTGAAAAAAAATCACAGAATGCCTTTTAGTAGTTCTTTTGATATAAGCAATTATGGGGCAGACCTGAGATGGTCGAAAAAAAGTGGCTGAATTGACGGAGAATCCCTCATATATGAAATTATTTTCCATATTAAAAAAATATATTTACGGTATTATATTTCAAAATTTTAATATCCAGTAATATTGTTTTAAAAATTCGACACAATTCTAAACATTAAACTATATAATATTAATAAAATTCTAAAATTTTATTGTAGTAGTAGTATTTATTCTTTCACATGTACACCCTTGCGGGCTTTTACAATCTCCCGTCTGTTTCTCTTTTTACAATATGTTTTCTTTTATGCCATATCTCTATTATTTACATTTCTCCTCCACTTTCCTCTCTACACTTCCCTCCCAGTTTCCTCTCCCTTCCTTTTCCCTATCTTATAAAATTCCCTGACTACCTCGCAGAGTTCTTCCACTATTTCCTTTCCTTTTAGAGCTCTGCTCCATGCCACTGCTATTTCTCCCTCCTGTTGTTCCACCCATCGTTGATATTTCCTTTTCACCTCTTCGTCCATTTGCGCCTTTGCCTCCTCGCATTCCCCTATGTGCTTCAGTGTTTCCTCGTCCCTGTTGCACACTCTGCATCTCGTATCCTTGAATCCTTTTTCTTTCTCCTTCCCTACACTCCCACACCTCATCCTTGCCCAAGTTTCTCTAATTTCCCCCCGCGTTGTTCCTCTCCTCCAATACTCTTCCATCCCCACTTCTGTCTTCCTGTCTTTATATTCAACGCAAAACCTTGATCTGTCGATTTTTTCCCAATTTCTTTGTGTTTCTTGATCCGACAAGTTTTGCATTGCTCTCCCTGTCTTCGTTTTCCACTCCCTCCTGTTGCTTCTTCTTAGTGTGTCTCCTATTTGCCCCTCTCCCGCCTGATTCATGGCCTCTTCCATTTCTCTTCCCCATTTCGTCGCGTTTCCGTTTATGATCCCTCTCGCCTCTTCCTTCAAGCATTTCTTGGGCCATCTCTCCTCTTCCATTCCCATGATGGTACCTATATAATCCGCCGCCCTTTTCTTCATGATTATTCCTATTCCCTGGCATCCTGCTTCCATTTTCCAGATATAGTCCGGTGTGTTTTTTCTTAGTCCCATCGCCATTTTGGTGTATGTTGCCTGCATCCTTTCTATCCTTTCTCTTCTTTTCCACCCCCACACCTCGACTCCGTATAGCAGTCCACTCCTCGCTATTGTCTCTGTTATACGCAGTCTTTCCCTCAGGTCTCCTATCCTTGCCCTTTTTGCGATTCCCCATGCCGCATTAATCGCCTTTCTGATCTTCTCTTCGCTCAGTCTGATGTGTTTCTCAAAGGTGTTTCCTGTCGAAAACCACACTCCCAGGTACTTGTATTCCCGTACTACCTCGAGTCTTTTTCCCTTCACTTCCCATCCTTTCTCCTTCTTTTCTCTTCCTCCTTTTCGAAACACCATTACCTTCGTTTTTTCCGTGTTGATCTCCAGCTTGTTTTTTTCCACGTATTTCTCTAGAGTCTCTAACATTTCCCTTAACCCTTCCCCTGTATCCGCTACTAGTACCACATCGTCTGCGTACTTTAGTGCATATATCTTTTCTCCCCCTATTACTGTCCCTCCTTCCTTTTTTCGCTGCCATTCTAATTCCATGTCCTCGATGTACCAATTGAATAGCGTTGGACTCAGCGCGCAACCTTGTCTTACTCCTTTCCACGTTCTGAATTTTCCTGACACCCCTTCTCCAGTTATCACTTCGTTCTGGGTTTCCTTGTAGATTCCTTTTATGATTCCCAGAATTTTCCCGTTAACCCCTGCCGCAATCAGTTTTCGTATTAAAATCCCCCTATCTACCGAATCGAAGGCTGTCCGGAGGTCCACGAATGCAGCGTATAGCTTTCCTCTTTTCTTCTTCAAACTGTTGTTAATTATGGCGTTAAGAACAAATATGTGATCCCGCGTTCCTCTTCGCTGCCTGAAACCTGCTTGCCCTTCCTTCAGCATCCTTTTTCCTTCCAGCCAGTATAACAGTCTCTTATTGGCTAAGGTCGTCAATATCTTATATCCCACATCCATTAGCGTTATTCCCCTATAATTATTTGCTTTTGCCACATCTCCCGCCTTATGTATGGGGTATATCCTGCCTGTTTCCCATCCTCTTGCCAGTTTCCCGCTCCTCCATGTTTCCTTAATTATTTCGTACAGCTCCTCCCTTCCGTCTCTCGGTAGCCCTTGAAACAGTTCCGTTGGGAGTCCATCTTGTCCCGCCGCCTTCCTTTTCTTCATTTTTTTCAGTACTTTTTCTATTTCTGCCACCTCTATGTCTCTATTCGCTGTTTCCTCCAGCAGTCTCTCTCTTTCTCTTACCTCGTTGGTTCCTCCTTTCCTTTCCATTTCTTCTTCTGTATCTTTCACCCATTGGTTGGTTTGTCCTTCTCCTCCGATCTCCTCCCCTCCCAGCAGTCTTCTAAAATGGTTAATCCATTCCTTTTCCAGTATTTTTTGACTACTTTTTCCCGTTTTCCTGACTCTAAACGGTCTCAATGCCCTCCATAATTCGGTCGGATTTTTGCTCTTGTTTACTGCCTCCCATTTTTGCTTCCAACGTTCCTCCATTTCCTCCTTCCTTATTTTCTTTAGTGCTCTTCTCGCCTCTCTCAGCATTTTCCTTTCCTCTTCTCCTGTTTTCTTCAAGTATTCTTTCAACCTTTTCCATACCACCCTTTTTTGTTCTCGAACATTTTTACTTACCCTTTTTTCTTCTCCCTCCCCTCCCACCCATTTATACATCCCCACTTTTTCCGCTGTTTCCCTTATGGTTTCCACCAGATTGTCCCATCTATCTCCCTCTTTCTTCTTTTCTCTCGTTCTCCATATCTCTTGGAACTTTTCTGCGTAGCATTCTCCCAGCTCTTCTTTCCACACTATTTTCCTTTCCCTCCTTGTTCTTTCCGTTTTCTTTTGCGTTTGGTCCTCTTGTTTTTTCCGTTGTCTTCTCTCCATCGTCACCACTATCGGTAGGTGATCCGATTCAGTTCTTTGATGTATCTCTAGCTTCCTCACCATTCGTTCAGCCTGCATGTTTATTATTATATAATCGATTACTGATCCTCCTCCTTCCTGTTCCCCTATGTATGTTAAGTTTCCCTCTCCATCCCCTTCCCATCTTCCGTTTGCTATTTCCAACCCATTCCTTCTACAGAAGTTGATTAATTTTGTCCCTTCTGCGTTCTTCTTTTTGTCCTTAGATCTTCTTTCCTTGCCCTGCTCTTCTTGACCTCCTTTTTCTGCCTGTTCCTCCCCGATTCTTGCATTGAAGTCTCCCATTATTATCATCCCTTCCCCCCTCAATTCTGTCTCCTCTACTATTTCTTCTAATCCTTTTTCAATCTCGCTTAGGTTTTTGTTATAAATTGTAACTATTGTCGCTTTTTCTTCTCTGTCTCTTCCCATTTGTATCCCCGTTATTACCAATCCCCCTTTCCACTCCCTTATTTTCCCTTCCCCTATTATTATTTTCCTTATACCTATTAATTGCCCTCCTTTCGCTCTTCCCCTCTTCTTTTCTCTCATTGCCGCTTTTGTAACCCATATGAAATCCCTATCTAATTTGCTTAGCACTTTTTCTTCCCCGCCCTCTTCTAACCACGTCTCCTGGATCGCGATAATGTCCATTTCCTTCAGCCAGTCCCATACTTCTAACACCTTCCTTACGCCTGCCACGTTCCAGGTTACGGCTCGTATCCCTCGCCGTACCATACCCTCCTCCGTTGTTGGTACCTCTGTCGAAACCCCGCTCCTGGTTCTCCCGTTCGCTCTGTCCATCTGCTGCTTGATTCTTCCAATTCGCCGTATCTCTCGTTCCAACTTCTCCAGTTCCCGTCTATCTGTAACTTGAGGTACCCCACCCTCACTTTTCTGCCGTCCTGTTCCAGGGTCCTCGCGTAGTCTACTATCCAGCTTTGCACCTCTCGCTCTCTTTCTGTTGTGTCCTCCCCGATTTTTGCTTCCTCTACACCTGTCACTCTCCGCGCGACACGTTTCATTATTCTGATTTTGTCTTCCATTGACACCATCTGTACCAGTACGCCTTCTCTGATCTGTCTCCATCTTTGTATTCTCGGCTTTATTCCCGTCCTCTCCCAGACCGTTTTCTCTATGTCCCAGACCGGCCCGTTTTCCGTTTTTTCCAGTTCTTGTATAATTATGTTCTTTTTCCTTTGCCTCCTCTTTTGCCCTTCCTCCTCCCATTCTTCCTGGGTCAGTCCTCTTGGGCTTGCTCTTACTGTTTGTTTCCTCCTTCCATACTCTTCTTGTCTCTTTCCTCTTCTTCTTGTGACTTCACTCCATACTTCTGGTTCCGTTCTCCGTCCTCCTCTTTGCTCTTGTATTTCTCTTTCTTCTTTCCCGTACTGGTCTCCTGGTATCTTTTCATTCTGGTTTTCGTCCCATCTCATTCCCTGATTTCTCTTCTGATTTTCTTCCATTCTTGTTTCTTCTTGCTTTCTGTTCTCCCTCTCCAGACTTTGAATTCTTTTGCTCATTTCCTCATTTTCTTGTACAAGCTTTTCTATCAATTCTTCTTGTTCTTTGAATCTCCGATTCCATCTTTCCTGCTCTTCTATTAGCATCTCTTCGACCTTACTCTTTGCAATTGTTTCTTTCTGTAACTCCCTATCCTCTTGCTGGCTCTGCCTTTTTTCGATTGTCTTCATCACTTCTCTTACAGTGTCCATTACCATTATCCTTGATTTCTTCTCCCATTCTTTCTCCCATATTTGTTTTTCCGTTGCTAACTTCTCAGTTATCTCTCTCTCTCTTCTTCCTGTCCAGTCGTTTCCTTCTTCTTCTGTCCCCCCTCTATGTCCTTTTTCATCTCTTCTTTCTCCCCGCTCTTCCTTCTTTCTTCCCCCTCCCCAGTGGTCTAGCAACGATCTTGCACAGCGCAGTTTTCTTTTCTTTACTCCCAAAGCCCCGGCCGGCCTCCCTCTTCTTCTTTTTCCTGTCATTGTCATTTCTTCTGTTGACTCTTTTTCTTCCAACCCTGCCGTTTTCGGCGTTTCTCCGTTCTCACCTAACTCCTCTGTGTGCACTGACTCCGTTCCGCTCTCCCCCGTTGTTTTTCTTTCTCTGTCGATACCCGCGCGTCCTACTTTACCAGCGCTTCCTTTCTGGTTCCGCTCACCGCTGTCCCCGTCGCCTCCTGTTCCTACGGCACCTCCCTGAAGTTCGCCCTCCTCTACTTTGCCTTCTTCCTCGTAGATGTCACTCTCCTCGTTCCAATTCCCGCTATGCGTGCGTCCTTCTATCTCGTCCATCCTCGTGACTCTTCTCCTCACTCTAACAACGCTTTCCCACTTGCCTTTACTCTCCTTTTCCGTGCTTTCACACCTTATTTCCACTTTTTCTATTATTTCTCCGGCTTCCGCCGCCCTTTCTTTCCTCAACTTCCACTGTTTTTTCGTTCACCGTGTTCTTTTACCCCTCCCACTTCTTACTTTCGAATGCTCGCACGACACACACGTGTTGTTGCTGTCGGCGCCATCTTGAAACTCTAAATTTTTTTTTTTTTTTATTGTATTATTCTATTAATATTAATAATTAATGAATTGATAATATTTTATTATATATATTCGAAATGTTAGTGTTTTATATATATATATATATATATATATATATATATATATATATATATATATATATATATATATATATATATATATGAAATTATGTTCTATATTTAAAAAAAAAATACGGCATAATATTTCAAAATATTCAGTAATATTCTTTTAAAAATTCGAAACCATTATAAACATTAAACTATTCAATTATCACTTATTCACTAAACATTGAAATTATAATTCAATATTAAGTTTCTATTCCAAATTAATTTCCAATCCAATTATGCAATTATACGCGTAACTAAAAAAAAAACATTTTTTTGCTACTCAGATCACTGTATGGAATTGCGGGAACACGCGGGTGGCGACAAAGACTTTTTCTCCGTGGAGCGAAAGTTGCGAAAGCAGCGACTAAAGATGGAACAGCAGCGTGAGAAACAGTACCTCCGTGACAAGGCGCGTCGCGAGAGCGACGTGTTCAACTTCATAAACACTACTTTGGGCAACAAGGGTGAGTAGAAGTGTCCTATAAAAAAAAACATATCCATTTTCGAATAAATCGCTCGTGTTTCTCCAATTACTCTCTCGTCGTTTCGAAACAAAGCCAAATCTGATTTTCAGCCTCAAACGACGAGCCGAGCAGTTCCAAGAGCAAAAGCCACTACAAGGCCCACACGAATCACAGCCTGAACGTAGCGAATTTCCAAGTGAGCGAAAACATCACGAGGCTCGAGAGGGAATCCTCAAAACTTATGAACTCCCTGAGCCGACATTCCAAGGGCAGTCTGCCTTACAACAATATCGCCATGCAATACAACGAGAAGCAGAGCGAACTCGCGGTTTTGCGCTCCACGCGAAATCACATCGCCACCGAACAAAATCAACGCAAGGACAAAGCGAAACTCTCCGTATTTTAATTCTTTCGTACGAACGCGGCGAGTCTCGATAATCTTGAATCGCCGCGCATATCACGTTCATGTAAATATACATATATTTCGCTAATTATTCACGTAGGTATGTAAATAAAATAATTTCTCCAAGATTCGCGTGGCTTTCGTGTTCATTTTTAAGGAAATTACGTACTTGAATTTCTTCGACTAAAAAAAATGCCTATTGCGAAAAGATTTTTCGTTATTTCCCGAAAATGTTCGGTACTTCTCTAGTGTTTTATATTTAAGGGGGAGATACCTTTGAGCGAGGAAAGAAGTCCGATTTTCATAATTTTTTTAAAAGGAACGCTTTCTTCACCATTTTCGAGACTTAAGGGGGAATATACCTTTGTCAATGTTATTTTTGCATTTTTTCCCTATATCTTCCAGACAAGAATAAGAGCAAGAGAATGTTGAATTAGAACGGGCTTTTCGAACGCTCCCCTTAACGCCGCTAACAATTAGTATTCAACATTTTTTGATGAAGTGGTCCAACCGACACGTGTTTTCAACCGAACTTCAAAAATCCGTTTATTATCGAAAAGCACGCCTCGTATAACATGTACAGTGGCGGCCAACTACTTAAGACCGCTCATTGCAAGTACGAATAAAGGCTTACTCCATTTCACACGATTGAATGTTAGCTTGGATCGAAGATATACAATATTACGCAACACGATGCTATGACAAAACTTTATTTTCAACTACTTTAAGCAATTGTTATCAACAGTATATCATTTTTTCAAATTTTAACCGCGGACTACTAGTTAAGACCGACGCAAAATAATACTATAAATTCAAACTGAAATGAATACAGTATTCGCTGAGTTTATAATATATTCAATAACGCGTTGCTCTTCCTTTTTGCCGGATCACTTCTTCGCAGCGACGTGGCATTGACTCTATCAGCCGACGACAACGCTCGACCGATATTTTCGCCCATTCTTCCTCTATCACGACGATAAGTTCGCTTAAACTTTTCGGTTTTCTGCATTTTATGTGCGTATCAACGTCAATCCACAACGTTTCAATTGGATTGAGATCCGGAGACTGAGATGGCCACGATAAAACCGATACATTTTTGTCAGTTAAAAGTTGTTTAACTCTAGGAGCAGTATGCTTTGGATCATTGTCGGCTTGAAGGATCCAATCGTCCAGGAGTTGATCATTCGTAAATGGTAGTAAGACTTCATTTAGAATGTCCATATACACATATTGATCCATGGTACCGTTGATCCGATGAATAGGACCAACACCTCGCAGCGTCATGGCTCCCCAAACCATTACAGATCCTCCTCCGCCTTTCACGGTATTTTTCACACATTTTGAAGAAAATTCTTCCCTAACTCGGCGCCGAACGTATGTTTTACCATCAGAGCCCATTCGATTAAATTTTGATTCGTTGGTAAACACGACTTTTGACCAATCAGCAATAGTCCAATACCGATGGTCTCTAGCGAATTTCAATAGCAGTTTTCTGTTCCGTTGAGAAATGAGAGGCTTCTTGCGCGCGACTCGACCCATTAATCCAAACTCGTTCAATCTTCTCCGGACTGTTCGTATACTGATCTTTTGTGCAATCGCAGCACCAGCTTCTTCGCGTACTTGTTCAGCCGTTTTATGACGATCGGCTTCACAAATTCGGTGAAGTATTCGATCCTCGCGCCTTGTCGTTTTTCGCGATCTTTTTTTCCTCGGGACGTTTCTCGCGGAACCCGTTTTATCGATAAACCGTATTGCTTGTACGCAAGCGGTTTTAGAAATATTTAATTTTTTCGCTATCGCGGCAAACGAATATCCCTCATCTTTTTAAAAATTTTATTTTAATTCTCAGATCCGATGTGATGTTCTTTCCGCGACTCATTTTTTCGCACTAACAGGCTTTGTTTTAAATTGCATACCGTATACTATTTCAAGAACAGTCATATCAACAAAGGTCTCTAAGAATATCCACTGAAAGTGATCGGTCTTAAGCACATGACCGTGTCTATGACAACTCAGTTTGAAAAAGTGTCTCAAATAATTTGAAAATTTTTGTCGGCAAGAAAGTTACGCAGTCTTATCGTTAACGAATAGTCAATACTACGCAAATAATATAAGGAGTACAACTTTGCAGTGACCGTTTTTTTTTTCAAAAGTTTAAGGCTTTATTATAAAAAAGTGGCTACATATTTTTTAATCAAAGTACTGCCCGTCGCTAGCTACGACCTCGGCCCATCTTTCAGGTAGCATTCGAATCCCGCGTCGATAAAAGTCTTGATCCTTGGAGGCAATCCAGGAATCGACCCAATTTTTGACTTCTCCGTAAGTACCGAAGTGCTGGTCAGCCAAATCGTGTGCCATTGACCGGAACAAGTGATAGTCGGAATGGGCAATGTCTGGAGAGTACGGCGGGTAGGATAAAACCTCCCATTTCAGCGTTTCCAAGTACTTTTTCACGACATTTGCAACATGGGGTCGGGCATTGTCATGCTGCAGTATCACCTTGTCACGTCTCGTTGAATTGTGGCCGTTTCTCTTTGAGTGCCTTACTCAAGCGCATCAACTGACGTCGGTAGAGTTCCCCTGTGATGGTTTCGGATGGTTTGAGCAGCTCATAGTACACAACGCCCAGCTGGTCCCACCAGATACACAGCATCACTTTGGATCCGTGAATATTCGGTTTGGGCGTCGATGACGGAATATGACCAGGCAGTCCCCATGATTTTCGGCGTTTAGGATTATCGTAGTGAACCCACTTTTCATCTCCAGTCACAATCCGGTGCAAAAATCCCTTCCTTTGTTGTCTTTGGAGCAGTTGTTCACAGGTGAAAAATCGGCGCTCGATGTCTCTCGGCTTCAACTCATGCGGGATCCAGTTTCCTTGCTTTCGGATCATACCCATATCCCGGAGACATTTTGAAAAGAGCCTCTACTTTAAAATGCCACTTTCTTTATTGAGCTAGGGCCACTACTTCGGCCGCAGTGGCTCTCTAAGTAAAACGGTCACTGCAAAGTTGTACTCCTAATAGATTACAGAGACGTAATCAAATAGCGTGACATGAGGCGAACCTTTATTTGTACCTGCAATGAGTGGTCTTAAGTAGCTGGCGCCCACTGTATATACCACGCGCGACTAACTATGTCACGGGAGAATAGACGGAAAGTCATTTTTTCTATCAGTACATTTTCAGGACGGCGTACCTCCACGATACCGGTACAGCATACCGCAAATGTACTGCAGTACGGCGTACCTCCACGGTTCCGATACAGCATACTGCAAATGTACTGCAGTACGGTGTACCTCCGAAGTGACGGTGCCATCGAGCTACGGCGTACGCTGGTACCCCGTATCCGTACATTACTGGTATTGTACGGGTACGGGGTATTCCACATTTGCGGTACGCTGTACCAACGGTACGTTTGATTATCTGGGATATTGTAGCGCGTTCAATGGTTGGGAAATAAAAGTAATTCTTGCGTGAGAATCTGATTGGAGATGAGAATAAAAACAGTGACTGCACGAGGATGAATTTATCCAATTGAATTTATTGGTAGTCTGCGGAATGCGCTTCAGAGATTATTTTTCCAAGTGATTCGAGACCGCCGACGCGTCTTCTTCCGACGTATCCTTATTCTTGGTTGGATCGTCCGGCTTCATGGCAGGAAAGAGCAATACTTCCTGCGAATGTTAGAAAACACATTTCGTTAATATTTCAACTATTTATTCATTACGGAGAGTGCATGATCAAAATGTTCAACCCATTCGAACGCGAATCTCAAAAGCAAATTCCTTTCATGCCGAAAATTACGTAAATTCGTTACGATTATTGAGACACCAAAATGAATCTCGTCTTATGCGGAATACGGAATAATTGGAGAAAAATGTCATCGCTTAAGGGGGCTACGGTGAAAATTTCAAAACATCGTTCGTCACTCGAGGCACGTCAAATTGAAGAGGAAGGTCCAAGATATGGTGAAGGAGTAGCAGGTTGAAGGTAAATTTATGATTACAACGATAGAACTGCTGGGGAAACTTTAAGGTGTTCCTTTCGCGGTGGACCATGTTTTATGGGGGCGTAAGCAGGGCCCCTCTGAATCGTCGCTAAATTACAGTGGCGTGTGAAAAAAAATTCCATTATTATGAACAACGCTGAACTAGGATTAAAAAATTGCGCGCAAATTTAGTAGATTTATGCATTTTTATATTTCAATGAAACATCGCGCCTACGAAAATTCTTCTGCTAGTCACATTTTTCCAAGATTTATCATGAATAGTTTCTTGAAACGTTGGGTGGTTGAAACGTTGGGCGGTTGAAACGTTTTCTTGAAACGTTCCGTAACAACATTAAAAACTGTTTTTAATGTTGTTACGGAATCATCAGATTTTTTACACGCGTAAGCAGTTTATATCAGACATCTAGAGTTATTTACTGTATAAATTATCGGATAGAAATGTGGCCAGCGTGTCATCTCCATAAAGCGCCGTATAAATGAGATGATTTTTAGAGTCGTAATTTTTCGTTAAAAGTCCGGTAACTTGGCTCGAAATTTCACCAGTATGTTCAAATGTATTTCTACTTGATTATGGACGAAAATCAGTTAATTATTAAATATTCAGGTTCGTGAAAGGAATACTGATCAATGAAATACGGACTGACTTTAGATTTGGTACAATTATTCAGTATAATAGTCGTTTAGTCTTGACCGATGTTTTTTTCAAGGAATCATCGGTGTAAAATTTAAAAAAATCGATTTTTTTTGCATTATTCAATAGTATAGACGGTTATAAACATGGACCTGGCACCGTTGATTGATCAATTTGAGTACCAACAAATTGACCATTGAGTAGACAATTTATATGAAAATTCCGTACTCAAAACTTTAAACGCGTTTTTCCTCGAAATGTCGTTTTTTTAAACGGCGTACACTCTCAAAGGAAGAGTTTTCAATCTATCCGTCTCAAATTTTGACACAACATTCTTCACGCCATTCTCTATCTTGCTATGGGAGCTTTTTCTTTTTGTTGAAATCATGTTTTTTTAACGAAAAACTGTCGAAAAAATAGGCTGAATTCGAAACTTTTTTCAAACCGCCGCTATTTTGTCAATTGTAATTTTATCAAAAACCTTCATAGCAAGATAGCGGCTTTCATACTGATGAATAATCTTTTTACGAATTTTGTTTCAGATAATATTTACGACCACAATCGGTGTACACCGTAAAGGACTTCTTTTTTTTCGAAGACATTTTTAACCGTTTAAGGCCTTAGGCCACTCTAGAAGCCGAAAAAATGTTTTTTGGGGATTTTTTTTCAGAAAAACTACAAAATAAATCGAGATTACAAAAAAGGGTGTTTATCATACATATCAGTGACTGTATATAATAATTTTTTCGAAGCGATTTATTTCAAAATGGCGGCTGTGCAGCCTTTATCTCAAAACTGCATTTTTTAATTTCGCTGAAAACATAACTCAGACAATTTTCAACCGATTCACTTGAAATGTTGAATATATCTTGAAAAATACATACAACATTTCAAGTGAGTCAATTGAAAGTTCTCTGAGTTATGTTTCCGGCCAACTTAAAAAATGCAGGTTTGAGATAAACGCTGCGCAGCCGCCGTTGTGAGATTAATCGCTTGAAAAAATTGTTGTATACAGTCACTGATCTGTATGATAGACACCCTTTTTGTAATCTCGATTTATTTTGTAGATAGATGAACTTCTTTTATTTCATGTACACCCTTGCGGGCTTTTTACATTTCCTCCTTTCTTTCTTTCTTTCTTCCTTTAAACAACTTCTTATTATCAAACATAAAAAAAACATTAATCCTATTATCGTTGCGCTTCTTGCGTTTGTACAACTTTTCGATTTATTTAGTAGTTTTTCTTTTAAAAAAATCCCCAAAAAGTCTATTTTTCGGCGCCTAGAGTGGCCTAACCCCTTAAAAAATGTAAAAATAAATATAAATAAACGTTAAAAAAATGTCTATTCTTCATGAGTGCTTTAATTTGACATGAAAAAATCAGACTGATTCGCGTATTTTAACCATCGAAAAAAATCGCGAAAATCGCCTATTTTTCGACCTGTTACACTGTGATGATTCCTTAACATTTCTTTTTCATTAGGTATTAACAATAATAATGTCATTTTTCTCGAAAAATCGAAAAAAAAAATTCAAAATCTTATTGTGGATTGAAAACGGTTTAAAAAACGGTACGGCACGATTTAAAAAAAAAGCTTTGTCAAGTCTGAGCCAATATTATCTATTCCGAGGGAAAAAAACTCGTTTTTTTTGTTTCAGATCAACCGGGTGGCCAACATCAAGTACACCATTGAGCCCTTCACGTTCAAAGGTCCTTCAGGAGATTGTTCGTAACTTCTTCAATTGTGAATATTCATAAATACAATTTGGTACACAACTTTGTTAAAGTACATACAAATAAATATCCGAACAATTTTTCAATCTTGCTTATTCCTTCAAAATTAATTTTTCTGAATAACCCTGATTTTCGAGTTGTCACAGTAGCCTAACCCCCTGAAAGCTTGAATACTGTACTTTAATATTGTTGGAGTCGGTGAGGAACATCGTGAGACGATCAATGCCCAAACCCCATCCGGCAGTCGGCGGTAAGCCGTACTCCAATGCCGTACAGAAATTTTCGTCTACGAGCTGGGCCTCGTCGTCACCAGCTGCTTTGTCCTTGGCTTGTTGTTCGAATCTTTAAGACAGAAAAAGAAAATCATCCATATACGAGAAAGAAAATTATCGACATTAGTGGACACGGAATCGGTAGGAACTTCGGTGATCGACCGTGTCCAGCGGCGTTGGCCGGGGTCAGGACTTAAATGGATGGCCGTTTAGCCACGCGCTATCTTGCGTGGAGACCTTCTACTGATGATACTTTGATACTTTATCGCATTAGAAAAGTGTCTGTGGGCTACTGATTCACTCTACAGCCGTCTAAGGAAACTAATATAGTGAAGTGACGGGTTCACAATGAACGGAATGCGGTCATATAAACCAGGACACGTATAGCAAAAAACGTAGGCAAAAAAAAGATTGTTCACCCATGGTCACTAAAGAAATGCTCTTTCCGAAGTTACCCCACGCTCATGTTCATATTTCTTATGGCTCTATGAAAATTCATGTTTCACCTTGGATGATCACGAAAAGATCATCCAAGAAGAAGATACCTCTAGACGAGGAAAAAATACGCCGATGTTCATAATTGTTTTTTCAAATGAAAGATTTCTTCATCTCTTTTGGATTTACGGTATCCTTTACGACTACTTTTTGCTGTTACGTGTTTTTTTTTCTATTAATCTTTACAAATGGCGGAAGAACGGCACGGCTTTCTAAACTGCATTTTCAAAACTGGCGTGACGCATAGCTAAAAAACTAATCGACCGATTCCGATTATATATATATATAAGGCAAAGTTCTGACTGACTCATCATCGCCTAGCCTAAACGGCTAAATGTAGAAACGTCAACTTTGAAGGGCATGTTGATTCAATTATGTACGCACCATTTAAGAAGGTATTTTTAGAAATTCAACCCTTGAGGGGAGAAATGGGATGGCGAAGTTTGTTTGGAAATTGAAAAAATCTTGCCGGATTTACTCGAAATTTGGTATTCGTGCTTCTTGACAAAATTAATGAAACACGTATTTCAGTGTTTTCAGAAATTCAACCCCTAAGGGGCGAAAGGGGGTGGCCAAGTTTGAATGGAAAGTAAAAATAATCTGGCCAGAAGATTTATTTGAAACTTAGTATTAATGCTCTTCAACACAATTGATGAAATGCGTATTTAAACGTTTTTCAAAATTCAACCCCTAATCGAAAGGGGGTGCCAAAGTTTGGACGGAAAATAAAAACAAATCGGGTCAAATTTACTTGAAACTTTGTATAACTGTTCCTAGATGCAATGAATGAAATTTCAGCGTTTTTGGAAATTCAATCCTTAAGGGGGAAAAGAGGGTACCATAGTTTGTATGGTTAAAGAAATATCTGGTCAGATTTCAACACAATTTTACGCCTTCCTTAATGAAACATTTCAGGGGCACATTTCATTAAGGTGCATTGAACACAAGTCTACACGAGCTTTCCGTCGCGGGCGGGAAGCTAGTTTGGTATAAATCTTTAACCTCATTGTTTAAAACATGACCCTAAATGTTCTTGAAAATGAGAGAAAAAAAGTATTTTTTTAATTGCAGAATGTAGCTATCTTTTTCGCAAAATTCGATCTATTTGTTACGTTCCATCGATTTTGAACATTTCTCTCTTTTTCTTGGTTCATATTCTACGTATGAGTGTTAATGAGAGAAAAACCTTCGTTGGTTCTTTTCAGATAAATCCCGCCGACGCTACGTGTCACGCCGTTTGACAACATCCGCCTCAACCCGTTTGAGAGCCCGTGCCATATCTTCGCCATTTTTGAAGATTAATAAAAAGAATATTATCGGGGGAATGAGAAATTGAGGAAACAATAGATATGAAAAAATAAGGGAAAGAATTAAAAATAATAGCAAATTTGATAGACAAAGGTTTGAAAAACTTAAAAAGAAAGACAAAAAGAACAGATTAAAAATCGACGTATAATAGTTTATACAATGCCATAATAGAAAACGATGAAGCGCCGTGGAAGTATTAGACGGCAAAAAATATTAAGGTAGTACGAGCGCGCAATCTTGATTTCTATAGATTTTGTTTAAATTTTAACCAGACATTGTTCATATCATTATGCATGTTTGAGTGAAAATTCAGAACAGTCGACTATTTAGATCGGGAGATAATGGGTTTTAAAATTGCAACTTTTAACACTGTAGGGTCTGCATTGAAAGGCCATAGCCGGGTAAGTAGGGAAAAATTGCCCCCGCATTTTCTCCAACGAAATTAGGAGTATATTCTGAGGTATAAAAAAAAAACAAATTTTCTGAAAATTTCATCTCCGTCACCGCAATTGTTTTGGAAACATGATTTTTTTTAATAAAAAAAAATAAATCCGAAAACGCTTCAGCGGATCGATTCGATTTTTTGTTGGTACTTTTTACGATCAAACGTATTACGAAATAAAATTATAGAACATCTTGCGAAAGATTAAGGTTTGAAAAAAATAATGTTCCTTATTTTATTTTTTTTTACTATAATCCACTTGGGGTACAATAACGAAATTTTTTTCATATAATCTTTGGGCACCTTATTAGATTATATAATTTTTTCAAAATGATCGGTTTGGTACGCCACAGTGAAAAAAAATAAACAGACTTTGTTGATATATTTTAGTTATATATCTATACAGGGTGTCCCATTTTAATCTTACACCTGAATTTTCTCGAAAAATATTGCTCGGACGAAATATTGTGTGGAACAAAACTTCCAGGGATTGAAGGGGGACGTTTGAAAAAAATTTATTTGAGGAGCCAAAATTCAAAATGGCGGCGTTACAAAGGCTGACATGTTTTTTTCAAACAGAAACATAACTTTTTTTATTGCCAAAAAATTTGTCAGCTGAAAACTAAAAACTTTTGTTGAAAAAATTTTTTGATAAAGTTCATAGTTTTCAAGCGAGAACATCATTTTCAATTATTTCAGATGTATCCAGGATTTGTGTGTGTGTGTGTGTGTGTGTGTTTTTTTCTACCCATCGTGATCAAAGTTCGTTAAGGATTTAAAGAAACACGTTTTTGGGCCTGAAAATGGCACAAACGCTATTAAAATGGAAAAAAACTATTTTTCATCGATTTTCCTCCAAAATTTTCTCATGAAATATCGTCCAAATTTGAAAAAAAAAACCAAAATTTTCAACAAAAAAATTTGATTCTTTTTTTGTTCAAGTGGTCATACATTCGAAAATACAACATTGAGCGGCTTGCCGTGAGACATTTAGTCTAATTGTCCCTACCACCGGCATTTGCGTTAGCCAAAGCGTAGGAGGTTGCATCTGAAATAATTGAAAATGATGTTCTCACTTGAAAACTATGAACTTTATCAAAAAATTTTTTCAACAAAAGTTTTTAGTTTTCAGCTGACAAATTTTTTGGCAATAAAAAAAAGTTATGTTTCCGTTTGAAAAAAACATGTCAGCCTTTGTAACGCCGCCATTTTGAATTTTGGCTCCTCAAATAAATTTTTTTCAAGCGTTCAAAGCTTCAATCCCTAGAAGCTTTGTTCCACACAATAGTTCGTCCGAGCAATATTTTTCGAGAAAATTCAGGTGTAAGATTAAAATGGGACACCCTGTATAACTGAAATATATCAATAAAGTGTGTATCTTTTTTTCTCACTGTGGCGTACCAAGCCAATCATTTAGTCACATATCAGACTTTATTGATATATTTTAGTTATATATCTATATAACTGAAATATAACAATAAAGTGTGTTTCTTTTTTTTTCATTGTGGCGTACCAAACCGATCATTTTGAAATAATTATATAATCTAATAAGGTGCCCAAAGATTATATGAAAAAAATTTCGCTATTCAAGATTGCGCGCTCGTACTACCTTAAAGAAGAGGATAAGGAAACATAGGCGAGGGTAAGGTGCGGGAATATAGGGAGATATTGGAAAAAAAGAGCAAACTGGAATGGACTTGTAGGGTACATAAACGAGCAAGAAAAACAATGGAGCACATGTGAAAAGAGGAGACGGGTAACTTTTAAGGAAGCGAAAACATATATAGAGAAGTTGGTAAAGGGGGAAAGTGATAGAAGGAGAGAAGATAAATTAATAGGGTTGCTGAGTGGGGATATAGATGTAAACATGTGTAATTTTTTTTAGAAAAATAGAAAGAGAGTGTAATAAAAAAGAAACGGTGATAATGGAGAGCGAGAATGCAGAGTGTAACGAAAATTCAAAATAATATAATGAAAGATAAGTTTGATTGTGAGAGAGCGATGTGAAATGGCGTAACAGCTTTTTAAAAAGCCGAAAAGGCAATACAAATAAAACTTCTTAGGGGCCATCCATAAATTACGTCATTTTAAAATAGGGGGGGGGGGGTTCGTCTGCGGATGACGGTAAATGCTGGATGAGGGGGGGGGGGGGCGTTTCGAAATTGACGTCATTCTTGTGATACCAGTTACTTCAAAATGTACAATAGTATATTGTACAACTAGAGTGGTTTCCCCGCATGAGCGATGAAAAATATTTTGCAAGTACCCAATGGTATTAATTATTGAACTCATTATTTATTTATTTATTACATAAGGTTTGTCTACATTATATTCGAGAACTTCAAATAACAGCGTACCTATGAAAATAGTTCGATCGAGCCAAAATGAATATGGGGAGGATACGGAGATATTACCCGTGATCCAGGATTTGCAAGAATGGGTGAAAACTCCGTGGGAGCTATCCAAAGAAAACTAAAGAATAGAGAAGAATAATATTATTATATTAATGAAAATTGCCAAAGTACAAAATAATAAAAGATGATCCTATAACAAAATGTGGGAGCTATCCAAAGAAAACTAAAGAATAGGGAAGAATAATATTATTATATTAATAAACATTGCCAAAGTACAAAATAATAAAAGATGATCCTATAACAAAATGTTTTAATGTTACCCAATTTTTCTCAAATCCGCAAATGTTTTAATTTTGCCAAACTGGTAATGACGTCAATTTTGCGAGAGGGGGGGGGTCATTAGGAAATGACGATAGGATGACTGTAGGGGGGGGGTCGAAAATCAGCAAAAATCGATGACGTAATATATGGACGACCCCTAAATACTACTACTAAAAAGAATACCATATAACAGCCGAAAGTAATAATAAAATATACCCTAAGTTTAATAAACGGTGAAATCTTTCCTTGAACAAAAAAATAAATAAAAATCAGTAATTTTCTCCTCGCCTAAAGGTATCTCCCCCACAACACACGTTGTTTTCCAGCCTACCTCTCTCGTTGTACAAGAGGATCGTTCAATTCGGTGTACGCGTTGCAAATTTCCTTCTTCATGACGAAGAGCTCGAACCGTTCAGTGAGGCCTTTCTCGGATCGATGCCACTTGGCGAGCGGTGACATCACTTGTGGATGATCCAGTATAAAAGTTGGATTTACGCAATTCTCCTCGATAAATTCTCCCACGAGTTTGTCGAGTAATCTGGCGCCGGTTCTCGGTGGCGGACATTCGACCTGGTGTTGCGTGCAAACATCGCTGAGAATCTTCACGGCCTCGGGGGTATTGAGCTCGTCAGCGCTGGGTAACTTGACCGAGAGCTTCTCCTCCAGTGTTTTCATCATTGAGACGCGTTTGAAGGGCGGCGTGAAGTCAATTTCCACGGGTTCACCGTCGCTTCCGTCTGGATGATAAGTGACTCGGTAAGTTCCGTGAATATTTTTCACCATACCGGCCAAGAGATTTTCCGTGATCGTCATTAGATCGTGATAATCCGCGTAAGCCATGTAAAATTCGCACGTAGTGAATTCGGGATTGTGGGTCATATCGATCCCTTCGTTTCTGAATTGTCGGCCGATCTCGTAGACCCGATCGATACCACCAACAACGAGCATCTTGTGATAAAGTTCCGGCGCTATTCTCATGAACAAATCCATATTGAGCTCGTTGTGATGCGTGACGAATGGCTTGGCGGTGGCGCCACCGGCGATCATATTCATCATCGGTGTCTCGACCTCGAGGAAGCCCATCTCGTCGAGAAAGCGACGCACGTACGCGATTATACGTGCGCGCACGTGAAACTTCTGGCGGACCTTGTCGTTCAGTATCAGATCGAGATAACGCTGACGAAAACGCGTCTCCTTGTCCTTCAAGCCGAAATGCAAGTGCGGCAACATGTGTAAACACGGACTGAGGAGCTTTATACTGCGCGGCATTATCGAGAATTCGCCCTTTTTCGTTTTTCCGGGATTTCCGTAAACACCGATAATGTCGCCTCGGCGAATTTTCGCCGTGTCGGAGAAGAAAGCGTCCTCGCTCTCGTAAGCTCTCGCATTTGCCATCACTTGGATCTTCAATCCCTCGCCCCGAAGATCGTAGAATATGAGCTTAGAGCCGGATTCACGTATGGCGTGAACACGCCCGGCAATACTGTGCAAATCGTCCGACACTTCGCCGTCCTTCAAGTTTTCGCTGTACTTCTCGATGAAGCTTTCCAGCGACGTGGACACGTGATACTTGTGCGGATAGGGATGATCGTTGGCTGCTTTGAGCTGACCGATCGCTTGCGTACGAAGCTTGAAGTATTCCTGATGAATAAAGTACGTTACGATTGACGGATCGCAGGGAATTTGTATCATGGCGATGAGAATTAAAGGGCTGCATATACCCGAGTAGGGCAAAAAAATGCATTTTCGAAAAATATTTTTATTCCACAGTATCAATTCTTAGCTATATGCTCTGAAAATTTCTTTGAAATATTCCTAAGATTGAATGATCTTGAAGCTTGCATCGTTGGAATGCAACTACGATGAATTATCTTTCGTTGGTAATATTTCTTTTCGACTGATTTAGGCTAGGAAAATCATTCGAACGTTTGCACGTATTTTTTTTACAGATTTACGACCTCAAGCTGCAGAAAAAAGGTTTAGAATGAAGAAGAAACACCGTTTTCAAAGTCGGTGGACGTGATATCTCGAGAACCACTTGATGGATTGTTTCCAAATTTGCAAGGGATACGATGAGAAACAATCGAAGGTCGTTGACGATCTCACTTTTTAGTAATCGATCTTCATTTTTTAAATAGTTACGTAAAAATGACTTTTTTCATAGATTTTGTATGCGCGGGGTTAAATTCGTTGCTGCGTTGTTGAAAAAAAAATGATTAAAAAGTTCAACGATCGTCAACGACTCATATTTATTGTTAACTTGAATAATCCGTTTGGTTTTTAGGTTTCAGATGGACCATTCAAGTTGGAGGGTGTCCACCGCCAAACGTTGCCAAACAAATTTCATCACCTTCCGATGACTTTGTTTTTATTGTTTTTCTGTTTTTTTTTCATGATTTTTTTTCAATGCTCTCACCACGAACCTTTCTGTGAACAAAATGCGTTTCTTTTTCACCAACCGTATCCCAGAAAAAAAAACAGAATTTGGTCACTTTTCTCGGGCCTCTGAGTAGATGTAACCCCTTAATTGGATTATTACTTTATTCCCGCTAAGACTGTACGCAACATTTGGAACTGGTTCACTAGTACGATGCATGATTATAATTCTTTTTCGTTCTTCCAGCGTTTGACTTTCTTTCGGCTCTTTACTATGTAGTTGGAGTGTAATTGATTGTCATGTACTGAAATTGCGTTTGTTTTCGCGTTTGCCGATCACCGAACTGTATGGCAATGCTGTTAACGGTCTAGCAACTCGAAAATTGTAGTAGCCATTACAGTCACCATATTCACTCTCAAGAATATCGCCCTGATAAAAATCAACGCAGGGGAAACAGTCATAAAAACGCTTTTAAGTGGAAATTCAAGATCCAATCTACGTATTATCCTTTTCACAACTAATTTCACGTTACATCGAAGGCATGTGTACTAGAGAGTTGAAAATATCACCTCAGGTTCCCGCCCAGGTTCGTATCTTTTTTTGCATTTTCAATGCAAGTTGCTCGTAAAAATATGTGACTGCATTAGTTACAAATACTTTCTACCCTTCCGGCAACCCTAGTGCAAATTTTTCTCCCAATTTTTCATAATTGCTCATATTTTAGTCATATTTGAGATTTTCAAAAATTCATGATTTCTCATGTTTTTCCCGGAAATTTCTCTTTTTCCTATGACCTGAGTGAACGGCTGCAGAGATATTCAGAGAAAAGTTAAAGATAAAAAGAAATAAGATTTTTGTAAAAAAATTATTATTATTATTTTAGAAGAACAAATTGAAAAAATAAAACCGAGAAAAAAAAACCATAAAAAAATTAAATCAAGAACCATTTTTTTTTAGTTAAACCAGGAAAGAGCCAATTTTGTTTTGAAGTAAAAATCAAGAAGAAAGAATCATTTATTTTTTAAGTAAGAATCAACGAGCAAAAAACGCATTTTCGGTAAAGACAAAGTATTTTTCTATGTAAGAACAAAGAATCAAAGTATTCTTTATGAGAGAAACAATAAGTAAGAATAGCAAAAGGTTTTATTGAATAATTAAAATATTGTACTTTTTCTGTTAATAAACATAACTGATGAACAGGTGATCATGCATTTTCATTTTGTTAGTTTGCGTCACTTGATAACCGGAGGAAGTATAATTTGAGCAAACAAAAAGTAAGAATTCATTTTTTATCTACATTTTTTATTTCATATAATTTCCAAGATTTTCCCGTGATCGTAATTAAAATGATGAAATATTCGGAAAAATTCGAAGAAATTCGGAGAAACTCGGATGTTTGCGTAAAAATAATTGTCCGCGAAACTTCGAATTCTTTGCGTTTGTTCCAATCCATAGAAAAATCGGAAAAATATGCCGGAGACAATCGGAGTTTTTTGGAAAAAAATTGCACTAGGGAAGGCTGTACAAAATGGGAGCCTTCTTATGTTGCATTGGATGTAAGGACTATGAGTCTTGCCCAATGAAACCTGTGCACCTGTGTACCTTCACAAGGGTACAGAGAAAGTGCAAAAACTTTCTGCGGATAAACGCAGTGTTCTTTCACTCAGTATCAATCGGGCTGCTATGAAAAAAACTGAAATCTGTGCTGCTTGTGCTTCTAATCCGGTTACTACCTCCAAAATGTTTGCAATGAAGCATAACAACAGTGTGACTGTGAAATTAATTTACATTTGGACTGATTTCTTCCTCTTTGGCTGCTTCCTTCTTCTCTTTGGGAACCTCTTTCGGCTCCGCGGCCGCTTTCGCCTCTTTCTCAAGTTTTTCCTTCTCCTTCTGCTCCGCCTTGAGTCGCCTCTTCAACTCGCTGCAACAGGACAATAACTTTCATCATTCTCTTTGTTCCGAAAGACGCTCCGAACTGTTTTTTTTTTATCACATTCAGACAGAATATACGCACTTGAATGCCGGTCCGCCAGTGGAAATGCGACGTAATAATAAATCGTCTTTGGATACACGATAAAATGCAGGGCGCGCGGCAAGCCCGACACGCTTGGTTAAAAAGGCCAGCATAATTTTCGTTCGAGGTGCAAAACGCCGAATTTTAAAGTACGACTCGTTTGAGAGATGAAAAAACTGCGAGATCTAAATAACTTATCGTTCGGATCCACGAGGGAAGGATAGTACGAGTTATGAGAGAAAAAAACAATTGTATTTATACGGCCAGGGTGAGAGAGACATGTGCGAGATGACGTGGGCGAGCGGCCGGGCTAAATACCGATCCTCATTGTTTACAGGTTATAATCGTAAATGCAAGATCGAGATCCGCAACGCTCCGGATTCAAAATTGAATCGCAAGTTTTGTCATATTTTTTTCGTCTTGTAAAAAAGTGTTTACTTACTTTTTTGAGAGTTTTTCATCCGCTGCTTCGGCCATGCTGACAAATTTTTTTCGGAAAGAACACACACGTTTGTTCGGTTGGTATGCCTACATTGCATCGAATATCTAGACCACCATAAAGTTAACCGGGGCATTGCAATTTTATTTATTTATCATAGCCTGTTGTAATAATTGGTAGTTTTGTTGAAATGGCTAGTGGACTAACGTTTTTTATAATTAAACATCATTTTTTTTCACGCCGTTAGTCTGTGAATTATTTAAGGGGTAAGGCCACTGTAAATTTTTTGAAAAATCGATTTTTTTTTATTGGCTTAAAAAATAGTTTTCGCAATTTCTATATAATAGTTTTCAAAAAACTATTCGCAAAACTTTAAACGCGTTTTTCTCGAAACATGGTTTTTCAAAATGGCACGCAGCATAACTCGAACAATTTTCATTTTTTTTACTTGAAATTTTAACCAGATGTGAACATTTGCATTATCTTGAGAATGTCGATCGGAATTTTCAAGAACTTTATTTATTGATTTTTTATTAACAAAAAACTTGCCGTTTTTTTCGTCAACAATCAATTTTTTTTTTCAAACGCACGCCAAATCCACAAAAATTGATACTTTTTAAAATCCGATCGACATTCTCTAACTATAGTCCTCTAGATTAATGGTTTTTTTTTTTGTTCTAGATTCAAAAGTGCACCAGTGGTGCTGCGTGCCGCGGAGCCCTGGAAGCAAAACATGTCCCGGGAAGATAGCTGTGGAACCGCCATTTTGTTTTTTTTTACTGTAAAAAATTTTATAATAAAGTTTAATGCATGCCCGATAACACCATTAAAAGTTTTTTTTCAAATACCTTCAATTTCGGGAGCAAAAAATTAGTGAAAAAACCTTTTTTTTGGGCCGTTACAGTGGCCTTACCCCTTAATGGCGTGAATTATTTAACGCGCGTCAGTTCGTTTGCCTAGGGGAGTTTTCAGAATACTTGAGCTCTCATTGGCGCGGCGCTTCGGGGAAAGCGAAGTAGATGTACCACGGGACGCGAGAGAGAAGACTCAAACTTTTAGACTTTTCTCAAAGATGAATAATATTTCGTGCAGAATAAAATCGTCAAGCTCTGCCGGGGGGAATTCTCCAGGGTCTGATGCTTTGTTTTATCCAAAAAGTTAACCTTCTATGAGATAACTGGGTTGGAAAATTTGTGAGGTTATGTTGACCCTTCACATGTTCTGCAGCATTTTTTCCTTTCGTTCCAAAAATGATGGTCTAACGAACGCATAACAAACGATTCACTCATGGAGGCAGGTCAACATTTGTTTTACAGTCGGATCCGATATTTATACACACACGTAACGTGCATAGCATATGGGCTTCGAACGATGACAGCGCCACGGTATGCACAACTTTAGCGACTTCTTAAAATGCCGAGTTTAGAATCCTTCCCTCTAGTAGCTCCATGCGTTCTTCTTCGTCTTCAGTTTAGTTGGCATCTCGGTGTATGGCGAACACCGTGATGGTGAATAACAATATAACAAGATGAAGGAGTTTTTTGTGAAAGAATCTACAGCGCATCTGCGAAACGTATCGAAATTTTTCGAGAAGAATACGAACCCAGAAGTTTTAAAACTACGGATGCACTATGCGTAAGAAAAAAAAAACACGACTAAGAAAATTTATTTCTTTCTCATCCCCGATTTGATTCTTACGAAAAGCGTTGCCACAATGTGTAGCATTTGTTATTTAACAAAAGCGCCGAGAGCTCGACGCTTGTTCGTCAAATATCACCGCATTGATTGAAACTTTTCCGACGGATTTGTTTAACCCTTCGAGTGCACACTGGGTCGTTTTGCCCCAGTGATTTTTTTCGTGTAAGTACGTATTTTTCAACGTATGCCCCACTTTGAACGAATGTTTTGGCATTTAATTTTCGTTTTCGTCAAAAAATAAATTTACGACCATAAAATATGGATAAATTACTACAAAAAATGTCTCTACAAAAAAAAACACAAAATGCATTTTTACCGGAATACAACGATTTGAAAAACTTCTTGGGTCAGATTGACCCAAGATGCACTTATAGGTTGACGGCCGAGATGTGCACTCGAAGGGTTGAACGGACATATTGAAAAAAATTAATTCACAAAAACAATAATCTATTGACGAAGGTATTTTTTGCCTCATGTATTGATTAATATCGTTCGACAGAAGCCCAAACAATATAAAAATATAGGTATTAACGGGTACACCTAGTTTGTTCCCAAGAAAAAAAAGGAATCGTGAATTTTTTCTGGAAAGACGTGCAGTTTTTTCAAATTTTCAAAGAAATTTTTTAAAACAACGTATTTTGAGAAGCCGTCAAAAACGAAAATCTGATATTTCCAAAAAATTCAACTAGTTGTATGCCCTTAAGACGCAAGGAACAAGTCACAAAGTGTTTTCTGTTTGATTCATTCATATTGAACCTCGATACTACTCTCACTTCATTTATACGCATACTCATCTAATATATTCCCTTTAGCCATGCCATCAATAAAGAGCAATGAAGAAAACTAATAATTATGAAGGAAAGCAGTCAAGAAAACTTCTGCAAGTTCAATATTTGCATTTTCCACAACAAAAAAACAATAACTTACAACCAGTCTTTGAAAATTTCATCGCGTAGAGAGCTTCAATATAAGCATCCGAGCACCAAAATCTCTTTGATTGATTTTTTCTTCGATTAGTATCTATTCTTATATATGTTTGAATTTCATCATTCGGCGCTTTAGCCATAAATTATTCTACCGTTTATTTCAACTCAGAACGCCGATGCAAGGAACAATTAATACAAGCAATTGTTATCCCAAAATTGACGATTATCCATACATTGTAGGTAATTTGATATTTTCCATCACATTGTCGTCCAATGTGTTCGACTTCTGAAATGTTGTAGGGAAATCAGCAGAGCGTTGGAAAAGCCTAAACAGACCATCGGGCCATCCACAACGTGTCCCCGTTGTGGCATTACGAGAACCGAAACTAAACATCTAACACGAATATCCCCTGGAAAAACACCATCCAAGGTCATGAAAAATCTCATCAGGAGATTCAACGACACGAGCGCAAGGTTGCCGAAGCAACTTGGCAGGCTCGCGCGCAAGTGCCAGAGGAACACCTCTAACAAAGTAACATGGATATGTTCGATCTGTTCGGAGAGTGCAAAAATTGTTCTCAGCAAACCAAGACGGAGAAAAATATTAAAAACAAATCCAGAGGTCACTTCCGGAGTAGCATTGTCTTCGAGAAAGAAGAAGAAACGGGTGAGAGACAGAACGGCTGGTTTGAATCTCGGCGATTTTTCAACACCCAAGACGAAGCACCCTAGCAACGTGCAAGAGGATTCACGGAAAACTTCAATGTCGTGCAAAGACAAAAATCGTCTGACGAAACTCAAAACTCCAGCACTTAAAACGAAACCTAACAAATTGAATCTGTCGAGGTTGAAGGGAATTATAGACAAGAACGCATCAGCGTCGAAAAAAAGTAAATTGCAAACGTTTTTGCAAGAGCTATGCTGAACACTATTTTTGTGAAGTACCGATAATGGTTGAATATTCGCTATCGAGTTTGATTGTGCAAATTATAATAAAGTCAGGCCCAACCGTGGTTTTCCAAAATGAAACCAAAAGGCGCAAGTTAATTTGCACTTGACTTCCACCTCGTTTGATTTTGCTGCGAAGGTTCCTGGCCTACAGGCTTACTCGTCGACGAATTCATCGAGATAAAATAAAATCGTACAAAAGCAATACGCAAGCTTCCAATTTGAACAGACGAAAAATTCGAATTGTTCATATTTTTCTCCGAACATTCATACAAGTGAATATTTGGATTGTTTTCGAAAAACGGAAGAATGAAAATCCGACCAAAATCGCTTTGTCCACTTTTCCCAGGCGTTTAGGAAAATTCCCGCTTCGTTAAGGGGCTACATCTACTTAGAGGACCGAGAAAAAAGGCCAAATTCCAATTTTTCCATGGGAACGGTTAGTAATAGAGAGAAATTTTTTAACACAAAGGTACATATGTCGAGAGCCTTTTGAAAAAAAATCACAGAAAAACAACAAAAACATGACCGCCGGCAGATGATGAAATTTTTTCGCCACGTTTGGCGGTGGGCACCAGCTTAAGGAGGTTGGAGCGTTAGTCACGATCCGAGATAAAATTTAATAAAAAATGCATGTTATTGTTTAGACTGTACTGAGTCTTTACGAATTTTTTTAACTTTTGTCCCCACCAAACACCAGAGATAAAAAATAATTTAATGTATGTAATTTAACGTGCGGTTAGATGGGCCAGACTTTCACACAAAAGGTTATGTAATTTTTTTTGTTATTCAGCACCAAGATAAACCATTTCTAACAATGGATTAACGCAAACTGAACCTTTGTAAACATTTAGAAGAAACAAATCCTCATCTTGCCCATCGTAAACCATGGGCCAATAATCTCGTGACGTAAATATGAATAGGCACGATTATAAATTACTCAAAATTTCATTGTGAATTTTATAAAACATTCGTTGTCGTAGTTTTTTTCATAATAATCATCGATAATGTACTTTTCCAAGTTGGTAGTAACACAAAAGTTTTTCTACGTTGCGCAATAAAAATATTAAAATGCATAATTTTGCCCTTAAATTATGTATTTAAAAAAATAGCATGTACAGAATAAATCTGTACCTCGTATGCATGTTTTTGAGGTTCATTAAAAAAAAACTGAATAAATCGTCATTTCCCTGTCATTTTGGTCAACCGGTTGAAAAAGACAGTTGAGTCAACGTAAAAGTTCAACGGTTGAATTTGGACAGCTTCTCAACTGTTTATCTTCGGAAGTCGACCATCCTGTGTTTTCTGTGGATGGTTGACTCGACGGTTGATTGGATGGTTGACTCGACGGTTGATTGGATGGTTGACTCGACGGTTGATTGGATGGTTGACTCGACGGTTGATTGGATGGTTGACACGACGGTTGATTGGATGGTTGACTCGACGGTTGATTAGATGGTTGACTCGACGCAATATATTTAATGATTAATCAAATTATACTGTCTTGATAATTTAATTGATTTGCGGAGAATTGAGTAATAAAACACGGGGGGTGGGATATTCGCAGCAGATTGTGCGACGAAGTGAGGAAATGGACGGTATATTTACTTTTATTTTTTTTACATTTATTGTACATTTATTTCTATCACGAGAAGAATTGTTCTCGCTGTTTATTCACAATGCATCGTGGCCCCAAAATGCAATCAAAATAAAATGATTTTTTAAATATTGACTGGAAATCATCACATATCACAAGTTGTACTATTTCAGTAAATGCGTGGAATAATTATAAACCGCAGCTAGTTATGGCGGCACATGTTTGTTGCGGCCGTGCAAAAATATATTTTTACCATACCGTGTTAAAGTCGGAAAACGCCGGCACCTACCACTCATTTTTAGCGGTTTTTTTTCAGTTACGTTACACAGAGATTCGCTTTCTGTTAATCCGCTTCCCAAACATTGGGCATTTTTACACCGTACGCATTGTTATTTACAAAGGTCATTACCACCGGGACTTCAACATCATTCGTTCCGATGAACATCCTGTTATTTTCCCTTGGTGATAGTTTCCGAATGTGCTGTGCTTCACCGAAGATACCGTCATCGGCAAGTACATCGATGATGAGGCCGCTGACACTGTGTTCGTCATGGAAAAATTGGACAATGTTTAATATTTCTCCAATTATGTTATTAGTGGTACAAACAAATTTGTTGCATGATCGTGTTTGCTCTCGATCTCCTCGACATCTGTATTCGATCCCGTTGATTTTCGCTCCTTTGAAGAACATAACCTTTTGCGGTAGGTAATGCGTTTCGAGCAAAATTCGCGATTGCCAAGCACTTGGTTTTGCCATTATTACCTTTCCGAGGCCCTGGAAATTATTAGCAACTCGGTGCGGTTCTGTTGCTTCATATTGCGCAGGTTTAAGTCTTTTTCCACTGTTCAATATCGAATATACAAGTTGTCGCGTCCTCGGTTCTACTCTTGCATCGTTCATATGGAATTGTATAAATCGATGCATCAGGAATCTCGTTACAATTTGAGTCGGCCTCGAATTTGCGCTCGTTACTGAATCGATGATTTTTTTATTGAATGACTCGAACGGGAAAGCGGTATTGGCCCACAGCGGTCCCCAATCCTCAACCGACGTCGCCAAGTGATTCAGAAGATGTATGTTGTACGTCATGTTGTCAACGGTGTATTCCTTTTGGAATCCATTCACGTACTCGAACAGTAACGATTTCGCTTCTTGGAGATCATCGATGGATATGCTATTCCGGTACAATAAATGTGCTGCTCTCGACAGTAGAGTCAACAATTGAAGGTCGCACGGGCGAATTATACCCTCAAAACACAATGGGCTGTAATACAGGAGCATATTGCGCCACTCGGATGTTTTCCAAAGTTTTGCATCTTTTATCGACCTAGGTTTTCTCGATATTCTACCAGGCGGACGAACCTTCAGCAATATAGCATCCACAGCAGACAACTTATTCGGTTGACCGCTGTACCACGGATCAGTAGCTGCACCGTACAACAACAACATTACGTGTTGACGCAAAACTCCCTGGTTGATATTGTGCATGGGATCGACAGGTGCGCCTTTCGCTAAATCATATCCGGGTAGTACAGTCATTATGGTATATCCTCGCACACCACAGACTCTTTGTCGCGTCTCGAATGCTTGGTCCATTTGTCGTCGAATTTCTTGGTCGGTGCGAAGAGTTACGTCTTGGACAGGGTAAACTCGTTTACCGCCTCGTCCGATACCTTTGTGCAAACAATACGTGCACCCAAATTTACCATTGAATTGTGTCATTCGGAGAATCGCACATCTCGCAGGGCTGTCGGCGATACAAATCGGTGTGATAAATCTGCTCGTTACTTCATCGATACTATTCGGCTTCCACGTTACGCCAGTTGTGTATAGCGTTTGCAATTCGGTAACGATCGGAGAGAGAATCATATTCATATTGGGATGTACCCACACGCCTGCCAGTAATACGTGTCGTTTTCTCAGATAAGGGGGCAGTTCGTTGATGGTGAACAGGACTGGCCAAGCGCTGGCATTCGACGATTCCGAAACTTTACAGCCATCCGTATTAATCGTCAAGGAAAAGTTATTTTTGTCGTGCAAAAAACCGCCTGGTCGCGATAGTTTGCAATATTCGAATCCGTCATAAATGTCTTCGATATTTTCGTCTCCTTTCTTTGTTCGTTCGTACCGGTATAAGAGAGAATCAGCAATCCCAGGCTGAGCTAAGAGTTGTTTAAGCTGCGGAGTTAATGGTACCTGTATGAAGTAAGATTTCAATTTCATTCGATTTTTCTCCGAATCATTTTCCTTGCACGAACACGGCAATGGTACCGTTTGCTCCGTTCCGAGATACCATTTGCAGCTACGACAAAACCAATGACGCACAATCGCCAATTCGTCACCGTTTAGTAGAATTTTCCACAGACCACGCATAGTTGTCGGGAGTTTGCTGCCGTTGGTGATGGAAGCCATCATTTTCAAAAACGACACAGTTGTTTCGTAGGTTAAACGGTGTCGCGTACTTGTGGCAATAATCATGGCCAGTAATTGACTTTCCGGTACATGAGGTCTCATTGTCGCGATTGGCAATAAATTATCCATGCCTTGTGCGTTGAAGTTTCCTTCCAAGTCATCGTTTTCCGATTCTTCCTCTTGACTACTATCGTTTCTCGAGACCTCGGAACTGTTATTCGCGGACCCACGTGAACTCATCGAAATGTCGCTGCCGTTCCGATCATTGAAATCCACGCTTGCATTATCGTTCGTGGCATCCGAAGACCTCAAGCTGTTACTGTCGGATGAATCCGAAATTTCCGGCCCGTTCTTATCGGTACAATCACAAATCATCGCATTATTATCTTCGCCATAACACCGTGTACTCTCCGCGTTGTCATTTCCATCGGTATGAGTATTCCTTGCAATCATATCGATTCCCAACCGTTCAGCGTTATTTCCTTCTTGCGCAGAACTGGTTTCCGAATCATCATCGATGCCCTCCATTATTCTCCTACTGGCGACACTTTCGCACTCATCGTCGTCCGGTATTTCAGGTCTTCGGCCCCGCTGCATCGAGGAAACGTCATCTCCGTCACGTTGTTTCGACCGTACCCAGAGAACGGGATTTTGTCTCTGAGATTAAAAAAATAATTGTTTTATCTATGTACTTCTCTTATCCTGTATCGCATTGAACGACAAAACAATTTTTTTATTTTAATGAGTAACGTGTAATTTTAAACTTTACTTTGACTTACGGATATCAAATTATCGGGTAATGTCACATTTTTCACAAAATCATTCCCTGGATATATCAATCCTTGCAGTGCAATAAATCTTTGTCGTCGTCTCTTCATGGTCCTTGCACACACTGGCCTTTCACCATACGACAGGTCTCCACGTTCAGACGAATCTGGTTCGATGTCATCGGCCATTTTTCAGTTGCAGCTATGCACATGCAATCTTCGACGTTTAGAGTGTTCTGGAATAAACGAACAATTGTTATGATTTGGCGTCGCAAGCATATACTGGTCCAATCTCCGAGCGACAAAGTTTAAATTCATACCATTGCAACGTGACAGTTTTCTAATTACCGTATTCATAAATGCACTTTTCAATAGGCTATAACAATATAGACATTATATAATAATGTCTTCAAAAACAAATAAATGCCGTTGGACACATATAATTCGTATTGTGTTATTTCTTCAATACAATGATTTTTTTTTCTGAACCGCTAATTTTCAAAATTCTTTACCCGTCATATATATGGGTAATTCCCCCAATTCTGTGTCAAAGTTTCACCGTGTGGTCTTAATTTAGGAAAACTAAGAAGATCATCTGAGAAGTCATATTAAAACGAGCATCCATAATTTTTTTTTGAATTTTTTTATCTGATAGTTTTTTACTAATGGCGACTCACAGTTTTCAAATTTTGTAAATCACCAAATTTTCAAATACCCACAACTTCTCTCCAACTATAGCTAGACTTTTTTTTAAAACGATTTTTTAGAGAAAAACATGAACTATTTGAAAAAAATGCTGAAATTCTAAGTTGTTTTAAAAATTACAAAAATCACGTTCAAAGTATAAAAATCGATTTTTCGGACCTTGCCCCATTTTTCCCGGTTTTGAAAGTATTTTTTTTCGAAAAGTTCAGAATTTTTTACATCGAAATAGATTTTAAACGAGATGGGATCTCTAAAACATCAGCCTCAGAAAAATTAAATAAAAAATTTCATTTTCGATAACATTTGTTTAAATCAACCTTAAATCTTTAATGGCATTTTTATTACGTAAATAAACATTCAGAGTTTTTATAAGAATGCATGTCACATGAGCTTAAATGACATAGTCTTGTTGGAGTTCCGGTTGGAAAGCGAAACGAGGTGGACGCGTGGCGCAAGTAGCGAAAATAAAAACAGTACAAATCGAAGTGTAGAGGTGAGAAATAGAAGAAAAGTAGTTGGAAGACAGCCGGAGAGGGAGAGGAACGAGTGGAAGTGTTGGTGGATAAAGGGACAGCACAAATAGAACGGAGGAGAAACAAATAGGTGAAAGACACGAAAGAGGTTAGAAAGCGAGAGCGGTGAGACGGAGCATGAGAGTGAGTGAGATGGCTGAAAGCGGAAGTGACGGGGGTAACAGCGGCGACAGTGGCAAGCGGCGGCTGGAAAAGGAAGTAGGAGGAGAGGTCTACAACACCGACCAAGAAGACGAGATAGGAGCAGGAAGGAGCGGATCCTGCCTGACCGACGGGATCTGCGAAACACCGACAGAGTGCACATGGCGGCCGAAAAACAGCACGGAATTACCGAGACCAAGGAGCGAGGAGGAAAGAGAGACAACAGAGGAAAGATTGTTGACAGGCAAGAGGAGAAGGGGAAGGCCAAAAGGCGCACTGGGACTCAAGAGAAGGAAGGTAATCGTGGCAAGATCGATCATGGAATGTTGGGGGGCAGGTGGACGAAATAAAGGAAACAGAGAAGACAGCGAGAAAAGTCGGGTGGATGAGGAGGAGCGAGGAAGCACGCAGGGAGGCAGCGAGGGCGGGAGAGAAAATCACAGCCGGGAAAAAGAAGTCCTGGAGAAGATAGAGATGATGTGGAACAAGTGGATGGAAAAATGGGAGGAGAAGGGGGAAAGAATAATAAGAAGGGCGGCGGAAACAACGGTGGAGGCCGTGGTGAAAAGTTTTGGGGGAAAACAAGGGCAGATACAAGAGGATGCAAAGGGGAAGGAGAGAGAGAGTGACGCAATCCCGAGAGAAAAAGTGGAGGAATTACTAATCGGGGAACAGGAGAGATGGAATGAAAGATTTCGGCAGCAAGAGGAAACGATAGAGCGGCTTCGGCGGGAAAATTCGGAAATGCAAAGAAAACTAGAGGGAGTGGAGGGGACGAGGAAGCAGAAGAAAGGGGAGGAGAGGAGACTGGAAGCAGATTGGGGAAACAAGAGGAAGGATGAAAATCAGAACGAGATGGAATTCGAGTATCGAAGGGATACAGCGACGAGAGAGGAACAAGAGCCTTACGAGGATGCACAAGCAGAGGGAGGATGGGGGGAAGTAAATACGGAGGGAAAAAGAACGGAGCGAGCGAACGGGGAGAGGATAAGACATCTGGTAAAAACAAAGCCGAAACGTCTATCCTATAAAGAGTGGCAGGAAGAATGGAGGGAAAGAAGAGACAGAAAGAAGAACATCATGGTACAAGAAGTCCGGAGATCCGAGAACGGAATGGGGTGGGACATCGAAAGGACGGTATGGGAAAAAACAGGGATAAAACCCCAGATCCGGAGATGGAGAGACACAGGGGAAGGAATCCTGGTAGAAACGAGGGAAATGGAGAATAAAATCAGAATAATGAAGGCAACCGAGAAAAGAGGAGGACGGCAGACGATATGGGAGGATCCCACCCAACGAGAATGGGAGGTACAACGGTGGATCGAGGAGTACGCGAGCATAAAGAGGAGTCAGGGGAAGAGTACAAGAATAGGATACCTCAAGGTCCAGGTAGAAGGGAAATGGAAGGTATGGAATGAGAGCATCGGCGACCTCGAGGATGCCGACAAACACGGTGGGCCCAGAAGAGAGGAACGTCGAGCAACGACGGGGTTTCGTCAGATGGGCCGGCGGCAGTGGAGACAGCGGAACAACGAGGGACACGAGCGGTACGAGAGTTAAGAGCGATAACTTGGAACGTAGCCGGAAGGAGAGCCATGAAGGAAGCGTGGGACTGGTTAGCGGAACACGACATTCTAACAGTCCAAGAGACTTGGGTGGAAGAAAAAGAGGAGGAAGAATGGAAGGGCAAGCTGGACAAGAACTATACATGGGGCACCAAAGCAGCGATAAGAGAAAAGAGGAGGGGGAGGGCGATAGGAGGACATCTAGCTGGGGTCAGGAAAAATATATTAAGGGAGGGGAAAGTCGGTCAGTGGGAGGGGGGTATGGTTATACGGGACATACAACTGGGGAAAACAAGAGAGGAGAAGGGAACAATAATAAGCATATATAACAAAAATCTCAAGGAACTGGAAGGTGAATTAGGGAGAATAGTGGAGGAAGCAGAGGAAAAGGGTCAGGCAGTAATAATAGTGGGGGATTTTAATGCCAGAATCGGGGAACAACAAGCGGGTATAACAGGAGGGGAAGGACACGAAAACGAGAGGACATCGAAGGACAAAACAGAAAACGCAGAAGGGAAGAAAATGCTTGGGATATGTGCCAAACTCGGGTTAACAGTGGCAAACGGGAGATGGGAAGGGGATAGACAGGGAAACTTCACATACGTAGGACACCAAGGGGAGGGAGGATCAGTCATTGACTATGTAGTAGTGAACGGATTGGCGGAAGGGCTAATAAGGAAGATAGAAGTAGAGAGGAGGATAGAATCAGACCATCTACCGATAGTCATAACTTTTGAGAGGGGCAACAGGGAACAAGAAGAGGGACAACAAGACAACCCGAAACGGAGAAAGGAAACAAGAAGAGAAATGAAGCTCAAGTGGAAGCAAGAAGAAGCTGAGGCGTACGGAGAATGTTTCGCCGAAATCTGGGGAACAAAAGAAAAGAAAAGTGAAGTTTTGGACAGATGGGACACTCTAGTGGAGGCCATAAAAGAGGCGGCGCAGGAGGTGGGGATGGCAAAATGGGTGGGGGGAAATAGAACAGAAAGCATGAAGACAAGCGAGAGAGTAAGAGAACAAAAAGGAAGAGTATGGAAACGACTGAAGCAATTTCTCAAAAAGCCGGGGGGGGAGGAGAAGGAGAGATTAAGAAAAGAGAGAAGGGAACTAAAGAAAATGAGGAAAGAAGAATACGAGGAAAGATGGAGGAAACGATGGGAGGCAGTGTGCGAAAGCGAGAACCCTACCGAACTCTGGCGAGCTTTGAGACCGTTCAGGCCCAGAAAAAGGGGTACTGGAAGCCGGCAGATAGCGGAAGAAGACTGGTTCCAATATTTTATGAAGTTGCTGGGAGGCACAGAAGAAGACATAGAAGAAACAAGGTCAGGATACCGAGAGGAGGAAGGAGACGGCGGTAGCAGAGACCAGGAAAGTTCAACGGACCAAACGGACCAAATAGCCAATCGAGAAATAACCATAGAAGAATTAGAAAAGGAACTGAGAAAAATGAAAAAGGGCAAGGCAGCTGGACAAGACGGGCTGGCGATAGAATTTTTCCAGGGGCTACCAAATGAAGGGAGAGTGGAATTAGCCGACATCATGAATGGGCTATGGATGGAGGGGAAGCTGGCAAGGGGATGGGAAATGGGAAGAATATTCCCCATACATAAATGTGGCGACTCGGGAATAGCAAATAACTATAGAGGGATAACGCTGATGGACACGGGATACAAATTACTCACGAGGATCATCAACAACAGAGTTAGGTTCGTGCTGGAAGGAAGGAGGGTGATGGGAGAAGGGCAAGCAGGATTCCGAGCAGGTAGAGGAACAAGAGATCACATCTTCGTTTTAAACGCACTCATTAATAATAGGCTGAAGAAAAGGGGGGGAAAGCTTTACACAGCTTTCGTAGACTTCAGGACGGCCTTCGACTCTGTCAACAGAGAAGGGATGATAAAGAAGCTGGAGGGGGCGGGAATAAAAGGAAGGACATTGGAAATGATCAAGAGGATATACAAGGAAACGCAGAATGAAGTAATCACGGCGGAAGGATGCTCGAGGAGTTTCAGAACGACAAGAGGGGTCCGGCAGGGGTGCGCGCTAAGCCCAACGCTCTTCAATATTTTTATTGAAGACATGGAGGAAGGATGGACAAAAAGAAAAGAGGGGGGAACTGTAATAGGAGGAGAAAAAATATATGCCCTAAAATATGCGGACGATGTGGCGATGGTTGCGGACACGGGGGAGGGGTTGCGAGACATGATTAAAGAGCTTGAAAAATATGTTAAACGAAACAAACTGGAAATCAACATCCAGAAAACGAAGATCATGATCTTTCGGAAAGGGGGGAGACAAAAGAAGGAGAGGGAATGGGAAATAAATGGAACGAAGCTCGAAGTGGTAAAGGAGTTCAAATACCTTGGAGTATACTTCTCATCGGGAAACACGTATGAAAAACATCTAAAAATGGTAGAGAGCAAGATAAGGAAGGCTGCGAACGGGGCATGGGGGATCGCGAAGAGGGCGCGGATTGGGACGCTGACGGACAGACTGAAAATAGCAGAAGCAATCGCGAGGAGTGGACTTTTGTACGGAGTAGAAGTCTGGGGATGGAAGAGAAGAGAACGAGTAGAGAGAGCACAGGCCAGATACACGAAGATGGCTATGGGGCTGAGAAGAAACACGCCAGAATACATATGGAAGATGGAAGCAGGTTGCGTCGGAATCGACATCATCACGTTGAAACGGGCAGGAGATTATATTGGTAAAATCATGGAGATGGAGAATGACAGATGGCCAAGAAAATGCCTAATGGAGGAAGCAAGGGGTTTGGTAAACAACGACGGGAGCAAATGGGGCAAAGAAGTGAACGCAGCAATGGAGCAGGCAGGCGAGGGACAGATAGGGGAAGCAATACGAAGAGGAAACAAGGAAGAATGGAAGATGAAGGCCGGCAGAGCAGTGCAAAAGATGGCACAGCAAGAAATACAGAAGATGTGGGGAAAAATAGACCGGTCCAACTTCTGCAAGGAATACAAGGAAAGGAAGAAAAAGATGGGAATGGAAGAATACTGGGAAAAAGGAGCAACAAGGGGGGAAGTCAGGGAAATGTGGGCAAGGATGAGGTGTGGAAGCGTGGGGAGGGAGGCCGGAAAAGGTTTCAAAGAAACAAAGTGTAGGGTATGCGGTAAAGCGGAAGAAACGCTTGCACACGTATGGGAATGTGAGGAGGCCAAAGAGCAAATGGAGGAACAGGCAGTAAGAAAATTTGAGGAGTGGGAGAGAGCACAAGGAGAAAAACCAGATGGAGGTTGGAGGAAGGCCCTAGAGGGAAGGGAGATAGTGGAAGAGATGTGCGAGGTAGTTCGGCAATTTGAAAAGATAGCAAAAAAGAAAGAGGATAGAGCAACAAAGGTATAGAATATAAGGATAGCATGTAAGCTTTGTAAATGTGTAAATATATAACTAAATAGACAAGTAAGCAAAAGGAGGATTATAGCGTCAAAGCGGAGGAGTAAGGGAAACTGCTGTGAAGACGAGAAAGGAGGAAATGTAAGAAGCCCGCGAGGGCATACATGGAAATAAAGAGATTTAACTTTAACACATGAGCTTAAAAAAAATATCATTTAATTTTAATAGCTACTGTTGGTTTTGAGGTTATAAAATCTCTCACTTACAAATTTATAAAATAATAATGATAATAATAATTTTTATTGTCAAATAAAATTTAAAAAATTGAAAAAAATGATTATTTAATTTTTCTGAGGCTGATGTTTTAGAGATTCCATCTCGTTTAAAATCTATTTCGATGTAAAAAATTCTGAACTTATCGAAAACAATACTCTCAAAACCGAGAAAAATGGGACAAGGCCCGAAAAATCGATTTTTATACTTTGAACGTGATTTTTTTAGTTTTTAAAACAACCCAGAATTTCAGTATATTGTTTTTCAAAAAGTTCATGTTCTTATCTAAAAAATCATTTTTTTTTAAATCTTCTAGCTATAATTGGAAAGAAGTTATGGGCAATTAAAAATTTGGTGTTTTACAAAATTTGAAAACTGTGAGCCGCCATTACTAAAAAAATATTGGATTAAAAAATTCGAAAAATATCATGGATGCTGGTTTTAGTATGACCTTTCAGATGACCTTCCTAGTTTCGCTAAATTCAGACAACCCAGTACAACTTTGACACAGAATTGGTGGAATTACCCATATCTATCGATCTGTACGAGTAGCGCGGTACAAAAAAAATGTTACGAACGCGTACTCACAAGGAGACGGCACGACCGTGGGGTCGCGGATTTGGCCGAATTTTTTTGTGGTGAAAGAGGACCTCTAGCACCTCACATGGTTAAAGTAGAAGGACGCACTACTCGGAAAATTCCGAAAATAATCGATTCAAAGTTTCTTAGGCGCCTTATGAGTTTCAAATGTCAGGCACTTGTGGAGCCGCCGTCTAGTCTAGATGGTTAGGGCTCTGTCTTTTGCGCCGGAGGTCTCGGGTTCGATTCCTCGTTCGAATCTTATTTTTTTTTGCTATCCCAACAATTATTCAAAACGTTTCTCATCCCTACATTATTTAAAAAAATATATTTACATTATTTTTTAAAAATTATTTTCTTTTTTTCCAATAAATCAATTCATAACGGTGGATTTTTTATTTTTCATTGTAAAGTATATGACGAGGAAGATTGGGTTTTTAATGAGAATAACAAAGTCGATTAGGAAAAATTCAATTTTTATTCATATAATAATTATATAGAAAAACTGCAGTGGTAATTATCGTAGAAACAAACAAAACAATAGTTTTTGCGACATCTTGCGCAACATATAAAAGCAGATTTTTCACAATCGCAGGGAGTTTGCAATACATCCGTACAAAAACTAGTCCATTAACATTCATGAAAATGTTTCTAGTAAATTGCAGCGAATTGTTAGCGCAGAATCGTGAAATTAATTCCAGGGAAGATTGTATAAAAATAGAAACATTTACATGAATGTTAATGGCACATGTTTGTGTACGGATGCATTGCAAACTCTCTGCGATTGTAAAAAGTCCGCTATTATATGTTGCGCAAGATGTCGCAAAAATTATTGCTTGTTTGTTTCTACGATAATTACCACTGCGGTTTTTGTATATAATTATTATATGAATAAAAATTGAATTTTTCCTAATCGACTTTGTTATTCTCATTAAAAACCCAATGTTCCTCTTCATATACTTTACAATAAAAAAAATCCACCATTATGAATTGTTTAATTGGAAAAAAAAAGAAAATAGTTTTTAAAAAATGAAAATATTTTTTATAAAATAATGTAAATAAATTTTAAAAATAATGTCGGGATGAGAAACGTTTTGAATAATTGTTGGGATAACAAAAAAAAATATCCGAAGGAGGAATCGAACTCGAGACCTCTGGCGCAAAAGACGGAGCCCTAACGATCTAGACTAGACGGCAGCTCGACAAATGCCTGACATTTTAAACTCATAAGGCACCTAAGAAATTTTGAAGCAATTTTTTGCGGAATTTTCCGAGTAGTGTATCCTACTACTTTCACCATGTGAGGTGCTAGGGGTCCTCTTTCACCACAAAAAAAATCGGCCACATCCCCGACCCTACGGTCGTGCCGTCTCCTTGTTAGATTCATGGATATGAAAAAATTGTTTTTCGCTCACCCCGTACACCATGAACATAATACTCTTATGTGAGAGACCGATGCATCCCTCGGTTCAACAGCTTTCAACAGTGCAAGACTTGCAGCGATGGTACAACAGCTGACGGTGGGCAATCCTTGACATTGGGAGTATTCTGGAAACAGATAACAATTGTTATGGAAGGCATTGCTAAATCATGGCGAAGGACACATGCTCATCGGTCATTGCGTAAATCATTACATATATTATTTCGAATTTGCACACGAGCTACAAGTGCAAAAGACTTTTTTCGTGGTTTTCTTCGCACTATGTATTCTCTACAAAATAAATCAAACATAACGGTTTGAGAAGTCTGTACAAGGAGCATGGTACGAAAACAAAGGTCACAAATGCATTCTTTGTTCGACAGACATGCAAAAAGTGTTTTCAGCTCACCCGGTACACGACAAACACAGCTTTTACAATTCTTTTCCGTAAAATACCAATGCGTCCCTTGGTTTGAAAACTTTCGACGGTGCGAGACTTGCAGCATGGTTACGGCACGGCAGACAATATGAAATCCTCGATATTGGGAGTGTTCTGAAAAAAGCGAACAATTGTTATGTTACATGGGCTTCGGCATATCATAGCCATGTTATGCGATGAAAAGATGATACTTTTTTTCACAACTTTTCACATCTGCGACAGGTGTGAAAGACTTTCACATACAAGTCTTACGCATTTGTTGCTGATATGCATATTTGTAAAGAGAAGTACGAACTTTTGTTTGTGTCGCCATACGTTAAGGCAGGATTCTACTTTGAAACCATGAAAAAAACGCTATTTTCGTGAATTTTTTCTGAGAATACTATTAAAGATATCGATATGGGCTTTAAACTGTTCAATAAATACACTCTTTACGTACATAAAAAAAAATTTTTAAATGTATTTTATTCATTTTTTGTACTCGTAAAATATGTTTAAAGCCAACGCCTCGAAAAGCAAGTACCGTTGCCGTGGTCGTGAAATCTTCCCGACGGATGGTCTGAAACAAAAAAATCAAATAGTTTCATGTTCAGGATGTCTTCAGGAACCGACCTAACTAGAATATTTTATATACGTGCAAAATTAACAAAATGGCGGCTAAAATACGAAACAAAAAAATGCGTTTTTTTTCGTATTTTAGCCGCCATTTTGTTAATTTTGCACGTATATAAAATATTCTAGTTAGGTCGGTTCCTGAAGACATACTGAACATGAAACTATTTGATTTTTTTGTTTCAGACCATCCGTCGGGAAGATTTCACGACCACGGCAACGGTACCTGCTTTTCGAGGCGTTGGCTTTAAACATATTTTACGTGTACAAAAAATGAATAAAATACATTTAAAATTTTTTTTTTATGTACTTAAAGAGTGTATTTATTGAACAGTTTAAACCCCATATCGATATCTTTAATAGTATTCTCAGAAAAAATTCACGAAAATAGCGTTTTTTTCATGGTTTCAAAGTAGAATCCTGTCTTAATATCAGAATAAAAAATATTCATTGATTACTAACCTTGCTTCCTCGTTTTGATATCGCTCGCCCAATTTTTCCAGTCGGGAGGAATTGAAATAATGTTCTTGTTGCAAAGTTGTTCGTACGACGATGACGCGACACCGACAACGAGTTTATAACGAGCGGGCGACACGCAGCGATTTGTAGGTAATTTTTTTCTCTTCTACGCATAATCCAGAAATGTCACGTTACTTATTGTTGGTATTTGCTGTATTGATGACACCGTACACACACGCTCATCGTCGATATACACGAATTTATCGCGATATTCTCTTCGTGATTAAATTTTCCACACGACACGACCGGGCTACTCATTTCGCGTCTCTTTCTCTCTGTCTCTAGGCGCGATCAACTTGGGCGCTTCAGGTCGTCGCTCACTTATCAACTCGGCACCTGATCAGCACCGCCTCGCCTCGAGCGGTTGTTATTTCTTAGATGGGCTTTCCATACATATGCGCTCACTTGTCAACTCTTGCGAGCGAGCCGATCCGGTGATGCTACGGAGTTGACAAGTGAGTGCATATGTATGGAAAGTCCATATAAGAAATGACAGCCGCTCGAGGCGAGGCGGTGCTGATCAGGTGACGGGTTGATAAGTGAGCGACGACCTTTCGGGCGCTTATGGCCACGGTCTTAGATACAGGTCTTGCATCTGAATCAAATATTGGTGGTGGGGGCGGTCGTCTTACTGTCGGCTCGTTAATTTCCTTGACCGCCGCTCGCATCGCGTCGATCAAATCATAGCCGAAACAGCGGAAGACGCATGTGGCAACACAACCTCACTTAATCGGCTACTATAAAGTTTTACATAACCGTTATTAAAAAAATCACGTGTTTTTTTATGACGGTGATATCGTGCGGATTTTTACATAATAATGACGACTAATTCGTGTGCGGTTCCAACGTGTGATAGTGGACGTCAGTTAGTAAAGGAAAAACGTTCGGTGTTTCGGGTTCCGTCGAATATCGAACGTCGTCAAAAATGGATCACTGCAATTCCAGGAATTTCTCAGCTCATGCCTTCGCAATTCGTGTGTGAGAAACATTTTCTCCAACGATACATTCTAAGAAAGTGGGTAAAACATGACTTAAACGGTCGAGGTATCGCAGAGGTAAGTTGATTTTATCTTTTTTTATTTATGTTTATTTACTTGTCTAGCCGCTATGACAAGTTCGCAGCGCCGCTCTTGTGGCTATAAGCCAAAGCTTATTGCCGACATTAAGCGTACCACCCCCACCACCTTCGTTGCAAGACCTGTATGTAAGACCGTGCTTATGGCCTCCGCACACCGCGCGCGTTTTCAGATAAGCGATGAGCGATATCCAATGGGAGGTCAGGTATTCCAGAAACCCCCTGGGAAAGTGATGCTCCCATTGGATATCGCCCATCGCTTGTCGCAAATCGCGCGCAGTGTGCAGAGGCCATTACAGTGCTCTTGAGCCCCCTATCTTTCGCGTATAAACGTGGCGCTGAAAGCGTGTAAGCGCCCAAGTCTCTCTCTCTCTCTCTCTCTCTCTCTCTCTCTCTCTCTCTTTCTCTCTCTCTCTCACGCGCTTTTTTTCTCGTATCGTTTCTAGCCACGTGCGGGTCTGTACACCGGTCGTATGCACGGTAGACAACGCGTCTGTCGTCTACCGTGTCTACGACCGGTTTCTGAGTAATAAGAGACCTTAATATAGTAGTAAGTAATATTCTGAAAATAAAGTAATATTCTGAATAATGAGAGACAGAAGATAATTGTGCCAACGAGTGGGGGAGAGTTTTGTGCATGTGACGAACACGGAGGAACAAAAGATGTCGGAAACAAATTCCATTGTCTACGACGCGCTTGTCGATGTCGCCATGGCGGTAACGAAACAAAAGCGCCCTGCATGTACATGGCACATGGCAACCAGTTCGCAATACCGAAGTGCCGTGTGTATCCATAAAGTAAGAGAAAAAAAACAATCACGAGTGACGGGAGATTATTAGTGCATTTCATCGTTTTTACCGGCATTATTGACAATGGCAAACCATTTCTGCGTCGTCAAGTACACCCGTAATTACGAAAATGTTGTTACTGCCTGCCGAATTGACGAATTGCGGTATCGAATAGCAGGCGTCGCTGATGTGACGTATGGAAAATGTACCGAAAAAATAATATTGGATGCAAAATTGGGTTCCACCCATACGCTGAGATATCCATTGGAGAACGGCGATACGCAATCATTACACAAAGCTGTCGTTTTGAGATTAACAAGTAAGTTCGCAATTTTTATTTCCATTGTAATGATAAGAAACCATGACCACGAGATTTCATCAATTTTGAGATTAAATTTGTAGATTATAAAAATGATATTAAACTCGCACAAATATCTAGTGGTCATGTGGTTCGATATGCATGTGTACAACCGTACAATCAACACATGTCGATTGGGATGATGTGTTTTCATGGTACGGTACATTAAACTAACGGAAACATTATTTTTTCAACCTTGTTATATCTCTTTGCCGAGCAGAAAACATGGAAGAGGCGTCAATGTTGGCAATGGAAGAAATCAAAATCGCAAAGAGTGGTCGTGGCCAACGCTTGAGACAGCCAAAGACGTTGAATCATACCCCTCCGGTAGTGACCATCAATTCCCAATTTGAAAAGGAGAAGACTGTGGCATGCGCACAGAAGAAAAAGAAATACTGCCAGAACACAGCATGGAAAGCCAGCGAGGTTAGTCTGAATATAATTTATCATTGTAATTCCTGTGAGATGTATCGATGCGGACACCACAGTTTTTTTACTTTTGGCATGAAGCACTAACAAAAATATTGATAATGGCACATGCTATACATTTCTGTTTGCAGAAAAAGAGAAAGATAGATGAGGCAAGTGCGTTGATGACGCAGGATGCATGGATAAAGGCTGAAGCGATGAAAAGGTTGGCCCGAATGGAAAATGCTTCAACAGATAAACCGGAAAAAAAGAAAACAAAGAAGTCTCACTGCACCACAAAAATGGTTAGTATCAAGTTGTGTGACATAGCATTTGTATGATTATAAATCCCCACAAAAACACATTCTGTGAAAAAAAATGCGCCAGGTACACTCTGCGCAGAACATATGTTTGCCCCTTACAAAAACATCAAGTAAAAAAAATATCTTGTGTCAAAAAATATTTAAAATCAATTATAATCGCTAAGTCTAGTATCTATTTATGAAAAAAAAAATTATAAATTGAAATATAATTTTTTTCGAAAATAAAAAAAAATTATTTAAAGGCCATAGCCGGGTAAGTAGGGAAAAATTGCCCCTGCATTTTTTCCAGCTAAATTTGGAGTATATTCTGAGGTATAAGAAAAACAAATTTTCTGAAAATTTCATGCCCGTCAACGCAGTGGTTTTAGAAAAAAGAAATTTTTTTTTAAATAAACATTTTTTTTTCGGGAAACGGTACAGTGGATCGATTTGATTTTTTTTTGTACTTTCGATCAATCGTGTTACGTAATAAAATTATAGAACATCTTGCGAAAGATTAAGGTTTGGAAAAAAACAATGTTCCTTGTTATTTTTTTTTTTTTTTACTATAATCCACTTGGGGTACAAGAGCGAAAATTTTTTCATATAATCTTTGGGCACCGATCATATTGAAAAAATTATATAATATAATAAGGTTCCCAAAGATCATATGAAAAAAATTTCGTTATTGTACCCCAAGTGGATTATAGTAAAAAAAAATAAAACAAGGAACATTTTTTTTTAAACCTTAATCTTTCGCAAGATGTTCTATAATTTTATTTCGTAATATGTTTGATCGTATCAAGTACCAAAAAAATCGAATCGATCCACTGAAGCGTTTCCGGAATTTTCATTTTTTTTTATTTTCAAACAAATTCGTTTTTCCAAAACCATTGCGTTGAAGGGGATGTGATTTTCAGAAAAGGCCATAGCCGGGTAAGTAGGGAAAAATTGCCCCCGCATTTTCTTCAGCGAAATTAGGAGTATATTCTGAGGAATAAAAAAAAAATCGGAAAATTTCATCCCCGTCAACGCAATGGTTTTGGAAAAATGATTTTTTTTTTAATACAGAAAAAAATTCCGGAAACGCGTCAGTGGACCGCTTCTTTTTTTGGGTACTTGTTACGATCAAACGTGTTACGAAATAAAATTATAGAAGATCTTGCGAAAGATTAAGGTTTAAAAAAAAAGAATGTTCCTTGTTTTATTTATTTTATTATAATCCACTTCGGGTACAATAACGAAATTTTTTTCATATAATCTTTAGGCACCTTATTAGATTATATAATTTTTTCAAAATGATCGGTTTGGTACGCCACAGTGAAAAAAAAATGAAATAGACTTTATTGATATATATTAGTTATATATCTATATAACTTAAATATATCAATAAAGTGTGTTTCTTTTTTTTTCACGCTAGCGTACCAAACCGATCATTTTGAAAAAAATTATATAATCTAATGAGGTGCCCAAAGATTATATGAAAAAATTTTCGCTATTGTACCCCAAGTGGATTATAGTAAAAAATAATAAAACAAGGAACATTATTTTTTTTAAACCTTAATCGTTCGCAAGATGTTCTATAATTTCGTAACACGTCTGATCGGAACAAGTACCAAAAAAAATCAAATCGATTCACTGTACCGTTTCCGGAAAAAAATTTTTTTTTTTGATATTTAAAAAAAATTCATTTTTCTAAAACCAATGCGTTGACGGGCATGAAATTTTCAGAAATTTTTTTTTTTTTTTTTTTTATACCTCAGAATATACTCTAAAATTCGCTGGAAAAAATGCGGGGGCGATTTTTCCCTACTTACCCGGCTATGGCCTTTAAGCATAAAATTTCTTTTTACATACAAAAAAATTGGCGCCTTTTACTTTTCACGTAAATTCTTACATTTATTGTTGAAATAAAAAAACGCCAAGTTTTTTTGGTGAGGATTTTTTTCGCACGCTACGATATGATAATTTGAAATTTTACCACGTTTAAAGTTTCATCTCCGAGTTTGCTGACAAGGAGACGGCACGACCGTGGGGTCGGGGATTTGGCCGATTTTTTTGTAGTGAAAGAGCCCCTCACGTGGGTAAAGTAGTAGGACGCACTACTCAGAAAATTGCGAGAAAAATGAATTCGAAGTTTCTTCACCGCCTTATGAGTTTAAAATCTCAGGAACATGTCGAGCCGCCGTCTAGTCTAGACGGTTAGGGCTCGGTCTTTTGTGCCGGAGGTCTCGGGTTCGATTCCTCCTTCGGATATTTTTTTCTTCCTTTTTTTTTGTTATCTCAACAATTATTCAAAACGTTTCTCATCCCTACATTATTTTAAAGAAATTATTTACATTATTTTTTTTAAATTATTTTCATTAAAAAAAAATTATTTTCTTTTTTTTTCACTAAAACAATTCATAACGGTGGGTTTTGTATTTTTCATTGTAAAGTATATGAGGAGGAACATTGGGTTTTAATGAGAATAACAAAGTCGATTAGGAAAAATTCAATTTTTATTCATATAATAATTATATACAAACAGCGCAGTGGTAATTATCGTAGAAACAAACAAAGCAAACATTTTTGTGACATCTTGCGCAACATATAAAAGCGGATTTTTTACAATCGCAGGGAGTTTGCAATACATCCGTACAAAAACATGTCCCATTAACATTCATGAAAATGTTTCTAGTAACTGATAATTTTTCGGCAAAGCAGGCGTATCGAATCATGTCTCGAAATATTGGTGGCGATAATTGATGGTGAATTATTGAATGGATTTTTATACGATCTTCTCGGGAATTAATTTCACGATTCTGCTCTCACAATTCGCTGCAATTTTGCAAGCGCTTTATGAAATTTTGAACTTGTCTGTAAACATTTGTCTTGTCTAGAAACATTTTCATGAATGTTAATGGGACATGTTTTTGTACGGATGTATTGCAAACTCCCTGCGATTGTAAAAAAACCCGCTTTTATATGTTGCGCAAGATGTCGCAGAAATTATTGCTTTGTTTGTTTACTACTGCGGTTTTTGTATATAATTGTTATATGAATAAAAATTGAATTTTTCCTAATCGACTTTGTTATTCTCATGAGAAACCCAATCTTCCTCCTTATATACTTTCCAATGAAAAATAAAAAACCCACCGTTATGAATTGTTTTATTGGAAAAAAAAGAAAATAATTTTTAAAAAATGAAAATTTTTAAAAAATAATGTAAATACATTTTTTTAAATAATGTAGGGATGAGAAACGTTTTAAATAATTGTTGGGATAGTAAAAAAAAATGAGATCCGAAGGAGAAATCGAATCCGAGATCTCCGGCGCAAAAGACCGAGCCCTAACCGTCCAGGCTAGACGGCGGCTCAACAAGTGTCTGACATTTGAAACTCATAAGGCGCCTAAGAAACTTTGAATCGATTTTGTTCGGAATTTTCTGAGTAGTGCGTCCTACTACTTCAACCACGTGAGGTGCTAGCGGGCCTTTTTCACCACAAAAAAATTCCGCCAAATTCCACACCCCACGGTCGTGCTCTCTCCTTGTGAGTTAGCGGGTCGATCAAAATCTAAAAAAATGCGCCGTTCTCAATATGTATCATACAAAAACATCACCAACTTTGAAAAAGATCTGAGACGATCAGACTTTTTGGCCGTTCGAATTCACGTGGAATACCTCATATATTTTTTCGTATTGAATGTAGAATTGTACCGAATCGAATGGGACCAAACATGTACGATCGAGCCCGAAAACACCGACATCAAAAACAAAGCCGGTAAACGTCAATACCGCAAAGTCGACTGTAGCGAGTGTACCGAGCGACGACTGTTTCGAATCGATAATGAATCTCAACTGGCACGATGACAATACAATGGACTCCAGTGCTAGCGCGCCAACAACGAGTGCTGTTGACAAAGGGACCAACGAAACAACCGTAAGATATTTATGATAGTGTGAACTCAACGATGAACGGAAATAGAATCGAGATGAGACCAAGGATGGTAAACCTACGAGAATGCACGTACGTGCGTGCGTGCGTGCGTGCGTGCGTGCGTGCGTGCGTGCGTGCGTGCGTGCGTGCGTGCGTGCGTGCGTGCGTGCGTGCGTGCGTGCGTGCGTGCGTGCGTGCGTGCGTGTGTGTGTGTGTGTGTGTGTGTGTGTGTGTGTGTGTGGTCATATTAAAACAAGCATCCATGATTTTTTTTCGAATTTTTTTTATCCAGTACTTTTTGAGTAATGGCGGCTCACAGTTTTCAAATTTTGTAAAACATTAAATTTTCAAATGCTCATAACTTCTTTTCAATTATAGCTAGAAAATTGTTTAAAAACGATTGTTTAAAGAAAAACATAAAGTTGTTGAAAAAAAATATGCTGAAATTCTGGGTTGTTTTACAAATTACGAAAACCACGTTCAAATGATAAAAATCGATTTTTCGGGCCTTGCCTCATTTTTCCCGGTTTAAAAAGTATTTTTTTTTTTTTTTTCGAAAAGTTCAGAATTTTTTATATCGAAATAGATTTTAAACATGATGGGATCTCTAAAACATCAGCCTCAGAAAAATTAAATAAAATTATGTCCGAATTTTTTAAATTTTAATTGATAATAAAAATGATTGTTATTATTGTTTTTATTTTATAAATGTGTAAGTGAGAAATTTTATAACCTCAAAACCAACACTAGCTATTAAAACTAAATGATCATTTTTTTTTTTAATTTTCTTATGTGACATGACATTACCTTATAAAAACTCTGAATGTTTATTTACGTAATAAAAATGCCATTAAAGATTTAAGGTTGAATTTCATTTTCCATGACATTTATTTAAACCAACCTTAAATCGTTAATGGCATTTTTATTACGCAAATAAACATTCAGAGTTTTTACAAGGTAATGCCATGTCACATGAGCAAATAAAAAAAATATCATTTAATTTAATAGCTACTGTTGGTTTTGAGGTTATAAAAAGTCTCACTTACAAATTTATAAAATGAAAATAATAATAACAATAATTTTTATTATCAAATAAAATTTAAAGACTTGGGAAAAAATTTTATTTAATTTTTCTGAGGCTAATGCTTTAGAGATCCCATCTCGTTTAAAATTTATTTCGATGTAAAAAATTCTAAACTTTTCGAAAAAAAATACTTTCAAAACCGGGAAAAATGGGGCAAGGCCCGAAAAATCAATTTTTATACTTTGAACGTGATTTTTATAATTTTAAAAACAACCCAGAATTTCAGCATATGTTTTTCAAAAAGATCATGTTTTTCTCTAAAAAATCGTTTTTTAAAAATGTTTCTAGCCATAATTGGCATTTGAAAATTTGGTGTTTTACAAAATTTGATAACTGTCAACCGCCAGTACTCAAAAACTATTGAATAAAAAAATTCGAAAAAATCAGGGATGCTTGTTTTAATATGACCTTTCAATATGTCCGTTTTAATATGACCATTTCAATATGACCTTTCAGATGACCTCAGTTTTCCTAAATTCAGACCACCCGGTGGAACTTTGACACAGAATTGGTGGAATTACCCATATATATATAACGCTGCAGCCATATATTCCCTTGGTGGATTGATGACGTACGAGAATTTTTTATCTAGCACGTGAATTTGGTTAGATTGGTACGAGAAAAACTGGAGAGCCATCTACCAGCCCTGGATGAGACACTGACGCAGTTGTCATGTTTCCACGAGTCGAGACGACTGCGAAAAATCTGCGAGGACCGATGCATGTCGGCTCAATAAATATATGCTTTCCCATTTTGCGATTGGTTCCATAATTTTTTTTTCTATTTTGAATGCAGAATTGTACCGAATCAAATGGAATCGAACGTCTGCGATCGAGCCCGAAAACACCGATATCAGAAACGAAGTCGGTCGACGGTAATACCGCAGAGACGATTGTCGCCAGTGAACCGAACGAGCGTTGTGAATTGAAAACGAAATTCAACTGGTACGATAACAATGCAATAGACTCCTCTGCCACCGTGCCAACAACGAGTTCAGTTGACGAAAGGGCCAACGAAACAAAGGTAAGATATTTGAAATATCTTAAAGCAAATTAAATTGAGATAAAACCGCCACGCAGTTATCACGTTTCAACGAAACGAGACGACTGCACAAAATCCGTCGTCACAGAGGCGGTAATCCTAATTTATTGTTGAGCCTTAAAATATAATGATCATTTGGCATGTACGTGGGGAGTGGGCGTAATACAGTTTCTAACCGTACATGATCAAGCAATAAATAAAAGTCTTCTTACATGTAATTGTGCATGTCACAAAGTCAACATCGTTGCTGTGAATGATTTAATTTTTATTTAAAAAATGTTACCGTAAATCGCTGCACGTCCGGTGCACGAATGTCGTTCGCGTTTGTGTGGGATAGAAAATTCATGTTGAAACGGATCCAAATAAACGAGATTAATAATGAGGCGTTAAAGACATTATTGTGTGCTGTGCAAAAAAAATACCACCAGCCAGTGGAAATTTCAAAACGGCTACATGCGGAATTCGGTGCCGAACGATACAAATGTGCCGTCCGCATGCGAAAGCTTTTATAGTCATCTACATACCGGTTCAATAAATATATGTTTCCATATATGAGGCATTCGACGTCATTTCAGTAAGTAAAAAAATCCACAAATAATTTTGAAAAATCGAGTTACGATTTAATTTTTATTTAAAAAATGTTACCGTAAATCGCTGCACGTCCGGTGCACGAATGTCGTTCGCGTTTGTGTGGGATAGAAAATTCATGTTGAAACGGATCCAAATAAACGAGATTAATAATGAGGCGTTAAAGACATTATTGTGTGCTGTGCAAAAAAAATACCACCAGCCAGTGGAAATTTCAAAACGGCTACATGCGGAATTCGGTGCCGAACGATACAAATGTGCCGTCCGCATGCGAAAGCTTTTATAGTCATCTACATACCGGTTCAATAAATATATGTTTCCATATATGAGGCATTCGACGTCATTTCAGTAAGTAAAAAAATCCACAAATAATTTTGAAAAATCGAGTTACTTTATTAAAAATATTCGCCGAGTGTCGAAATTAAAAAATAAATTCTGACGTTTTTTCTCTCGTTGATTACTATTTTTTAACATTTTTCCATTCAAATGACTGTATTTTTGGCAGGATTTGATGTATTCACATTCGTAAAAAAACGAAAATGTGCGTCTTTTTATAGCCCTCCAGAAAAAGAGTGTGGAGCACCCCAAGGCGCCAATACACGACATATATGTCATATGTATTTCAAAAACCTGGTAAACATACAGCGAGTGCTCCACACTCTTGAATCGAATATTAATATAGAAATTAAAAAAAAAAATAGCTGTTCCTTTACGGTATTTAGGAATCCCATAATATAAAAAATATAAAAATTCCGTTTTTCGTATTCACAATTTGGGGAAATTCTTAAGACGGAATGACATTTGCGAAAAAATACGTAGATTGGCTTATGATAAGCCAATGTACGTTTTTTTTTTCGCAAATTCAGAAAATTTAAGGGGCAGGCAGGTGTTCGTCTATCTATTTGACGTCGATCGGCAAAGTTTCGACGGGATCTGAAGAGCCGTTTCAGAGATTTTTGGTTATCTATAATTGTCCTACCATACCGACCGCGATGAGGTATCATTCCGTCTTAAAAATAAAATAACGAGTATTTTTCCTTGAGAAAAAAAATATTTTTACATATTTTGCCCTGAAACGGACGTTCGACTTGCTCAATAAAATCTAAATTAAGTATCTCACGGTACCTCACGGAAGAGAGATGTTCATTGTGTACCAGGCGAGCGAAAAACATTTTTTTTCTATCCGTGAATCTAAAAAGGAGACGGCACGGCACGTGGGGTCGGGGATTTGGCCGATTTTTTTGTGGTGAAAGAGGACCCCTAGCACCTCACGTGGTTAAAGTATTAGGACGCAATACTCGGAAAATTAAAAAAAAATGGATTCAAAGTTTCTTAGGCGCCTTATGAGTTTAAAATGTACTTGTCAAGCCGCCGTCTACTCTAGATGGTTAGGGTTCGGTTTCTGCGCCGGAGACCTCGAGTTCGGTTTCTCCTTCGGATCTTAATTAAAAAAAAAAAATTCGTTATCCCAACAATTATTCAAAACGTTTCTCCTTCCTACATTATTTTTAAAAATGTATTTACATTTTTTCTTAAATTATTTCCTTTTTTCAATAAAACAATTCGTAACGGCGGTTTTTTATTCTTTCTTGTGAAGTATATGAGGAGGGACACTGGGTTTATAATGAGAATAACACAGTCGATTAGGAAAAATTCAATTTTTATTCATATAATAATTATATACAAAAACCGCATTGGTAATTATCGTAGAAACAAACGAAGCAATAATTTTTGCGACATCTTGGGCATCTTATAAAAGCGGATTTTTTCCAATCGCAGGGAGTTTGCAATACATCCGTACAAAAACATATCCAATTAACATTCATGAAATGTTTCTAGTAACTGATAGTTTTGAGGCAAACCAGGCGTATTGAATCACGTCTCGGAATATTGGCAACGATAATTGATGGTGAATTATTGAATGGATTTTTATACAATCTTCCCGGCAAATAATTTCATGATTTTGCTCTAACAATTCATTGCAATTTTGCAAGCGCTTTATGCAATTTTTAACTTCTCTGTAAACATCTGTCTTGTCTAGAAACATTTTCATGAATGTTAATGGGACATATTTTTGTATGGATGTATTGAAAACTCCCTGCGATTGTAAAAAAACCGCTTTTATATGTTACGCAAGATGTCGCAAAAATTATTGCTTTGATTGTTTATACGATAATTACCACTGCGGTTTTTGTATATAATTATTATATGAATAAAAATTGAATTTTTCCTAATCGACTCTGTTATTCTCATTAAAAATCCAATCTTCCTCCTCGTATACTTTACAATGGAAAATAAAAAACCCAACTTTATGAATTGTTTTATTGAAAAAAAAGGAAATAATTTTTAAAAAATAATGAGAATACTTTTTTTTTTAAATGATTTAGGGATGAAAAACGTTTTAAATAATTGTTGGGATAACAAAGAAATTTTTTTTAAAAATAAGATCCGAAGGAGGAATCGAACCCGAGCACTAAGGCGCAAAACACCGAGTCCTAACCGTCTAGACTAAACGGCGGCCCGACAAGTGCCTGACATTTGAAACTCATAAGGCACCTAAGAAACTTTGAATAGATTTTTCTCGGAATTTTCCGCGCAGTGCGTCCTACTACTTTAACCACGTAAGGTGCTAGGGGTCCTCTTTCACCACCAAAAAATTCGGCCAAATCCCCTTCCCCACGGTCGGGCCGTCTCCTTGTGAGTTAACGGGTCGATAAAAATCTGAAAAAATGCCACGATCTCAAAATATATTATACAAAAAAATCACCAACTTTGGAAAAGATCGGAGAGGATCAGGCTTTTTGGCCGTTCGAATTCACGTGGAATACCTCATATATTTTTTCATATTGAATGTAGAATTGTACCGAATGTAATGGGACCAAACATGTGCGATCGAGCCCGAAAACATCGACATCAAAAACAAAGCCGGTGAACGTCAATACCGCAAAGTCGACTGCAGCGAGTGTACCGAGCGACGACTGTTTCGAATCGACAATTAATCTCAACTGGCACGATGACAATACAATGGACTCCAGTGCTAGCGCGCCAACAACGAGTGCTGTTGACAAAGGGACCAACGAAACAACCGTAAGATATTTATGATAGTGTGAACGCAACGATGAACGGAAATAGAATCGAGATGAGACACTGACGCAGTTGTCATGTTTCCACGAGTCGAGACGACTACAAAAAATCCACAAGCACCGATGCATATCGGTTCGATAAATATAGGTTTTTCCATTTTGTGATTGGTTCTATAATTCTGTTTTTTTTTCTATTTTGGATGCAGAATTGTACCGCATCGAATGGGATCGAACGTCTGCGATCGAGCCCGAAAACACCGGCATCAGAAATGAAGTCGGTCGAAGATAATACCGCAGAGACGATTGTCGCCAGTGAACCGAGCGAGCGTTGCGAATTGAAAACGAATCTCAACTGGTACGATGACAATGCAATAGACTTCTCTGCCATCGCGCCAACAACGAGTTCAATTGACGAAAGGGCCAACGAAACAAAGGTAAGATATTTCAAATATCTTAAAACAAATCGAATCGAGATAAAACCGTCACGCAGTCATCACGTTTCAACGAAACGAAACAACTGCGCAAAATCCGTCGTCACAGAGGCGTTAATCCTGATTTATTGTTGAGCCTTAAAATATATTGATCATTTTGTATGTACATGGGGAGTGGGCGTATTTTTTGGGGATGTATTTTTACGGATATATTGCAAACTCCCTGCGATTGTAAAAAATCCGCTTTCATATTTTGCGCAACATGTCGCAAAAATTATTGCTTTGTTTGTTTCTACGATAATTACAACTGCGATTTTTGTATATAATTATTATATGAATAAAAATTGAATTTTTCCTAATCGACTTTGTTATTCTCATTAAAAAACCAATCTTCCTCCTAATTTCTAAACGGCTACATGCGGAATTCGGTGCCGAATGATACAAACGTGCTGTCCGCATGCGAAAGCTTTCATAGTCATCTACATACCGGTTCAATAAATGTATGTTTCCACATATGAGGCATTCCACGTCACTTCAGCCAGTGAAAAAAAATCCACAAATAATTTTGAAAAATCGAGTTAATTTATTGAAAAATATTCACCGAATGTCGAAATTTAAAAAAATTCTGACGTTTTTTCTCGTTGATTACCCTTTTTTAACATTTTTCCATTTAAATGGCTGTATCTTTGGCAGGATTTGACGTATTTACATTCGTAAAAAACGAAAATGTGCGTCTTTTTATAGCCTTCCAGAAAAAGCGGGTCGAGCACTCCAAGGCTCCAATACATATGACATATATGTCATATGTATTTAAAAAATCTGGTAAACATACTGCGAGTGCTCCGCACTCTTCAATCGAATATTAATAAAAAAATAAATAGAAATAGCTGTTACTTCACGGTGTTTAGGAATCCCATAATATAAAAAATACCAAAAATCCGTTTTTCGCATTCACAATTTGGGAAAATTCGTAAAAATAAAATAATGAGTGTCTTTTCTTGAGAAAAAAAATATTTTTGCATATTTTGCCCTGAAATGGACATTCGACTTGCTCAATAAAATCTAAATTAATTTTTTTCTGGAAAGCTAAAAAGAGACGCACATTTTCGTTTTTCACGAATGTAAATACGTCAAATCCTGCCAAAGATATAGCCATTTGAATGGAAAAATATTAAAAAATGGCAATCAACGAGAAAAAACGTTCGAATTTTTTTTACAAATGTCGATACTCGGTGACTATTTTTCAATAAAGTAACTCGATTTTTCAAAATTATTCGGGATTTTTTTTTACTGGCTGAAGTGACGTGGAATGCCTCATATATATATTTTTTTAGAAGGAATGTACCGGTAGTGAAAAATCCGAACATAACCGATCGAGCGCCGACACAGCTGCATCGAACAGTCCATTCGACAACGATAATGTTATGGACTTATCTCATCGTACCAGCGTCTGTTGGAAAGAAACTGTACCGAGTTCATCGCAAGAGATATTAAATGTACCTGATGAATTGATAACGCCAAAGAATACTTCCGCGACCTACATCAGTGGGAAGGACAGCCAAGACATGGTTCGTTCGGAAGAGACTGGTGCAACGGAGTCACGCGCGTGCATATGTACCGAAGACGAGAAGGTAATAGATGATGCATAAATGCGCGGAGGTTGCGATAATATACGAATACAGTAGAACCTCGATTATCCGAACCTCGATCATCCGAACCTCGATCATCCGAACCTCGATCATCCGAACCCTCAATCATTCGAACGATGACTTAGTTTATCCGAACGCTCAATTATCCGAACGTTGGCGTGAAAGATACATTGTTGATCGCTGCCACCGCCGTGAGCAACAATGAGCAACCCAACGCAACTTCTCCTTCTCAAACGGCTGCAAGACTTAGCTGCTCAAAAACGCGTTACAGCCGTTCGTCAATTAAAAATGGACGATTTTATAAAAGGTTATATCTTTTTTCAGGTACTTAAAATACACATACACACGCACTCACTCACGCACGCACGCACGCACGCACGCACACACACACACACACACACACACACACACACACACACACACACACACACACACACACACGCACGCACGCACACACACACCAACGTTAATATGTATGTCAAATTTTAATATATATGTATGTACTGTGTTTATGTAAAAAGGTGTTGTTTATGATCTCGTCCCAAGAAACCCACGTTGCGATTATCCGAACTAGTCTCGGTCCCAATTGGTTCGGATAATCGAGGTTCTACTGTATGTCGATCCGGATACTAAATTGTTTCCACTTCTTCCGTAATCAATTGCTGCGGAGTGATTGATATTGAGATTGAAACGAGTAGCAACTCCTCCAGCTGCGCCCGTGCGAATACTAGGTCCAGAGACGCAACATCTGTCCTGACCTGCTAATTTCACAACGATGCGATTCTCGTGCGGCTCTGCCGATTGTTTTTAATGCATTGTTGCGTGCGACAAGCAGAAGCTAAAACGGTTAAGCATGTTTCATGCATAACAATGGTTCATATGCCACAGAACATCGTGGAACAAATAACAGCAGAATGAAGCTTTTTTTACAAAGTGTATTATCATACATTACGCGAACTTGCAGCTAGCTTAGCATAGTCCCGCGTCGGAGTTCAATTGGGAAATGCAGTTGTTGTGGAGAACGTCGACAGTTACTACCACCGCATACCGATACTTGGGAATTGGGGAATGCAATGTATTTTTCATTTCAGCGTAACAAAAAAATACGAGTGGCCGCAGATGGCGTGAGAAGCCTGTACTGCCGTGTGGATATCGGAGCACGGAACTGGAAATCGTTCGGAAACTGTACACGTAAATGTAAATGCACTTGAAAAAAAACTCCGACATTTGAAACCGAAAAATGTGCAATCGGTAATGCAAACTGCTGGAACATTTACAATGTCGTGGCCCTGGAACGGGGACAATGGAAACAATTGCCAATCTTACCGTTGGAGAACGCAAATATTGTACAATCATTGACAAAAATATCGTTGCTATGCATGTTGCTTTGTGATGTTCATGCACGAATTGAATTTTCAAAGCGGTACTCGCTGTCACGTTGTTGCATGATATTCTTTTTTACGAAATAGAAGTTCGCCGCAACAACATCGCAGGATTCGTCAATCGTAGATTTGCTGGATGAGGAAAATTTGCTAATGAGCCAAAACAGCAACGCCCAGAACGAAGAAGAACCAGAAGCACGTATGGAATTACAGATACCGACAACTCCCGATGGCTCGCCGAAGTGTACCGAAGGCGATTCGTCGAATAAGCCAAAATACCGTTCCGAGACATCCGCCCTCGACGCTCATCGTACTTATACGGCAGTGAACACGGTACGGAGTCAAATGTGGAAAATAAATATTTTTGTAGTGGTACAAATTACGATTATTAATTGTCATTGCGACTTTCAGGTGACCAACAGCGAACTCACGACGAAAGTGAGAATTCGCAGCATCCGTCAACTCGCAAAGGAAGAGGTGCTGGACGGCAAGGCCCTGAAGCGTTCTAGGAAAAGACCAAACGACCGGAACGCCTATGTAATGACCCTGATTGAAAAGTACTCTTCACAAGTATTACCTGAAAACGAATAATTAATGATGCTCTGTTCACCTACATAGGAAATTGAAGACACGCCGCAGAGAGATCTTGCCGTTACTTATGGCAATGTATTTGAGACAACAGCCGCAGCAAAAGACGCGTCGTCATCAGAATTCTTATCTTCCCAAACACCAGAGCAATCATCCACGGAAAGCGGGTTGACGAGTCCGGACTGTCATGTACCGCGGGTACGTCATGGTTTGTAAAACAAATGCCGGAGCGGCAAGCTGTTTAATAAATGATCTTTACCCAGTATTGTATGCAGAAAGCAGCTTATGCACGGCAAAGCGAGCCTTCGCTGCCAAGGAAAAATAGGCGCCGTCGCATTTCCAGTGAAGATTCGTCGGACGAAACGGTAAACAAATATATTAGCTGACCTCGTATGGTAGGTTTCAAACCGGTACAATATTATTGTATAGGACGATGAATCGCTCGGGAAGAAGAAGGAGAAGAGGGATAAGAAGAGAATGAAGATTGGTACGAAGCATCGTGGATACCGGTCATCAGAAAAATACCACACGTCCGAGGATATTGCTCGTTTGGCGAGATCCGTCAACGCCAAATGGGAGAAATTGTGGAAACGTACCGCGGCATTGGCAACTTCAATGGCACGATCTGACGATGGCGTGCCAGTAAGGACGAATAAATTAACTATCCCGGCCGCCGATGAGGATAATATGGTACGATACAATGATTGCGATACTTACACCCCGAAATTAATATATTACTGCAAAACTTCATTTTCAACAGGTGACTCTCGTACCGGGAGGACGCTTCAGCCGCTCGTGCGTCGCACGGGCTGCGGAAGCCAAATGGATGAGGAAACGCATGAACATTCTCGTGGAAGATTTTTGGCCGTTGGAGCAACGTTGCAAGCTCACATTGATGATGAAGAAACGAAATGCTGAGTACCGAACGATAACTAAAAAGGAAATCGATATTTTGACTGGTAAATGGACAGGAGGCACATTTATACGCTAAACATTTCCGACCAAAACAATTTTAATACAACTTAGCCTTCATTCCTGACATATAAAGCGGCAGCGAAAATTCTGGAACGTACTCACCCTCTCAATGATGGAGACATTAACGATTCAAGAGCGGTTCGAACGTGGATTTCGGCGAAAATCAAATCCGATCGAAACCGTCTAAGTCGAATAGGGAGTACGTCGAATACATCGCGTTCAGGAACGTCTCCATCACTGGAGATGACTACAAGTACCGATGACTGTCCCGAAACTGTTGAGCAGGTTGCTGCGGCGACTACAACGCAAAAAAATAAGCAGAAGAATAATATCTGACAACTATTCGCGACATTTCGAGCCACGCTTACAGTGAAAGCGTGTACCGTTACAAACGGTATATTATACGAGACATTGAAGTGTTGAGTTTCGTATAATGTATTTCTGTAGCATATGCAGCGGGCTGTGAATTAAGGCCAAGTGTCACACCGACCGAGCGGCCATGAGTTTTTCAAACATTGTATTTATGTAATTGATTACGTGCCAAAGTTTAAACCGTAATAACTGCTAACCTGCCATTGTAAAAGCGACTGCGTCTCCAAAGAACTGCAATTTTTCGGGTGTTGACAAAAATTGTATCGACAAAATCACGATTTTGTAACAAATGTATAATTTACCCAGAGAAGAAAATATTTGATACCCTGCATGCACGCGCCAACATTATAGATCTCTATTTTTATCAGCGTCACAATAATATGCGGCACATTATGTGTAGAATGTATATAAATTCCGCACTGTGTGCTTAAAATTGTAAAACAGTGGCGGAACAAAAATTCATGTAATACATAAATATTATTTTTCCATCCATCCCTTCTTCTCTCAACTCGCTTCGGGAAAGAAACGTTATTTCCACCTGCGGTTAATCATCGGCAGCCGAAAATCATCGATTTATTGGATTGCCTGACATTCCATCGGGCAACGGTTGAAGCAATCGTCGAGTCAACCATCCAGCGGAAACAAAATGGCCACGGTTGAGCAACCGTTGAGTCAACCATCCAGCGAAAACAAAATGGCCACGGTTGAGCAACCGTTGCGTCAACCATCCAGCGAAAACAAAATGGCCACGGTTGAGCAACCGTTGAGTCAACCATCCAGCGGAAACAAAATGGCCGCGGTTAAACAACCGTTGAATCAACCATTAGGATTTTTTTTTACGGTTGACTTTATAGTTGTAAAGCTGTCCAAATTCAACCGTTGATATTTTCGGTTGACTTTGCAGTTGCCAAAATTGCTAGGGTTGACTCAACTGAATCGCCCCAACCTCCTTAAACGGTCCATCCGAAATCTAAAAACCAAACGGGTTATTCAAGTTGAGGGGCCAGTCCACTTTAGAGCCACGAAAGCTATTTTCGCGATTTTTGAGGATTTTATAAAAGATATGAATATAAAAGTTGTTGGGCTTGATAAGTAAAGTCTTGAAATACATTTAAAAAAAGTTTTATTCATTTTTATTCGTAAAAACTATAGTTTAACGTAACGGCTCAAAAATAGGTGGGCTAGGTAGCTCCATCACAACTCGGGAACGGCTTGTCTGGAACAAAAAAAATCAAAGTCCATTGGATTCAGTATGACACCAGCTACAAAGTGACCCTCGGATATAAAGTTTTATAAAAAAAAAAAAATGGCAGATAAAAAACGAAAAAAGTTTTTAAAAACCCGTTTTTTTCGCAGTTTTTCGCAAAAAAAGAGTAAAAATAAAAAATTTCAAACCATCGAGGGTCATCTTGTTGCGAATCATGCTTACAATATGTGGTTCAAATTTCAAGAGAATCGGTTTATTAGTTTTAGAGATACAGTACTACCTCTCTAAGAGTGGTAGCGTGTATGTGTTTCTCCACTCGAACTCGATAAGAGAGCGCGAACGAAAGTGTTGAGAAAACTGTAAACGAGTTGCGGAAAGTGTACTGGCGTTTCGTCGTTTCATGCGTAAGTATATCTCATTGAATATTGATGTGTAAATCTTTCTTTTTCTTCGCGTTTTTTTTATTCTGCTGTTTGGTATATTTTGTTGTTGCAATATTATAACACATATGAAGGAAACATTTGTAAGACTTTCAATAATTGTTGAATTATCTTATTGTTCGCAAAAATATACGTAGTATATTCGTTATCGAAACTCGAACATATATAGTGTACAAAAAAAAATGTAACTAACAATTTATCTTGTGTATATACTTCAAGTTGAAATATACAATGTATATATATGTACAAATATTTCATTTCAGGCTTCGGCGACGAATTTCTCGAGAATTTCTTCCCCTAACCGCCCTAGACCGCTCTCTTAGAGAGGTAGTACTGTATCAATAATATTCTATGCTGTGTTAATGTCTATTAAAATATATTTTACTTGCATTAAATTACTACTTGAAATTTAATTATGGTGCATGTTTTTTTCTCCGACTTTACGGCTTAAACGTATATATTATTATACAAAGGAATATTATCCATTTGACAATCGTGCGACGTGCGATTTTCTGAAATCGCTCGCGATCTCTTATCGAGTTGTCCGCGACAAACTCGGGAGGCCTCGGGTACACTGGACAGCTCGAGCTAGGTGGGGGAAGCCATAAAATGCGCTCAAGCGGAACGGCGGGGAAATTCTCTCTTAGCGAGGGCTCTCTTAGAGAGGTAGTACTGTACGATGGAGCTAGATTTTGAAAACGGTGCTTCGAGAAAAACGCGTTTGAAGTTTATACTATGAAAAACTCTTACCTAAACTCAATCGGCAAATCCTGCCCCGTACAAAATCCCTTCTGATTGCTCATTATCGTCGATTGCTTCAAGTCTTGCTTGCTTTTGATTTTTTGAAATTTTAAATGTGGACCCTTAACTACAAAAGTCGTTGACGATCGGCAATTTTTTAAATATTTTTTTTTTCCACGTGGCGATGAACTGAGACTCGAGTATACAAAATTACGTTATCTCAAGATTGAGTAAACGCATCGAAAAACGACCCAAACAAAATCGATAGGAAATAACATTTCATTGGTAAAATGTCGTTAAATTTTCGATTCGTCGCCGCGTTTTCGGATAATGTCGATTCTAAGTTAAAAAGTCATCTGCTAAAGCCCATCTTATTGTATAAAGAGTCGCGGCGTATTCGTCGTCCGTGACAGTGGTGCTCATTCTTTTTATGGCTGCCGTGATCATTTTTTTAAATTACTTGGCGTCGAGACGCTGCCGCGTTTCTTGATCTATGAAAAAAGTCATTTTTACATAACTATTAAAAAATGAAGATCGATTTTTAAAAAGTCAACTCGCCAACAACCTTTAAATGTTTCTCTTCGTGTCTCCTGTGAATTTGGAAACAATCCATCAAGTGGTTCTTGGCATATCATGCCCATCGATTTAAAGAGTAGTATTTCGAGAAAAACGCGTTTAAAGTTTGAAGTATGGTGGTGCTACCGCTCGGCCAGTCGACTGTCACCCAGGTAGCAATTTTCAAAAAGTTGTCCAAAAGTCTAAAAGGGTGCCCAATGTCCGCCCGGAAGTTGTCTTAAAGTCAACAACCATCCAAAAAGATAACTGTTGGACACACGATAACTTATAGGTAACTTCCAAGCGGACATTTGGTACCCATTTGGACAACTAGTAGACAAATATTTTGAAATTGCTACCTCGGTAAAAGCTAAAGCTCCTTCAATTTTTTTACCCACCTAACGTAGATCTAGCCCGTTAAAAACCGAACAGAGAATATCACATCCTTTTTTCGTTGTTTAATTCGTCCAGGACAAAAGTCCTTGTCGCGAGTTCTTTCACTGACCGAAGATCATAAATTCCCTTGTAAGGTGTCACAGGCCCATAAAAATGTCCGCAACAGTTTTCTCCGACGTTGATGCACGTCTTTCTCCTGAGGCAACCGCAAACTTGTATATAAAAAAAAGTCATAGGTAAGATTGAATGCTTCATTCTTTTATTCCTACGATGGCCATGAAACTTTACAACCCCCCATCGACCATATCACGTAACAATAACATTACTAAAAGTATACTTTATTGGACAATCACATACTCGGTAATGAAGCTACCGGGTTAAACCCTCTTAAACTCTAATAGGAATATTTTGGGTGTATGACCTACCATTATTCAACACAACAACGAACAGTACAACGGCCTATAGAATACAAACGATATTCCGGAACGCGGTTGTGCAACGAGGTCTGGAAACTCCTACAGCTGCAAACAACGCTCCGAGGAAAAACGTTTTCAGTAGTTCGCGCGCAAACCGCTAGTATCGCTACACGAACTGGAGATCGCCATGAAATATTTGTAAAATATTACAAATATTACGAAATATTTGTAAAAAGTTTTCCGTCGATTTTCGATGGTCAAACATGGTGCACTGGGGTAGTTCGAACCTCCCGTGATCGCAGCGTTCTAAGCGGTCATCGAAGGCACTACTTTTGATTTGGAGCTACACCGACAGAGTGCCCGAGTTTCCAGACCCGTCTCGACGTGTTCCGGAAGAATCTCTGATAGTTTCGTTTTACGCGCTGTTTCGTCGCGAATCGTAAATAACATCTTTGAGTTCAAGTGCAAGTTTGTAACCGAGCTCTGGCCTTCGATCTCTACCCTCTACCATTGCCTTAACCTGACTCGAATTTACGATAACACCGTTGCTGCCGATAACGGTCGCTTTGGTTTTCTCAATGTCAACGAGATCAACGCCACGGCTACAGTCGTCGATGAGTATAGTGCGATAACCGCTCGTCAGTGCATCAACTGCTGTTGCCCCAACGCAAACGTCATAGGCCAAACCGCATATGTAAATGTCGGTAGCGCCTTTGTCCTGTAGCTGCGACGAAAGCGTCGTCTCCGTGAGCTTTTTGTTGTCCCAAAAAACGGAATAAGAATCAACTTCCGGATTCGTTCCCTTGTATATTTTAATAGCTTTATCGACGATTTTGAGATCTTTGTGGAGCTCCGCCCCCCACGAATCTTGAACACAGTGCCTCGGCCACAAACGTTGCGTCAACGTTGGCGGCCCACGAAACGTCACCGTATCGTAGACTCTCGCTACCTCTTTCGTGATCGGACTCGACGAGTCGACCTCCCTGTAATAAAATCGTAAACGCAAATGTTTCTTCGATAAAACTCACTGCACGTTCGCGACGTTTGCTCGAATGTTCGTGCAGTAGAGTACCGTAAAATGCGGTTACTTTGAACAGGTTTTTGGAGGTTTTGTAGGTAACGTTTTTTTCACATCCTGAATGCCAACTTTTTTGCTTCAACATAACAATGTGTCCTTTGGCGATCAAATGCATAAGAAAGTCAAGCCCCGCCACCCCGATAATTTTATATATATTTTTTTTAAGTGTCAAAGTAACCTCGAGTGTGGGGTTTCTTTGACAAGGCATTGAAATGCAGCTTATGTTAAAGATTAAAGGTTACTTTGACATCATTTTGAATTAAAAAATGAATATTTTATGCATTATACACGAAATTAAATGAAAAATGTACAGATATTATGCAAAGTGCAACGATTTCATGGCATTGAAAATTTGATCAGACTTTTTGGGTAGTAAAAAACAGGTACATGTAAATAATGAGTTGGTTTTTGATATTAAAAAAAAATATTGATTCGTTGAAGTATATAATTGGGTTTGTTTGGGTTTGTTTGGCATTGTCTGCATAATAATTGTTATATAATGTTTGTAATATATTCTTAATATAAGTTGTAATATAATTTTTAAATTAATAGCAAGATTAGAATTGGGTGGGGAAATGGCATTTTTTAACCAATCACAGGCATTCATCATGTCAACAAACATATACAGTTTTAAAAGCATTTTCAATGCTAAAACAACGATTTTTCACAATCAAATTGTCATTTTTCTCAAGAAAACATTTTTCATAAAAATATCAAGCACCTAGGGTACTATCATAGGCACTTAATCAGTCTTATAATTATCATCGCGATCAAAATCAACTTCAGCAACATTAGAATAAACTTGAACAACAAATTTGAGCAACAATAGAAAATGTTGAAAAAGAATTAGTCTGTGTCCTCGCACGCGGCATTTTGGCGGTCTGTTAAAATAGCCCCAAAAAAGTTACCCTTAAGGGGCTATGTGTGACACATTGGAAAAATCGATTTTTTTTTGCCTTTTTCGACAGTTTATACTTTCAAGAATATCATTATCATTTATATCAATATCATTTTATCTTGCAAAAATCGATGGTTAAATCTTTAAAGGGGCGGTCCATGAATTACGTCATTTTAAAATAGGGGGGGGGGGTCTGATCGTTGGATGACGGTAACGATAATTGGATTATGACGATAGGAAGGATAGGATGATTTGGGGGGGGGGGGGGGTTAAAAATCAGCCAAAATCGATGACGTAATATATGGACGGCCCCAACCGCGTTTTTCTCGAAATGAGATTTTTCAAATTTGCTGACATTGTAACTCAAAGAGCAATTATCCGATTGACGTGAAATTTGAACTGAGTACTCTTAAATATATTTACTCTATAATGACGTAGGATATTTTTGATTGGATAAAAATTGACGATTTGGCATTGAAAAAAAAACGACCATTTTATAGGCAAGACAGCAGACTTTTTTTTTCATAACTACGCAGTTTTGTTAGATTTGGATATTTTTCGAAAATCCTACGACATTGTACAGGAAATACCTTCCAGTTTAACGACATTTTTTTCCTTTTTCGGTTTTAGCTACTCAATCGGCCAGAATCATGTCAGCAGTGGAGGAACTTTTTTTTGCACCTCCAAAGACAGCGCATAAGTTGCTTGGATCTCAATATTTTTCTATAAAAAAATATGCAATATAGGTCAAATATAGCCAAATATACTCTTTATTTTCCGAAACATTTAATTGAGTACTGTTCTTCCATAAAATTCCCGAAAATCACCTAAATTTTCAGCGTGCACACTGGTATAGCCCCTTAATGTAACCCCGTTTTATGGTGATCATTGAATTACCTCAGATGCAAGTTATCGATGAATGACACGTGATCAACGGGATGCCAATCGAGGGAATAAAAGACCGAATCGAATTGTACGGTGTCGAGAAGACGATTTATCGGCTCGATAACTTCGGATCCGTCGTGTTGTGCGGCGCAGTGTTTTATATTCAGGGATCCCGAGATGAAGTCGTTTTGCACGTCTACGATGAGAAAAGCACTTCTTGGTCGCGTGCACACTTTTATCCAACGATTCCAACATACCTACAGTATCAAAGAACACGAGTTTCTCAAAATAATTCATAACGAGATTAAAAGCGATAATTCGTGAATATTTCTGTTTTAGGTTCATTTATCTTCGTTCGCTATCCGCTTCTCAATTTTCCCACATTATTTTTCCTCAGTGCTATTACATCTGAAACACCTATATTGCCTTTTGTAATTGAATACACTTTACTCAATAAATGTTATTGGCAATGAAAGAAACGTCTTTTCTGTTCTGTACTACTAAATTTACGCCAGCTCACTTTGCCGGTTTAATTTTTCAGTAGCTACTAGATTACGTTTCTGGGTAGTAAAACGCTTGTGTGAACGTGCAAAAAAGTATGTGCTAAGTATAATTTGCAGGTCTACAAAAAGAGTTGCAGGAACGAGTTAAACCGGCGTTCTCCCCCGTTTACTTTTTAACGAGAGCAAGATAAGCCTAAGTCTGGGGGAAAATCCCCTTATTTGGCAAGACTGTTGTAAACACGGGTCTGGGAATCCCCATAGGGGAGATGGAGCTCGTTACGACGTTTGCGGTAGTTCCTGCGTAGACCGCTTGTGTCGCCACGCGAATTGAGCGTCGTTGAGGGGTAAAATACCTTTAGGCGACGACAAAATTGACCGACTTTCATGATTTTTTTTTTTTTTGAAGAATGATTTCTTTCCCACTTTTGAAATTTAGGGTATGTTTTATTACTACTTTTAACTGTTACATGGTATTTTTTTATTATTAATCTTTAAAAATAGCGGCGGTACGGCGCGGTGCTATAAACTGAATTTTCAAAACTCGTGCGACGTATAGTTTAAAAACTAATCGACCGATTCTGACGAATTTAGTATAGATCTTTCTAACCTTATGGTCATGACATGTTTTCAGTAAATTAAAACAAAAACGGCAAATTACTCAAATTTGCTTATACAAATCCACTTTCACACATCGTTGCACGAAAATTAAACTAGTTTTCGACTTTTTCAGAATGCTCGAGATGTTTTAAGATGTAAAGTGACACCCAATTTCACATTTGTGTATACTCGCGTGTAAGCCATATACATAGCCTATGCGGTCGCATTCAAACGGTAACTTCGCAAGCGCGGCATTTCGCGTCAACACCTACAGCTTAAATTATCGTGATATAAACCATTGATAATTATCTTTAGAACTATCTCAAAGGAAAAACCCTTTTGACATTCTCTTTTAATATCACCAAAGATCAATTATAAAAAAAAATCGCACATTTTGTTTTAATGACTCAATTGAACCTCAACAGACGCATTTGTTCGAAAGATATAGAGCGATCAGCGTCGTCGGTCTGACAGACAAATGCGTGGCGGATGAAGGTACTAAAAATAACGATGGCTTGCCAAGCTTACTATATATACCAATAAATATAACATCTGATTTTTCATGTTCCAAACCGTTGTATATGTAAAAAAAATGTTTCATTCGGGTTTGAAAGTGATAACCTTCGAGTTTAGGAGCTAGGTAGATCGAGTCGTACCCAAGGGGCTGGCATCTTTCAGAATTTTTGGTACGAAAAATATCCTCTGTAGTGTCCTGCTCTGCCATTCGTAGCGCTAGTTGTTCTCGAACAATCCTGATGCGCGCGCATGGGCTATGCATATCAACACACACGCGCACATATGATTCCAAGACTTTCCATGACTTCGAATGCGAGGATCGGCTAGTACGGTGAAAAATGCACCTTTTCAGGATTACGCGGATACTCTGAGGCCAAGGGGCTGGCAAATATGAAGACAAATATAAAGAATTCGAAGTTTTCGGACAATTATTTTTACGCAAGCATCCGAGTTTCTCCGAGTTTCTCCGAATATTTCATCATTTTAATTACGATCACGGGAAAATCTCGGAAATTATATGAAATAAAAAATACAGATAAAAAATGGATTCTTACTTTTTGTTTGCTCAAATTATACTTCCTCCGGTTATCAAGTAACGCAAACTAACAAAATGAAAATGCATGATCACCTGCTCATCAGTTATATTTATTAATAGAAAAAGTACAATATTTTAATAATTAAAAAAAAATTTTTTGCTACTCTTAATTATTATTTCTCTCATAAAAAATACTTTGATTCTGTGTTCTTAGATACAAAAATATTTTGTTTTTACCGACAATGCGTTTTTTGCTTGTTGATTCTTACTAAAAAATAAATGTTTCTTTCTTCTTGATTTTAAGTTTAAAACAAAATCAATATTTCTAAAATCCCCTACGTAGGTCACTAGCTACACTCATCCAGATTTCATTAAAAAAAATTTATTTCGTCCAGATTAAAATTGACACAAGTTATACTGCGTGTCGCAGAGCACCTTAAGTTCAACATGCCTCGGAAGAATTTGCTGCAGTGTCGCTATTTTGTAATATTTGCCCATACATTTTTTGCAATATACTTCAATATATGCATAATAATTATCCCAAGTATTATTTGTCTAAAACGTTTCGTGGCAGGCCGTTACAGTGGTGTTACCCCTTAACGAAAATAATGTTTGCAAACATTTCGGAAATTCATTATTTCTCAGAATTATGAGAGATAAAAAAATGTAATAATGTTTTTTTTTACGAAAATCTCATTTTTTCATCTTTAAATTTTCTCCGAATATGTCCGCAGTCGTTTACTTAGGTCATAGGAAAAAGGGAAATTTCCGGGAAAAAATTGAGAAATCATAAATTGTCAGTAAAAAAAAATGTAATTTTGGGAAATAGACCAGTAATTCAATCTGTTTTAAAACATTTTTTCTCCGAAAATCTCAAATATGACTAAAATATGAAAAATTATGAAAAATTGGAGAAAAATTTGCACTAGGGTACTCTGCCACTCGTAGCGCTAGTTCTCGAACAATCCTGTTGCGCGCGCAGGGTCTATGCATATCTACCCACACGCGCACATATAACTCGAAGACTTTCCATAGTTTCGAATGCGAGGATCGGCTAGTACAGTGAAAAATGCACCTTTTCAGGATTACGCGGGTACCCTGAGGTGCAACCGTGCACAACACACGGCAATAGCACACGACTATAAGTAATTTCGGTATTTTCATCAAATTCGCACCGCGGCTTAAACTCCAAACGTCAAAATAGTCATTTCGGCGTCGAGGTGGTTAAGCACGCCGTGCTGGCCTCGCGCCTGCGCAATAAGAATATTGGCAGTGACGTACTAGCGCCACGGGGAGCAGTAGAACTAAATAAAGCGGTCAAAAAGCCCAGCATTTTCATATACAGTAAGGATAGAAGGTGCCAGCCCCTTGGTCGTACCCGAGAGACTATCGTTGCGCCGCAGTGGCAGGCGCGCGGAATTTTTCCCTAGGACCGCCCCCCACTCGAATACAACGAAGTTTCCCAACTGGTATACAAGAAACTGTGGTGATTACAGCCGATACGCGGGTATAATATAAATAACACGTGCGATTACAAGTAGAATGTGTCAAAACACGCGTTTGAATAAACGAATTAGCCGAATGAACAGTTTGGTCATGAGAAAGTCACAATATTCTTTTCTTTTTTCCCCTCGTTTCGACGGGGAAAAAATCAAAGGTACCCGGGTGAGTTTCGCGTTTAAATGTTCCGGAGAGTATAATTTCGTTGGAATAACGAATGCACACCAGAATCAATAAAAACACCCTACCCGTCAAACACACGCGCTTGCGTCGATAATTGAGTGCACACGTTGACTATTTCTCACCTCAAATTCTTCGCGATCGAGTTTCCCGTCTCCCTTGAAATCGAATATTTGGTATATCTCGAACAATTGTCGTTCATCGAGACCGTAAATTTTGCCACGATCGTTCCGAAAGAGCGCCCGGCATACTAGCTCAAATTCGCCGGTCGACAAAAAACCATCGCAGTCCTTGTCGAAAGCCGTAAAACACGCGTCCATTCTCGCTCTTAACCGACACTTTTCGTCTCTAAGATATTTGTTGAATCGATATTAGCACGCTTTTCAACGACGTTGAACTTGACTGAGTGAATTTTGTGCATGCAGCTGTGCGCTTTAAAGCCGACGCGGTAATGACGCCACAATTCTTCGTCACCTCGCGTGCATGGGTGCGCTCTGTCTTTCTCGCTCTCTTTCCCCGTTTTTATCCGGTGGAAGACCTTGAGAGAGCAACGGGCAGAAAGAGAGAGCGAGAGAGAGAGAGAAGGGTGATACGGTCGAACGAGTCTTCCGCATTCGATTTCGCATTATACAACAAGCCTAACATTAGTGACGTAGCCGTAAAAGCCACTGACGTATAGCACAACATCAAATGACCGAGTGATTGATCTCTTAGAGAGGAAAACGTTTTCGCCAACAAGAAAAAGTCGACATTTTAAGGGATCATCACAATGTAACGGGTCGAAAAATTGCTGATATTCGCGATTTTAGTTTTTCGATGGTTAAAATACGTTGATCAGTCTAATTATTTATGTCAAATCAAAGGACTCATGAAGAACAGAAAATAATTTTTAAACCGTTAATTTTTTTTTTACACTTTTTTAACGGTTGAAAATGTTTTCGAAAAAAGAGTCCTTACGGTGTACACGGATAGCTTGAAAACTCTTCCTTTGAGAGTGCACACCGTTTTGAAAGAAATTTCGAAAAAAACGCGTTTAAAGTTTCGAGTGCGGAATTTTCATATAAATTGTCGACTTACGTTTATGTAATTATGTGAACACGATGTTTATAACCGTCTACACCGGTACTATCAGATAAAGCAAAAAAGTCTATCTATTAAAAACTTTACACTGTGATGGTCTATTAAGGGGTTAGGCCACAGTAACGGGTATAAAATCATGTGCGAATGTAACAATTTTTTTTCGTATGAAAAAGTGATTCACTCATAAAATAAATTATACATCTATTTAGTATGAATATCAAGCTGTTAGAAAAAATATATATTTTTTTCGATGTACGAAATGGCCGACTACTAATATTTTCTTTTGTTATATTTTTTTAGGTGCTCCGCGACGTGACATTTAGCATCCACAATTTTTGACCTAGAACAAAAAACAAAATTTCTCGTCAATCTACATTAGAATACCGAGATACGTACGTACGGAATTTAAAAAATATTGTTTTATTCAAAGTTGTAGGTCTTTGAATTGAGTTGTAGGTATTTGAATGAATTTTCAGTGAAAAATTTCGTATAAAAGTGCTCATGAAATGAAAAGTTTTCGATTAATCTAAAATTCCATACGTACTTCTCTGCGCAATGCACTTAGGAACATAACTTTTAAATTTCAAATAAATCGAGTGAAAATTGTTGAAGTTATTTGTCACGCCAATTGGAAAAAAGCTGTTTCAAGAAAAACGCGTTTAAAGTTTTAGGTACTCTATCGCCGTGCCAGAAGTGGGCTTACGTTATACGCTCAAAGACGGTGAAAAGAAAAAGGTTCTTGCTATAAATCGAATCGTAACTTATTCTTATGATGATAAAGCACCGTTTTAGCGATAAAAAAAAAAGATTTTTTCAAATTCTACTGTGGTCTTACCCCTTAATTAAGATAAGCGACCTTCAGGAACACACATCTGGTTTTAAGAATATTTTTTGCACGCGCAAAAAACTTTTAGTTTTCGAGATACCTGGATATTTTTACAGCAATCGTATAGGGTAGGAAGTAATGGTGCTGAAGTTGGCAACGTTGGAATGTAACGAAAATTCTTCTATATTTTTTTATTTCGTCATTTTTGTTGAGATCTCTCTTTTTTTTAAATTTAGGTTGTGGGTCTGTAAAAAGGACGTTCAAAAATGTTTCAACAATTTTTGCAGCTATAATTTCGTGAAAAGGAAAAATTGGGCAGTACGAAAAAAAATGTAATTTCGTTGCATTCCAACAATGCAAACTTCAATACCATTAGGAAGTATGCTCTGATAGAAATAAGTGAAAATTGGCAAAACTCTAGATTTTGAGGTCATTTTCAGAGACGCCTTTGATTACGATATTGAAGTTTGCATCGTTGGAGTCATAGCCACGGTGGGGCAATTGCCCCGCCCCTTGGCTCATGCAGTCAAGCGAAAAGTATATGAAAATAAAATTACACGATTTCAATATTGACCTTTCAAAATTAGTACAAAATTAATACAGAATAGTATTGAAACTACGAATAGGTAGTTTTACTTTCGAGCGTCTCGAATAAAACCATTTTGAACCGGCTTCAAACTGTTCGTCGGCTATGTATTTTTATTATATGTACGTATACCGATTACGCCCTGTTGGCTGGTCCGAATTAGATGGCTGTTTCTTTGCTGTGAGGGAGCCTAGCGATGTGGTCACATGAAAATGTTACGCAAATCTGCCAAGTACGTTTTCCAAAAATTCGAGAAAAAACTCATACACCTAGCATGTTTCTCAACATCTGGACCCTAATTCGCAAAGACAACAAAGCCTTGCTTTGAAACCGCGCCGATTTGTATGTAGATGACACCGATAAACGTGATATGCGCGTGGCGCGACCGATCTGTCCTACAGAATTCAGGTCGAGGGTCCAATCAATTGAAAAGTCATATATGTTTTGAGTGACTAACAAGTCAGCCAATTAATTATACTTATTTCATAGGCTCGATTTAGATAAGTAAAGTCTAGTTAAGTAGTTTGGTAATTTGACTGAGATTTTATTAGGAACACGACAGTACTTGCTGAGCAATTCTACAAATGACGTTAGTCTAACCTATGTATTTGAGTAAATTAATCTTGTAAAATAAAGGAACCCAAAAATTATAATAAACCATTACAACCAAATCATGTATTCGGCAAAACTTGAACTCGAATGTTCACATTTTACTGACTGTCCCCAAATATTTATTATTTATTCTTAGGATTGCCAAAGTGTAAGTTTTAACGGCCAACGAAGGAAGCTCAAAACTGCTATGCTGGGATAGCGGTCGCGATTTTTTTTTTGCTACGGCATACGTTTCCGACATGATTGAAGTGGATTACCATTTAGAAAAAACTATTTAATAAGTACTTCATAAGCAGCTGACGTCGTTTCTGCATCCCCCCCCCAGCAAGGCCTGGCTAAGCCTCTGGTTGGAGTGTAGCAAAAGATCTTTCTTATTTACGCATTTCTTCATTTTTGCGAATGGGGTTAGACTACCGTGAACGATAAAACTGCTAGTAAAACTTGAAGCGAGTTTTACTCGAAACGATGTTTTTTAAAACGGTGTGCAAGATTTATCGATGTCTAACAAACGGATTGACTTTAAATCTCTCACACTTATTCAGTGTAATCGTAGTTTAGTCTTGAGCGTCGTTTTTATTCTTAACATTGTTTTTTATTACTCATCAACAATAATGACGCAATTGTTCCTACAAAAATCGAAAAAAAAATACAATTTTTTTATGGTTGAAACACGGTGACTGGAAAAAGCTTGGTCAAGTCATAGCCAATATTATCCGTTTTTAAAAAACTCTTTTCTTTCTTATAAACTGGGTAGCCAAAATCCAGTAGACCGTTGAGCCTCTCACTTTCAGAGGTCCTTCACGAGATTGCTTATAACTTCTTTAGTTTTTAATATTGTAAAATGAAATTTGGCACACAACTTAGGACATACAAATAAATTACCAAACAATTTTTCAATCATCTTATTGCTCCAGAACTAATTTTTTTTAATAACCCTCATTTTCGGGTCGTCACAGTAGCCTAAATCCTTAAGGGGTTATACCAGTGTGAAAAGCTTCAGCCTCTCAGCAGGCATTATTCGAGAAAGAGGCGGGTCCCTTGTATGGGCCAGGTATAGCTGATTAGCAGTTTTTATGGTAAATATGATTTTATCTTGCAAAAATTGATAGTTAAATCTTTAAACGCGTTTTTCTCTAAATGAGCTTTTTCAAATTTGCTGACATTGTAACTTAAAGAGCAATCATCCGAATAACTTGAAGTTTGAACTGCGTACTCTTGAATATATTTACTCTACAATGACGTAGGATATTTTTGATTGGATGAAAATTGACGATTTGGCATTGAAACAAACGACCATTTTATAGGCAAACAAACAGACTTTTTTCATAACTACGCCATTTTGTTAGATTTTGATATTCTTCGAAGATTTTACGTCATTGTACAGGAAATACCTTCCAGCTTAACATTTTTCCTTTTTCGGTTTTAGCTACTCAATCGGCCGGAATCATATCAGCAGTGGAGGAACTTTTCTTTGGCGCCTCCGAAGGCATAAGTCGCTTGGATTTCAATATTTTTCTATGAAAAAAATATGTAATATAGGTCAAATATAGCCAACTATATTCTTAATTTTCTGAAACATTTAATTGAGTACTTTTCTTCCAAAAAAAATCCCGAAAATCGCCCAAATTTTCAGCGTTCACACTGCCCCCTTAACATTCAAAACCTCGCGAATTTGGATTGTAGATTTCCAATAAGGATCCCGTAAACCGTTTAAATGATTTTTTTCAGCAAATGTGGGCTACGAAACTTTTCTTGCATTCCAACTAGGCAAATTGGAATATTATTGTTTTTTAACGCAATTTTTACAATTTCTGAGAAACCTGATTAAATTTTTGTACAAAAATAAAGTCTCGTCCAAGGTATTAAATGCCGCATAAACTGGTGGGTTTCACTTTCACACACTGATGCATTGCATCACAGTAGCCTAACCCCTTAATGAAGTATGAATAAAAAAGAATGGTACTGAAGTTTGCATCGTTGGAATGCAACGAAAAATATTATTTCGTGTTCCCAAATTTTGTTTGGCACAACCCAAACAAAATTCAAAAAAACGTTTTGTCAATACTTATTAAAAATTTATCACTAGAAACTGCAGAAAAAGAATTCAAATAATAATAAGATTAAAAAAGATTACAAAACCAGACAATTTTCGTTGCATTCCAACAATGCAAACTTCATCATGAAAAAAATGCTCTCCATGCTGTGACTTTTTTACAGTTCAATATACTCGGCTCCGTGCAATTGCATTCTATTTCAATGAATTATGGGTCGCTGAAACATTTATCAAAATGTACGAAAAATATTGCCGCGAGAACTTTGGAATTTGACGACAGTGAGGCTAATGCGCGAAGAAAGATGTCTTCTCTTTTATTTTGTTCCATATAAAAAAAAGCTTATGGTACGGTAGTATTATCTAGTGAGTCTGTGATGAGTGAGCGTTGCCACATCGATCATAGCTTCCGGGTGTAACAATTCGTTAGTTTTGTACTTTAACGATTCCTCAAAGGCGTAAGTGACGGAAGTGTCGGTTAGGACTATATGCGCCTCGGCTAGGATAACGAGGCAATTATGAAGTCTCGCGCAAACTTCACGATCAACTTGAGGAACCCTCGACAAATCTTGGGTGAAACCTCCTTCGGAACGGTCCGTGCCCGAACTACTGGCGCCTATCCATACGTAACCGTTCATACCGAGAATCAGTATAGCCCCGTTGCTCAGATTGTGAAAATGCGTTTTTTTTCTCTTCACCAGAGCGGGCGGAACTTTGAGCATTATGCCCTGGGACAATTTGCCATATTTCAAAACACGAGTGTGCAGCGAGAGCGATCCGTCCGCGTAGGTGCTCTGCACTTCGGCGCAAATGAGATCTCCCTCTTGGAGATAGCGTCGCATAGTTTGTTCGTCTTCGGCTGAACGCCTCCGCTAAACGTGCAAGCCCAAATGACGAATGTTTACAGTATCGAAAGATAGGCGAAAAGTTAACTATACTTTGACCTCTGATGGGAATAACAATGTTTACCAGTTCTCCTCCTGGGAGATTGACGCTGGACAACAAAAGAACGGAATCCAGCTTGGAATTGGTATCGACTTTCCATCGGCTCTGCTGTACTTCGGTTATTCTTCCTACTATAACGTCGCCAATTTCACCTTGGTATCTGGTTTTCAAGGGTCTTATCGATATCAGCTTGTTGACTTTTTCGAGCACGCCGGCGACCGAAGCTCTCAATGTTTCCTCCTCGTCTACGTAGGTACCGTGACCTCTGCGAATGAGAAAAACATCTCAACCACCATAAATACGCGAAGCTGATACGATTGATTGATTTTACGATGGACGTGAGAAAGTCGAGAATGTCGAAAGTGAAATCTTTTGATGTCTGTGTTATTAACCTTAGAAAATCTGGTTGGCCGGTAATCTCTTCGCCGGGCGTATAATATCTTGGCTGAATGTTGTCCCTGGGTATTAAGTTCATGTCTTGACGATTAATCGCCAAACGTACGACTATGTCAGGATATCCGTCCATCTTTCCTAATGTTGATGGATGTTCTTGGCCGTCGTCTTGACGCGACGACAAGCAATTGAATCCTCGAAAATATCACGTGCGTTCGAATTTTGAGGTTATAGCGTCAGCCGACGTAAATAGCATGGAGCATGGACACTAGATACAGAAGTCCAAACTCGGAATTTGGACTTGTCAACAAGATTACGAATGTTAAGGGTGGCGCTCCGGTCGTTCTAAAGTGATATGCTATATATAGGGCGGTATTCATAGTCAGATTTTGAGTGAAAAACCAAAACGCTCAGTGCTTCGGGTGCCGAGAGACGGCGCCAGGGAGACTAGAGAGAAGGAGTGGACACAGCATAGGCCAATACGTACCCAGGTAGCAATTTTCAAAAAGTTGTCCAAAAGTCGACTAAAAGGGTGCCAAATGTCCGCTTGAAAGTTATCTATAAGTTATCATGTGTCCAAAAGTTATCTTTTTGGATGGTTGTTGACTTTAAGATAACTTCCGGGCGGACATTTGGCACCCTTTTAGTCGACTTTTGGACAACTTTTTGAAAATTGCTACCTGGGTAGTTCCAGCGTCTGGAAAAGTCCGACTTTCAATAGTTCCAGATTGTGCCACTAGCAGCTCTCCTGACGATAACGTCTCAAATAATTATAATAGTCCAAACTTAACGCATGCGCACAAATAATAAAAGAATTTGATTTCGATGTGTTGTGTGCTCTGCGTTTAGACTCATTTTTAATCACATCATGCCGATTCCCCACACCGAACTCGGGCCCAACCATTTGTAACGGAATAGCAACAGTGTATGCTGCAGCAAGCTGATCGGCGCGTGGTCTGGGAACTCGAAGCGTGTTTTTTTCCCGAGTTCTAGTAATTCTGATACGGTTGTGAAATAAATTTATTCTACAAACAAATTTAATTTGTTCAATTTATGCATGTATTTGCCTTTGTTACAGCGAATGCAATTTAAACTGTCGGCGAGATGTTGGAAATCCACGATCCGACGTCCTTCGACAACGAATTTTTGTTGCTGATTGTTGAGGTTATGGTTATTCTCATCGCGTTTAGCCGCATTTGCTTTCAGTCTTTTGGCAAGCGCCCTTTTTTTTTGTAAACTTTCCTTTGTATCGCATTTGGGTTGACATTTTCACGCTTTTTAAAAATTTATATAAAACATTTCGCGAAAGACGGATTGTAGGAAGCTCAGCGCCGCTTTCTATACGATTATGAGACCTATCTATGCATGAGTTACGAATGTGTGGGACGTATAGAGGGTACAAGCTCTGTCAACAATTAACAACCAACGGCGTCGTATAGGCATTGGATGTTACTATACGCTTCGACCGAAACATTTGGCTCATACGTGTACCTGCATTGTTGGTTCACCGCTTAATTTAATTAATTATTAGTTGCTATTATGACTTTGGAACGATAAGAAAGACAGCGAAATAGGAGAGGTAGACGCAACAGTTAGGTCCCCCATCACGAATGTGCTGTCAACAGCAACCGAGAGCACGCCAAGAGTACGAGGCTAGTGGCGGAGCTATCCGATCGGACGCAGATGATCGCAGCGCCTCCTTGTTCGCTGCGTTTTTACGGACGGTTCGTAAGCACTGTGTGTCCACTCCTTCTCTCTAGTCTCCCTGGACGGCGCATTTAAAAAATGGGAAGCCGCGATACCGGAAGTTGGGAAATTAGAGCCGAAAGTTGTGTGCGAAAATCATTTCGAACCGAAATATATTCATCGAGAATGGGCGAAACAGACGTTGGAGCCGGGAACCTGAAAAGAAATGGAAAATTATTGGGATCATTACAATAAATACTTTCCAGGCTGGAAAACATAAAACAAAGTTAGTGAATTATTTTCATTTACCCTACTCGAGAGTCCTTCGCTTAAAGGTCGGAAAAGAGGTGTTTTTTTAAATTTACCAACGCAAACCGTTTCGGGAACTGCAAAGTAGAGATTATTGAAAATGTTTCTTGTGACATGCATTAAAATTTTTCGAAGAGGAAATAAAGAATTACAAAAAAAGCACTGTTTCTTAAGTATTTGTTTCATTTTCAAGAAATACATCCTGCAAGTGTTTCAGTCTGGATTCCACTTCGGTTTGGAATAGTTGCCACTTATTTTCCGGTCAATTAAAACAACGCGTAAAGCCTATCTTTTTTATAAAAGCTAAAATATGTTTTTAAAAAACCGAGCGCACAGGGATCGAACCCCTGAAAGCAGCATTACGAAGCTTGCACCGAACCCCTCGACTAACACGAGCTCACATTGACACCCATATAAAAGACATTCATATTCATTGCACCCACTTGGATAACGATAGTCTTTTGGTTTTTTTCTTCAGATTTACGATAAAGTTACTTTTAACTGTTATTTAGGTCCATCATGCATTTTTGACATTGAACATCATAATTTGCCTACACCAGCCAATTGTACAGCTAAGTTAGGTTCCTATGAGTCAATAATCGATTTCCATCTCTCTCGCACAGCCTGCATCACTCTATCGCAGCGACACTCGTGGTCACTAGGCGAAACGGCCGGTGCTTCAATCCGAGGACATACCCCCACCACCAGAGTTTCAAGACCCTGCATGTAAGACCGTTGTCTAGAGCACGGTCTTACACAGGTCTGGAAACTCCGTTAGTTCACATGGTTCCTTTGCTGAAGTTCGCCGCGAGAGGCGCTGCAATCGAGGAGTCAGTGTGCGAGAGAGACAACAATATACACTCTCACTCACCAATGCTTGAAAGCAGTACTTATCGGAGTTACTACTTGCAAATATTTATACGTATACGTGTTTATCATCTGTTGTTTTTCTTAACACTATATATGGAGATAGCATTTTATATTACAGCGCAAATATAATTTCGCGTTTATCAATCATATAATAACAATTATTTATCCCCTAGAATTCAAATAATGGCGTCTTATAAAGGCAATAAGGAAGATTTTTAGTCTTTATCGTTCTGCAGGGTGGAATGTACAAAATTACGAAAAAACTAAACCTTTATTTAATTTTTGTTGGTCATTCGTTCATTGGTTTGTCAATTTGAACATCTTTTTTTTCGACAAATTTTTTTCGTCCTTCATATTTTCTTGAAAGGCCTCATGCGCAACCTAATGTAATAAATAATCGCGTATAATAAGATATCCGAACCATGTTTTTCACATGGAAAGGATAACTTGATCCCGTTAATACATCTTCGAGTGTCAAATCAAACACGTTAACCTTTGAGGAATGCTTCGCGAAACACGTTTCAACGTAGTGTATTAGATTAAAGAATTTTGAATTGGCATGGATTAACCCGCCGCGAGATTTTTTCATATCTACCAATTTAGAAAGAGCGGGTGAGCTATTCGAACTCAAGCAGACCCCTTCGCGACAGATGACACACGCATCATATCTCTTCAGAACTTGCTCGCATAAGACCCTGAAAGTATGCACGTTATGGTTTTATTAATTTATTGACAAACACAGAACATAAACACTGGGAAGTGCGAAAAATTGCATTCAAATCTAAGATTCTATTTAAATTTAACTTACGCCCCAGTAAAAAGGAACGCATCAAACGTGATAGACATAAAATCGATAATATTAGATAAATATATATTATTTAAATTATTACCTGTAATTAATAGTAGCGAAAGAATTGAAAACAATTCTTTGTACTGGGATGATGATTTCGACGATTCTACCATCGTGCTATGAGAGTTGTTAGTTTATTCTACGGCTACCTACGTTGAGTTAATAAGAAGCTTGCTTCATGAAAAACTAGTTAAAATTTTAAAAAAACCTGTCGCGTAATAAACTATACAGTCTATCGCCAGAGGAAGGGTATAATCGTGATCGACAGGGTACTCGATGACATTGTCGGTCTCCCATTCTCCTTTATCTGAAACGGCGTCTAATTTTCTTCGAACTTCGTAACGATACTTGACTATTTTGGGTTCCGATTTTTCGCCACTCAAAGCTTTCAGATCGCTTAGCGATATCAAAATCTGCGGCTCAGGTCGTTCTGTAATGGTATAATTACCATATTTTGAAGGCTTAATCACGCTATATACTGACAGCAGTTTATATAGCTGCAAAACATTGACAGTTTCACTTTTAGGCTTCTGTAAACCTTATTGCACTCCAGTACTACGCAGGACTTCGGTATTACTTCGCGGTTATTCGACGACCATATTCAGGTAATGTGTTCGCTGTCAAAACTGACTCCTCGATACTAGCGACACCACGATTTCTGTTTCAATAGTGGAACCACCCCCACCGCCCAAATTTCATCGAGTTTCCAGACCTGTGGTCTAGAGCACCACGGTCTTACATACAGGTCTGGAAACTCTGGTGGTGGGGGTATGTCACGGTCGCACTCCGTTTAAAAATGCGTGCCTCTAACCCAGGTAGCAATATGATATCTTATTGTAATTCAACCGGGATCCAAAATAAGTCAAGGATAACTTTTTGGATGGCCAAAAAGATGCCTTTCGGGATCCTAAATTGTATTACTCATGTCCGCCCGGCAGATAACTTTATGGGTGGCCGAATGATGACTTTAGACAAATTTCGGTTATCAATACGGCATTTTAATGTTATCGAATTGCGATGACTAAAAGATATCAGCTTAAAGGCATCAAATGTCGGAATCCAAACGTCACCGAAAAGCTGTCATAAAGACGTTAAAAAAGGATGCAAAAGATCGACAAACAGTCAACTTAATGACATCCGAAAGATGTCTCATTTGGGATGTATGGGAAGCGCATATATATATGTATATGAGATATTCCATACCAAACTGAACACTTAAAAACCCAAACCTCTTCGAACAGTTGATTTGCGGCTTTGGTATTCTTTCCGAGTTTGAAAATAGTAATGACTTATTTGATTATTTTCAACACCGAAAGAATATCAAAATTTGAGATTGATCGAAAGAGGTCGAGTTTTTGAGCGTTCGATTTAGTATATGGAATATCTCACATACATTCCTATGTATTATATAAATAAATTTATATATATATATATATATATATATATATATGTATACACACACATGACCGTTCAATAAAATTAAGTATTTATTCTGTATTGGCGGTTAATCACAGATGTAACGCTGTTTTTTTTCCATTATCCCCGCTTTTGGTTTTGCTCGTGTCCCCGGCGTTTATTTTCAGCTACTGTAGCTGCCTTCAACCGATCACCAGCCCGACGCATCTACTCGGCCATACGTTTTTCGATTGATTTTATTTTTGTTCCATCGAACGCGCTTCGTATAACATCGAAAATTTAAATGTGAATCCAAATGAAGAAACTATACAACCTTGATCCCAAAAAATTAAAAAATATATAATAAAAAGAACGTACCAATGATGAGGTATGGGAATTGGAATTTCGATATTTTCGAAATGTTGTCCGCGCCAAGTACCCAGACAACTTTTTGAGACAATTGGTCAGTCATCACCGTTTCCATGGCAAATTTTACAGCTTTTTGGAGATGTTTGCCAGCGATTTCTTGAATTTTTCCTTTCTGAAAAAAATTAAATAATTTGCGAAAGTACACTGACGCTTAGTGGCAACATATACTCGCATACGTACGAATTGCTCTCGTAGCCGTTCGTTGTCGCGGAGATCATTATCGAATCGCTGCGTCCATAAGAGCACGTACTCTACGCCTTTATTGCTGTTTCGAAAGTTGAAAAAAAGGCTTTTGTGGTGTCATCTTTATTCATAAATTCTAATGAAGTTACGTACCATATACATGGTTATTCCACCTGATCGAAGAAATAAACGAAAAATGCCGGCGATCGTTGACGCGACGTAGCCTAAAAAAATAAGTATACGGCATGACACATTTGTATGAAATGAGAATTTTTTAACATTATAAAAATACACTACATATCTACTTACGAGGCTGCAGAAATATTTAACAATAAACGCACAACTTTTTGCGATTATATATCCTGCTTTTACAAAATAAATTTTGGCACACACGGAGTATAAACAATAGGTGGCCACTTATTTGTAGTGATCTGTTCAATGTGACCTTTTCGATGACATTTGGATTACGCTATTGGATGACAACTTCTAGACAATGTATTCTCAACCTCCAAAATGCCAACATTAGGAATGTGCCAAAAGATATCATTTAGACAACTTTTTAACAGATACATTAGTCAGCAATAAATTGACAACTTTTCGATGTATTTAAATAGTCATCTTTTGGACTCCACAATAAGATATCATTTTGATAATTATTTTAATTAGTCGTTTTGATAACCTTAAAAAGCCACCTTTAAGGCAACCATATATTGATAAACAATTGCAAGTGACTTCTAGTTATCTTTTACTCATATACAAAAGGCAACCTGAAAACGATAACTTATAGGTATCATTTTGACATCGGTGCTACGTGGGTAGATATGGTAGGCGCGCGAGGAAAAAAATAACTTTCAAAAATCGATATCTCGAAAACTATGGCGAGGCGCCAAAAATCCCTTTAGGGGATATCTTGTAATATTGAAAGGAAGGTGTTTGCCAAATTTCAGGTCGAAGTTCGGTTTCCGCTTTTCGGAAGTACACCCATTCATTTAATGTATATTCCAATCCGCAGTACGGCCACACATATATGTCGAGCTCGATCATCATCAAACCTCGCTCCGTTCGCCTGTCGAGTGAGCGCGGTGTTCACGCTGCTGCGATACCGACTTGAGCGCTGATCACGACCCGCGCGGCTACAGGGGAATCTGCAACCTCAACAGAGGCGATGATCACGAAATTATATTCCTGAACTCGCTGCCGCGATTTAGCGCCACTTACAAGGCACGCCGAAAAGGGGAGCGTTGTAAGGTAAATGTCCCAATTATTCAACAGCTAAGGATCTGGGGGATTGAATTCGGTGAGAAAAACATATAAAATCAAGAAAAAACCATCGCTTTCATGTTCAATTGATACTTCGATATTTTTACTTCCGAAAAATCACCCTTTAAATTATTTTTAATTGATTCCAAATGAGAAAAAAAGAATAACAATGGGAAGCATGCAAATGTCCCAATTATTGAACACTGGAAGTGCCTAATATTGAACAGGCATGTCCCAGTTATTGAACACTCTCGAGAATTCTTTTTCCGTTCTGAAAATATTATTTTGGGTACAATATTAAGAAACAAAATCAAAATCAAACGCTTAAATAATCTTTTATTAATCATGTAAAAATACAAAAATATATATTCAGTCTCTTTTGACAGGCTTTTGGTTCATTCGCATTTGGTTTATTTTTGCTTTTCAGCTCGAACTTTATTTTATTTTTATTTTCAGCTTCCTCGTTTTTATGTTCTGTTTTTGTTTGATTTTGTCGCACCTTGACTCCCTGAAATATCGGAAAGCAAAAAATATTTACCAAATAATTAATTAAAGTAAAAAAAATTGTTATTTTTAAGAAATTTTCTGAGGCACCTGAAACGCCTTTACTTTTTGAGATGCGAAAGTTTTTGAATTTGTTATGCCCTTACGCGTGAAGCGGCGCGTTTTAGCAGAAACGATAAGCATTTACAACGAGACGTCAAATCGGGTCACCGTTGCTGATTACATTTTTTTTTCTCTATTAATTAAAGCTTTTTTTTTTGCACAAGTAAGGTAACATTTCAATAGCTAAAAGTTCCATATATGTAATGAAATTTTTATAAATAAGTAAATGCATGCAGGTGAATGAGAAATAATAAAAATACAAGATAGTGTTCAATAATTGGGACCTGTTCAATACTTGGGACATTTACCTTACATCTCCCTACTAATCTCTGTTTTTACCGCCCAAACTTGACGAAGATCCACACAAAGCGAAGTGCGCGATAAAATATATCGGTCTAGAGCTGAGCCCGCCAGCTATAGACATATTATGAGCGCGGTCAAAAAATGACTCTGAAATATCGATATCTCGAAAGCTATGACGCGTCGTCAAAAACTGTTTGAGGGGATCCCTTAAAATATTAGAATGAAGGTATATGACCACTTTTCGGAAGTACACTCATATATTAAGTAGCATATCTGTGCAAAAATTCAGCTAAATCGGGTATAACAGTTTTTCGGAAGTTTCGCCGAAGTTGTGGTGCACAACTTAGTTAATCGAGATACAAATAAATGTCCAAATGATTTTTCAATCATCTTCCCAGTCCCGGTAGCCTAACCGCTTAAGTGCATCGGGACCCACTGAATTTTTGAAAGACCCGTAACTCACTGATGCCGATAACGTTTGATAACTTTCAAATGATAATGGTGATACTATATTAGTAAATATACTGAAAAAACGATTGAAATACACTAATTATGCCGAAGTTATTCCCGGTGGGCCGAAGTATTCCTTGACCAATTCCACAAAATCATTTGGAGTGATATTTTTATCTGAGGATCCTTGTAAAATATACGCTGTTTATCCACCTTTGTAAGTTGAAGAACCAATGATATTTATTTTTGTTACGTTATAAATTAAATTACGTATACTATACTTTCGAGATTTACAAAAACAATGCTTTGGAGAATTCGCGTGTTTCACAGTCACAAGGTGACCGAAGTGTTTTATTTGAATCGAGTATGCATAGATATAGGGGCGATTATCAAAAGCTGTTGCGATAATTCCTTTCAAACAAACGCCCGCACTACGTGACATTCCAACCAATTCGCTGCTTGGTGTGAAAACACCGACACGCAGCGAAGACGTGAATAATTATTTGCTGAAAGATGAAAATTCATATGCAAATAATTCGCATAGTGAGTTATATACAGGGTGGACTATTTAACGTGACCATCCGAAATATCTCCGTTGCCTTTAGAGTGACGAAAAAAATGTCATGAGATAATTTGATTGATTTCAAAGGGCTGATACAGTGGTGAAAAATTCATTTTTGTTTTTGCGTTCTCAAGGTCATCAATGGTTTCCAAATGGGAACACGTTCTTTTTTTATTGAGACTTAGCTGATATTCAGACGAATCCAACCACCTATGATATCATGACCTTGAAATGATTTTTCACCAAAATACACGTGTAAAAAACGGGAAATTGGGATGGTATTGATAATAAGAGTATCCGAATGATGTAATTCAAATTTTTTGTGCAGAAAATTTATTCTAACAAATGTTTGAAGTGATGGCTATTAACCTTGGCACATTTTTGAAGAAGTCGGATGAATGATTCTATTGACCTACGAATAGTTTCTGGTGTGATAGCGGCGCAGTTTATCCAAGGGATACAATAATGCCAATAGTCGGAGATGATTCTGATGTTTGCAAATACTGGCATTGTAACGTAGTAAAACTGTAGTAGAGTAAAGAATGATTACCATCTACCAATATTAGAATCAGTAGACAAGTGTATCCATCCACAGTAACATGTAATAACCGTATCGAAAATGGTATTGTGCAGTCAAGCAGTGAAAGTCGAAATGATTCTGATTTAAAGTGGGACCGGCAGAAACTCTATGCAAGCGCAGGAACTTTATGCACACCGTTAAATTATTTTCTGCACAAAAAATTCAATTACATTATTCGGATATTCTTATTGCCAATACCATCACGATTTCCCGTTTTTACACGTGTATTTTGGTGAAAAATCATTTGAAGGTCCCGATATCATAGGTTGTTGGATTCGTCTGAATATCAGGTACGTCTTAATAGAAAAAAAAAAACATGTTCCCATTTGAAGAACCGTTGATGACCTTGAGAAAGCCAAAACTATGACCTTGACAAAAATGAATTTTTCATCACTGTATCAGCCATTCAAAATCAATTACCTCCTGACATTGTTTCGTCACTCTAAAGGCAACAGAGATATTTGGGGTGGTTACGTTAAATGGTCCACCCTGTATATTTGCCTGTTTAAGTCGTGGCAAATTTGCATATCAAGCGATTCGTTCGAAGCACGATTGTACCAGGGTTGAAAACACGGATGCAGCGATATAAATATTACGTACATTCTTTCTAAATGTACATTTATTTGGCAACATCGGAACTTTAGGAATAGCAGAACCAATCGAAGACCTAACGTGCCAATTTCAAATACGTTAAAGTCAGATGTGACTGAGGGGAATTTATTCGTTTATTTAATATGATGGATACCCTTTTTCTAGCTTCAGTGAGCATAGTACGATGTTTGTGGGTACTAGCACTGATAAATCGTCTTTTCCTTCAGAAACTTTGCAGCGTACTAATACATACACACACACACACACACACACACACACACACACACACACACACACACACACACACACACACACACACACACACACACACACACACACACGCACGCACGCACGCACGCACACGCACGCACGCACGCACACACACGCACACGCACACGCACACACGCACGCACACGCGCACACACACACACACACACACACACACACACACACACACACACACACGCACGCACGCACGCACGCACACGCACACGCACACGCACATACGCACACGCACACGCACACACACGCACGCACGCACGCGCGCGCGCACACACACACACACACACACACACACACACACACACACACTCACACACATATATATATATATATTAGGGTGGTCCTTATTTGGGGTGTTTTTGAATTTTCTTGCGGACAAGGCGGAAAAAGTTTTCAAATAAATAAATAAAAAAGTACGCTGAAGCTAACCGGTGCGATGGTCTAGTGGTTAGCGTGCTCGCCACTAAACCAGCGGACCCGGGAGGTCGCGGGTTCGAATCCTGGTCGCGTACATTTCGTCGTGAAATGTTTTTCTTCGGCATTTCGCGGCGAAATAAGACTAGTTCCACGACCGGGGGGCGAATTCGATGGCCGGCTGTATTGGTATAGGTTTTCCGCAGTTTCCCTATACCCATGACAGAAAATGTCATGATGAATATAATACGGAGGGGGAAGTCGGCTGCGGCTGCAAGAGGGGGGGAACAGAGAGAAAGATGCAGAAAACAGAGGAAACAGTAAGAGGAAAGAACGGTCATAATGTGGGGAAGAATAGGTAACAAATGCGAAAAAGCATGTACCTAAGGAAAAAACCAAAAAAAAAGTACGCTGAAGCTGGAGCCTGTAGGCCAACTCAAAGTACTCCCGCCAAGGCCGTGAATTTTCCCATTTAATTTCAATGGAAACTCGGACCTACTACACTTTCTTTTGCCCCAACCTAAATAGTATTTTGAAAAATCTGAAACTTGGCATATACCTTTACAATAGTCATAGGTATTCCTCAAAAAATTGGGCGATTTACAACGATGTAATTTTCAAAGTACCAGTGCGTCAAAGTTGCGTCTTGAAGTAAAAAATCATCATTTAACGAAATAAATGGATTGATAAATAATATTAAACAATTAGATATACTTACATGAGTTTTTACAAATTGTATGAACTAAGAATTGTTACATTAAGCAATTCTTGTAACTTGTTTAAAACAATTAAACAATTGTGCGATTAAAACTTGATAGACAAACGAATTTCTAAAGTATCGTTGAACAAATTCAGGAATCATTTGTGGTACCTAAGTCCAGAAAGTGTTGCTCTGACATTTTTTGATGAAACATTGTCGAATGAAACGAAAAGACAAATGGTGTTTAGGCTGAGCATCATTAACGACGAAATAGATTGTCCGAAACGAGTGAAAGTACGTGACATCGCAAAATTGCGTAGTTTAACGTCAAGTCATTCGTTTCGTCTCAATCGCGGAAATTTTTCGAACGTTTTGACATAAAACAAGATTTTTTAAAGAGTGATCCAACACAGTGGCCAAAAAATTATAATTATAAAACAGGCCTTCAGCTGGTAAAACATCTAAAAGGTGTAAACTATATTGCGGAGAGAGCAGTTAAATTAATTCAAGAATACAACGAAATTTTATCGAAAGATGATGCGCAAAAACAATTCATTTTACAAATTGTATCCGAGAATAGAGCGCAATTTCCTGATGCTCGGAAACGTACCGTACTAAGAGATTTATAGATCATGTAAACTCATTGTACCTTAGTTGTTTGATCTAAGCTGCGTAAATAAAAGTGCAACTGTAAATTCGAGTAAAAATAATATGTCTCGTCATAATTACTGCAACGACATATTTGATGTAACAATTCTTAGTTCATACAATTTGTAAAAAGTCATGTAAGTATATCTCATTGTTTAATATTATTTATTAATCCATTTATTTTGGTAAATTATGATTTTTTACTTTACGACGCAACGTTGACGCGCTGGTACTTTGAAAATGTCATCGTTGTAAATCGCCTAATTATTGTAGAATACCTATGACTATAGGAAAGATAAATGCAATGTTCCAGATTTTTCAAAATGGTATTTAGACGGGGGAAAAAAAGTGTAGTAGGTCCGAGTTTCCATTGAAATTAAATGGGAAAATTCACGGCCTTGGCGGGAGTACTTTGAGTTGACCTATAGGCTCCAGCCTTAGCGTACTTTTTTATTTATTTATTTGAAAACTTTTTCCGCCTTGTCCGCAGGGAAACTCAAAAACACCCCAAATAAGGACCACGCTAATATATATATATATATATATACTTTGCAAAAAAATTTAGGGAGCAAGAAAAAAATCCAAATTTTTGGGGGATTTTCAACAGGCTGTAACTCATACAAAAATGGTCGTACAGCAAAAAAAAAAAGCAAATTGTAGCTCTAAGTGTCTAGTTTTCGGATCTGAGTTTGAAATTTTTTTTTTGAAAATATTTTTCGAGTAATCATAAGAAAACCACCGAAAAAAAAATGTTCGAAATTTTTTTGGTTTTTTTTTTAATCTACGGACGTGGAAATTTTTTTTTCGACTTAACCTCTATATGGACCGGATAGCTTGTTTATTCAGCTTTAAATTGGTTTTTTTAAAATCTCGATACGAGCATTTCTCGCTGAGATATCGGTGTTTGAATGGAAAAAGATCATTTTGTCTTTGATTACCAATATCTCAGCAACCAATGATCGCACAGAAATTTTGAGGTTGACTTCAAAAACTTGAATAAATTCTCTACAAGGATTGGCAATTGAATTTTGAAAAAAAAAATTTTTTTCAATCATTACATGAATTTGAAAAAGCGACCAAAAAAGGGCTTATTGTGGTTTTTTGGAAAATCAAGCGCCCAATCAAAAATATTGCGGAAACCACTAATGTTAAGTGTACCTTTTACTGTTCAATATACCCACAAAAACCCTACGAAGTTTCAATTTAATCCAGCCAACCGTTTTTTTTCCCACTTAATCGAATTTTTGAAAAAATTAAAGGAGCAAGAATTTCGCTGTGAAAATGTCATAATTTTTATCAAAAATGAAAAAAAAATTTTTTTCATTTTCCTCTCAATTCTGTCTTAGTGACTTGGAAAATTTTTGAAAAAAAAAAATCGAAAATTTTTGAAAAAAAAAAATCGAAAATTTTTGAAAAAAAAATTCCAAAATTTTTAAGAAAAGTTTTAAGAAAAACTGTTTTTTTTTAGACACTGTTTAAATTCGCACAAAAAAATTATTGTCCCAATATTCGTAGAACGAATATTCGACTTGCCTTGGGGGTATCAACTTTTAATTTATTCAATTAATTTGTGACTAGGAAAATTAAAGTGCGGAAGAGGAAAATCGGTGAGAAAGTGAGTCGCTACATTTCTTTAATTTAGGGCCAATTGAAAAAAAAAATTAAAAAAAAAATTGTTTTTTCAAAAATTTTGGAATTTTTTTTTCAAAAATTTTCGATTTTTTTTTTCTTAAATTTTCCAAGTCACTAATACAGAATTGAGAGAAAAATGAAATTTTTTTTTTTTTTCATTTTTGATAAAAATTATGACATTTTCAGAGCGAAATTCTTGCTCCTTTAATTTTTTCAAAAATTCGATCAAGTGGGAAAAAAAAACGGTTGGCTGGATTAAATTGAAACTTCGTAGGGTTTTTGTGGGTATATTGAGATGGATGAGGATGATGAGATGAGGAATGCTCGTATCGAGATTTTTAAAAAACCAAATTAAAGCTGAATAAACAAGCTATCTGGTCCATATAGAGGTTAAGTCGAAAAAAAAATTTCCACGTCCGTAGATTAAAAAAAAACCAAAAAAATTTCGATCATTTTTTTTTCGGTGGTTTTCTTATTTTTACTCGAAAAATATTTTCAAACTCAGATCCGAAAACTAGACACTTAGAGCTACAATTTGCTTTTTTTTTGCTGTACGACCATTTTTGTATGAGTTACAGCCTGTTGAAAATCACCCAAAAATTTGGATTTTTTTCTTGCTCCCTAAATTTTTTTGCAAAGTGTATATATATATATATATATATATTAAAATAATTTATTGCTTCCTTTTGCTCTGACATAACCACTGAAAACGCCGACCGGCGCGAAACGCGCGTGATACAGTTGCGACCTATGGCAGCTGCTGCAGTTAACCTAACAGCCTCGAATTACGAGAGAACCGTGCGACGTTTGCAAAAGCGCATCTCTATTTTAATAGGATTTTTAAACATCGAAAATAAATTTTCCGACATTCCTAACTCCTTCAAATTAACATATTTGCAAATAATAATTACGGTAATCTACTAGTACAGTCGTGCTGTATATTGGAATCGGAAAAAATTAGAATAAGGCTAGTTTTTTGGCAGGTGATTTTGTAGGTGCCAAGGGTGCTAAAACCAAGTTTGCCTAAAAATCGGGGGGGTAGGGTTTTTTTAGGGGATGGGGGTGGATTAATGCCAAACTACAACCCCCACGAGGCCGGCGCCGGGAGACAAAATGTTTAGAAAAAGCCGGGTTTTATTTTTGTCCATAGCGCCGAAGTCGTGGAAGTTCATTTTGGGGGTGAAAAAGTGGGGTGAAATTTTGTAAAATCAGTTTTCATTCGATAACTCTTTAGAACAAATTCACACAATTTTTGTTCAAATGGAAACGTTGTAGCCCTTGAAAAGACGCATCGATTGAGTATTCGATCAACCCTCTCCAATAATATTTTCACCCCCAAAAGAATTGTTGAAGAATTAACAACAAAAAATTGTTTATTGAATAACTCAAAAACAATCGATTTTTCGGGGATGGTTCAAATGTACGAAATGTAGAGAATAATTTTCTCTATATTTTTGTTCCTATGCACAACTTTTGAATTTTGCTTTTTCGAACCCCTCTCAGGGGTTGAAAATTCAAAGCGAAATTCTGTGCAAACTATTGACCGAAACTAAAGAGATACGAGTTCTGCGCTGTGGACAAAAATCCAGCTGAGGATTCAAGCTACAAATTCTTCCACGGCGGCGAATTCGTGCCGTCAATAGTTTTCGCAGAGTTTCATTTTGAATGTTCAACCCCCGAGAGGGGTTGGAAAATAAAAATTCAAGGGTGGTCCATAGCAACGAAAATATGGAGAAAATTATTCTCTACATTTCGTACATTTGAACCATACTCGAAAAACCGATTGTTTTTGAGTTATTCAATAAACTATTTTTTTTTTGTTCTTTAACCATTTTTTGGGGGTGAAGATATTATCGGAGAGTGATGATCGAATACTCGATCGACGCGTCTTTTCAAGAGCTACAACGTTCCCATTTGAACAAAAAACGTACGAATTTTTTCTAAAGAGTTATTGAATTAAAACCGATTTTTCAAAATTTCACCCCACTTTGTCACCCTCAAAATGAACTTCCACGACTTCGGCGCTGGGGACAAAACTAAAGCCCGGATTTTTCTGAACTTTTTGTCTCACGGCGCCGACCTCGTAGGGGTTGTCGTTTGGTATTAATCCATCCCCATCTCCTTTCATCCCCTAAAAAAGAATCCTACACCCCGATTTTTAGGCAATCTTGGATTTAGAACCCGCGGCACCTACAAAATTACCTGTCGAAAAACTAGCCTTCTTCTAATTTTCTCCGATTCCGGGTTTTTTCAGCGACAGCACGTCTGTACTATACCGTAGTATACATTTAAAAATGTTCACAATATTCATTCGTACACGTCATTAGCATTTTGCTGCAATCAGTGGGAACTGATAACGTCGCACAATGTATTAGTATGAGAACTTCGTTTCTCCCACCACTCTTAAAAATGATTCAGCAGAAACCTTAAAAAAATATATCGTCATGTACTTATGGACGTTTGTTTGTTTGGGTGGGTGCGTGCCAAATTGGAACTGAATCGGCTAATTGGTTATCGAAATATTGTGGTTGTTGATTTGGAAAGCATAGTTTGGCGAAAAAGGAATTTAAAGTTGCTGCGTCTCGACCGCGCTCCCCGAGCGTTTTGTCATCGGGAAGAGCAGAATTCGAAAATTTACTCCACTAATGCCATTCGTATCGTATTTACCCATAAAGTTAAGTGCATCGAAGCCCGCTTAAATTGTAAAAGTCCCATAACGTCATAATGGCCACGTCTTGATAACTTTCGAATGATAACGGTGATGCTACATTAAGGTAGTCGGCCCAGCCACCTTAAGCAGATCGCTTGACTTTGCAAATTTATATAGCTCAACTAGGAAAGTGAGTAAAAGTTATTTTAAGTCGTTCTTAATCAGTTTTTTATTACGAAGACGAAGGTCGTTGTGAAGTTCCCGTGCCTGGTACAGTTTTCGAGAAAATATCTCGTAAAGGTTATAAGATGCTATTGTACGAGTCATCGTCATGCCGTCATGACAGTTGGTCTGGTAATCGCCATGGGAACGTCCCACTAATCGTCACATGCGTTCAAACTGCTTTGAGGCCTTACATACCTTTGAAAAAAAAAATTGTTTTTTTTTTATTGACTTAAATAATGTATAAACATGTCGAAAATAATATGCAAAAGTTATTTTAGGTGGACATTTTTTTAAGACATGTAGAAAAATTATTTCAAAACTTTAAACGCTTTTTTCATGAAGAAATGTTTTCAAAATCGGGCGGACTCGTAGGTCCTGCATTTTTTGACCGATTGACTTCGAATTTCAACTATAACTTCTTGGATACATTTTATATCGATGTACACACGATTTTTACAATCGCTTAACAATTGCAATTTTTGGAACCGAACAAAGGCCGTTTTTTCAGTCGAAAATGCGACTTTCTTAAAAATCGGGCTACTAGATGTATAAAAATAAATATTTATAATAATCGTGTGTACTTCGGTAGCAAAACTCATGTAGATTACGGGGAAAAGAAAATTCTTCTGGATGTACATGTGCGACTCCAACGAGTTCGCTCGTTGGAGGTACCCACAGATATGTGAAATAAACCCTCTAGACCTCGTTTTGATTGCTTGATTACTATTTTTTTTATGTCCAAAAAGTCTTGTTTTCCGACCATGCAACGGTATATAAGGCCTTAACTAATTATGCAAAGGATCGTAGGACTTTGTTGACTCGATTGTGTCTGCATATAGAACGGCAGAATAATTTTTACGCACTCTTTCACAAACTTTATTATTTTTATTAAAACATTTAATAAAGAGTTTGAAACACAGATTTCTCTTCCATGGAACTTTATTAATTTCAAAAATAAAACTAATTATTGCCTATTACGTCAGAATTATAATTTTTACTTATCTGTAGTCATTATAAATAACTATTTTTTCATAAAATAATTTTTAATATTATTTCGATCGAGTGCCGTTCACCTGTGTTCAAGACATACCCAGTTATCGACATGGTCACGACCCAGTAATCGACAACATTTATTTATGTGTATATCTTTTTACTATCGCGAATATGTGTTTGACGATTACTGGTCCGTGGATCCTTCAGACAATGCTAATTACGGACCCAATATTTCTTTTCTGATTTTCTATAAACTAATATTCGAATCGTAAGACTCTTTTTTTGCTAACATTGTCCCAGTTATCGACAGCCGTGGCGATTAATCGGCAGAGTGTTTATGTTGCTGAATGGGCAATCGTCATCTATGAAAATTCGTTGAAATTAACATAAAACTATAATTTTTTATGCTGAACGCAAAACTAAAATCCTTGTTAATCACGTGAAGGAAAACTTACTTCACGCAAGTCCACAGGCATTCTCAAATCACCCGAGATGTGACAGGGTTCACGTTAACCTCCTAATGAAGGATTTACCCGAAATGACAGCTAGACCCCGTAGCGGAATTTATTTAATTTGATTATTCTTTTATACGTATACTTACGGGTGTGAAAATGTAATACAACATAGTAAATACCTCCTGAACGCTAATATACCACAGATCTGCACGAAGGACTGATTTTTATCTTAAAATACTTATTTAATGCGTAAATATGACGATCGCTAGGAAAAAACAATTGGAAAACACTGATAATATCGAAGTGATTGCCAGTAGATAAATTTTTACGAAAAGAAAAATAATTTCTTGATCAATCTCGCAAAATCGTTCCGAATGATATTTCATTCTCAGGATTTTTGTATCATATACGCCATTGCTTCACATGTATACTAAATTTAAAAAAAACTATGATTTTTACTCCCAATTACATTATGAAGTAAATAGCATATATTTTTAAAATTGACAATAAATACGATGCTTTGGAGAACTCGCGAATGGTTCGGTTATGAGGTGATCGAAGTGTTGGTATTTGGCTCGAGTATGCATAGAAACAGGTGAGATTATCAGTAGCTGCGGCGATTGCTCCTTTCAAATAAACGCCGGGACTACGTGACATGCCACTAATCCACTGCTTATTGTTCAAACGCCGACAAGCGACGAAGAAGTGAAACATTATTCGCTGAAAGATGAAAATTCATATGCAAAGAATTCGCATTGTGGTTTATATATATTTGCCTTTTTAAGTCGTAGCAAAGTTTTACACCCAGCGATTCGGTTTTTTGCGCCGTTCGTCCAAGGCATGATCGTACCGGCATTTATTACACAGCTACAGCGTTGGAAAAATTAAATACTGTCCTCTCAAATTGGAATTCAAAAAAATAATTACCCGCATGATCTTTTCATAAAAGTCTACAATTTTAATATAAGTATACTTATAAGGATACTTACAGAGAAATTGTATATAAGTACTCTATTATGTACAAATTGTATATTTGTCTCTAAGTATATTTTTACTGACACTAAACACTGTTTACTGGCTGAGTCATTTCAATGTAGCTGTGTCGGCTATATTATAATTGCCTTGCGAACAAGCAAATTATTTTTATATCTATCTTTACACGGGTGCTCATTGTAAACACCATAACGTTTTCCGTAGTGTAGACGATGAATTTTAAAGCTTAATTGATTAATCTTAGTAACTTTTATGTTTTGTTAAATTAAGTTTTTGAGCGGATTGTCATGGACTCATAAATCGGAGCAGTTATTAAGTACTTGACGTATATTTCATACTTCTGTTATCACGATATGCTTTTTTCGTAAATATACTAAACAGTCGATAGAAATACATTAATCCTATTCAAGCTATCATTGGTAGGTCGATTATTATTTTTTTTTTTTTAATGATTGCTCGGTCAATCGCCGAGTATCTCTTGCAATGGTTTTTTTTTCCTGACCTTTGCAATCGGTATTCCATCGTTCCATCTGTGTGTATAATGTTCCATCACATTATAAACATAGTTACTTTTATTTTCGAAATAAAAAAAACGACATTTTCACGGATTCGCTTATTTTCCGATTATGAGGCGACAATGCAGTTGGGTGCAATATGCACAGAGGTAGCAGCGGTTATCAGGAGTTTTTCCGGTACCTCCTTTCGGATAACCACCAGGACTACGTGACGTTTCACTAATTCACTGCTCATTGTAAGAACACGGACAAGCGACAAAGAAGTGAATAATCATTCGCACAAAGGTGGAAATTCATATGCAATGCATCGTGATGCATATACATTTGCCTATATAAATCTGAGCAGAGCTTCAAATTCATACATTGTCGTCTTTTCCCGTCTCGTGCAATCAACACTGGTAGCCTCCAAGCAGAGCAAATTTATCCAAAGCACGATCTCACCGAAGTTCGTTACGTGGATACCACCATAAAAGAATCAATAAGGTAACATTCTTCTCAAGTCGAATTTGGAAAATATAATCTCACAGATTTTTGTTTTAACTTGAATTGTAAGAGTTCCCATTAAAAGACAGTCAAGTTATATATGTATAATAGACTGATTCAAAAAAAAAATTTATTTTTTTTCCTTCGGGATTCTCGTGCTATTGTTGGGCACTAATAAAAGAAAATTTCTCTAAAAAGATGGGCGCGGTCACTCAATTTTTAGAGGTGGCTATCTCGACTTTTTTGTATTTGAATTTTTTTTAACGAACGTATTGCATTTAAGCATAGTCACGGCTTCGGGTTCTGGATAAAAATCACATCCAGCAGCTATTTCGTAACAAAAATAAACTCTAACAATTTGAAAAGATTGCAATATTCACAATTTAAATCCAGGTAGATCAATAATGGCATCTATACTACTCTCTTTATTCATGTAGATTTATATATACGCATTAACATTTCGCACTTTTTACGAAAAATTAAATTATAAGCTTTTATTCATAAATCGTATATTTACATTTTCAAAATGCTACACTTATATTATCTTCAAACTCATTTATATTTCTTCCCAGCCACTGTACATAAAATCGCGCATACCACTGCGCAAGTCACTGCACATCTGTGGCGCCATTTTGTATTGGCGCAGCGCATTTGTAAGTGGTGTTGTTTTTTTTTCTTTTCAATGTGGCTCAAGTAAAGACAATTTTAAACAATGGCTCGGAAAAACGAAGACAACATAATTTGGCTAATCGGCAAGGAAATTCCGAAAATAAGTACCCGTCATTTACCGTCAAATCGGAAAGTTTTCAGTTTGTTCTTTTACAAACATAAGAGAGAACAACTGACCATACGTCGAAGTGCACACGAAACAATGAAAGAAGTTTTCGAACAATGGAAATGTGCTGAAATTCCAACGCGTAGATTGAATAACGCAATCGTGAAATTAATAAAACTCCATCTAGTCTGGAAAAAACGTTTAAAAAATCGGGTTAAAAAGAATTTGTCCTCACGAATATTGAAGGAGCGTAAATTTAAGAGAGATTTGGACAAACTGTTCATCGTTGCACATTTTCGTTCTGCCCAAAATGTTAACGAACTTGAGCGGTTATTTTTGCTATCACACGTTTCGATTATTTCTCCATTGTGACGGCAACTTCTTTTAAACCCGATTGTTTTAAAGTTTTTTCCAGACTAGATGGAGTTTTATTAATTTCAAGATTGCGTTATTCAATCGACGTGTTGGAATGTCAGCACATTTCCATTGTTCGAAAACTTCATTCATCGTTTCGTGTGCACTTCGACGTATAGTCAGTTTTTCTCTGTTATGTTTGTCAAAGAACAAATTCAAAACTTTCCGATTTGACGGTAAATGACGGGTACTTATTTTCGGAATTTCCTTGCCGATTAGCCAAATTGTCTTGTCTTCATTTTTCCGAGCCATTGTTTAAAATTGTCTTCAATTGAGTCACATTGAAAAAAAACAACACCACGATGCGCGATGTTATGCACAGTGGCTGGGAAGAAATATAAATGAGTTTGAAGATAATATAAGTGTAGCATTTTGAAAATGTAAATACATGATTTATGAATAAAAGCTTATAATTTAATTTTTCGTAAAAAGTGCGAAATGTTAATGCGTATAAATAAATCTACATGAATAAAGAGAGTAGTATAGATGTCATTATTGATCTACCTGGATTTGAATTGTGAATATTGCAATCTTTTCAAATTGTTAGAGTTTATTTTTGTTACGAAATAGCTGCTGGATGTGATTTTTATCCGTAACCCGAAGCCGTGACTATGCTTAAATGCAATACGTTCGTTAAAAAAATTCAAATACAAAAAAGTCGAGATAGCCACCCCTAAAAATTGAGTGACCGCGCCCATCTTTTTAGAGAAATTTTCTTTTATTAGTGCCCATCAATAGCACGAGAATCCCGAAGGAAAAAAAAATAATTTTTTTTTTTTGAATCAGTCTAATGTATAAGTATACTTACACTCATACTTACCACAGTTTACTGGCCGGACAATCTTGACATTGCTATGCCTGCTATACTTTTATTGTCTTGCCAACGAGCCATTTGTTTTTACATCTATTTTCACTACGAGTGGTTGTTGCAAGCATCATAGAGTTTTCCGTCAGTGTATATGATCAATTTCGATGCCTAATCGATTCAGCTGAGTGAATTTGGTCTTATGTTAAAAAAAAAGTTTCCTAACCGATTATCATAAACTCTTCGAACCGAGCAGTTATTAAGAATTTGAAATACATCAAGTACGTTTTTATTGCGGTTTTTATTCGCTCTGCTAAATAAATTTGACAATGGAATTTCCTAACGAAAATACTTTTAGGCGTACGTTTGCGAGCCCAAGGAATTTTTCGAAGAACGGCAATCATGAAGATCACTGTGTTATTAGTGTGCTTCGCAGTTGGCGGTAAGTACATTGAAAATGACTCGTGAAAGGTTGGAGTTAGAATTTTCTTGGAAAACTAGTATGACTTTTTGCACGAACGACCGTTCGTAAAGCCAATACAAGAAACTTCAAAACCTGAACGGCATTAACGAATCAATTAAAGATAAAACAATAGAGGGTCGCAATTATTGAACGATTATTTCTCACCATTGATACTCAGAACGTAATGTAACCATAAAAGAGGATATACCTTTGCATGTTTTATATTTATTGTTTGGCGTTAACGACCATGTACGTAAGCATTTTTGTAAGTGCGAACATTAGGATCGCTAAAGAATCATCAATAATTGTGTTTCACCACAACTATTGCTTACAATCCCATTGCGTTCCTAAAATGCTTGCCCTGTAGGCTTTTCAATTTTTGCTTTGTTGTTTCCCCGAATCCGTGTATTTTCTAATCAACATCTCAACGGCAGTCATTCTAATTAAAACATTTTTTTCCGCTATTGGATGTTAAGGGAGCCCCGTTAGTGTAACGCAATTGTCAAAGTTTTTTTCTTCCGAGTTCAATGCCTCTGTATACACTGATAGAAAAATTCTGGTGTTATGAACTAATCGCGTTTATTTGATTTTTGTTTATTTGAATCAACTAGATTTTTCGTAGAATCAAATTTTTCCTATCGCTTTCCATTATTGAAATTATTTAATTTAAATATATTATTCAATTCAATATAATATATTAAATATATTTATTCAAATCAAAATATATTCAATATCGTCCAATGACTAAATATTTTATTTAATCCTAATCAATCAGTCATTCGGTTTCATTTGCTAAAAAAACATTTTAGTTGAATTTACTAAATGGAACCACTTGATTTTGAAAAAATTAAATTAAATAGAATTTTCGTAGAGTCAACCATTTGTCTATTTGATTGTCTTTATTGCAACACACATATCAAAGAGGTGTGGGGGTAAAGAGGGGGGTGAGAGAATATATATATATATATATATATATATATATATATATATATATATATATATATATAGATTATGTTACACTGCCAAACAAAAAAAATTAATTTAAGTAGGATCTATTTAAATCAAATAGGTTTTTTCCTTGGCTCACGGCCTACTACGATCTTATTTGTTTCAAAGATATTTTTTATTTGTTTCAGCTATTCGTTTTAAATATTGAATATATTCAAATTGAATAAATAAATATTCGATTCAACTAAATCTCTATTTGCTTACAATATACACTGTAAATCTAAGTGTACTATATACATAAAATATTTCATAAATCCAAAATACAATGAAATACTTAATTGAGAGTTTTACGTCAGCCATTTTGTATCGTAATTCGTCATTCCCTGGCTTTTTGAGATGATTTCTATCGAAGAAAATATTTCACCTATATGGGAATCGAACCTAGAACCTACCTACTCATAGCTACACACGCTGCCCCTATGCTACCGAGTGCCTGTATCATCTTACAAGGAACATCCCTCAGGGGACACCCTTTGCTTTTGTTGAAATTTGGATATGTTATAAAGCACCGAAAAGTAAGCGATACGTATTGTTTTTTTCGGCAAAAACGGTTTTAAGGGGTAAAACGAACCCTCGAAAACAGGAGTGTTTTTCGTTTTTCGTCGATAACGTTATCGTTCTCATCTCCGTTGTATAGCGCGCAAAAAAATAAACATTGTTGCAATTTGAAATTTTTAAATATTTCGTATCGTTAAAACGTTATCGACGAAAAACGAAAAACATCCCCATTTTTGAGGGTACGTTTCAGCCCATAAAAACGTTTTTCCGCCGATTAAAAAAATACGTATCGCTTGCTTTTCGGTGCTTTATAAAATATCCAAATTTCAACAAAATTGAAGGGTGTCACCTGAGGGATGTTCCTCGTTAGTCGCAGATGAGGCTAAGATACCAAACGAATTCCTATAATTATTTGCTGTATCACATAATCTATATCAATTAGTTAATATAATTGTGATAATTAGAGAATATTATCGAATAACACGCTGTATATTTTTCTACACTGACAGAAAAATTCTATTGATATGAACTAATCGCGTTTATTTGATTTTTGTTTGTTTGAATCAACTAGATTTTTCGTAGAATCAAATTTTTCCTATTGCTTTCCATTATTGAAATTGTTCACTTTAAATATATTTATTTATTCAAATCAAAATATATTCAATATCGTCTAATAACTAAATATTTTACTTAATCCTAATAAATCAGGTTTCTTTTGCACAAAAAACAATTTAGTTGAATTCACTAAATGGATCCATTTGATTTTGAAAAAGTTAAATTAAATAGAATTTTCGTAGAGTCAACCGTTTGTCTATTTGATTGAATGGTCCGTCTTTATTGCAACACACATATCAAAGAAGTGTGGTGGTAGAAGGGGGGTGAGAGAATATATATATATATATATATATATATAGATTATGTTAGAAAAATATACAGCGTGTTATTCGATAATATTCTCTAATTATCACAATGATATTAACTACTTGATGTAGATTATGTGATACAGCAAATCATTATAGGAATTCGTTTGGTATCTTAGCCTCATCTGCGACTAACGAGGAACATCCCTCAGGTGACACCCTTCGATTTTGTTGAAATTTGGATATTTTATAAAGCACCGAAAAGTAAGCGATACGTATTGTTTTTATCGGCGGAAAAACGTTTTTATGTGCTGAAACGCACCCTCAAAAATGGGGATGTTTTTCGTTTTTTGTCGATAACGTTTTAACGGTACGAGATATTAAAAAATTTCAAATTGCAACAATGTTTATTTTTTTGCGCACTATACAATGGAGATGAGAACGATAACGTTATCGACGAAAAACGAAAAACACTCCTATTTTCGAGGGTTCGTTTTACCCCTTAAAACCGTTTTTCCGCCGAAAAAAAAATACCTATCGCTTACTTTTCGGTGCTTTATTACATATCCAAATTTCCACAAAATCGAAGGGTGTCTCCTGAGGGATGTTCCTTATAAGATGATACACGCACTCGGTAGCATAGGGGCAGCGTGCGTAGCTATGAGTAGGTACGTTCTAGGTTCGATTCCCATATAGATAAAATATTTTCTTCGATAGAAATCATCTCAAAAAGCCAGGGAATGACGAATTACGATACAAAATCGCTGTCATAAAACTCTCAATTAAGTATTTCATTGTATTTTGGATTTATGAAATATTTTATGTATATAGTACACTTAGATTTACAGTGTATATTGTAAGCAAATAGAGATTTAGTTGAATCGAATATTTATTTATTCAATTTGAATATATTCAATATTTAAAACGAATAGCTGAAACAAATAAAAAATATCTTTGAAACAAATAAGATCGTAGTAGGCCGTGAGCCAAGGAAAAAACCTATTTGATTTAAATAGATCCTATTTAAATTAAATAATTTTTTTTTGGCAGTGTAATGAAGATCTCACTTACCGATGTTTCGAAAAATAATATTCATTTTATATCGAAAATCAAAATTGGCAGTCATCACAATTGGCGTATAGGCACATATTTCGAATAATTGGTAAGAAATACACCATTTTCCGATTCAATGTGGCCGCAAAAATCGGCCATAATCAATTTGCTTCGAAAGCATTCACAATATTGCTGCTCAAACACACACAGAAATATCAATGAACAGTTGATTAAAGGGTTAGGTCACCCTAGAGGCCGAAAAAATAGGCTTTTTGGGGATTTTTTTCTCAGAAAAACTCTATATTGATTTTTGGCCAAATGGCGCACTTCTAAAGTGGAAAGTGAAAAATTTGCTTAAAAAATCGTCAGATGATTGTTAATAACAAATGAACTATGTAATATAAAAAAAAATCCTACGTACTTCCATAGACAATGTGTTTTTCAAGATATATTCAACATTTCAAGTGAATCGGTTGAAAATTGTCTGAGTTATGTTGTCGGCCAGCTTAAAAAATGCAGTTTTGAGATAAACGCTCCACAGCCGCCATTTCTAAATTAATCGCTTCAATGAAAATTGTTGTATGCAGTCACTGATATGTATGATGAACAACCTTTTTTGTAATACCGATTTATTTTGTAGTTTTTCTGGAAAAAAAATCCCCAAAAAGTAGGGGTGTGCGGGTAGCAGAATTGGCCGGGTCGGGTCGAGTCGGGTAATTAGACTATTATTCGGATCGGACGGGGCTACTCGAACTTCATCGAGTACCCGAGTTTTTCGAGTACTCGTCTGACATCGGGTACTCGATTCATATTATAGATTGCGCCACGGTAACGTACCAAAACCGACGAAATAGACTCTAGCTTTATGTTCTCTACCCTTCGCCGATAGGTTGGAGTTCATAAGAAATACAAATAATTGATTTAATCATTTTAGTTTTTTACAATTTTTTTCCAATTTTTACAATTTTTTTCCGGCAATTTACAATTTACAATTTTTTTCCGGCAAACTTCTTTTAAGACACGCGCATTTCCGGAAATATCGACATATTTGACTGTCGAAAAACTGAATAAAAGCAAGATTCTTCGTCGAATTTTCATTAATTCTGTTCAGTGCTAACTGGTAATTTCGGCGATTAATTCTTCTTAATTTAATTTATTGTCATTTTTTATTTTTTTTTCCAGGTAAAACTTGTTCTTTAAACGCTCATATCTCTGAAACTAATCAAGATATTTTCAATTTTAAAACGTCAAATGGCACGTACATTCCCCTCGCTTCGAATAAACGCAGGGCGTTGAATATCGGTCTCTTTGGGTTTTTGCACCATTTAAAACCCACGTTAAAAAATTCAAAACTTTAAGGCGTTTGCCGGAACAGAAGATATGTATTGTAATTTTTTTCCTTTTGCACACTTTTTAGTGATGCCAAAACGCAACTTTCCCGCGCTATTACGATACGATCCGCCAAAAGTGACCGTTTTTCACTCCGCCCTAAGAGACACACACACACACACACACACACACACACACACACACACACACACACACACACACACACACACACACACACACACATACACAGAATAGAAAAGTGACAGGAAAAAAGATTCTTTACAGTATTATCATTTATTCGTTTTATCGCCTTCTTCGAGTTTTCGTTTTCTCCCATTATTTGGTCGATACACCTAAATAAAAAATAAATATAAATATAAATAATAGATACGGATCTCCAAGTCGTTTACGAATATTCGAAGTTTAAAAGTACTCGACGTTTACGAGTACCAAAAATTTGATAGTCCCCGATTACCAAATTCGGGCACCCGATAGTGGCGGGTAATGCAGAAACGTAAGCCGTCGGGTACTCGACCCGACCCGAACATCGGGTAAACGAGTGAATCGGGTACCCGCACACCCTTACCAAAAAGCCTATTTTTTCGGCCTCTAGCGTGGCCTTAATGGCAACAAATTATTTTCATACGCATTGTCACAGGAACCATAGGCGCCCGTCTCAAACGCGTCACCGGTGGAGAGGAGATCAAAATTAAAGACGCACCTTATTTTGTATCGTTAAAACGGTACGGGAGACATGTATGCAGCGGTGCGTTGATAAGCACCCGGCATGTTCTTACTGCCGCACACTGCGTGTTGGATAAGTCATTCAGGCCAATGTATTACATCGTAGTGGTAATCGGTACGGATGTACATGATAAAAGAAATGTTGGACACAAGATATTAAACATCTCTGCACACGAAGGCTTCTTCCCAGAGAGAAGAAGCGCGTGCAACATAGCTGTTGTAACGGTACGAGAACGAAAAATATTTATTCCATGTACCGTATCACTTTGATTTATGAGTCTGAATCTGTACGACATCGGAATTCCTTATACATCGAAACACTGAATTACAAAATCATGAATGCACTTTGTGCATCCGGTTGTAGTTCCGGGGCTACTCTGCAAATCAAGGTCGTCGCATAAACCAAAGCCTAATCGTCTGAACGTTTTACCAGTTTTCTCCCAATACATTGCAGTTATCAGCGGACGTCGTACGGAATGAAAAACAACACGAAATAGCATTGCCAAATGCAGAACCACGGTGGCATACGGATGCCACATTGGTGGGATTTAAAATATTAAAAACAAAATTCTCGGGACGTGGTCTGCGAAAATTGAGCGTGCGTATATACCCTATCGCCCCAACTTCGAACAATTCGGATGATTATGGTCCGATTATTTATGGAACGATAAGGACACCCCAATGCATAAGCAACGTGAGTACTTGCGCTGGGTAACCTGTTCCTGTACTGACCTCGTGAATCAATTTTCTTCGTGTCACGTGAGATGTTTCCATTAAACGCTCGAATGCACAAACGCTTTAGAACCACGGATCTGAGTCATTACCATTCTGCATTTTAACACACGTAGCCACAAAGAATATCTACCGATGAAAATGAAAGAAGATACAGGCGGGTGTTTGTCTACAAGCAGATGAGATGAACTTACGGTTGTATCTGTGGATTATCAAGATCAAGTAGCTTGTAAAAAATAATAATCAAGGCTGGTAAAGAGTAATAGGGAACCTTACTGCCAATTTTTCTCACTAGAGAGGACATTGTATTGTAACGTAAACAGAACATGCTGTTTAGTGAGATTCTCTTTGGTTTTGCCCGTGATTCTACGACGACTGTTGAATTTTCTTTAAACAAATTTTTTGTCGTGAATAATTTGTGACGAATATGTGCACTTGAACGCAGGCACGAAAGCGTTCATTTGTTTCCTAAAAACGAAAAACTTCTCAACCAATGGGAAACTGCTACACTTCGCAATCACTTTACAGCCACAAAATATTCAAAGCTATATTCTAATCATTTTAGATCTGCAGACTATAGAAATGAAGGATTCGTTACAGCTCAGTGTATAAACATAATATTTTTGACGCTATTTACTTCTAAAAGTATATTACAAAGTAGTTGATCATCATAACCTAAAAATTTCTATTTGAAATATTTAAAAAAATTGTATCGTCCTGGTATTATTTTATTACATAATACTCACCTAGCTCATTTTCATTCTTTACGGGGATGAAACGCAGCTAGAAAATACTGAACAAGGGGTTATACCTTCCCTGTTTGTTTGGAGCAAAAAATAAACTTTAAAGAATGAACAGAGAAGGAAAAGAGTAAAAGCCGTTTTTTCAATTCTCGTATAGTCAAATATCGGTAATTATTGTCCATTATGTCCATTCGTATAATTTTAATACAAGACAGACATCTTGAAAATGTACCGCGCGCGTTGACAGCTTCTTTTGTTTACGTGGCGCTATCTGCGCTGAACTTGCGTAAGGTTCCCTATTGGAAAAAGGGCTGATTTCTGTATCTTCTAAAACAATAGTCTCATTTCGAACGTCACAAAAAGTACGGAATACAAATTGGTCCAAACGACATTTGAAATTGAAAAAAATTGAACGATTGCACGCAAATATTTCTACAGTACGAGTTTTAAATTTCGATTCCGTTGCGATGGATGCCTATATCATATTTATGGTATCAATATAATCGTTTGGATTTCATTCGAAAATTTTACGAATAATCTCATGGGAATATCTTAGAAAAGATACTGTCTACTTATGCATCGGCCTAAGGATAATAAATCAGCGATAGATATGTATATATACTTGTATATAGCTTGCTTTATACGCTTTCCATTGCAGTCGGATCTTGGCGCGGCACTGGTTCATGAAGACAGAATAGTTGGAATAGCTTCGAGGCAGCCTCCTCGATACATCCGTGCCTGCGACTTCGTAAACGTTCTAAAATTCAAAACATTCATAGAAGAATCCATGGAAATGAAACCGTCTCCAACCGGAATTTCGTCGCACCCAAGCGTCGTCGATTTTGATGACATAGAATAGGAAACGGAAAGGAAATAAGTAAAAGTGATTTTCGACAATCTTCTACGACTCGAAACATTGCCTAATTCTTTCCTCAAAACGTTGGTTTTTACATACATTTTTTCGCTTCGTTGTTGCCACTTACAACAGATACACACATCACTCGGGGGGACTTACTTCGATGTCCTGAGCTGAGGAATTTTTCCTCATAATTTACAGGATTTATTTACATAAATCCTGTAAATAAATTTGATTGGAAAAACGTTTTCTGCAAATGCTCGATTGTTTCGTGGGAAGCAATCTATGACGATATTGATGTTTTTTCAGCGAGGCGCTTACTAGATTCCGCTGTAAACTTCGATATCTTGAATTAGAACATACTGTTTTAATTGTCGCAGAAAATAATAAGACTAACATTGTAATGACGCAAGATACGAATGATATCCGTATTGTCAGACTTCCGGCACTTACACACAATTGTTCGTCACTTACACACAATAGACACACACAATACACACAAGATACGGTCCGAGCTCCGCCTCAACGATCAATCACAAAAGCAGGGTGATCGTGTTTCTCTCTCGTGCTCATTTGGAACAGTCAAGGTGCGTTCTCCTCGCACACCCGAACGATAATACACCCAAGTGGGGATCCTTTCATTATAATATATAACAATATTGTGTGCATATATATAATAAATAAAATATAAATAATATTAATAAAGCACATATTAATTAAACAACTTGTGTTGTTTTATTCACATTGGCTTATTATATAATAAGCACATCAGATATAATAATTATATAAGTAAAACACGAGTTATTTTATTATGGAAACTTATGATTTGCCTGTTATGTTTAAAAATATAGCTAATTATAATGAAACACGAATAAAGCGATAAACCAACCGTAATGTATCTCGTAATGTATTTATTATTCGGATGCGCGTTACTCTGTTTTCCTGTTCAATAATAATAATAATAATACATAATATTAATAACATGTACATTAGGGCGTGCGGGAAAAAATCGATACTCTGTTTTTCTGTTGCATCCACCAAAAAAAGGTGAATTAAGGTAAAAAATGAAGAATGCTCGAAGGAGAGCTCAAAAAAATATTATTTCGAATGGCGCATTGCATTTGAATATTTTCCATAAGAATAACCCATGAAAATATTGGGATTTCTGAATGTGGTAGTGCAACTCGTCAGGAAAAAATCACACAAAGATGTCATTAACATATTCTCATGGAGAATTGAATTTCCAACAAAAAAGTTTTTACGAAAAATTAGCTCAGAACAACTGTTCAAGCGGAATCGCTGTCTGAAATTGAATTGATAGAAAAAAAAATAATTCAGAAGGTTGTAAAAATCGAATTTTTCGCTTTACGAAAAAACTTTTTGGGTTTTTTTTTGTAAAGAAAGAATCAAGTATAACAAGAAATATAAAAGAAACGACGTCCATCATTGATCGTGTTTCGAAAAGTTTTATTGAATTAATTTGGTTTAATAAGATAAAATGATTCGTTTTTACATTATAATGCTTGATAATCATCGCTCCTTTTTTAAGAGTCTGTTGCAATTAGGGTATTTCTGTCGATGATTTTGCACTACGCCCAATAAATATTGTAGCTGCTCTTCGTTTTTTGTTAATGAACCGTTATATGCTTCTATCAAAGTGACACCACGTTCGGCTACGTTATTAACGACTTTTGGATTTAAAAAATCTAAGCAACTCAAATAAGTGGAATTTTCCGGCCATAATTCAATATTTACTCTCAAAAAATCATGAGGTAAATTTAATTGCTGGGAAAGAAATAAGGATTCTTGAGTAACGAAATCGCTTATGACTTCTTTCAGCACCATTTCCCAATCATTTTTTAAAATAATTACTCGCTCGGAAGGATTTTTGGATTTTTCTCGAGAATGCAGAGCTTGTACCATTTTTGCCTTCACACTTATCGGTACAGCATTGTCAAAAAACGACAAAGCAACAATTTTCTCGTTAAAGTACCACAAGTGACTAGCTAACTTTTTCGAGGCAGCCTCCCCTACTACAGGATTCACTTCGCAATAACGAATGAAATTTTGTAGCAGTGACAGATCTTGATTTGGGGGCGAAATGTCGCGGTTTCCCGTTCGTGGTGCTAGCGTGAAGCTTGTAATTTTGCACTACGAGCTACCGCATGCTGCCGCTAGGTGGCAGCGTGTGCTAGGGCGCGCACGCCGCTTAAATAAAAAAATTAATTTCAGACAGCGATACCACTTCAATGGTTGTTCTAAGCTATTTGTTCGTAGAAACTTTTTTTGTAGGGAATTCAATTCTCTATCAGAATATCTTAATGACATTTTTGTGAGATTTTTTCTGAAAAGTTTTACTACGACGTTCAGAAATGCCAATATTTTCCTGTGTTATTCTTATGGAAAGTATTCAAATGCAATGCGCCGTTCGAAATCATTTTTTTTGAGCTCTCCCTCGAGGATTCTTCTTTTTTTACCTTAATTCACCTGTTTTTGGTGGATGCGACCGATAAAAAATATATCGATTTTTTTCCGCACACCCTAATGTACATGCAAGAAACCGGGCGAATGCGGTAATGTTGGCTCTACATGCTGGGGTTGTCTATTCAACACGTGCTTATTATATGTATACCCATGAAAACTCGTGATTTGCAAGTTACGTTTAAAAATGAAGCTAAATATGAATTAAATTAAGCGATGAACCGACCGAACTAACCGTCGAGCCTAATTGAACCCCAAGCGCGGCAATCACTTAAATATGAGAAGATTATATTTATTGCCAACTGATTGTGTGGCGAAGTTGGTAGAACGCTAGATTACTGTATTGAAGGTTCTGCGTTCGGGCCTCGGTAGTTTTAATTTTTTTTTCTTTTGCATTCGTATATGTATCTGGTTGTACGAGCGAATTGAAGCAGTTTCAACCAATCAACGTACTCGTCCAATCTCAAAAGAACTCGAACAAATATAACATGGAAGAATATATTTTTAAATTTACTGCCATCAATAGTTGAAGCTTGTTTTATAATGCCTACCTAGAGTGTTTACTTTTTCCCTTTATCTCATTGACTCGCGAGGAGTCATCTCCATTATTATACACATAGTTATATAGCTGCTGTGTTGGTGTACACGACAGATATATTTGTGTTTGACAGGCGCAAACAATTTTGCCGCCATAACACGGTCAGTTTCACCGTATGCAGTTTTGTATTACTATATATTATCGGTTCTCAAGAACACTAGCAACGCCTGCGGCGGAACTGAGCACTACACCTCTGCGACCGATTGAAAGAACTGTTTAGGGGCGGTATTCATAGTCAGATCTCAAATGCACTCCAAGATCGTCTTCGCCAAGACGATCTCATTAGACCGCGGCGTTCTTAAGATGCCGTATATTTCATAGTTCCGAAATAAGATGATCTTCGTGAAGACGGCGCTGCTGAAGATGGTCTTATTTGAACGGAAGCCGTCTTGACAAAGCATTTGCTTGAGACCGTGCTTGTTCGGTGTTCGGGTAATATCGGAAATTTACCGTTGTATCGACCAATCATAGATGAGATCGCGGTTTTACGAGCCGCCATATGTGAAATTTGATAAATGTCAAAGTGAATAAGGTCTCAGCAATTGCTTTGTCTATTGTACCCGAATAATTATTTTTGAATAATAACGAAATCGAAATCCAAAATGACCTCGAAAAGCAAGCATTACACCCCGCTTGAACGGAAATTATTGCTGAATTTTATAAGTGAACAGAAAGACATCATACAAGCCCAGAAAAGTGATGCATCAACGCTAAAAATGAAAAAAGTCGCGTGGGAGAAAATTACAGAAAAATACAACAATTCGAAAGAAGTTGTACAACGGTAAGTGAAATAATCTTTTACTTGATGAATGTTTTATTTTTAAGTCACGACGAACGCAACAAATTTCCTAATTATACTTGAGTTCGAATTTCCTCAGAGAACAATGGACCAATTGAAAAAAATGTGGATCAATCTCAAGCACATCCAACGAAATGCCTTGACTCAAGAGAAGCAGGCTTGTATGGCAACTGGAGACGGTCCGCCATTGCCTCCTGCTGAACTCGACCCAGAAGTAGGCATGATCGTTCCTCATTTAATGGATGTGGCACCGACAAATTTTTCATCAAATATAGTCATTGAAGATGAAGAGGGTAATTAAGCTTTTTACTCATCCTACATTACTCGTACCTAGATATAATAGATGGTAACAAATGAATAGATCAACGATGTTTCACAATGTTTCCCTAATTAGTTATATAATTTAAATCCACTAATAAAGACGTACAATTTATAAATTATAAAGACATGATATCGGGCAAAGTAACCAAAATGCGATGTATAATATAGTATATATAAAAAGTGCATGGTGTTTTTTAGTTGCAGATTACTTGATCAAAGTTATGAAGCAGCGAAATGATGGAAGTGTAACCGATGAAGAGTATTTAGATGAAGCTTTATTGATGGAAACTCAAGACGATTGCGATGGCGAGGACGTGCACGCATCTGGATGTTCAAGTGAAATCAATCAAGGTAAAATAAATAGGTGAAATGATTCACTAGTTACGAATGTTAGTACAAAAGTGCAATCATTTTATAATTACATATAAATGGATAATTTGTACTAATCCAGTAATCCCTGCGCACCGTCGAGAGAAGTACGGAGCGGATATTAAACAACATCCAAGAAAGAAGTCTGTGTCTATCGCGTCATCTGCCAACAGAAAAATATCACGAGAGGCCGAAAAACTGCATAGGATTGCGGCGCTCTGTCAGCAAGACCAACTCTTGTTTCACATATAACGAAGTCATGAAATGAAGGTTGCAAAAATGACAGAACGTCATTTAAGCAGGATACATGAATTGTAAATCGAAAAATATGAATTCGAATTGAGAAAAGCCAAAGCTGAAGCCGAACTAGCAGAATTTTTACTTGCCAAAGAAAAAAACGATGTATAGGTTTTGTTTTATCGGGTTTAAGGACAATTCAATTAAGTGTTACTAATAAGTTATTTTATCAATTATAATTCAACTGTAGTAAAGATTTGTTTTGGTTCGTGACTAATATATAGATATTAATAATATAACCAAAGGGACTTCCGGTTGGGATCGTGTTAAGTGTGCACGCGCTATAAGGACCGGGAGTGGAATCGAAAGAAACCGAGAGGTGAAAAGTGAGAAAACGAGATAGTAAAAGGTGATAAAGAAAGGTCAGGTGAAGAGGAACAAAAAGTGATAATGGAGGAGGTGAGAATCAGTGAGGGCGGTGAGATATGTGGAAACAAAAATGAGCCAAGAAAGGAAGAGGTTAGGAACGAAGCAGTTAGACGAGAGAGGGGGGCGGATGAGAGCGGAAGCTGGGCAGGAGAGAATGAGCAGCAGCAGCGCAGTGGTGCAGGCGAGTACTTCCAGGCAGAAGCGACCGATAAGGTAGAGCGCGGAGTTAGAGAGACGGAAAAAAGGAAGAGAGGGCGCCCAAAGAAGAAAGAGACGAACAGAGACGTGAGGGAGTTCTTCGGATCGCTTGGAAGTCTAGAGGGAGCAAGTGAGGTACAGTCGCCGCCGATGAAGAAAGGTAAATGCACCGATAATAATAACTCCGGAGAAGAGGAAGAAGAGCAAGAGGAAGGGAGGCAAGAAAAAGGGGAAAACAACGGTGGCGTGTACGACTGGATGAGCGGAATTCAGGAAGCGGAAATAAGAATGAGAGGGACATTAAGGAATAGTTTGACAGAACTGGAAATAAAAATGAAACAGTGGTGGAGGGAAGAATTAAAGCAAATTCAAGAAGAATATGAGAGGGATGGTCAAGTTGAGTGCGAGGGGTGCGAGGAAAGCCGACGAAAAATAGAAGAATACGAAAACACCATAAGGGAAATGAAGAAGGAGGCGGAACGAGACAAAACGAAGTGGGGGGAGGAGCGAAGCCTGTTGCTCAAGATCATCAGCAGGCTTGAAAGTAGGAAGGAAGGACACGAAAAGGATGAAACGAAGGGAAAGGATCCAGAGGATCGGAACGGCAGGCTGAAGGTAGTCAGGGGGGCATCGGGCAAGATAGCAGAAACAGATCGAAGAGGGGATGGGATAGATGGAGCCAGCGGTCAAGAGGAGGTGGGGAGGAATTCCAAGGAAACGGGACGTGGAATGGGAGAAGCGAGAGGAGGTTGGCAAGAAGTGAGAAGAGAGAGAAGAACGGGGAAGACAGATGGGAACAATAACCACATGAGTGTTATTGAAAAAGAGAGAAAGAGGGAAATAGGGAGGAGGAAGCCGGTGCCGATAGGTGAACGAGAGTGAAAAGAAGAAAGAAATAGAAGAGAAACCAGAAGAAACAATATAAATGTCTCATTCCGGGAGAGTGAAGAGAATAAAAAAGAATCGGTGCTGAAGAAGATAGAAGAAAGGTGCAGACAAGAGATAAGACGACAAACAATTACAAAACATGTGAGCAGGGGCGAGATGGTCTTAAAATTTAAAAACTGGACAGAGAAATTGGAGATCATGAGGAAAAGAAAGGAGCTGAAAGGTACGGGCATTTGGATAAAAGACGACCTATCAAGAAGGGAAAAAGAGATCCAAAATTGGCTCCGAGATGTAGCGGAAAACGAAAGGAGAAGGGGCAGACAAGCGGAAGTGAAATATATGAAAATCTGGATGGAAGATATGTGGTGGAGATGGAACGAGAGGAAAGGTGACATCGAAATTTGGAGATACGCGGAGGAATCGAGGCAGCCCTTTCGGAACGAGCAGGGAGGACAGCGATAAGGACGTCGGGGAGAAAGAAGAAAGAAGAGAGAAGAGAGAAGATTCGGCGGAGACGAGCGAAGGAAGGCGGAATAAGAAAGAACAAGAGACTGAAAATAAGGAATTTAAGATAGTCGTATGGAATGTTGCAGGGATATTTAAAATTGGCGAAGCGTGGGAATTTTTGGATGAGGCGGATATGGTGATCTTACAGGAAACGTGGGTAGAAAGAAAAGATGAGTTAAAGGCAAGCTCATACATGAGCGCTAATTTTAGCTGGAATTTTAAAGCTGCGTATAAGGAAAGAGGGGTTAAGAAGGGAAGGGCGAAAGGTGGACAAGCAATCAGGATAAAAAAGAAATTTGAAGAAAGCTGGGTGATAAATGAATGGAAATGCGGGCTGATACTGAGCAATAATAGAATAGAAACAAAAACGGCAATAATTACGATATATAACAATGTCAAGATAAAAAAAATCGAAAAAGAGCTCAGAGAAATAATAATGGATGAAGCCCGAAAAAAAGAGAGAGTTTTAATTGTTGGGGATATGAATGCAAGAATAGGAGAGGAGCAAGCAATGAATGAGGAGGGGTGGATGAAAAAGACGAGGAAATAAGAAAGTCACAAGACAAAATAATAAACGCGGAAGGTAGAAGATTGTTAGAGCTGTGCGAGGAATTGGGATTGAAAGTGATGAATGGAAGAATGAAAGGGGACAAGGAGGGCAAAATGACTTTTGTAGGGGGGGGAGAGGAATGCTGTGGATCGGTAATAGATTATGTTATAGCATTGGACAGGGGGGGAACAAAAGAAATTAAATGGATGGAGGTGGTAGACAGAATAGAATCCGATCACCTGCCAATTATGTTTGCGATTGGGGGAAGTGAAATGGCAAGAGAGGAAGAAGAAGAAGAAGAAGAAGACGATCAAGAAAAAATGAGGTTGATCTGGAAAGAAGATAAGGCTAAAAGACTCATAGAGGAAATTGAAAAAGAAAAAGAAATCGAAAAAGGAGAAGAAGAATGGGAGGGTGTAAAAGAAAAAATACTATAAATACTAAAAATACTAAGGGCAGCGGAAAAAGCCGGGTTAAGAAAAAAATGGAAAAAAACAAAACGAGCAAGAAAGCTGCCAAGATGGTTTAATGAAGAGTGCAAGGAGCAGCGAGGGGTAGTATGGGAAAAATTAAAAGCATTCACGAAACAAAGAAGCCTGGAGAAAAAACGACAATTGGCAGAGGAAAGAAAGAAATTGAAAGAGACATATAAGGAGGCAAAAGAAAAATGGCGGTACAAAATTTGGGAAGAGGTAGGAAAAGCGAAAAATATGCCAGATTGGTGGAAGGCAATTAATACATATAGGAATAGGGGAAGGGGAACAGTAGGTAGAAAAATAACGAAGAAACAATGGAAAAAACATTTCGAAAAATTATTGAATGGAGAGGAGAAACAGGAAGAAGAAGAGGAAGTAGGAGCGGAAGAAAAAAGGGTTTGGGATAGAGAAGAAAGAGAAATAGGTGTAGAAGAAAGAGAAGAAAAACGGGAATTCTATGAGGAATTCAATAAAAAAGAAATGGAAGGGGCGTTAAAAAAATTGGGAAATAGAAAAGCAGCGGGGGAAGATGGAATTAGTGCGGAGTTTTTTAAGGCGCTGCCAAAGACGCAAAGGGAAGAATTGAGAAAGGCTTTAAATGAAATATGGCTGGGAGGAGAAATTGCGAAAGGGTGGGAAACGGCAAGAATCGTGCCAATATACAAGGAAGGGGAAAAGGACAAAGCAGAAAATTATAGGGGGGTATCATTATTGGATGTGGGTTATAAATTGTTAACGAAAATGATGACAGAGAGGTTAGGCAAGTGGATAGAGAAGAACAAAAAATTAAGGGAAAGTCAGGCAGGTTTCAGAAAAGGAAGAGGAACGAGAGACCAGATATTTACGTTGAATGCAGTTATTAATAAGAAACTAAAGAAAAAAGGAGGGAAGTTGTATGTAGCGTTTGTCGACTTTAAAGCCGCATTTGATAGAGTATGGAGGGAAAGAATGATTATAAAATTAAAAGAGAAGGGAATAGAAGGAAGAATGTTGGATACAATAAAGAAAATATACAAGGAAACAAGAGCAGAGGTGCAAGCACAAGGGAAAATCACAGAGAGTTTTGAAACAAGACAAGGGGTAAGACAAGGATGCGCGCTTAGTGCGGTATTATTCGATTTATACATAGATGATTTGGAGGAAAAGTGGGAAAGGAAAAATGAGGGCGGAGTTGTGATAGGAAAGGAAAAGATTTTCGTAATAAAATATGCAGACGATGTAGCGGCGATTGCAGAGACGGCGGAAGGGTTAAAAAGTATAATAAAGGATCTAGAGGGATGGGCGCAGGAAAATAAGATGGAAATAAATGCAAAGAAAACAAAAATCATGATTTTCAGTAACGGAGGAAAAGTTAAGAAGGAGGAAAAATGGGAAATTAAGAGTGAAGAAGTACAAATAGTAAAAGAATTTGAATATCTCGGATATTGGTTCACGTGTAAAAACTCAATTTGGGCACATGGAAAAAAGGTAACAGGGAAAACGCAAAAGGCAACGAATATGGTGTGGGGAATTTGGAAGAGGGCGGGGAGAGATATGATGGAGGAGAAACTCTATTTATTAGATTCAATCGTAAAAGCAGGAGCAATGTATGGAGTGGAGATATGGGGAATGGGAGAAATAAGCGTATTTGAAAAAATACAGAGCAGGTATTGTAAGATGGCGTTAGGGGTGGACAGAACGACGCCAAATTATATGTGGAGGAGAGAGCTAGGTGTGTTTACTATGGAATATGTGATAAGGGAAAGAGCGACGAGATATATTAGAGAAGTGATGAGAATGGATGACACAAGGTGGCCAAAAATTTGTTTACTAGACGAAATTAGAGCGATAACAAACGGTGACCCGTCAAAATGGGGGAAAAACCTGGTAAAGGTATTAAGAGATATGGAAATCGAAGATATAATAACAATGACAAGGGAGCGAAAAGAAGTAAAAAAATAGACGAAAGGATAGAAGAGGGACTGGAAAACTTAAAAAACAGAATCTTAAGAAGGGAAGAAGAAAAAATTATAAAATCGACGTATAACGATAAGTATAAATATATTATAGAAAAGGACGAGATGCCATGGAAATATTGGTCAGATGAGGGAGTAAAGGGTACGGACAAGGAAATATGGGCGAGGCTAAGATGTGGCAACATAGGAAGGGCTGGAAAGAAAGGGGAAAAGGATTGGAGGTGCAGGATATGTAAAGAAAAAAATGAGACATTGGAAAATCTAATGATATGTAAAAAAGGTAGGGAGTTAGTATCAGAGAAAGCAAGGAAGAAAGCAGAGGAGTGGATGGAAGGAATGGATGATTTGGCAGTAAAGGGGGAAATCGTAAATATGCTGGGAGGAAAAATTCAAACAGGGATATGCGAGTATTTTAGGGAAATAGAGGAATTATGTAGAAAGATGAGTAAGGAACATGGAGGAGGAGAGATCGACAACGGGGACGAATAAATGAAGAAAGGGAGAATGTAAAAATAATGCGGAATAATATAACCAAAGCATCTACGATATCCTTAATACTTTCGTTGATTTTATTGGGAACTTTAGAAAAGTTTGTTACAATATTATAATTTGTTCTGATATACGGTTATAAAATAAATAAATATATATATATATATATATATATATATATACACATCAGAACAATACGTTATATATGTTTTTACACATGATATATGTTTTTACACATTATTGGATTGCGTCATAATACCGGATGCAATAACATAATTCATAGCCCAGATAAAATATATTTATTAATTTTGCAATCGTCTGCAAATTATACATTCTTGAAGTTAAAAAATCTATTATATTTGGCATCGCGTAACGCTCGCGAAGAGCGCGAGTGCGAGAAAGAGCGCTGAGAAGCAGAAACCGATTTTTCTTCCTGACGCTTCGTATAACGAGAATAATACCATTTAAATCATGCTCTCTAATGGAAGAATTTACCAATCGAACGACTGATCTACACGTTTAACTTCTTTCTTTTATTGAAAGAGCCGCTCGATTAAAGCTTCTCGAATCAGGAAACCCTCTCTAGGCTGCCAATGTGGGGGTTGACCCGGGATTACTTCTTCCTCGTCGATTGGATCTTTTTCCGGAAGAATGTTATCCAGAGTAAGGGATAAATTGTGCAAATCAGGACACGCTACGACTATTGTGGTACTGCATATTAATTTTGTGGCAAGGCCTTTCGATAGGCATGGAAATCTGCGTTTCCATATTCCAAATGTCCTTGCAACGACTTGTCTTGTCCTTTGTTGTACAATGATGTAGCTATTTGGAATTAAAAAGTTGTAGAATCAATTTTTTTGCATCCATCTTTTAACGATTAAAGTAATCTTTCTCATGTACACCTTCGCTCTTCATCTGTCAGAGGATTTCCCAGGGGTGTAAGCAAAAACGGAAGGCAAGGATATCCAGCATCTCCAACAAGGGCTCCGGTTAGCTGCCCCTCATAATATTTCATATAAAGCCTAGAATTTTGAAAAATTCGGCTGTCGTGCTGGCTTCCGGGCCATTCTGGGACGATATCCAAAAATTCCATGCGCGGACCTACTACAGCCTGTACGATTAGAATTTTAGATGGTTCTTATTCACAAACAGATATAATCGCAATCCTGTGGACTCCATTAGTAATGTATATAAAATATACCTGGACATTTAACGAAAAATATCCCTTGCGATTTCTGTAGACTTCTTGAATGTTTTCGAATTTTGTATGTGATAAGCGTATGTGAGTGCAGTCGATAGCGCCGTCAATTGCGGGAAGACCGATGCCGTCTCTGTTCGCTCCAAGTTGCCGAAAAAGTTGCCGATTTTCTAATCGAGTTTCTTCTGACATTGGCATTTTAATAACGGTGAACATTTCAGCCGCAAGTAACGTAGAAATCCTAAATATTATCCTTGACACTGTTGATTGTGACACAGATATCAAATCTGCATTGACGAGCTGCACAGAATAATGTATCATTATAAATTACTTGTTATAACCAGCGAATATAATATTATGAATTATTTTTTGTTAGCACCAAACTAGATGTACAGTTTGCGGAAACAAGACTTACCTAAAAACTTGCCGTAGCGTAGAATCGCAGACAAATTAACAATTGAAATTCTGGTGAAATTGGTAGTCCACGATTATTAACTTTAAGTAAATTATTTCGGATCCTGGGTAATATCCCATGTATGATGCTATGTTTAGAAAACCGAAAACGTCGTTTAAATTCAGTTTCGCCATAGAACTCGAATGGATTCTGGCCGTCTCGTATGTATCGTTTTGGAGTACGCGGGACTTGTTGAACATTTTCTTCTTCAGATGATTCGTCCGAATCCGTATAATCCATGTTATCCGTATTATACAGATTCAGCAAATCGTTGAAATGGGACATTGCAATAATTCGATTGATTGCGTAGTCCAAAATTCCCGATTTACTTATTCACTGCATTTCTAACCTCAATTACCACTTTCACATGTACCACATAACAACTTGTACTGGTTTATTTTATATAATGTCACCACAGTCCAACAATACGAAAACACCGGTTTTGTACATTCCGAATTTCGTTGATTAATTAAGGGCACTTTTTTTGAAAGTCAGTTTGTACATCTGCATACAGCTTTTGATATGCGAGAGATAAATGAGACGCTGCTTAAGACGACTCGAACCACGTCTTGGTCAAGACCATCTTATTTACGGTCTATTTCTCCAAATAAGCATGTCATAATTGACTATGAAACTTTGTACTATTGAGACATTGCTTATTTTGAACAAGACTGGACTATGAAACTTGAAATAAGCAAGAGTTTTATGAGATGATCTTCGTTAAGACTATCTTATTTGTCGCGTCTTATTTACCGACTATGGAACTACAGCGCTATCTTGAGACACGACGGCGCCAGGGAGACTAGAGAGAAGGAGTGGACACAGCATAGGCCAATACGTAGTTCCAGCGTCTTAAAAAGTCCGACCTTCAATAGTTCCAGATTGTGCCACTAGCAGCTCTCCTGACGATAACGTCTCAAATAATTATAATAGTCAAGGAGACTAGAGTAAAGGAGTCCAAACTCCCTATCCTAGCCTGTATGTACGAAGCTCTTTCAATCGGTCGCAGAGATGTAGTACTCAGTTCCGCCGCAGGCATCGCTAGTGTTCCCCAGAGCCCATAATATATAGTAATACAAAACTGCATAAGGTCCGAGGTCCTCCTCAACGACCAATGACAAAACTAGGGTGATCGTGTTTCTCTTTCATTCTCACCTGGAACAGTCATGGGGCGTTCTCTCTCGCACACCCGAACGATAATACATCCAAGTAGGGATTCCCTCTATTATAATATATAATAATATTGTGTACATATATATAATAAATAAAATATAAATAATATTAATAAAACAACTCGTGTTGATTTATTCACATGGGCTTATTATATAATAAGCACATCAGATATAAGAATTACATAATATGTGCAACACGAGTTATTTTATTATGGAAACTTATGATTTTCCTGTTATGTTGTAAAATTTGGCTAATTACAATGAAACGCGAATGAAGCGATAAACCAACCGTAATGTATCTCGTAATGTATTTATTATTCGGATGCGCGTTACTCTGTTTTCCTGTACAATAATAATAATGATAAATAATAATATGTACATGCAAGAAACCGGGCGAATGCGGGAACGTTGGCCCTACATGCTGGGGTTGTCTTTTCAACACGTGCTTATTATATGTATACCCATGAAAACTCGTTAGGGGCCGTCCATATATTACGTCATTCTAAATTTGGGGGGGGGGGGGGTCGTCTGCGGATGACGGTAAATGATGGATGAGGGGGGGGGGGGGCGTTTCGAAATTGACGTCATTCTTGTGTCACCAGTTACTTCAAAATGTACAATAGTATATTGTACAACTAGAATGGTTTCCCCGCTTGAGTGATGAAAAATATTTTGCAAGTACCTAATGGTATTAATTATTGAACTCATTATTTATTTATTTATTACATAAGGTTTGTCTACATTATATTCGAGAACTTCAAATAACAGCGTACCTATGAAAATAGTTCGATCGAGCCAAAATGAATATGGGGAGGATACAGAGATATTACCCGTGATCCAGGATTTGCAGGAATGGGTGAAAACTCCGTGGGAGCTATCCAAAGAAAACTAAAGAATAGGGAAGAATAATATTATAATATTAATGAAAGTTGCCAAAGTACAAAATAATAAAAGATGATTCTATAACAAAATGTGGGAGCTATCCAAAGAAAACTAAGGAATAGGGAAGAATAATATTATTATATTAATAAACATTGCCAAAGTACAAAATAATAAAAGATGATTCTATAACAAAATGTTTTAATGTTACCCAATTTTTCTCAAATCCGCAAATGTTTTAATTTTGCCAAACTGGTAATGACGTCAATTTTGCGAGAGGGGGGGGGTCATAAGGAAATGACGATAGGATGATTGTAGGGGGGGGGGGGGGGTCGAAAATCAGCAAAAATCGATGACGTAATATATGGACGGCCCCTTATTTGCTAGTTACGTTTAAAAAAGAAGCTAAATATGAATTGAATTAAGCGATGAACCAACCGAACAAGCCGTCAAGCCTAATTGAACCCCAAGCGCGGCAATCACTTAAATATGAAAAGATTATATTTATTGCTAGATTACGCTAGATTACTGAATTGAAGGTCCTGAGTTCAAGCCTCGGTAATTTTAATTTTTTTCTTTTGCATTCGTACAGGTATCTGGTTGTACGAGCAAATTGAAGCAATTTTAACCAATCAAAGAACTCGTCCAATCTCAAAAGAACCCGAACAAAAATACCATGGAAGAATATGTTTTTTAACTTACTACCATCAATAGTTGAAATTTGTTTTATAATTCCTACCTAGAGTGTTTACTGTTTCCCTTTATCTCGTTGACTCGCGAGGAGTCATCTCCGTTATCATACACATAGGTCGATGCTGCTGTGCTGGTGTACACGACAGATATATTTCTGTTTGAAAGGCGCAAACAATTTTGCCGCCATAACACGGTCAGTTTCACTTTATTCAGTTTTCTATTACTATATATTATGGGCTCTGGGGAACACTAGCGACGCCTGCGGCGGAACTGAGCATTACATCTCTGCGACCGATTGAAAGAACTGTTTGAGGCGGGAGTGTCGACTCCTTCTCTATAGTCTCCTTGATAATAGTCCAAACTTATGCGTTAAGTTTGGACTAATGCGCACAAATAATAAAAGAATTTGATTTCGATGTGTTGTGTGCTCTGCGTTTAGGCTCATTTTTAATCACATCATGCCGATTCCCCACACCGAACTCGGGCCCAACCATTTGTAACGGAATAGCAACAGTGTATGCTGCAGCAAGCTGATCGGCGCGTGGTCTGGGAACTCTAAGCGTGTTTTTTTCCCGAGTTCTAGTAATTCTGAGACGGTTGTGAAATAAATTTATTCTGCAAATAAATTTAATTTCTTCAATTTATGCATGTATTTGCCTTTGTTATAGCGAATGCTATTTAAACTGTCGGCGAGATGTTGGAAATCCACGATCCGACGTCCTTCGACAACGAATTTTTGTTGCTGATCGTTGAGGTTATGGTTATTCTCATCGCGTTTAGCCGCATTTGCTTTCAGTCTTTTGGCAAGCGCCCTTTTTTTTGTAAACTTTCCTTTGTATCGCATGTGGGTTGACATTTTCACGCTTTTTAAAAATTTATATAAAACATTTCGCGAAAGACGGATCGTAGGAAGCTCAGCGCCGCTCTCTATACGATTATGAGACCTATCTATGCATGAGTTACGAATGTGTGGGACGTATAGAGGGTACAAGCTCTGTCAACAATTAACAACCAACGGCGTCGTATAGGCATTGGATGTTACTATACGCTTCGACCGAAACATTTGGCTCATACGTGTACCTACATTGTTGGTTCACCGCTTAATTTAATTAATTATTAGTTGCTATTATGACTTTGGAACGATAAGAAAGACAGCGAAATAAGAGAGGTAGACGCAACAGTTAGGTCCCCCATCACGAATGTGCTGTCAACAGCAACCGAGAGCACGCCAAGAGTACGAGGCTAGTGGCGGAGCTATCCGATCGGACGCAGATGATCGCAGCGCCTCCTTGTTTGCTGTGTTTTTACGGACGGTTCGTAAGCACTGTGTGTCCACTCCTTCTCTCTAGTCTCCCTGGACGGCGCATTTAAAAAAATGGGAGGCCGCGATACCGGAAGTTGGGAAATTAGAGCCGAAAGTTGTGTGCGAAAATCATTTCGAACCGAAATATATTCATCGAGAATGGGCGAAACAGACGTTGGAGCCGGGAACCTGAAAAGAAATGGAAAATTATTGGGATCATTACAATAAATACTTTCCAGGCTGGAAAACATAAAACAAAGTTAGTGAATTATTTTCATTTACCCTACTCGAGAGTCCTTCGCTTAAATGTCGGAAAAGAGGTGTTTTTTTAAATTTACCAACGCAAACCGTTTCGGGAACTGCAAAGTAGAGATTATTGAAAATGTTTCTTGTGACATGCATTAAAATTTTTCGAAGAGGAAATAAAGAATTGCAAAAGAAGCACTGTTTCTTAAGTATTTGTTTCATTTTCAAGAAATACATCCTGCAAGTGTTTCAGTCTGGATTCCACTTCGGTTTGGAATAGTTGCCACTTATTTTCCGGTCAATTAAAACAACGCGTAAAGCCTATCTTTTTTATAAAAGCTAAAATATGTTTTTAAAAAACCGAGCGCACAGGGATCGAACCCCTGAAAGCAGAATTACGAAGCTTGCACCGAACCCCTCGACTAACACGAGCTCACATTGACACCCATATAAAAGACATTCATATTCATTGCACCCACTTGGATAACGATAGTCTTTTGGTTTTTTTTTCAGATTTACGATAAAGTTACTTTTAACTGTTATTTAGGTCCATCATGCATTTTTGACATTGAACATCATAATTTGCCTACACCAGCCAATTGTACAGCTAGGTTAGGTTCCTATGAGTCAATAATCGATTTCCATCTCTCTCGCACAGCCTGCATCACTCTATCGCAGCGACACTCGTGGTCACTAGGCGAAACGGCCGGTGCTTCAATCCGAGGACATACCCCCACCACCAGAGTTTCAAGACCCTGCATGTAAGACCGTTGTCTAGAGCACGGTCTTACACAGGTCTGGAAACTCCGTTAGTTCACATGGTTCCTTTGCTGAAGTTCGCCGCGAGAGGCGCTGCAATCGAGGAGTCAGTGTGCGAGAGAGACAACAATATACACTCTCACTCACCAATGCTTGAAAGCAGTACTTATCGGAGTTACTACTTGCAAATATTTATACGTATACGTGTTTATCATCTGTTGTTTTTCTTAACACTATATATGGAGATAGCAATTTATATTACAGCGCAAATATAATTTCGCGTTTATCAATCATATAATAACAATTATTTACCCCTTAGAATTCAAATAATGGCGTCTTATAAAGGCAATAAGGAAGATTTTTAGTCTTTATCGTTCTGCAGGGTGGAATGTACAAAATTACGAAAAAACTAAACCTTTATTTAATTTTTGTTGGTCGTTCGTTCATTGGTTTGTCAATTTAGACATCTTTTTTTCGACAAATTTTTTTCGTCCTTAATATTTTCTTGAAAGGCCTCATGCGCAACCTAATGTAATAAATAATCGCGTATAATAAGATATCCGAACCATGTTTTTCACATGGAAAGGAGAACTTGATCCCGTTAATACCCGGCTGGAAATTTGTTCAGGCTAGCCAGCCCGGCTGGAAATTTAGTTATGGCGCTAATCACGCGCGGATCAGGTTGCCAGACTGCCATTATATGGCGCTAGTATGGCAACCTGATCACGGCGTGAATAAAAATGTAACGCTGTCCCCGATAACGGCGGGATCTGGCAGCCTGGTTACGCCCAAATCTGGCAGCCTGGTTACGCCCAAATCTGGCAGCCTGGTTACGCCCAAATCTGGCAGCCTGGTTACGCCCAAATCTGGCAGCCTCATTGGGCCATCAGTATGGCAATCTGATCACGGCATGAACAAAAATGTAACGCTGTTCCCGATAACGGCGGGATCTGCCTCATTGGGCCACTATCCTAGCGCCTCATGATAGCGTGTATACGACTGCCTGATCGGATGCAGTCCGATCGAAGCCTCTCCGCTGACATAGAGATCTTCTTCCCTGGGGTTGAGATTCTCTTCGCTGACAGGGCGTTCTTCTTCGCTGCCATTAAAACCCTCTCCGCTGGCATGGAGATCTTCTTCGCTGCCATTCGAACCCTCTCCGCTGACATGGAGATCTTTGCTGGGGTTGAGATTCTCTCCGCTGACATGAGGATCTTTTTCGCTGCTATTAAAACCCTCTCCGCTGTCATGGAGATCTTCTTCGCTGGTGTTCGAATCCTCTTCGCTGGCATTAAGATATTGTTTGCTGGTAGCTTTATCAAGGCTTTCCTGATCTTAAATTTTATCATTCGGGCCTCTTTCTGTAAATATTCAAATTTTTCGTAAACAAAACAACGTATATCATTCTCATTTTTCAAATTATATTTTATATTGATATTATACTATTTTTTATTTTTTAAATACTTTTATATTTTTTGAATTATATTTTATATTGATATTGTTCTATACACAAGTATATAAAAATTCATAAATTATGTACAAGTTAAAAAAAGTAAGGTTATACATACCTGATACTTGAGCATTCGATGACCCATTCTCGTAGTTCTTCAACTTCATCTCTGTTCCAACGTTGCACATTTTCTTGACCAGGCTCTTCATCTTTGCTACCATTTAAATCCTCTCCGCTGACATGGGGATCTTCTTCGCTGCCATTAAAACCCTCTCCGCTGGCATGGAGATCTTCTTCGCTGCCGTTCGAACCCTCTCCGCTGACATGGAGATCTTCTTCAGTGGGGTTGAGATTCTCTCCGCTGACACGGGGACCTTCTTCGCTGCCATTAAATCCCTCTCCGCTGGCATGGAGATCTTCTTCGCTGGTGTTCCAATTCTCTCCGCTGGCATTAGGATATTGTTTGCTGGTAGCTTTATCAAGACTTTCCTGATCTTGATTCTTATCATTCGGGCCTCTTTCTGTAAATATTCAAATTATATTTTATATTAATATTATACTATTTTTTATTTTTTAAATATTTTAATATTTTTTGAATTATATTTTATATTGATATTATTCTATACATAAGTATATAAAAATTCATAATTTTTGTGAGGGTTGAAAAAAGTAAGGTTATACATACCTGGTACTTGACCATTCTCGCAGTTCTTCAACTTCATCTCTGTTCCAACGTTGCACATTTTTTGACCAGGCTCTTCATCTTTGCTGCCATTTAAATCCTCTCCGCTGACATGGGGATCTTCTTCGCTGGAGTGGAGATTCTCTCCGCTGACATGGGGATCTTCTTCGCTGCCATTACAACCAACCCTCTCCGCTGGCATGGAGATCTTCTTTGCTGGTGTTCGAATCCTCTCCACTGGCATTAGGATATTGTTCGCTGGTAGCTTTATCAAGACTTTCATGATCTTGAATTTTATCATTCACGCCTCTTTCTCTAAATATTTAAATTTTTCGTAAACAAAACGTATATCGTTCTCATTTGTCAAATTATATTTAATATTGTTATTATACTATTTTTTATTTTTTAAATATTTCTATATTTTTTTAATTACATTTTATATTGATATTATTCTATACACAAGTGTATAAAAATTCATAAATTTTGAAAAAGTTGAAAAAAGTAAGGTTATACATACCTGATACTTGTACCGATGATCAGGACTCGGCAACTTTTTTCTTCGAACGACATTTCCTAACACGCAGCCGTGTCAGATATCGGTTCTTCTCTTTGCGATTCATAAATCCTTTTTATATATCGAGAAAACTTTCAAATTTTAGCCCAAATACGTACGATGTATAAATTTCTAGCCGGGTATACAGTGACACAGACGTGCAAGTATATATATATATAGTTTTTAAATGCAACGACTATAGCGCCACCACTTTAGCGCTAGCCTCAGCACTGCCATGCATGGGCCTCCTAATAGAGCCATATTAGGGCACTGATAAGGCAAACCACATTATGGCCATTTTCAGGTTTGCCATAAGTTTGCCTGACCTGTGGCTGCCTGTTCACGGCAGGCTCACGGCCAAATCCTAATTCCCATAATATGGCTAGCCACACAGCTCCCTCATTGCGGCCCGATCATAAGTCTCCCGGCTGGAAATTTGTTCAGGCTAGCCAGACTTATGATCGGGCCGCAATGAGGGAGCTGAGCCCATAATATGGCTAGCCATATTATGGGAATTAGGATTTGGCCGTGAGCCTGCCGTGAACAGGCAGCCACAGGTCAGGCAAACTTATGGCAAACCTGAAAATGGCCATAATGTGGTTTGCCTTATCAGTGCCCTAATATGGCTCTATTAGGAGGCCCATGCATGGCAGTGCTGAGGCTAGCGCTAAAGTGGTGGCGCTATAGTCGTTGCATTTAAAAACTATATATATATATACTTGCACGTCTGTGTCACTGTATACCCGGCTAGAAATTTATACATCGTACGTATTTGGGCTAAAATTTGAAAGTTTTCTCGATATATAAAAAGGATTTATGAATCGCAAAGAGAAGAACCGATGTCTGACACGGCTGCGTGTTAGGAAATGTCGTTCGAAGAAAAAAGTTGCCGAGTCCTGATCATCGGTACAAGTATCAGGTATGTATAACCTTACTTTTTTCAACTTTTTCAAAATTTATGAATTTTTATACACTTGTGTATAGAATAATATCAATATAAAATGTAATTAAAAAAATATAAAAATATTTAAAAAATAAAAAATAGTATAATATCAATATTAAATATAATTTGACAAATGAGAACGATATACGTTTTGTTTACGAAAAATTTAAATATTTAGAGAAAGAGGCGTGAATGATAAAATTCAAGATCATGAAAGTCTTGATAAAGCTACCAGCGAACAATATCCTAATGCCAGTGGAGAGGATTCGAACACCAGCAAAGAAGATCTCCATGCCAGCGGAGAGGGTTGGTTGTAATGGCAGCGAAGAAGATCCCCATGTCAGCGGAGAGAATCTCCACTCCAGCGAAGAAGATCTCCATGTTAGCGGAGAGGGTTCGAACGGCAGCGAAGATCTCCATGCCAGCGGAGAGGGTTTTAATGGCAGCGAAGAAGATCCCCATGTCAGCGGAGAGGATTTAAATGGCAGCAAAGATGAAGAGCCTGGTCAAAAAATGTGCAACGTTGGAACAGAGATGAAGTTGAAGAACTGCGAGAATGGTCAAGTACCAGGTATGTATAACCTTACTTTTTTCAACCCTCACAAAAATTATGAATTTTTATATACTTATGTATAGAATAATATCAATATAAAATATAATTCAAAAAATATTAAAATATTTAAAAAATAAAAAATAGTATAATATTAATATAAAATATAATTTGAATATTTACAGAAAGAGGCCCGAATGATAAGAATCAAGATCAGGAAAGTCTTGATAAAGCTACCAGCAAACAATATCCTAATGCCAGCGGAGAGAATTGGAACACCAGCGAAGAAGATCTCCATGCCAGCGGAGAGGGATTTAATGGCAGCGAAGAAGGTCCCCGTGTCAGCGGAGAGAATCTCAACCCCACTGAAGAAGATCTCCATGTCAGCGGAGAGGGTTCGAACGGCAGCGAAGAAGATCTCCATGCCAGCGGAGAGGGTTTTAATGGCAGCGAAGAAGATCCCCATGTCAGCGGAGAGGATTTAAATGGTAGCAAAGATGAAGAGCCTGGTCAAGAAAATGTGCAACGTTGGAACAGAGATGAAGTTGAAGAACTACGAGAATGGGTCATCGAATGCTCAAGTATCAGGTATGTATAACCTTACTTTTTTTAACTTGTACATAATTTATGAATTTTTATATACTTGTGTATAGAACAATATCAATATAAAATATAATTCAAAAAATATAAGAGTATTTAAAAAATAAAAAATAGTATAATATCAATATAAAATATAATTTGAAAAATGAGAATGACATACGTTGTTTTGTTTACGAAAAATTTGAATATTTACAGAAAGAGGCCCGAATGATAAAATTTAAGATCAGGAAAGCCTTGATAAAGCTACCAGCAAACAATATCTTAATGCCAGCGAAGAGGATTCGAACACCAGCGAAGAAGATCTCCATGACAGCGGAGAGGGTTTTAATAGCAGCGAAAAAGATCCTCATGTCAGCGGAGAGAATCTCAACCCCAGCAAAGATCTCCATGTCAGCGGAGAAGGTTCGAATGGCAGCGAAGAAGATCTCCATGCCAGCGGAGAGGGTTTTAATGGCAGCGAAGAAGAACGCCCTGTCAGCGAAGAGAATCTCAACCCCAGGGAAGAAGATCTCTATGTCAGCGGAGAGGCTTCGATCGGACTGCATCCGATCAGGCAGTCGTATACACGCTATCATGAGGCGCTAGGATAGTGGCCCAATGAGGCAGATCCCGCCGTTATCGGGAACAGCGTTACATTTTTGTTCATGCCGTGATCAGATTGGCATACTGATGGCCCAATGAGGCTGCCAGAGTTGGGCGTAACCAGGCTGCCAGATTTGGGCGTAACCAGGCTGCCAGATCCCGCCGTTATCGGGGACAGCGTTACATTTTTATTCACGCCGTGATCAGGTTGCCATACTAGCGCCATATAATGGCAGTCTGGCAACCTGATCCGCGCGTGATTAGCGCCATAACTAAATTTCCAGCCGGGATACATCTTCGAGTGTCAAATCAAACACGTTAACCTTTGAGGAATGCTTCGCGAAACACGTTTCAACGTAGTGTATTAGATTAAAGAATTTTGAATTGGCATGGATTAACCCGCCGCGAGATTTTTTCATATCTACCAATTTAGAAAGAGCGGGTGAGCTATTCGAACTCAAGCAGACCCCTTCGCGACAGATGACACACGCATCATATCTCTTCAGAACTTGCTCGCATAAGACCCTGAAAGTATGCACGTTATGGTTTTATTAATTTATTGACAAACACAGAACATAAACACTGGGAAGTGCGAAAAATTGCATTCAAATCTAAGATTCTATTTAAATTTAACTTACGCCCCAGTAAAAAGGAACGCATCAAACGTGATAGACATAAAATCGATAATATTAGATAAATATATATTATTTAAATTATTACCTGTAATTAATAGTAGCGAAAGAATTGAAAACAATTCTTTGTACTGGGATGATGATTTCGACGATTCTACCATCGTGCTATGAGAGTTGTTAGTTTATTCTACGGCTACCTACGTTGAGTTAATAAGAAGCTTGCTTGATGAAAAACTAGTTAAAATTAAAAAAAACCTGTCGCGTAATAAACTATACAGTCTATCGCCAGAGGCAGGGTATAATCGTGATCGACAGGGTACTCGATGACATTGTCGGTCTCCCATTCTCCTTTATCTGAAACGGCGTCTAATTTTCTTCGAACTTCGTAACGATACTTGACTATTTTGGGTTCCGATTTTTCGCCACTCAAAGCTTTCAGGTCGCTTAGCGATATCAAAATCTGCGGCTCAGGTCGTTCTGTAATGGTTTAATTACCATATTTTGAAGGCTTAATCACGCTATATACTGACAGCAGTTTATATAGCTGCAAAACATTGACAGTTTCACTTTTAGGCTTCTGTAAGCCTTATTGCACTCCAGTTCTACGCAGGACTTCGGTATTACTTCGCGGTTACTCGACGACCATATTCAGGTAATGTGTTCGCTGTCAAAACTGACTCCTCGATACTAGCGACACCACGATTTCTGTTTCAATAGTGGAACCACCCCCACCGCCCAAATTTCATCGAGTTTCCAGACCTGTATGTAAGACTGTGGTCTAGAGCACCACGGTCTTACATACAGGTCTGGAAACTCTGGTGGTGGGGGTATGTCACGGTCGCACTCCGTTTAAAAATGCGTGCCTCTAACCCAGGTAGCAATATGATATCTTATTGTAATTCAAACGGGATCCAAACAAGTCAAGGATAACTTTTTGGATGGCCAAAAAGATGCCTTTCGGGATCCTAAATTGTATTACTCATGTCCGCCCGGCAGATAACTTTATGGGTGGCCGAATGATGACTTTAGACAAATTTCGGTTATCAATACGGCATTTTAATATTATCGAATTGCGATGACTAAAAGATATCAGCTTAAAGGCATCAAATGTCGGAATCCAAACGTCACCGAAAAGCTGTCATAAAGACGTTAAAAAAGGATGCAAAAGATCGACAAACAGTCAACTTACTGACATCCGAAAGATGTCTCATTTGGGATGTATGGGAAGCGCATATATATATGTATATGAGATATTCCATACCAAACTGAACACTTAAAAACCCAAACCTCTTCGAACAGTTAATTTGCGGCTTTGGTATTCTTTCCGAGTTTGAAAACAGTAATGACTTATTTGATTATTTTCAACACCGAAAGAATATCAAAATTTGAAATTGATCGAAAGAGGTCGAGTTTTTGAGCGTTCGATTTAGTATATGGAATATCTCACATACATTCCTATGTATTATATAAATAAATTTATATATATATATATATATATATGTATACACACACATGACCGTTCAATAAAATTAAGTATTTATTCTGTATTGGCGGTTAATCACAGATGTAACGCTGTTTTTTTTTTCCATTATCCCCGCTTTTGGTTTTGCTCGTGTCCCCGGCGTTTATTTTCAGCTACTGTAGCTGCCTTCAACCGATCACCAGCCCGACGCATCTACTCGGCCATACGTTTTTCGATTGATTTTATTTTTGTTCCATCGAACGCGCTTCGTATAACATCGAAAATTTAAATGTGAATCCAAATCAAGAAACTATACAACCTTGATCCCAAAAAATTAAAAAATATATAATAAAAAGAACGTACCAATGATGAGGTATGGGAATTGGAATTTCGATATTTTCGGAATGTTGTCCGCGCCAAGTACCCAGACAACTTTTTGAGACAATTGGTCAGTCATCACCGTTTCCATGGCAAATTTTACAGCTTTTTGGAGATGTTTGCCAGCGATTTCTTGAATTTTTCCTTTCTGAAAAAAATTAAATAATTTGCGAAAGTACACTGACGCTTAGTGGCAACATATACTCGCATACGTACGAATTGCTCTCGTAGCCGTTCGTTTTCGCGGAGATCATTATCGAATCGCTGCGTCCATAAGAGCACGTACTCTACGCCTTTATTGCTGTTTCGAAAGTTGAAAAAAAGGCTTTTGTGGTGTCATCTTTATTCATAAATTCTAATGAAGTTACGTACCATATACATGGTTATTCCACCTGATCGAAGAAATAAACGAAAAATGCCGGCGATCGTTGACGCGACGTAGCCTAAAAAAATAAGTATACGGCATGACACATTTGTATGAAATGAGAATTTTTTAACATTATAAAAATACACTACATATCTACTTACGAGGCTGCAGAAATATTTAACAATAAACGCACAACTTTTTGCGATTATATATCCTGCTTTTACAAAATAAATTTTGGCACACACGGAGTATAAACAATAGGTGGCCACTTATTTGTAGTGATCTGTTCAATGTGACCTTTTCGATGACATTTGGATTACGCTATTGGATGACAACTTCTAGACAATGTATTCTCAACCTCCAAAATGCCAACATTAGGAATGTGCCAAAAGATATCATTTAGACAACTTTTTAACAGATACATTAGTCAGCAATAAATTGACAACTTTTCGATGTATTTAAATAGTCATCTTTTGGACTCCACAATAAGATATCATTTTGATAATTATTTTAATTAGTCGTTTTGATAACCTTAAAAAGCCACTTTTCAGGCAACCATATATTGATATACAATTGCAAGTGACTTCTAGTTATCTTTTACTCATATACAAAAGGCAACCTGAAAACGATAACTTATAGGTATCATTTTGACATCGGTGCTACGTGGGTAGATATGGTAGGCGCGCGAGGAAAAAAATAACTTTCAAAAATCGATATCTCGAAAACTATGGCGAGGCGCCAAAAATCCCTTTAGGGGATATCTTGTAATATTGAAAGGAAGGTGTTTGCCAAATTTCAGGTCGAAGTTCGGTTTCCGCTTTTCGGAAGTACACCCATTCATTTAATGTATATTCCAATCCGCAGTACGGCCACACATATATGTCGAGCTCGATCGTCATCAAACCTCGCTCCGTTCGCCTGTCGAGTGAGCGCGGTTGCCGAGGGGTGGAGACTTTTCCTCCACCCAGCTACCCATTCGTGTTCACGCTGCTGCGATACCGACTTGAGCGCTGATCACGACCCGCGCAGCTACAGGGGAATCTGCAACCTCAACAGAGGCGATGATCACGAAATTATATTCCTGAACTCGCTGCCGCGATTTAGCGCCACTTACGAGGCACGCCGAAAAGGGGAGCGTTGTAAGGTAAATGTCCCAATTATTGAACAGCTAAGGATCTGGGGGATTGAATTCGGTGAGAAAAACATAAAATCAAGAAAAAACCATCGCTTTCATGTTCAATTGATACTTTGATATTTTTACTTTCGAAAAATCACCCTTTAAATTATTTTTAAATGATTCCAAATGAGAAAAAAAGAATAACAATGTGAAGCATGCAAATGTCCCAATTATTGAACACTGGAAGTGCCTAATATTGAACAGGCATGTCCCAGTTATTGAACACTCTCGAGAATTCTTTTTCCGTTCTGAAAATATTATTTTGGGTACAATATTAAGAAACAAAATCAAAATCAAACGCTTAAATAATCTTTTATTAATCATGTAAAAATACAAAAATATATATTCAGTCTCTTTTGACAGGCTTTTGGTTCATTCACATTTGGTTTATTTTTGCTTTTCAGCTCGAACTTTATTTTATTTTTATTTTCAGCTTCCTCGTTTTTATGTTCTGTTTTTGTTTGATTTTGTCGCACCTTGACTCCCTGAAATATCGGAAAGCAAAAAATATTTACCAAATAATTAATTAAAGTAAAAAAAAATTGTTATTTTTAAGAAATTTTCTGAGGCACCTGAAACGCCTTTACTTTTTGAGATGCGAAAGTTTTTGAATTTTTTATGCCCTTACGCGTGAAGCGGCACGTTTTAGCAGAAACGATAAGCATTTACAACGAGACGTCAAATCGGGTCACCGATGCTGATTACATTTTTTTTCTCTATTAATTAAAGCTTTTTTTTGCACAAGTAAGGTAACATTTCAATAGCTAAAAGTTCCATATATGTAATGAAATTTTTATAAATAAGTAAATGCATGCAGGTGAATGAGAAATAATAAAAATACAAGATAGTGTTCAATAATTGGGACCTGTTCAATACTTGGGACATTTACCTTACATCTCCCTACTAATCTCTGTTTTTACCGCGCAAACTTGACGAAGATCCACACAAAGCGAAGTGCGCGATAAAATATATCGGTCTAGAGCTGAGCCCGTCAGCTATAGACATATTATGAGCGCGGTCAAAAAATGACTCTGAAATATCGATATCTCGAAAGCTATGACGCGTCGTCAAAAACCGTTTGAGGGGATCCCTTAAAATATTAGAATGAAGGTATATGACCACTTTTCGGAAGTACACTCATATATTAAGTAGCATATCTGTGCAAAATTTCAGCTAAATCGGGTATAACAGTTTTTCGGAAGTTTAGCCGAAGTTGTGGTGCACAACTTAGTTAATCGAGATACAAATAAATGTCCAAATGATTTTTCAATCATCTTCCCAGTCCCGGTAGCCTAACCGCTTAAGTGCATCGGGACCCACTGAATTTTTGAAAGTCCCGTAACTCACTGATGCCGATAACGTTTGATAACTTTCAAATGATAATGGTGATACTATATTAGTAAATATACTGAAAAAACGATTGAAATACACTAATTATGCCGAAGTTATTCCCGGTGGGCCGAAGTATTCCTTGACCAATTCCACAAAATCATTTGGAGTGATATTTTTATCTGAGGATCCTTGTAAAATATACGCTGTTTATCCACCTTTGTAATTTGAAGAACCAATGATATTTATTTTTGTTACGTTATAAATTAAATTACGTATACTATACTTTCGAGATTTACAAAAACAATGCTTTGGAGAATTCGCGTGTTTCACAGTCACAAGGTGACCGAAGTGTTTTATTTGAATCGAGTATGCATAGATATAGGGGCGATTATCAAAAGCTGTTGCGATAATTCTTTTCAAACAAACGCCCGCACTACGTGACATTCCAACCAATTCGCTGCTTGGTGTGAAAACACCGACACGCAGCGAAGACGTGAATAATTATTTGCTGAAAGATGAAAATCCATATGCAAATAATTCACATAGTGAGTTATATACAGGGTGGACTATTTAACGTGACCATCCGAAATATCTCCGTTGCCTTTAGAGTGACGAAAAAAATGTCATGAGATAATTTGATTGATTTCGAAGGGCTGATACAGTGGTGAAAAATTCATTTTTGTTTTTGCGTTCTCAAGGTCATCAATGGTTTCCAAATGGGAACACGTTTTTTTTTTATTGAGACTTAGCTGATATTCAGACGAATCCAACCACCTATGATATCATGAACTTGAAATGATTTTTCACCAAAATACACGTGTAAAAAACGGGAAATCGGGATGGTATTGATAATAAGAGTATCCGAATGATGTAATTCAATTTTTTGTGCAGAAAATTTATTCTAACAAATGTTTGAAGTGATGGCTATTAACCTTGGCACATTTTTGAAGAAGTCGGATGAATGATTCTATTGACCTTCGAATAGTTTCTGGTGTGATAGCGGCGCAGTTTATCCAACGGATACAATAATGCCAATAGTCGGAGATGATTCTGATGTTTGCAAATACTGGCATTGTAACGTAGTAAAACTGTAGTAGAGTAAAGAATGATTACCATCTACCAATATTAGAATCAGTAGACAAGTGTATCCATCCACAGTAACATGTAATAACCGTATCGAAAATGGTATTGTGCAGTCAAGCAGTGAAAGTCGAAATGATTCTGATTTAAAGTGAGACCGGCAGAAACTCTATGCAAGCGCAGGAACTTTATGCACACCGTTAATTTATTTTCTGCACAAAAAATTCAATTACATTATTCGGATATTCTTATTGCCAATACCATCACGATTTCCCGTTTTTACACGTGTATTTTGGTGAAAAATCATTTGAAGGTCACGATATCATAGGTTGTTGGATTCGTCTGAATATCAGGTACGTCTTAATAGAAAAAAAAACATGTTCCCATTTGAAGAACCGTTGATGACCTTGAGAAAGCCAAAACTATGACCTTGACAAAAATGAATTTTTCATCACTGTATCAGCCATTCAAAATCAATCAAATTACCTCCTGACATTGTTTCGTCACTCTAAAGGCAACAGAGATATTTGGGGTGGTTACGTTAAATGGTCCACCCTGTATATTTGCCTTTTTAAGTCGTGGCAAATTTGCATATCAAGCGATTCGTTCGAAGCACGATTGTACCAGGGTTGAAAACACGGATGCAGCGATATAAATATTACGTACATTCTTTCTAAATGTACATTTATTTGGCAACATCGGAACTTTAGGAATAGCAGAACCAATCGAAGACCTAACGTGCCAATTTCAAATACGTTAAAGTCAGATGTGACTGAGGGGAATTTATTCGTTTATTTAATCTGATGGATACCCTTTTTCTAGCTTCAGTGAGCATAGTACGATGTTTGTGGGTACTAGCACTGATAAATCGTCGTTTCCTTCAGAAACTTTGCAGCGTACTAATACACACACACACACACACACACGCACGCACGCACACACACACACGCACACGCACACACGCACGCACGCGCGCACACACACACACACACACACACACACACGCACGCACGCACGCACGCACACGCACACACGCACACGCACACGCACACACACGCACGCACGCGCGCGCACACACACACACACACACACACACACATATATATATATATATTAGGGTGGTCCTTATTTGGGGTGTTTTTGAATTTTCCTGCGGACAAGGCGGAAAAACTTTTCAAATAAATAAATAAAAAAGTACGCGGAAGCTGGAGCCTGTAGGCCAACTCAAAGTACTCCCGCCAAGGCCGTGCACTGTCCCATTTAATTTCAATGGAAACTCGGACCTACTACACTTTCTTTTGCCCCCACCTAAATAGTATTTTGAAAAATCTGAAACTTGGCATATACCTTTCCAATAGTCATAGGTATTCCTCAAAAAATTGGGCGATTTACAACGATGTAATTTTCAAAGTACCAGTGCGTCAAAGTTGCGTCTTGAAGTAAAAAATCATCATTTAACGAAATAAATGGATTGATAAATAATATTAAACAATTAGATATACTTACATGAGTTTTTAAAAATTGTATGAACTAAGAATTGTTACATTAAGCAATTCTTGTAACTTGTTTAAAACAATTAAACAATTGTGCGATTAAAACTTGATAGACAAACGAATTTCTGAAGTATCGTTGAACAAATTCAGGAATCATTTGTGGTACCTAAGTCCAGAAAGTGTTGCTCTGACATTTTTTGATGAAACATTGTCGAATGAAACGAAAAGACAAATGGTGTTTAGGCTGAGCATCATTAACGACGAAATAGATTGTCCGAAACGAGTGAAAGTACGTGACATCGCAAAATTGCGTAGTTTAACGTCAAGTCATTCGTTTCGTCTCAATCGCGGAAATTTTTCGAACGTTTTGACATAAAACAAGATTTTTTAAAGAGTGATCCAACACAGTGGCCAAAAAATTATAATTATAAAACAGGCCTTCAGCTGGTAAAACATCTAAAAGGTGTAAACTATATTGCAGAGAGAGCAGTTAAATTAATTCAAGAATACAACGAAATTTTATCGAAAGATGATGCGCAAAAACAATTCATTTTACAAATTGTATCCGAGAATAGAGCGCAATTTCCTGATGCTCGGAAACGTACCGTACTAAGAGATTTATAGATCATGTAAACTCATTGTACCTTAGTTGTTTGATCTAAGCTGCGTAAATAAAAATGCAACTGTAAATTCGAGTAAAAATAATATGTCTCGTCATAATTACTGCAACGACATATTTGATGTAACAATTCTTAGTTCATACAATTTGTAAAAAGTCATGTAAGTATATCTCATTGTTTAATATTATTTATTAATCCATTTATTTTGTTAAATTATGATTTTTTACTTTACGACGCAACGTTGACGCGCTGGTACTTTGAAAATGTCATCGTTGTAAATCGCCTAATTATTGTAGAATACCTATGACTATAGGAAAGATAAATGCAATGTTCCAGATTTTTCAAAATGGTATTTAGACGGGGGAAAAAAGTGTAGTAGGTCCGAGTTTCCATTGAAATTAAATGGGAAAATTCACGGCCTTGGCGGGAGTACTTTGAGTTGACCTATAGGCTCCAGCCTTAGCGTACTTTTTTATTTATTTATTTGAAAACTTTTTCCGCCTTGTCCGCAGGGAATCTCAAAAACACCCCAAATAAGGACCACGCTAATATATATATATATATATATATATATACACTTTGCAAAAAAATTTAGGGAGCAAGAAAAAATCCAAATTTTTGGGGGATTTTCAACAGGCTGTAACTCATACAAAAATGGTCGTACAGCAAAAAAAAAGCAAATTGTAGCTCTAAGTGTCTAGTTTTCGGATCTGAGTTTGAAAATTTTTTTTTGAAAATATTTTTCGAGTAATCATAAGAAAACCACCGAAAAAAAAATGTTCGAAATTTTTTTGGTTTTTTTTTTAATCTACGGACGTCGAAATTTTTTTTCGACTTAACTTCTATATGGACCGGATAGCTTGTTTATTCAGCTTTAAATTGGTTTTTTAAAAATCTCGATACGAGCATTTCTCGCTGAGATATCGGTGTTTGAATGGAAAAAGATCATTTTGTCTTTGATTACCAATATCTCAGCAACCAATGATCGCACAGAAATTTTGAGGTTGGCTTCAAAAACTTGAATAAATTCTCTACAAGGATTGGCAATTGAATTTTGAAAAAAAAATTTTTTTTCAATCATTACATGAATTCGAAAAAGCGACCAAAAAAGGGCTTATTGTGGTTTTTTGGAAAATCAAGCGCCCAATCAAAAATATTGCGGAAACCACTAATGTTAAGTGTGCCTTTTACTGTTCAATATACCCACAAAAACCCTACGAAGTTTCAATTTAATCCAGCCAACCGTTTTTTTTTCCCACTTGATCGAATTTTTGAAAAAATTAAAGGAGCAAGAATTTCGCTCTGAAAATGTCATGATTTTTATCAAAAATGAAAAAAAAAATTTTTTTTCATTTTTCTCTCAATTCTGTATTAGTGACTTGGAAAATTTTCGAAAAAAAAAAAATCGCAAATTTTTGAAAAAAAATTCCAAAATTTTTGAAAAAAAAAATTTTTAAGAAAAGTTTTAAGAAAAACTGTTTTTTTTTAGACACTGTTTAAATTCGCACAAAAAAATTATTGTCCCAATATTCGTAGAACGAATATTCGACTTGCCTTGGGGGTATCAACTTTTAATTTATTCAATTAATTTGTGACTAGGAAAATTAAAGTGCGGAAGAGGAAAATCGGTGAGAAAGTGAGTCGCTACATTTCTTTAATTTAGGGCCAATTGAAAAAATAAATAAAAAATTTTGGAATTGTTTTTTCAAAAATTTTGGAATTTTTTTTTCAAAAATTTTCGATTTTTTTTTTCTTAAATTTTCCAAGTCACTAATACAGAATTGAGAGAAAAATGAAAAAAAATTTTTTTTTCATATTTGATAAAAATTATGACATTTTCAGAGCGAAATTCTTGCTCCTTTAATTTTTTCAAAAATTCGATCAAGTGGGAAAAAAAACGGTTGGCTGGATTAAATTGAAACTTCGTAGGGTTTTTGTGGGTATATTGAACAGTAAAAGGCACATTTAACATTAGTGGTTTCCGCAATATTTTTGATTGGGCGCTTGATTTTCCAAAAAACCACAAACAGCCCTTTTTTGGTCGCTTTTTCACATTCGTGTAATGATTGAAAAAAATTTTTTTTTTCAAAATTCAATTGCCAATCCTTGTAGAGAATTTATTCAAGTTTTTGAAACCAACCTCAAAATTTCTGTGCGATCATTGGTTGCTGAGATATTGGTAATCAAAGACAAAATGATCTTTTTCCATTCAAACACCGATATCTCAGCGAGAAATGCTCGTATCGAGATTTTTAAAAAACCAAATTAAAGCTGAATAAACAAGCTATCTGGTCCATATAGAAGTTAAGTCGAAAAATTTTTTTCCACGTCCGTAGATTAAAAAAAAACCAAAAAAATTTCGATCATTTTTTTTTCGGTGGTTTTCTTATTTTTACTCGAAAAATATTTTCAAAAAAAAATTTTCAAACTCAGATCCGAAAACTAGACACTTAGAGCTACAATTTGCTTTTTTTTTGCTGTACGACCATTTTTGTATGAGTTACAGCCTGTTGAAAATCCCCCAAAAATTTGGATTTTTTTCTTGCTCCCTAAATTTTTTTGCAAAGTGTATATATATATATATATATATATATATATATATATATATATATATTAAAATAATTTATTGCTTCCTTTTGCTCTGACATAACCACTGAAAACGCCGACCGGCACGAAACGCGCGTGATACAGCTGCGACCTATGGCAGCTGCTGCAGTTAACCTAACAGCCTCGAATTACGAGAGAACCGTGCGACGTTTGCAAAAGCGCATCTCTATTTTAATAGGATTTTTAAACATCGAAAATAAATTTTCCGACATTCCTAACTCCTTCAAATTAACATATTTGCAAATAATAATTACGGTAATCTACTAGTACAGTCGTGCTGTATATTGGAATCGGAAAAAATTAGAATAAGGCTAGTTTTTTGGCAGGTGATTTTGTAGGTGCCAAGGGTGCTAAAACCAAGTTTGCCTAAAAATCGGGGGGGTAGGGTTTTTTTAGGGGATGGGGGTGGATTAATGCCAAACTACAACCCCCACGAGGCCGGCGCCGGGAGACAAAATGTTTAGAAAAAGCCGGGTTTTATTTTTGTCCATAGCGCCGAAGTCGTGGAAGTTCATTTTGGGGGTGAAAAAGTGGGGTGAAATTTTGTAAAATCAGTTTTCATTCGATAACTCTTTAGAACAAATTCACACAATTTTTGTTCAAATGGAAACGTTGTAGCCCTTGAAAAGACGCATCGATTGAGTATTCGATCAACCCTCTCCAATAATATTTTCACCCCCAAAAGAATTGTTGAAGAATTAACAACAAAAAATTGTTTATTGAATAACTCAAAAACAATCGATTTTTCGGGGATGGTTCAAATGTACGAAATGTAGAGAATAATTTTCTCTATATTTTTGTTCCTATGCACAACTTTTGAATTTTGCTTTTTCGAACCCCTCTCAGGGGTTGAAAATTCAAAGCGAAATTCTGTGCAAACTATTGACCGAAACTAAAGAGATACGAGTTCTGCGCTGTGGACAAAAATCCAGCTGAGGATTCAAGCTACAAATTCTTCCACGGCGGCGAATTCGTGCCGTCAATAGTTTTCGCAGAGTTTCATTTTGAATGTTCAACCCCCGAGAGGGGTTGGAAAATAAAAATTCAAGGGTGGTGCATAGCAACGAAAATATGGAGAAAATTATTCTCTACATTTCGTACATTTGAACCGTACTCGAAAAACCGATTGTTTTTGAGTTATTCAATAAACTATTTTTTTTTTGTTCTTTAACCATTTTTTGGGGGTGAAGATATTATCGGAGAGTGATGATCGAATACTCGATCGACGCGTCTTTTCAAGAGCTACAACGTTCCCATTTGAACAAAAAACGTACGAATTTTTTCTAAAGAGTTATTGAATTAAAACCGATTTTTCAAAATTTCACCCCACTTTGTCACCCTCAAAATGAACTTCCACGACTTCGGCGCTGGGGACAAAACTAAAGCCCGGATTTTTCTGAACTTTTTGTCTCACGGCGCCGACCTCGTAGGGGTTGTCGTTTGGTATTAATCCATCCCCATCTCCTTTCATCCCCTAAAAAAGAATCCTACACCCCGATTTTTAGGCAATCTTGGATTTAGAACCCGCGGCACCTACAAAATTACCTGTCGAAAAACTAGCCTTCTTCTAATTTTCTCCGATTCCGGGTTTTTTCAGCGACAGCACGTCTGTACTATACCGTAGTATACATTTAAAAATGTTCACAATATTCATTCGTACACGTCATTAGCATTTTGCTGCAATCAGTGGGAACTGATAACGTCGCACAATGTATTAGTATGAGAACTTCGTTTCTCCCACCACTCTTAAAAATGATTCAGCAGAAACCTTAAAAAAATATATCGTCATGTACTTATGGACGTTTGTTTGTTTGGGTGGGTGCGTGCCAAATTGGAACTGAATCGGCTAATTGGTTATCGAAATATTGTGGTTGTTGATTTGGAAAGCATAGTTTGGCGAAAAAGGAATTTAAAGTTGCTGCGTCTCGACCGCGCTCCCCGAGCGTTTTGTCATCGGGAAGAGCAGAATTCGAAAATTTACTCCACTAATGCCATTCGTATCGTATTTACCCATAAAGTTAAGTGCATCGAAGCCCGCTTAAATTGTAAAAGTCCCATAACGTCATAATGGCCACGTCTTGATAACTTTCGAATGATAACGGTGATGCTACATTAAGGTAGTCGGCCCAGCCACCTTAAGCAGATCGCTTGACTTTGCAAATTTATATAGCTCAACTAGGAAAGTGAGTAAAAGTTATTTTAAGTCGTTCTTAATCAGTTTTTTATTACGAAGACGAAGGTCGTTGTGAAGTTCCCGTGCCTGGTACAGTTTTCGAGAAAATATCTCGTAAAGGTTATAAGATGCTATTGTACGAGTCATCGTCATGCCGTCATGACAGTTGGTCTGGTAATCGCCATGGGAACGTCCCACTAATCGTCACATGCGTTCAAACTGCTTTGAGGCCTTACATACCTTTGAAAAAAAAAATTGTTTTTTTTTTATTGACTTAAATAATGTATAAACATGTCGAAAATAATATGCAAAAGTTATTTTAGGTGGACATTTTTTTAAGACATGTAGAAAAATTATTTCAAAACTTTAAACGCTTTTTTCATGAAGAAATGTTTTCAAAATCGGGCGGACTCGTAGGTCCTGCATTTTTTGACCGATTGACTTCGAATTTCAACTATAACTTCTTGGATACATTTTATATCGATGTACACACGATTTTTACAATCGCTTAACAATTGCAATTTTTGGAACCGAACAAAGGCCGTTTTTTCAGTCGAAAATGCGACTTTCTTAAAAATCGGGCTACTAGATGTACAAAAATAAATATTTATAATAATCGTGTGTACTTCGGTAGCAAAACTCATGTAGATTACGGGGAAAAGAAAATTCTTCTGGATGTACATGTGCGACTCCAACGAGTTCGCTCGTTGGAGGTACCCACAGATATGTGAAATAAACCCTCTAGACCTCGTTTTGATTGCTTGATTACTATTTTTTTTATGTCCAAAAAGTCTTGTTTTCCGACCATGCAACGGTATATAAGGCCTTAACTAATTATGCAAAGGATCGTAGGACTTTGTTGACTCGATTGTGTCTGCATATAGAACGGCAGAATAATTTTTACGCACTCTTTCACAAACTTTATTATTTTTATTAAAACATTTAATAAAGAGTTTGAAACACAGATTTCTCTTCCATGGAACTTTATTAATTTCAAAAATAAAACTAATTATTGCCTATTACGTCAGAATTATAATTTTTACTTATCTGTAGTCATTATAAATAACTATTTTTTCATAAAATAATTTTTAATATTATTTCGATCGAGTGCCGTTCACCTGTGTTCAAGACATACCCAGTTATCGACATGGTCACGACCCAGTAATCGACAACATTTATTTATGTGTATATCTTTTTACTATCGCGAATATGTGTTTGACGATTACTGGTCCGTGGATCCTTCAGACAATGCTAATTACGGACCCAATATTTCTTTTCTGATTTTCTATAAACTAATATTCGAATCGTAAGACTCTTTTTTTGCTAACATTGTCCCAGTTATCGACAGCCGTGGCGATTAATCGGCAGAGTGTTTATGTTGCTGAATGGGCAATCGTCATCTATGAAAATTCGTTGAAATTAACATAAAACTATAATTTTTTATGCTGAACGCAAAACTAAAATCCTTGTTAATCACGTGAAGGAAAACTTACTTCACGCAAGTCCACAGGCATTCTCAAATCACCCGAGATGTGACAGGGTTCACGTTAACCTCCTAATGAAGGATTTACCCGAAATGACAGCTAGACCCCGTAGCGGAATTTATTTAATTTGATTATTCTTTTATACGTATACTTACGGGTGTGAAAATGTAATACAACATAGTAAATACCTCCTGAACGCTAATATACCACAGATCTGCACGAAGGACTGATTTTTATCTTAAAATACTTATTTAATGCGTAAATATGACGATCGCTAGGAAAAAACAATTGGAAAACACTGATAATATCGAAGTGATTGCCAGTAGATAAATTTTTACGAAAAGAAAAATAATTTCTTGATCAATCTCGCAAAATCGTTCCGAATGATATTTCATTCTCAGGATTTTTGTATCATATACGCCATTGCTTCACATGTATACTAAATTTAAAAAAAACTATGATTTTTACTCCCAATTACATTATGAAGTAAATAGCATATATTTTTAAAATTGACAATAAATACGATGCTTTGGAGAACTCGCGAATGGTTCGGTTATGAGGTGATCGAAGTGTTGGTATTTGGCTCGAGTATGCATAGAAACAGGTGAGATTATCAGTAGCTGCGGCGATTGCTCCTTTCAAATAAACGCCGGGACTACGTGACATGCCACTAATCCACTGCTTATTGTTCAAACGCCGACAAGCGACGAAGAAGTGAAACATTATTCGCTGAAAGATGAAAATTCATATGCAAAGAATTCGCATTGTGGTTTATATATATTTGCCTTTTTAAGTCGTAGCAAAGTTTTACACCCAGCGATTCGGTTTTTTGCGCCGTTCGTCCAAGGCATGATCGTACCGGCATTTATTACACAGCTACAGCGTTGGAAAAATTAAATACTGTCCTCTCAAATTGGAATTCAAAAAAATAATTACCCGCATGATCTTTTCATAAAAGTCTACAATTTTAATATAAGTATACTTATAAGGATACTTACAGAGAAATTGTATATAAGTACTCTATTATGTACAAATTGTATATTTGTCTCTAAGTATATTTTTACTGACACTAAACACTGTTTACTGGCTGAGTCATTTCAATGTAGCTGTGTCGGCTATATTATAATTGCCTTGCGAACAAGCAAATTATTTTTATATCTATCTTTACACGGGTGCTCATTGTAAACACCATAACGTTTTCCGTAGTGTAGACGATGAATTTTAAAGCTTAATTGATTAATCTTAGTAACTTTTATGTTTTGTTAAATTAAGTTTTTGAGCGGATTGTCATGGACTCATAAATCGGAGCAGTTATTAAGTACTTGACGTATATTTCATACTTCTGTTATCACGATATGCTTTTTTCGTAAATATACTAAACAGTCGATAGAAATACATTAATCCTATTCAAGCTATCATTGGTAGGTCGATTATTATTTTTTTTTTTTTTAATGATTGCTCGGTCAATCGCCGAGTATCTCTTGCAATGGTTTTTTTTTCCTGACCTTTGCAATCGGTATTCCATCGTTCCATCTGTGTGTATAATGTTCCATCACATTATAAACATAGTTACTTTTATTTTCGAAATAAAAAAAACGACATTTTCACGGATTCGCTTATTTTCCGATTATGAGGCGACAATGCAGTTGGGTGCAATATGCACAGAGGTAGCAGCGGTTATCAGGAGTTTTTCCGGTACCTCCTTTCGGATAACCACCAGGACTACGTGACGTTTCACTAATTCACTGCTCATTGTAAGAACACGGACAAGCGACAAAGAAGTGAATAATCATTCGCACAAAGGTGGAAATTCATATGCAATGCATCGTGATGCATATACATTTGCCTATATAAATCTGAGCAGAGCTTCAAATTCATACATTGTCGTCTTTTCCCGTCTCGTGCAATCAACACTGGTAGCCTCCAAGCAGAGCAAATTTATCCAAAGCACGATCTCACCGAAGTTCGTTACGTGGATACCACCATAAAAGAATCAATAAGGTAACATTCTTCTCAAGTCGAATTTGGAAAATATAATCTCACAGATTTTTGTTTTAACTTGAATTGTAAGAGTTCCCATTAAAAGACAGTCAAGTTATATATGTATAATAGACTGATTCAAAAAAAAAATTTATTTTTTTTTCCTTCGGGATTCTCGTGCTATTGTTGGGCACTAATAAAAGAAAATTTCTCTAAAAAGATGGGCGCGGTCACTCAATTTTTAGAGGTGGCTATCTCGACTTTTTTGTATTTGAATTTTTTTTAACGAACGTATTGCATTTAAGCATAGTCACGGCTTCGGGTTCTGGATAAAAATCACATCCAGCAGCTATTTCGTAACAAAAATAAACTCTAACAATTTGAAAAGATTGCAATATTCACAATTTAAATCCAGGTAGATCAATAATGGCATCTATACTACTCTCTTTATTCATGTAGATTTATATATACGCATTAACATTTCGCACTTTTTACGAAAAATTAAATTATAAGCTTTTATTCATAAATCGTATATTTACATTTTCAAAATGCTACACTTATATTATCTTCAAACTCATTTATATTTCTTCCCAGCCACTGTACATAAAATCGCGCATACCACTGCGCAAGTCACTGCACATCTGTGGCGCCATTTTGTATTGGCGCAGCGCATTTGTAAGTGGTGTTGTTTTTTTTTCTTTTCAATGTGGCTCAAGTAAAGACAATTTTAAACAATGGCTCGGAAAAACGAAGACAACATAATTTGGCTAATCGGCAAGGAAATTCCGAAAATAAGTACCCGTCATTTACCGTCAAATCGGAAAGTTTTCAGTTTGTTCTTTTACAAACATAAGAGAGAACAACTGACCATACGTCGAAGTGCACACGAAACAATGAAAGAAGTTTTCGAACAATGGAAATGTGCTGAAATTCCAACGCGTAGATTGAATAACGCAATCGTGAAATTAATAAAACTCCATCTAGTCTGGAAAAAACGTTTAAAAAATCGGGTTAAAAAGAATTTGTCCTCACGAATATTGAAGGAGCGTAAATTTAAGAGAGATTTGGACAAACTGTTCATCGTTGCACATTTTCGTTCTGCCCAAAATGTTAACGAACTTGAGCGGTTATTTTTGCTATCACACGTTTCGGTTATTTCTCCATTGTGACGGCAACTTCTTTTAAACCCGATTGTTTTAAAGTTTTTTCCAGACTAGATGGAGTTTTATTAATTTCAAGATTGCGTTATTCAATCGACGTGTTGGAATGTCAGCACATTTCCATTGTTCGAAAACTTCATTCATCGTTTCGTGTGCACTTCGACGTATAGTCAGTTTTTCTCTGTTATGTTTGTCAAAGAACAAATTCAAAACTTTCCGATTTGACGGTAAATGACGGGTACTTATTTTCGGAATTTCCTTGCCGATTAGCCAAATTGTCTTGTCTTCATTTTTCCGAGCCATTGTTTAAAATTGTCTTCAATTGAGTCACATTGAAAAAAAACAACACCACGATGCGCGATGTTATGCACAGTGGCTGGGAAGAAATATAAATGAGTTTGAAGATAATATAAGTGTAGCATTTTGAAAATGTAAATACATGATTTATGAATAAAAGCTTATAATTTAATTTTTCGTAAAAAGTGCGAAATGTTAATGCGTATAAATAAATCTACATGAATAAAGAGAGTAGTATAGATGTCATTATTGATCTACCTGGATTTGAATTGTGAATATTGCAATCTTTTCAAATTGTTAGAGTTTATTTTTGTTACGAAATAGCTGCTGGATGTGATTTTTATCCGTAACCCGAAGCCGTGACTATGCTTAAATGCAATACGTTCGTTAAAAAAATTCAAATACAAAAAAGTCGAGATAGCCACCCCTAAAAATTGAGTGACCGCGCCCATCTTTTTAGAGAAATTTTCTTTTATTAGTGCCCAACAATAGCACGAGAATCCCGAAGGAAAAAAAAATAATTTTTTTTTTTTGAATCAGTCTAATGTATAAGTATACTTACACTCATACTTACCACAGTTTACTGGCCGGACAATCTTGACATTGCTATGCCTGCTATACTTTTATTGTCTTGCCAACGAGCCATTTGTTTTTACATCTATTTTCACTACGAGTGGTTGTTGCAAGCATCATAGAGTTTTCCGTCAGTGTATATGATCAATTTCGATGCCTAATCGATTCAGCTGAGTGAATTTGGTCTTATGTTAAAAAAAAAGTTTCCTAACCGATTATCATAAACTCTTCGAACCGAGCAGTTATTAAGAATTTGAAATACATCAAGTACGTTTTTATTGCGGTTTTTATTCGCTCTGCTAAATAAATTTGACAATGGAATTTCCTAACGAAAATACTTTTAGGCGTACGTTTGCGAGCCCAAGGAATTTTTCGAAGAACGGCAATCATGAAGATCACTGTGTTATTAGTGTGCTTCGCAGTTGGCGGTAAGTACATTGAAAATGACTCGTGAAAGGTTGGAGTTAGAATTTTCTTGGAAAACTAGTATGACTTTTTGCACGAACGACCGTTCGTAAAGCCAATACAAGAAACTTCAAAACCTGAACGGCATTAACGAATCAATTAAAGATAAAACAATAGAGGGTCGCAATTATTGAACGATTATTTCTCACCATTGATACTCAGAACGTAATGTAACCATAAAAGAGGATATACCTTTGCATGTTTTATATTTATTGTTTGGCGTTAACGACCATGTACGTAAGCATTTTTGTAAGTGCGAACATTAGGATCGCTAAAGAATCATCAATAATTGTGTTTCACCACAACTATTGCTTACAATCCCATTGCGTTCCTAAAATGCTTGCCCTGTAGGCTTTTCAATTTTTGCTTTGTTGTTTCCCCGAATCCGTGTATTTTCTAATCAACATCTCAACGGCAGTCATTCTAATTAAAACATTTTTTTCCGCTATTGGATGTTAAGGGAGCCCCGTTAGTGTAACGCAATTGTCAAAGTTTTTTTCTTCCGAGTTCAATGCCTCTGTATACACTGATAGAAAAATTCTGGTGTTATGAACTAATCGCGTTTATTTGATTTTTGTTTATTTGAATCAACTAGATTTTTCGTAGAATCAAATTTTTCCTATCGCTTTCCATTATTGAAATTATTTAATTTAAATATATTATTCAATTCAATATAATATATTAAATATATTTATTCAAATCAAAATATATTCAATATCGTCCAATGACTAAATATTTTATTTAATCCTAATAAATCAGTCATTCGGTTTCATTTGCTAAAAAAACATTTTAGTTGAATTTACTAAATGGAACCACTTGATTTTGAAAAAATTAAATTAAATAGAATTTTCGTAGAGTCAACCATTTGTCTATTTGATTGTCTTTATTGCAACACACATATCAAAGAGGTGTGGGGGTAAAGAGGGGGGTGAGAGAATATATATATATATATATATATATATATATATATATATATATATATATATAGATTATGTTACACTGCCAAACAAAAAAAATTAATTTAAGTAGGATCTATTTAAATCAAATAGGTTTTTTCCTTGGCTCACGGCCTACTACGATCTTATTTGTTTCAAAGATATTTTTTATTTGTTTCAGCTATTCGTTTTAAATATTGAATATATTCAAATTGAATAAATAAATATTCGATTCAACTAAATCTCTATTTGCTTACAATATACACTGTAAATCTAAGTGTACTATATACATAAAATATTTCATAAATCCAAAATACAATGAAATACTTAATTGAGAGTTTTACGTCAGCCATTTTGTATCGTAATTCGTCATTCCCTGGCTTTTTGAGATGATTTCTATCGAAGAAAATATTTCACCTATATGGGAATCGAACCTAGAACCTACCTACTCATAGCTACGCACGCTGCCCCTATGCTACCGAGTGCCTGTATCATCTTACAAGGAACATCCCTCAGGGGACACCCTTTGCTTTTGTTGAAATTTGGATATGTTATAAAGCACCGAAAAGTAAGCGATACGTATTGTTTTTTTCGGCAAAAACGGTTTTAAGGGGTAAAACGAACCCTCGAAAACAGGAGTGTTTTTCGTTTTTCGTCGATAACGTTATCGTTCTCATCTCCGTTGTATAGCGCGCAAAAAAATAAACATTGTTGCAATTTGAAATTTTTAAATATTTCGTATCGTTAAAACGTTATCGACGAAAAACGAAAAACATCCCCATTTTTGAGGGTACGTTTCAGCCCATAAAAACGTTTTTCCGCCGATTAAAAAAATACGTATCGCTTGCTTTTCGGTGCTTTATAAAATATCCAAATTTCAACAAAATTGAAGGGTGTCACCTGAGGGATGTTCCTCGTTAGTCGCAGATGAGGCTAAGATACCAAACGAATTCCTATAATTATTTGCTGTATCACATAATCTATATCAATTAGTTAATATAATTGTGATAATTAGAAAATATTATCGAATAACACGCTGTATATTTTTCTACACTGACAGAAAAATTCTATTGATATGAACTAATCGCGTTTATTTGATTTTTGTTTGTTTGAATCAACTAGATTTTTCGTAGAATCAAATTTTTCCTATTGCTTTCCATTATTGAAATTGTTCACTTTAAATATATTTATTTATTCAAATCAAAATATATTCAATATCGTCTAATAACTAAATATTTTACTTAATCCTAATAAATCAGGTTTCTTTTGCACAAAAAACAATTTAGTTGAATTCACTAAATGGATCCATTTGATTTTGAAAAAGTTAAATTAAATAGAATTTTCGTAGAGTCAACCGTTTGTCTATTTGATTGAATGGTCCGTCTTTATTGCAACACACATATCAAAGAAGTGTGGTGGTAGAAGGGGGGTGAGAGAATATATATATATATATATATATATATATATAGATTATGTTAGAAAAATATACAGCGTGTTATTCGATAATATTCTCTAATTATCACAATGATATTAACTACTTGATGTAGATTATGTGATACAGCAAATCATTATAGGAATTCGTTTGGTATCTTAGCCTCATCTGCGACTAACGAGGAACATCCCTCAGGTGACACCCTTCGATTTTGTTGAAATTTGGATATTTTATAAAGCACCGAAAAGTAAGCGATACGTATTGTTTTTATCGGCGGAAAAACGTTTTTATGTGCTGAAACGCACCCTCAAAAATGGGGATGTTTTTCGTTTTTCGTCGATAACGTTTTAACGGTACGAGATATTAAAAAATTTCAAATTGCAACAATGTTTATTTTTTTGCGCACTATACAATGGAGATGAGAACGATAACGTTATCGACGAAAAACGAAAAACACTCCTATTTTCGAGGGTTCGTTTTACCCCTTAAAACCGTTTTTCCGCCGAAAAAAAAATACCTATCGCTTACTTTTCGGTGCTTTATTACATATCCAAATTTCCACAAAATCGAAGGGTGTCTCCTGAGGGATGTTCCTTATAAGATGATACACGCACTCGGTAGCATAGGGGCAGCGTGCGTAGCTATGAGTAGGTACGTTCTAGGTTCGATTCCCATATAGATAAAATATTTTCTTCGATAGAAATCATCTCAAAAAGCCAGGGAATGACGAATTACGATACAAAATCGCTGTCATAAAACTCTCAATTAAGTATTTCATTGTATTTTGGATTTATGAAATATTTTATGTATATAGTACACTTAGATTTACAGTGTATATTGTAAGCAAATAGAGATTTAGTTGAATCGAATATTTATTTATTCAATTTGAATATATTCAATATTTAAAACGAATAGCTGAAACAAATAAAAAATATCTTTGAAACAAATAAGATCGTAGTAGGCCGTGAGCCAAGGAAAAAACCTATTTGATTTAAATAGATCCTATTTAAATTAAATAATTTTTTTTTGGCAGTGTAATGAAGATCTCACTTACCGATGTTTCGAAAAATAATATTCATTTTATATCGAAAATCAAAATTGGCAGTCATCACAATTGACGTATAGGCACATATTTCGAATAATTGGTAAGAAATACACCATTTTCCGATTCAATGTGGCCGCAAAAATCGGCCATAATCAATTTGCTTCGAAAGCATTCACAATATTGCTGCTCAAACACACACAGAAATATCAATGAACAGTTGATTAAAGGGTTAGGCCACCCTAGAGGCCGAAAAAATAGGCTTTTTGGGGATTTTTTTCTCAGAAAAACTCTATATTGATTTTTGGCCAAATGGCGCACTTCTAAAGTGGAAAGTGAAAAATTTGCTTAAAAAATCGTCAGATGATTGTTAATAACAAATGAACTATGTAATATAAAAAAAAATCCTACGTACTTCCATAGACAATGTGTTTTTCAAGATATATTCAACATTTCAAGTGAATCGGTTGAAAATTGTCTGAGTTATGTTGTCGGCCAGCTTAAAAAATGCAGTTTTGAGATAAACGCTCCACAGCCGCCATTTCTAAATTAATCGCTTCAATGAAAATTGTTGTATGCAGTCACTGATATGTATGATGAACAACCTTTTTTGTAATACCGATTTATTTTGTAGTTTTTCTGGAAAAAAAATCCCCAAAAAGTAGGGGTGTGCGGGTAGCAGAATTGGCCGGGTCGGGTCGAGTCGGGTAATTAGACTATTATTCGGATCGGACGGGGCTACTCGAACTTCATCGAGTACCCGAGTTTTTCGAGTACTCGTCTGACATCGGGTACTCGATTCATATTATAGATTGCGCCACGGTAACGTACCAAAACCGACGAAATAGACTCTAGCTTTATGTTCTCTACCCTTCGCCGATAGGTTGGAGTTCATAAGAAATACAAATAATTGATTTAATCATTTTAGTTTTTTACAATTTTTTTCCAATTTTTACAATTTTTTTCCGGCAATTTACAATTTACAATTTTTTTCCGGCAAACTTCTTTTAAGACACGCGCATTTCCGGAAATATCGACATATTTGACTGTCGAAAAACTGAATAAAAGCAAGATTCTTCGTCGAATTTTCATTAATTCTGTTCAGTGCTAACTGGTAATTTCGGCGATTAATTCTTCTTAATTTAATTTATTGTCATTTTTTATTTTTTTTTCCAGGTAAAACTTGTTCTTTAAACGCTCATATCTCTGAAACTAATCAAGATATTTTCAATTTTAAAACGTCAAATGGCACGTACATTCCCCTCGCTTCGAATAAACGCAGGGCGTTGAATATCGGTCTCTTTGGGTTTTTGCACCATTTAAAACCCACGTTAAAAAATTCAAAACTTTAAGGCGTTTGCCGGAACAGAAGATATGTATTGTAATTTTTTTCCTTTTGCACACTTTTTAGTGATGCCAAAACGCAACTTTCCCGCGCTATTACGATACGATCCGCCAAAAGTGACCGTTTTTCACTCCGCCCTAAGAGACACACACACACACACACACACACACACACACACACACACACACACACACACAGAATAGAAAAGTGACAGGAAAAAAGATTCTTTACAGTATTATCATTTATTCGTTTTATCGCCTTCTTCGAGTTTTCGTTTTCTCCCATTATTTGGTCGATACACCTAAATAAAAAATAAATATAAATATAAATAATAGATACGGATCTCCAAGTCGTTTACGAATATTCGAAGTTTAAAAGTACTCGACGTTTACGAGTACCAAAAATTTGATAGTCCCCGATTACCAAATTCGGGCACCCGATAGTGGCGGGTAATGCAGAAACGTAAGCCGTCGGGTACTCGACCCGACCCGAACATCGGGTAAACGAGTGAATCGGGTACCCGCACACCCTTACCAAAAAGCCTATTTTTTCGGCCTCTAGCGTGGCCTTAATGGCAACAAATTATTTTCATACGCATTGTCACAGGAACCATAGGCGCCCGTCTCAAACGCGTCACCGGTGGAGAGGAGATCAAAATTAAAGACGCACCTTATTTTGTATCGTTAAAACGGTACGGGAGACATGTATGCAGCGGTGCGTTGATAAGCACCCGGCATGTTCTTACTGCCGCACACTGCGTGTTGGATAAGTCATTCAGGCCAATGTATTACATCGTAGTGGTAATCGGTACGGATGTACATGATAAAAGAAATGTTGGACACAAGATATTAAACATCTCTGCACACGAAGGCTTCTTCCCAGAGAGAAGAAGCGCGTGCAACATAGCTGTTGTAACGGTACGAGAACGAAAAATATTTATTCCATGTACCGTATCACTTTGATTTATGAGTCTGAATCTGTACGACATCGGAATTCCTTATACATCGAAACACTGAATTACAAAATCATGAATGCACTTTGTGCATCCGGTTGTAGTTCCGGGGCTACTCTGCAAATCAAGGTCGTCGCATAAACCAAAGCCTAATCGTCTGAACGTTTTACCAGTTTTCTCCCAATACATTGCAGTTATCAGCGGACGTCGTACGGAATGAAAAACAACACGAAATAGCATTGCCAAATGCAGAACCACGGTGGCATACGGATGCCACATTGGTGGGATTTAAAATATTAAAAACAAAATTCTCGGGACGTGGTCTGCGAAAATTGAGCGTGCGTATATACCCTATCGCCCCAACTTCGAACAATTCGGATGATTATGGTCCGATTATTTATGGAACGATAAGGACACCCCAATGTATAAGCAACGTGAGTACTTGCGCTGGGTAACCTGTTCCTGTACTGACCTCGTGAATCAATTTTCTTCGTGTCACGTGAGATGTTTCCATTAAACGCTCGAATGCACAAACGCTTTAGAACCACGGATCTGAGTCATTACCATTCTGCATTTTAACACACGTAGCCACAAAGAATATCTACCGATGAAAATGAAAGAAGATACAGGCGGGTGTTTGTCTACAAGCAGATGAGATGAACTTACGGTTGTATCTGTGGATTATCAAGATCAAGTAGCTTGTAAAAAATAATAATCAAGGCTGGTAAAGAGTAATAGGGAACCTTACTGCCAATTTTTCTCACTAGAGAGGACATTGTATTGTAACGTAAACAGAACATGCTGTTTAGTGAGATTCTCTTTGGTTTTGCCCGTGATTCTACGACGACTGTTGAATTTTCTTTAAACAAATTTTTTGTCGTGAATAATTTGTGACGAATATGTGCACTTGAACGCAGGCACGAAAGCGTTCATTTGTTTCCTAAAAACGAAAAACTTCTCAACCAATGGGAAACTGCTACACTTCGCAATCACTTTACAGCCACAAAATATTCAAAGCTATATTCTAATCATTTTAGATCTGCAGACTATAGAAATGAAGGATTCGTTACAGCTCAGTGTATAAACATAATATTTTTGACGCTATTTACTTCTAAAAGTATATTACAAAGTAGTTGATCATCATAACCTAAAAATTTCTATTTGAAATATTTAAAAAAATTGTATCGTCCTGGTATTATTTTATTACATAATACTCACCTAGCTCATTTTCATTCTTTACGGGGATGAAACGCAGCTAGAAAATACTGAACAAGGGGTTATACCTTCCCTGTTTGTTTGGAGCAAAAAATAAACTTTAAAGAATGAACAGAGAAGGAAAAGAGTAAAAGCCGTTTTTTCAATTCTCGTATAGTCAAATATCGGTAATTATTGTCCATTATGTCCATTCGTATAATTTTAATACAAGACAGACATCGTGAAAATGTACCGCGCGCGTTGACAGCTTCTTTTGTTTACGTGGCGCTATCTGCGCTGAACTTGCGTAAGGTTCCCTATTGGAAAAAGGGCTGATTTCTGTATCTTCTAAAACAATAGTCTCATTTCGAACGTCACAAAAAGTACGGAATACAAATTGGTCCAAACGACATTTGAAATTGAAAAAAATTGAACGATTGCACGCAAATATTTCTACAGTACGAGTTTTAAATTTCGATTCCGTTGCGATGGATGCCTATATCATATTTATGGTATCAATATAATCGTTTGGATTTCATTCGAAAATTTTACGAATAATCTCATGGGAATATCTTAGAAAAGATACTGTCTACTTATGCATCGGCCTAAGGATAATAAATCAGCGATAGATATGTATATATACTTGTATATAGCTTGCTTTATACGCTTTCCATTGCAGTCGGATCTTGGCGCGGCACTGGTTCATGAAGACAGAATAGTTGGAATAGCTTCGAGGCAGCCTCCTCGATACATCCGTGCCTGCGACTTCGTAAACGTTCTAAAATTCAAAACATTCATAGAAGAATCCATGGAAATGAAACCGTCTCCAACCGGAATTTCGTCGCACCCAAGCGTCGTCGATTTTGATGACATAGAATAGGAAACGGAAAGGAAATAAGTAAAAGTGATTTTCGACAATCTTCTACGACTCGAAACATTGCCTAATTCTTTCCTCAAAACGTTGGTTTTTACATACATTTTTTCGCTTCGTTGTTGCCACTTACAACAGATACACACATCACTCGGGGGGACTTACTTCGATGTCCTGAGCTGAGGAATTTTTCCTCATAATTTACAGGATTTATTTACATAAATCCTGTAAATAAATTTGATTGGAAAAACGTTTTCTGCAAATGCTCGATTGTTTCGTGGGAAGCAATCTATGACGATATTCATGTTTTTTCAGCGAGGCGCTTACTAGATTCCGCTGTAAACTTCGATATCTTGAATTAGAACATACTGTTTTAATTGTCGCAGAAAATAATAAGACTAACATTGTAATGACGCAAGATACGAATGATATCCGTATTGTCAGACTTCCGGCACTTACACACAATTGTTCGTCACTTACACACAATAGACACACACAATACACACAAGATACGGTCCGAGCTCCGCCTCAACGATCAATCACAAAAGCAGGGTGATCGTGTTTCTCTCTCGTGCTCATTTGGAACAGTCAAGGTGCGTTCTCCTCGCACACCCGAACGATAATACACCCAAGTGGGGATCCTTTCATTATAATATATAACAATATTGTGTGCATATATATAATAAATAAAATATAAATAATATTAATAAAGCACATATTAATTAAACAACTTGTGTTGTTTTATTCACATTGGCTTATTATATAATAAGCACATCAGATATAATAATTATATAAGTAAAACACGAGTTATTTTATTATGGAAACTTATGATTTGCCTGTTATGTTTAAAAATATAGCTAATTATAATGAAACACGAATAAAGCGATAAACCAACCGTAATGTATCTCGTAATGTATTTATTATTCGGATGCGCGTTACTCTGTTTTCCTGTTCAATAATAATAATAATAATACATAATAATAATAACATGTACATTAGGGCGTGCGGGAAAAAATCGATACTCTGTTTTTCTGTTGCATCCACCAAAAAAAGGTGAATTAAGGTAAAAAATGAAGAATGCTCGAAGGAGAGCTCAAAAAAATATTATTTCGAATGGCGCATTGCATTTGAATATTTTCCATAAGAATAACCCATGAAAATATTGGGATTTCTGAATGTGGTAGTGCAACTCGTCAGGAAAAAATCACACAAAGATGTCATTAACATATTCTCATGGAGAATTGAATTTCCAACAAAAAAGTTTTTACGAAAAATTAGCTCAGAACAACTGTTCAAGCGGAATCGCTGTCTGAAATTGAATTGATAGAAAAAAAAATAATTCAGAAGGCTGTAAAAATCGAATTTTTCGCTTTACGAAAAAACTTTTTGGGTTTTTTTTTGTAAAGAAAGAATCAAGTATAACAAGAAATATAAAAGAAACGACGTCCATCATTGATCGTGTTTCGAAAAGTTTTATTGAATTAATTTGGTTTAATAAGATAAAATGATTCGTTTTTACATTATAATGCTTGATAATCATCGCTCCTTTTTTAAGAGTCTGTTGCAATTAGGGTATTTCTGTCGATGATTTTGCACTACGCCCAATAAATATTGTAGCTGCTCTTCGTTTTTTGTTAATGAACCGTTATATGCTTCTATCAAAGTGACACCACGTTCGGCTACGTTATTAACGACTTTTGGATTTAAAAAATCTAAGCAACTCAAATAAGTGGAATTTTCCGGCCATAATTCAATATTTACTCTCAAAAAATCATGAGGTAAATTTAATTGCTGGGAAAGAAATAAGGATTCTTGAGTAACGAAATCGCTTATGACTTTCAGCTCTTTCAGCACCATTTCCCAATCATTTTTTAAAATAATTACTCGCTCGGAAGGATTTTTGGATTTTTCTCGAGAATGCAGAGCTTGTACCATTTTTGCCTTCACACTTATCGGTACAGCATTGTCAAAATACGACAAAGCAACAATTTTCTCGTTAAAGTACCACAAGTGACTAGCTAACTTTTTCGAGGCAGCCTCCCCTACTACAGGATTCACTTCGCAATAACGAATGAAATTTTGTAGCAGTGACAGATCTTGATTTGGGGGCGAAATGTCGCGGTTTCCCGTTCGTGGCGCTAGCGTGAAGCTTGTAATTTTGCACTACGAGCTACCGCATGCTGCCGCTAGGTGGCAGCGTGTGCTAGGGCGCGCACGCCGCTTAAATAAAAAAAATAATTTCAGACAGCGATACCACTTGAATGGTTGTTCTAAGCTATTTGTTCGTAGAAACTTTTTTTGTAGGGAATTCAATTCTCTATCAGAATATCTTAATGACATTTTTGTGAGATTTTTTTCTGAAGAGTTTTACTACGACGTTCAGAAATGCCAATATTTTCCTGTGTTATTCTTATGGAAAGTATTCAAATGCAATGCGCCGTTCGAAATAATTTTTTTTGAGCTCTCCCTCGAGGATTCTTCTTTTTTTACCTTAACTCACCTGTTTTTGGTGGATGCAACCGATAAAAAATATATCGATTTTTTTCCGCACACCCTAATGTACATGCAAGAAACCGGGCGAATGCGGTAATGTTGGCTCTACATGCTGGGGTTGTCTTTTCAACACGTGCTTATTATATGTATACCCATGAAAACTCGTGATTTGCAAGTTACGTTTAAAAATGAAGCTAAATATGAATTAAATTAAGCGATGAACCGACCGAACTAGCCGTCGAGCCTAATTGAACCCCAAGCGCGGCAATCACTTAAATATGAGAAGATTATATTTTTTGCCAACTGATGGTGTGGCGAAGTTGGTGGAACGCTAGATTACTGTATTGAAGGTTCTGCGTTCGGGCCTCGGTAGTTTTCATTTTTTTTTCTTTTGCGTTTGTATAGGTATCTGGTTGTACGAGCGAATTGAAGCAGTTTCAACCAATCAACGTACTCGTCCAATCTCAAAAGAACTCGAACAAATATAACATGGAAGAATATATTTTTTAATTTACTGCCATCAATAGTTGAAGCTTGTTTTATAATTCCTACCTAGAGTGTTTATTTTTTCCCTTTATCTCATTGACTCGCGAGGAGTCATCTCCATTATTATACACATAGTTATATAGCTGCCGTGCTGGTGTACACGACAGATATATTTGTGTTTGACAGGCGCAAACAGTTTTGCCGCCATAACACGGTCAGTTTCACCGTATGCAGTTTTGTATTACTATATATTATCGGTTCTCAAGAACACTAGCAACGCCTGCGGCGGAACTGAGCACTACACCTCTGCGACCGATTGAAAGAACTGTTTGGGGGCGGTATTCATAGTCAGATCTCAAATGCACTCCAAGATCGTCTTCGCCAAGACGATCTCATTAGACCGCGGCGTTCTTAAGATGCCGTATATTTCATAGTTCCGAAATAAGATGATCTTCGTGAAGACGGCGCTGCTGAAGATGGTCTTATTTGAACGGAAGCCGTCTTGACAAAGCATTTGCTTGAGACCGTGCTTGTTCGGTGTTTGGGTAATATCGGAAATTTACCGTTGTATCGACCAATCATAGATGAGAACGCGGTTTTACGAGCCGCCATATGTGAAATTTGATAAATGTCAAAGTGAATAAGGTCTCAGCAATTGCTTTGTCTATTGTACTCGAATAATTATTTTTGAATAATAACGAAATCGAAATCCAAAATGACCTCGAAAAGCAAGCATTATACCCCGCTTGAACGGAAATTATTGCTGAATTTTATAAGTGAACAGAAAGACATCATAGAAGCCAAGAAAAGTGATGCATCAACGCTAAAAATGAAAAAAGTCGCGTGGGAGAAAATTACAGAAAAATACAACAATTCGAAAGAAGTTATACACACGGTAAGTGAAATAATCTTTTACTTCATGAATGTTTTATTTTTAAGTTACGACGAACGCAACAAATTTCCTAATTATACTTGAGTTCGAATTTCCTCAGAGAACAATGGACCAATTGAAAAAAATGTGGATCAATCTCGAGCACATCCAACGAGATGCCTTGACTCAAGAGAAGCAGGCTTGTATGGCAACTGGAGGTGGTCCGCCATTGCCTCCTTCTGAACTCGACCCAGAAGTAGGCATGATCGTTCCTCATTTAATGGATGTGGCACCGACAAATTTTTCATCAAATATAGTCGTTGAAGATGAAGAGGGTAATTAAGCGTTTTACTCATTCTACATTACTCGTACCTAGATATAATAGATGGTAACGAATGAATAGATCAACGATGTTTCACAATGTTTCCCTAATTAGTTATATAATTTAAATCCACTAATAAAGACGTACAATTTATAAATTATAAAGACATGATATCTCGCAAAGTAACCAAAATGCGATGTATAATATAGTATATATAAAAAGTGCATGGTGTTTTTTAGTTGCAGATTACTTGATCAAAGTTATGAAGCAGCGAAATGATGGAAGTGTAACCGATGAAGAGTATTTAGATGAAGCTTTATTGATGGAAACTCAAGACAATTGCGAAGGCGAGGACGTGCACGCATCTGGATGTTCAAGTGAAATCAATCAAGGTAAAATAAATAAGTGAAATGATTCCCTAGTTACGAATGTTAGTACAAAAGTGCAATCATTTTATAATTACATATAAGTGGATAATTTGTATTATTCCAGTAATCCCTGCGCACCGTCGAGAGAAGTACGGAGCGGATATTAAACAACATCCAAGAAAGAAGTCTGTGTCTATCGCGTCATCTGCCAACAGAAAAATATCACGAGAGGCCGAAAAACTGCATAGGATTGCGGCGCTCTGTCAGCAAGACCAACTCTTGTTTCAGATAAAACGAAATCATGAAATGAAGGTTGCAAAAATGACAGAACGTCATTTAAGCAGGATACATGAATTGCAAATCGAAAAATATGAATTCGAATTGAGAAAAGCCAAAGCTAAAGCCGAACTAGCAGAATTTTTATTTGCCAAAGAAAAAAACGATGTATAGGTTTTATTTTATCGGGTTTAAGGACAATTCAATTAAGTGTTACTAATAAGTTATTTTATCAATTATAATTCAACTGTAGTAAAGATTTGTTTAGGTTCGTGACTAATATATAGATATTAATAATATAACCAAAGCATCTACGATATCCTTAATACTTTCGTTGATTTTATTGGGAACTTTATAAAAGTTTGTTACAATATTATAATTTGTTCTGATATACGGTTATAAAATAAATATATATATATATATATATATATATACATCAGAACAATATATGTTTTCACACATTATTGGATTGCGTCATAATACCGGATGCAATAACATAATTCATAGCCCAGACAAAATATATTTATTAATTTTGCAATCGTCTGCAAATTATACATTCTTGAAGTTAAAAAATCTATTATACTTGGCATCGCGTAACGCTCGCGAAGAGCGCGAGTGCGAGAAAGAGCGCTGAGAAGCAGAAACTGATTTTTCTTCCTGACGTTTCGTATAACGAGAATAATACCATTTAAATCATGCTCTCTAATGGAAGAATTTACCGATCGAACGACTGATCTACACGTTTAACTTCTTTCTTTTATTGAAAGAGCCGCTCGATTAAAGCTTCTCGAATCAGGAAACCCTCTCTAGGCTGCCAATGTAGGGGTTGACCCGGGATTACTTCTTCCTCGTCGATTGGATCTTCTTCCGGAAGAATGTTATCCAGAGTAAGGGATAAATTGTGCAAGACAGCACACGCTACGACTATTATGGTACTGCATATTAATTTTGTGGCAAGGCCTTTCGATAGGCATGGAAATCTGCGTTTCCATATTCCAAATGTCCTTTTAACGACTTGTCTTGTCCTTTGTTGTACAATGTTGTAGCTATTTGGAATTAAAGAGTTGCAGAATCAATTTTTTTGCATCCATCTTTTAACGATTAAAGTAATCTTTCTCATGTGTACCTTCGCTCTGCATCTGTCAGAGGATTGCCCAGGGGTGTAAGCAAAAACGGAAGGCAAGGATATCCAGCATCTCCAACAAGGGCTCCGGTTAGCTGCCCCTCATAATATTTCATATAAAGCCTAGAATTTTGAAAAATTCGGCTGTCGTGCTGGCTTCCGGGCCATTCTGGAACGATATCCAAAAATTCCATGCGCGGACCTACTACAGCCTGTACGATTAGAATTTTAGATGGTTCTTATTAACAAACAGATATAATCGCAATCCTGTGGACTCCATTAGCAATGCGTATAAAATATACCTGGACATTTAACGAAAAATATCCCTTGCGATTTCTGTAGACTTCTTGAATGTTTTCGAATTTTGTATGTGATAAGCGTATGTGAGTGCAGTCGATAGCGCCGTCAATTGCAAGAAGACCGATGCCGTCTCTGTTGGCTCCAAGTTGCCGAAAAAGTTACCGATTTTCTAATCGAGTTTCTTCTGACATTGGCATTTTAATAACGGTGAACATTTCAGCCGCAAGTAACGTAGAAATCCTAAATATTATCCTTGACACTGTTGATAGTGACACAGATATCAAATCTGCATTGACGAGCTGCACAGAATAATGTATAATTATAAATTACTTGTTATAACCAGCGAATATAATATTATGAATTATTTTTTGTTAGCACCAAACTAGATGTACAGTTTGCGGAAACAAGACTTACCTGAAAACTTTCCGTAGCGTAGAATCGCAGACAAATTAACAATTGAAATTCTGGTGAAATTGGTAGTCCATGATTATTAACTTTAAGTAAATTATTTCGGATCCTGGGTAATATCCCATGTATGATGCTATATTTAGAAAACCGAAAACGTCGTTTAAATTCAGTTTCGCCATAGAACTCGAATGGATTCTGGCCGTCTCGCATGTATCGTTTTGGAGTACGCGGGACTTGTTGAACATTTTCTTCTTCAGATGATTCGTCCGAATCCGTATAATCCATGTTATCCGTATTATTCAGATTCAGCAAATCGTTGAAATGGGACATTGCAATAATTCGATTGATTGCGTAGTCCAAAATTCCCGATTTACTTATTCACTGCATTTCTAACCTCAATTACCACTTTCACATGTACCACATAACAACTTGTACTCGTTTATTTTATATAATGTCACCACAGTCCAACAATACGAAAACACCGGTTTTGTACATTCCGAATTTCGTTGATTAATTAAGGGCACTTTTTTTGAAAGTCAGTTTGTACATCTGCATATAGCTTTTGATATGCGAGAGATAAATGAGACGCTGCTTAAGACGACTCGAACCACGTCTTGGTCAAGTCCATCTTACTTACGGTCTATTTCTCCAAATAAGCATGTCATAATTGACTATGAAACCTTGCACTATTGAAACATTGCTTATTTTGAACAAGACTGGACTATGAAACTTGGAATAAGCAAGAGTTTTATGAGATGATCATCGTTAAGACTATCTTATTTGTCGCGTCTTATTTACCGACTATGGAACTACAGCGCTATCATGAGACACGTTCTGAGACCATCTTAGTTGACGATTGTCTTAAGATCTGACTATGAATACCGCCCTAAGTGACGCCTCTATTTGTGCATTCTACCGCGGCGCTAGTGAAGGGGAGGCACTTTTGTTTATACCGCGTTTACGGGGCATGATGTCTACTGATATTTTCTACTACTTTTCTACTACTACTACTAATGAAAGGAATGCGTGCTACACGTAAAAGGGAAAGAAATTCGCATACGCGCATACATCGCGCTCTGTCGCACATGCCTCCGAGATAGCAGCGCTCCACGCTTTTGCGGCCAATTCCGCAAGGAGAGACGTCAGATAGAGGCACGCTTTGGGGTATACGGAATATACGGGAGTGCCCAGACCTGCCTATACGACCGTGCCCCTGACACTAGTAGATAAATGCTGTTCGCAAAATGTCCTAGCCGCACTGTGGCGCTAGTAGTCGTGTGACAGGCATGCATATATATGTATGTTGCGTCGGTGTTCCGAATATCTTACATGAATAAAAATCTATTGATATGTTTTCAATGATTTTCCATACTAAAGATTTTCTATTTGAACACAATAAATAACGTCGCCATAACGATAACGGGCGAAAGCCACGAAAGTATCGAATCGTTCAGCTGATCGGAGTATTTAGAGCCGAAAGCGGTCACACAACCGCCAACGCTGGGCAGTGGCGATTTCAAGAACTAAACAGCCGGGACAAAACGCATTATCGTTTATCGTATAGGAATAGTTGGCCAGTGTCAAGGGGCTGATCGTTCGCTGATCGTAGGTGTGATAAGTAATGCGATTGATGCATTACGCGTAATATCATCCGACCGCGTACTGTAGCATTACACATGACTTGACCAAATTAAGCATTACACATCACACTAAGGCTAGGTTTAGTGCTCGACCGACGGGGAGCTCTGATATCGGTCGAGTGTCGGGTCATATAACGCGTAATATATCAGACTGGGTTTAGTGCTCGACCGACGGGGAGCGCTGAAGTCAGTCGAGCGTATATAGTTATATGCAATACATATGCAATACGACGATGAGCGCTGATGTCGGCTGAGCACTAAACCCAGCTTTAGTGTAATGCTACAGTACGCGGTCATCATCAATCGCATTACTTGCACATGTTAGTGTATAATGGCGACTGAGAGAAAAAGTAACTCTCTTTGGAATCACTTCGAAGAAGTTGTTCTGAGCAAAAAGGCCAAATGTGGCTATTGCTCGCGTATATTGGCAATTTCTTCCAGCTTAATAGGAAGTCTGAGCCGCCATATGACAGCCATCCATCCTACAATTCCAGTAAATAGCGATAGACAGCTTGTCTGTGGCTATTTACTTCACAAACTCTCGTCTCAATAGAAATGTCGATAATGAGATCGAAGTAGAGCCGATTCCCTTAGAAAGATAATCGTTCCTAAAGAAATAAGGATGTCTCATTTCGCGTTTACCACGAAACGCAGAATGAGGAATCCTTGTTTCTTAAGGAACGACTATGAATACGGGTATTAAGAGGGAATGATACCTCATCGCGGTCGGTATGGTAGAACAATTATAGATTCCCAAAAATCTCGAAAACGGCTCTTCAGATCCCGTCGAAACTTTGCCAAACGACATCAAATAGATATACGAACAGCTGTCTTCCCCTCAAATTTTCTGAATCTGAGAAAAAAAACTAGATTTGCTTATGATAAGCCAATCTACATTTTTTTTCTCAAATTCAGAAAATTTGAGGGGAAGACAGCTGTTCGTCTATCCATTTGACGTCATTTGGCAAAGTTTCGACGGGATCTGAAGAGCCGTTTTCGAGATTTTTGGGAATCTATAATTGTTCTACCATACCGACCGCGATGAGGTATCATTCCCTCTTAATCTATCAATTACTTTATATTACACCCTAGCATTCCATTACAATATCACACAAGACGTGATAGTGAGCTGCCGTATGGGGCGCCATCTCGGGTGATGTTTAGGGTGATGTTGTAATGTAATATCACTCGGTACAAAATGTAATGCCATATTACATTACTTTATAAAGCACTGTTTTGCGGATGTGTAGCCAGAGATTAGTAGGGAGATGCACAACGCTCCCCTTTTCGGCGTGCCTCGCAAACGGCGCTAAATCGTGGTGGCGAGTTCGGGAATATGATTTTGTGTGCATCGCCTCTGTCGAGGTTGCAGATTCCCTTGTAGCCGCGCGAGTCGTGAGCACCGCTCCAGTCGATATCGCAGTCAGCGTGCACACGAATGGGCAGCTCGGTGGGAGAAAAGTCTCTGCCCCTCGCTCACTCGACAGGCGAACGGAGCGAGGCAGTGCAGCCAGATCACGCGTAAAAGTTACCCCCTCTCTAGTCTCTTACGCGCCCATCACACAATCATAGTAGCGCGTGTCCGTGAGCGAGCGACGCTCGGACGTCTTCGGAAAGAGCCGAGCGGGGTCGAAGTTTCCCGACCGCGCCTTCGGCAGCTACACTAATACATGCACGCTGATGAGCACGTTCATGTGCGGCCAAGCCGAAACGATGGTTTCGAGGGAAAAAGCAATCTGAGCACGACTCGCGCGTGACGTCACCGACGGCACGCGCGAGGCTTTTAGATGATTTCAATGCTTATTTAGCTCTTCGTTCTCTGCGTTATTAAGGTATACAAAAAAATGTATCGCGCACTCTGATCGCTTATTTTTTTAGTTTATACGTTAATTTAAATATAATAATAAATCTAAATTACAACTTGTTTATCTTCTAAAAGATTGTTTACGCTTTACTCACACCCGTCCTTATGCCAAATAAATTATAATTCATAAAAGTAAGCGGAAATATATTTATATTCGTATTATTATATTAATTCTCATATTTTCATTAAGCGATAAAGCATTATCCCCAAAAACAAGCCATTCATCCATCCGGCCGCGAATAGTCAGTACCAGAAAGTGCACATGTTCTAAACAAGCGGTGAGATGGTCCCGTTGGTAGCGTTCCTTGCTCAGGGGCGCGGTTCGTTCGCCGCGCTCGGTGCTATTTTTTTTTAATACTACTATTAATTCATATTTGATTAGTTATTTCTATTAGTTATCATTGTTATTTTAATTAGTTATCTTTTAGTGTCGAAAAATGTATCACGCACTCCGACCGCTTATTTTATTAGTTTGTACGTTAATTTAAATGTAATAATAAATCTAAATTACAAGTTGTTTATCTTCTAAAAAATTGTTTACGTTTTACTCACACCCGTCCCTATGCCAAATAAATTGTAATTCATAAAAGCGGAAATATATTTATATTCGTATTATTATATTAATTCTCATACTTCCATCAAGCGATAAAGCATTATCCCCAAAAACAAGCCAATCATCCATCCGGCCGCGAATAGTCAGTACCGGAAAGGGCGCATATTCTACAAGCGGTGAGATGGTCCCGTTGGTAGCGTTCCTTGCTTCGGTCCGCAGGGGCGCGGTTCGTTCCCCGTGCTCGGTGCTTTTTTTTAATACTACTAATTAATTCTTATTTGATTAGTTATTTCTATTAGTTATCATTATTATTTTAATTAGTTATCTTTTAGTGTCGAAAAATGTATCGCGCACTCCGACCGCTTATTTTATTAGTTTGTACGTTAATTTAAATGTAATAATAAATCTAAATTACAACTTGTTTATCTTCTAAAAAATTGTTTACGTTTTACTCACACCCGTCCCTATGCCAAATAAATTGTAATTCATAAAAGCGGAAATATATTTATATTCGTATTATTATATTCATTCTCATACTTTCATCAAGCGATAAAGCATTATCCCCAAAAACAAGTCAATCATCCATCCGGCCGCGAATCGTAAGTGCCAGAAAGTGCATTTTTAACACAAGCGATAAGATAGTCCCGTTGGTAGCGTTCCGCAAGGGCGCGGGATCGTTCCCCGCGCTCAGTGGTATTTTTGTATGTTTTTACATTTGCAGGTAATTTTCACTGTAATGAGATGAATTGTTTATTTGTGAATACTCACCATTGACAGAACAAAAATGTTTTAATCCTAAAATATAATGATCAGTTTTCCTATTTTCAGAATAATGTTCTTTCAATGAGCGTGTTTTACGAATAAACAATTCGCCCCATACAAAAAGAAATTAATAATTTTAAAAAACAGGATAGTACTATCCTGTCAAAAAGAAATTAATAATTAAAAAAAAACAGGATAGTACTATCCTGTTTTTTTAATTATTAATTTATTTTTGTATGGGGCGAATTGTTTATTCGTAAAACACGCTCATTGAAAGAACATTATTCTGAAAATAGGAAAACTGATCATTATATTTTACGATTAAAACATTTTTGTTCTGTCAATGGTGAGTATTCACAAATAAACAATTCATCTCATTACAGTGAAAATTACCTGCAAATGTAAAAACATACAAAAATGCCACTGAGCGCGGGGAACGATCCCGCGCCCTTGCGGACCGAAGCCAGGAACGCTACCAACGGGACCATCTTATCGCTTGTGTTAAAAATGCACTTTCTGGCACTTACGATTCGCGGCCGGATGGATGATTGACTTGTTTTTGGGGATAATGCTTTATCGCTTGATGAAAGTATGAGAATGAATATAATAATACGAATATAAATATATTTCCGCTTTTATGAATTACAATTTATTTGGCATAGGGACGGGTGTGAGTAAAACGTAAACAATTTTTTAGAAGATAAACAAGTTGTAATTTAGATTTATTATTACATTTAAATTAACGTACAAACTAATAAAATAAGCGGTCGGAGTGCGTGATACATTTTTCGACACTAAAAGATAACTAATTAAAATAACAATGATAACTAATAGAAATAACTAATCAAAGATGAATTAATAGTAGTATTAAAAAAAAAAAGCTCCGAGCGCGGCGAACGAACCGCGCCCCTGAGCAAGGAACGCTACCAACGGGACCATCTCACCGCTTGTTTAGAACATGTGCACTTTCTGGTACTGACTATTCGCGGCCGGATGGATGAATGGCTTGTTTTTGGGGATAATGCTTTATCGCTTAATGAAAATATGAGAATTAATATAATAATACGAATATAAATATATTTCCGCTTACTTTTATGAATTATAATTTATTTGGCATAAGGACGGGTGTGAGTAAAGCGTAAACAATCTTTTAGAAGATAAACAAGTTGTAATTTAGATTTATTATTACATTTAAATTAACGTACAAACTAATAAAATAAGCGGTCGGAGTGCGTGATACATTTTTCGACACTAAAAGATAACTAATTAAAATAACAATGATAACTAATAGAAATAACTAATCAAAGATGAATTAATAGTAGTATTAAAAAAAAAAAGCTCCGAGCGCGGCGAACGAACCGCGCCCCTGAGCAAGGAACGCTACCAACGGGACCATCTCACCGCTTGTTTAGAACATGTGCACTTTCTGGTACTGACTATTCGCGGCCGGATGGATGAATGGCTTGTTTTTGGGGATAATGCTTTATCGCTTAATGAAAATATGAGAATTAATATAATAATACGAATATAAATATATTTCCGCTTACTTTTATGAATTATAATTTATTTGGCATAAGGACGGGTGTGAGTAAAGCGTAAACAATCTTTTAGAAGATAAACAAGTTGTAATTTAGATTTATTATTATATTTAAATTAACGTATAAACTAAAAAAATAAGCGATCAGAGTGCGCGATACATTTTTTTGTATACCTTAATAACGCAGAGAACGAAGAGCTAAATAAGCATTGAAATCATCTAAAAGCCTCGCGCGTGCCGTCGGTGACGTCACGCGCGAGTCGTGCTCAGATTGCTTTTTCCCTCGAAGCCATCGTTTCGGCTTGGCCGCACATGAACGTGCTCATCAGCGTGCATGTATTAGTGTAGCTGCCGAAGGCGCGGTCGGGAAACTTCGACCCCGCTCGGCTCTTTCCGAAGACGTCCGAGCGTCGCTCGCTCACGGACACGCGCTACTATGATTGTGTGATGGGCGCGTAAGAGACTAGAGAGGGGGTAACTTTTACGCGTGATCTAGCTGCACTGCCTCGCTCCGTTCGCCTGTCGTGTGAGCGAGGGGCAGAGACTTTTCCCCCACCGAGCTGCCCATTCGTGTGCACGCTGACTGCGATATCGACTGGAGCGGTGCTCACGACTCGCGCGGCTACAAGGGAATCTGCAACCTCGACAGAGGCGATGCACACAAAATCATATTCCCGAACTCGCCACCGCGATTTAGCGCCATTTGCGAGGCACGCCGAAAAGGGGAGCGTTGTACATCTCCTCACTAATCTCTGGTGTAGCTGATCGGAGTATTCCATGAAGCACGGAAGAGACCGAACGGGATAGGGAAAATTGATAAAACGGAGGGAGCTCCGTGAACTTGGCCATCCGACTTTCGCTTCTGTGAGCCCGTTATTTACTTGAAAAATGAGCATTAAAATGAGTGGTAACTTCGCAAATTGACCTTGACTTTTCGATGTTTTTTTACTCGATTGTGGGTCGTTTGTGGTTGATTGTTAAATCAAGTAAAACGTTTGTGAGAGCGTTATTTGATTGAAAAAAATGAAAAATGACAATTGTTGGTAAGTTACCGACCCGCTATCGGTGAGTGAGCAACTCCATTTTGTCCTTTCGATGTTTTCTTAATTTAAAACGTTTGTGAGACTGTTATTGACTCGAAAAATGACAATTGAAAATTAGTGGTAAGTTGGCATATTGACTTTGGCTCTTCGATGTTTGTTTGTTTTAATCGATTGTTGGTCGTTTATGGTTGATTGTGACTTCCAAAAAACATAACCGGACGAGTTTAACTTCTCAGGGTTTATATTTTTGTAATTGGTTGGTGGTCCTTTGACCGCGACTGGTAGCCCAATAAAAAGGTTTGGTAGGCGAAATTTTTTTGATATTAAAATGACCACTACTTAACGATGATCTTCCGTTTGAGACTTATTAGAACGAGATCGGTCAAGAAAACATAATGAAATTGAAATATCACTGCTCCGTATTCCGTTGGATCCATCAGCGATCAACTTCAGCCGTCTTTCGCCTGCGTCTTAACGTAGATGGTTTTTCGATCGGTGTAATTAAGGAACTAACTACCAAACTTCGGGATTTGCATATTTGTACCAACAAACGATTCTGCATCGATTTAGCTCAGCATTTTATGGATTGCATGATAAATTTTAAAAAGTCCGGCCAACTTTACGGGGAAAAGTATAATTTAATCAGAAGAAGACGGTGAACCACCAAACCTTTTTTCGGCTCCCACCACCAAACGACTAGCAAACGATTACAAAAATAAAAACCCTGAGAAGTTCAAGTCGTCCGGCTAAGTTTAGGGCAGCGGCGGCTGGGGGGTCTCTGTATCAGTCGTCCCACCCGCGGACTTCCACCACCATTCCACCATCGTGCTTATATATACCTATTTATTATCATTGTGGATTTATAGCACGTAGCAAAAGGCATTCCGGAATGAATATACGCGGAAAAAAAGTCGTCAAGCGCAATCGGAACTTAAACCTTCGAAATCCAAGCAAGTCCAACAAACATAAACGATTTTAAAAGATTAAATTTCTACCTCCGTTTTGGCGAGTATGTTTTCTGTCCGCTTCGTAGTCCCAAAATTGCGAGTTCACATGCCCAAGCTTTTTTTTTAAATCCTTGTACAAAACTTGGGAATGGGCATTATGATCCTTACTACTTTGAATAAAAACTAGCTCTTTCATATCTTTTTTATTTAATTGTGATTTTCTCGAATATTCCAAATTAAAAATTCATGGTAATTACAAATAAAAGAAACTTCATTTGATAAGATATTTAATGCAATACTTGTACACCTGTACAATAAATTTTGTAGCCTTTCAGCTAAACGCACGTACGTATTTTATTAAACGAACTTTATTAGATGTTTTTAATTTTAGCTTTTTAAAAATTTAATTCAACATCATTTTTGTAAGTCTCTCAGCTTTTAAAATGCAGGAAAGTTTAAATAAAAACATCACTTCAATATTCTCGTTATTTTAAATTACATTACATTTGGTCTAAACTTAAAAAATATGTATTGTTACACTTGGGTAACGTTAACGTTTTATTCGTTTGTCAATTTAGACAACTTTTTTTTACAACGAATTTCGATTTTAGTGTCAAGTTGTCCTGGTGAGCTGTTTGACGCATTCTTAACCTAGTAGAGTGAACTAGTGAATAGGAAAGAATTTTTTATGCATGTCACAATAAATGCAAAGGGTTTTTAGACAGCTTTCCCCAATTTCTCGGGTATTCAGGTTATGTTCATCTACGAACCGACCGTGAGTAGGACTGAAACAAACAATCCTCTTCCGCAGCCGCAGTCCCACGCCAAAGAGGGCAACACTCCACCGACGACTCTAGCGGCCACTAGAGTACTTAAAAATGTCTACAAAACGCGACCTGCCCCCACCACTGGAATTTTAGATAGTTTCCAAACCTGTATGTCAGACCGCGGTCGTAGGAGTATAGTACTTTGAATGAATTTATTCGTTGTTTATCAGTATGTTCACATTAGAATTGGCCTTGCTTCTTAAAATTAGGATGATCTATAAATACCGGTGTAAGTAGAGTTAGCGATGTCCACGTCTTTTCGCCAGAGCTAGCAGCATCCCTCTAGCTGTTGGAGTACTAACTAGTTCAAGTACCCCAGTGAAAGCCGGAACTCCGCAACTCTAAAGATCTATACTTCTACGTAAGTACGACTTTGTTCGAAATAATTCTATGTTTCATGAATATACATATAACCTCCGTGACTTTAGACCACGGTCTTACATACAGGTCTGACAACGGCCGTAGTGGGGGTAGGCACCCTTAGCGGTTTTGTTTTTTATTCCGATTTCTGCCGCTCGGTGCGTGACGGCAAGGGGAAGTAGTAGTGCGACGAAGAGAGAAATAGCTCTTCTGTCCTTTTCCTCCTGAACGCAACGCATGCGCCGTTTGCGCTAACTTAATTTACCATGCTGTCGTGTAAACTGCATAATATACGAAACCAATTAAAAAAATGTGTTGATTGAAAAAAAGATGATTACTTTCATCTAAAAAACTGAAATCTTTTTGAATACATTAATTCATACCAGCACATATTACGACCATTTACACCCTTTTTTCTCCAATGTCTCACAATTCATCGTTCTTCGAAATGTTTTTCGCACACGTACTGACAAGGAACATCCCTCAGGTGTCCGCCTCCGATTTTGTTGAAACTCATATATGTGATAGAGCATCGAAAACTTTGAGACACGTATTTTTTTTTATCGGCGGAAAAACGGATTTAAGGGGGGAAACCGCCCCTCAAAGAAAGGCGTGTCGAGGGGTGATTTTGCAGTTTCACCCAGAAGCAATCCACTGATCTGAATGAAACAAAAACAAAAATTCTTCTAATGAAAAGCGATGAAAAATCCACTATGAAAATGTCAAGAAAAAAATAAATTAGGGGGTAAACCACCCCTCAATTTGCCTTTTTCCACCCCACACTTAAGAGGGTTGTATGCAAATTAATAAAACAGGTATCATTTTGAAGGGCAATTAAAATTAAAGTTGACGGGTTTTTGCGTTTTGGCGGCATAGCAAATTTAAGGGGGTAAACCACCCCTAACATAAATTTATTTATCATGGTCGTTTTTTCTGTGTTTAAAGTATATCCGCTGATTTTAAATATTTCTATAAGCTACAATTTAATGTTTCCCATATGTCAAAATTATTATATTCGTCTTAAGGGGTAACTACCCCTCTGACGAGAAACGTCATTGAAGTATCCGCTTTCGATATCGTTGAACCTCATATATGTGGTAAAGCATTGCAAACTATTAAACATGTTTTTTTTGTATCGGCAGAAAAACGGCGTTAGGAGATGAAACCACCCCTCAAAGTTTCTCCCACAAGCAGTCCACCGATCTGAATGAAACAAAATCGAAAATTCCTCTAATATTAAGCGTTGAAAAATACACTACAAGAGTGTTGATTAGAAATATAATTAAGGGGAAAACCACCCCTCCATTTGCCGTTTTTCACCCCACGCTTAAGAGGGTTGTATGAAAATTAATAAAACAGGTATCATTTTGAAGGGGAATCAAAATTCAAGTTGACGCGTTGTTGCATTTCAGCGGGGCAGCAAATTTAAGGGGGTAAACCACCCCTCACATAAATTTGTTCATTTCCATTCATTTAAAAAATCAGAAGATTTTGAAAATCCTCTTACCTTTGGTTTTGGTGAATCGAACACACATTGTGAAATACCCGGTTGCAATAATTTGGCCATTATCAGATGTGCATGGTGCAAAAAGTTGTTGTGTTTAAAGCATTTTTTTGACGATTATCATTATTGCAGGAATTATGAGCCATGATTGTTGATGGTTGATAGTTGATCGACTAGAAAAATATATATATATCACAAGAAAATGATTCGACGGCATATGACTGCAATACTTTTCACAAGTACTATTAATTAAATCAGCTGATATGATTACCAAATGAAATATGTCAAAATATATTAAAAACATGTTCGTTAACCTACTGTAAAACCCTCAGTTTCATTAATATGTTTAATTAAATTAACGGTAAAATAATAAAAATATACATTCCTCCACAAAACTACGTCGCTGGCTAAATTATCGCTTGATCCAGGCGCATCATCGTCCCGACATATACGAAGTGAGCCTCATAACTTATTCTGGAAATTATTATAATTAATGATATAGTAGAAGTGTATGTTTATTCCTATGGGGGTGCTTAATGGACGTGCATATTGAAATCGGAAGCGTTTCGACACGAAAATATGAGTCTTATGAGTAAGGGGTAGCCCCACGTCCCCACTCCCAAAGTACCGCTCCTAAAGCTCAAAACGAATATGCCTGCACACAAAACATAAAATTAATATTACCGGTGGAATGAAAACAGTTTTAACGAAATTCGTGAAACCTTTCGCGAAACTTCAAATGAAAAGCAACTAGAGGGGGTAGTTTACCCTTAAAATGTAAAAATTTGAAAACGTAATAATTTAAAAACGCGGGAGAATATTTTGAATTCGCGGATACATGTTAAATACAGAAAACACGACGGTGATGAACAAATGTATGTTAGGGGTGGTTTACTCTCTTAAATTTGCTGTCCCGCTGAAACGCAAAAACGCGTTAACTTGAATTTTGATTCCCCTTCAAAGTGATACATGTTTTATTAATGTTCATACAACCCTCTTAAGCGTGGGGTGAAAAACGGCAAATGGAGGGGTGGTTTACTCCTTAATTATATTTCTAATCAACACTCTTGTAGTAGATTTTTCATCGCTTAATATTAGAGGAATTTTCGATTTTGTTTCATTCAGATCGGTGGACTGCTTGTGGGAGAAACTTTGAGGGGTGGTTTCATCCCCTAACACCGTTTTCATGCCGATACCAAAAATCATTTTTAATAATTTGCAATGCTTTACCACATATATGAGTTTCAACGAAATCGAAAGCGGATACTTCAATGATGTTTCTCGTCAGAGGGGTAGTTACCCCTTAAGACGAATGTAATAATTTTGACATATGGTAAAACATTAAATTGTAGCTTATAGAAATATTTAAAATCAGCGGATATACTTTAAACACAGAAGAAACGACCATGATAAATAAATTTATGTTAGGGGTGGTTTGCCCCCTTAAATTTGCTATGCCGCCAAAACGCAAAAACCCGTCAACTTTAATTTTATTTGCCCTTCAAAATGATACCTGTTTTATTAATTTGCATACAACCCTCTTAAGTGTGGGGTGAAAAAGGCAAATTGAGGGGTGGTTTACCCCCTAATTTAATTTTTTCTCAATATTTTGATAGTGGATTTTTCATTGCTTTTCATTAGAAGAATTTTCGTTTTTGTTTCATTCAGATCGGTGGATTGCTTCTGGGTGAAACTGCAAAATCACCCCTCGACACGCCTTTCTTTGAGGGGCGGTTTCCCCCCTTAAATCCGTTTTTCCGCCGATAAAAAAAAACGTATCTCAAAGTTTTCGATGCTCTATCACATATATGAGTTTTAACAAAATCGGAGGCGGACACCTGAGGGATGTTCCTTGTGAGACTTTTTCAGTCCCGGAATAGCATCGAGCCATTTTTTGTGTCGTTCGTCGTTTCTGGGCACGCGAAACACGGAGCATTTCTGCTTACAATTTTTGTACCCCGTTTTACAATTGCGAACCGCGCAACCCTTAGCGATTTCGCATTTTTTTCGCAAACACTACCAAAAAAATTCACACTTGTGCGTAAAAACACGAAAAAAATGTATCACGGTATATCGCGTAGAACCTTCTGGTATATGGTCGCAAATAAAGGTTATTTCGCCACAAAAACATACGTAAACACCTTTGGCCCATTCGCCGGTAAGAGGTAAGGGGGAAACTACTTCCGCTTGCTAGTAGCGACGCGTAGCGGCGCCTAGTGAATCGAAAAGTGAAGCCGATAAGCGTGCCTACCCCCACCACGAAAATTTGCCTTCGTTGCAAGACCTGTATGTAAGACAGTGCTTTAGACACGGACGCATACGACTCTACGGCCGCGTTTCCCCACGTGGTATGCAAACGTGCTACATATACGGTTGTCCAAGTGATGAATGAAGAAATTTATAACGAAATATACTGTGTACATCACATTATCGCGTATATATGCATCCCTATTTTGGTTCTTAGAGTATATACGCGGGAACTTGCGTCACTTCCGGGCTAACGTAAGAATGTATAATCTTGAAGGTTTGACATTCGGACGGTAAAACATTCTAAATATTCTCACCGCGACTGCGCTACAGGTTGAAATAAAAAAAATTAAGATAAAACTCCTCCATCGTGTTTTATATAATAATGAGCAACAAGTCTAGGAATCTAACAAAATGCAGATAGAAATTCTGGTAGGGAATGTTCTCACTATATTCTATATATGTAATTTTTTTTCTTCAGACAGTCGGATGTATATCATTTGTTGGCAATCGGCCGGCATATCTTTTACATCCGAATATGCGTCAGCGTGTTGCCCATCAACAGGCGCGTCCATACGCGTTGAAAAAAATTGGCACTCCGTCGCCTCGACCCGATGAAAAATCACTGAAGGGGCTCAGATCTGATCTTGCGATATATCAAACGTAATATGTGTGATGCGGATGTGATTGTCGTAAAACTGCAAACTTTATCCATAGTCTTTTGCCGTATATTCTCGTATGAGCATACATACGTATGGATTATTTTCTACGACGAACGAAGAATGTGTATATGGCATTACGATCGACCTAATGCATATTTCAGGGATGGAAGGTCGTAGAGTTCTGTCAGACGAGCATATATATCTCGACACTGTGGTCTACCAGCAAAAACATTGGCGGATCAAAACTTTATCACAAATAATGACGAAAAAATATTATATTCGTAAGTACAGAAAACACGCGTGGGTGGCGAACAAATCAGAATGGATCCGCGTCAATGGGTCCGGATAATGATATCCACCAAAGCAGCAAATTATGGCGGCAAAAATATATTCGGTTCAAACAAATACGTGTATATTTTGTTGCACTGTCGTGATGGTGATTCGCTGAAAACTAAATATTGGAAGAACGCCTCGGTCTCCCGTATGGCGGCGGGGGTTTTCTTCAGTTGCCCCGTGCCCTCGTTCGAATACGGAGCACTAAAATTGCAGCAGTCACCATTTGGCGGTAGGAAGGTAAGGCTAAAAATGCGAAATCTGAATCGGACACGAGAGAAAAATACGAGGCGGCGGTATACATAGATATGGAACAATTGGAGTAAATATTTTGCAAGGAGGGTCGAGGGTTTCACCGTTGAATGTTCAGCGGTCCGGTGAAGCTTGAAATTTGGAAGATACGATTTTTTCAAGTTGCATTGTTTCTATGCCTAGGGTCTTAACGTCGATTTTCAACAAGTTTTTTTTTCCAATCCCAGAAGTTGACCGCGTTATGGCGATGTTTGTGGGGGATCAAGTTACTCACTTCGCTATACGATCCGCGTCGATGCGATTGACTCTTTTTTTTTTGTTTTTATGGAAACTGTTTTATGAAACTATTTAATCCTCATCTTAAAAATCTATAGGGTGTCTCAAAATGACTTGATATTGTTATTTATTAATAAAACGTATTACTTATTTGAAAAATACGAATATTTTTATTCTAATGTAAGGTACAAATATGGAGGTTAGGGGCGCACACAAATTACGTAACGCAAAATTTCCCAATTTGTGCCCCCCCCCCCCTTTTCCGTTACGTAACGGGTGCTTTACCGTCAATAATTGCGATTTTTACATAGACATAACTAATTATGAAAGGATTGGGTTTATACTCATTTTATGAAGTATATATTCATCTAGTTTTATACCAATTTTTATGACAAAATCTAGAAAATTAACCGAGATTTGATTTGACGACGAAAAAAAAAATTCTCTTCATTATTCGATCGACATCTTTATGAAAGGTTATCTGTACATCAAAAGTCAACAATTTATCGACATCTATACCAGTGTAGCTATAGTTATGCTTAGCCCTTTTTTGTTTTGGTTTTTTTTCACACAATGCCGACAGTTTGGACATTTTTTTTTATTTCCAAGGCCCTCTTTCTGTATTCAAGCAGTCTTTAAAAATAGTAATTATCAAATGTTAAGAACGCGGATACGTAGAACCTTAGTCACTGCGATTACAAAAATGTTTTTAAAAAAATTGAAAATCGGTTGATAAGTTTCTAAGTATTCGCTCGGACAAGGCCGAAAAAACTAGTTTCGAGAAAAACGCGTTTAATGTTTTCGTTCCGTGTTTCTTGATATAAAGTTATGTATTTTTTAAGAATATTGACACTTACATTGAAGTATCTCGTCGCTGGCGATGTGACGGTTCTTCATCTTCATGATAGTTCACAAAATAATAATAGCCTGTACCTTATCTATTGTAAATGATGCCACACCTGTAGGGACTGAGGGCACTAACCGGTCGCGCTACCTGTTCTCACTAAAGTGACTATAACTCCGTCAATTTTCGGACTTGTGAATAAAAATGTTGCCAACGTATTTTTCAATACATGTACTTTCAAGAATTATAAAAAAAAATGCCTCCAAATTTTGCTTGTGGGATGTGGAAAAGCTACTGTGCAATTTCTTGCACAGTGACTTTCCCCCTTAACTGACATTGCGTATAGAAGCCTGTGAGCTGTCCACGGTAAAATTGCATGCGAGATTTAAATTTAAAAATTGAACATGCAGACATTTTGCTATTTCTGGCAGTTTTAAAGTCGTGACGTAACGCAAACCTTGACCCCCCACCCCAACTGCGTAACGTAATTTGTGTACGGCCCCTTACGTGTGGAACACAATATCCGATAAATGGCCGCCTCGTCCCTGTGTGCAAATGTTCACTCTTTTGACGAAATTTTCAATAACATTTTGGCATAATTGCGGACTAATTTAATTAACGGTGCGTCCAATTGCTTCCTTGAGCTCCGAAATGGTCTGTGGATCGTTGGCATACACTTTTCCTTTTAGAAAACCCCCCCAAAAAAAGTCCAATGGCGTCAAATCGCACAATCTTGGTGGCCAATTCACATCGCCGAGGCGCGAGATAACATGACCATGGAACTTCGCATGCAATAACTATGCAGTAACAATGCAGCAAATAGGAATTTCTATGCGTTGCTCGATTATTTAATTCTACATGACTAAACCTCAATACTTCCTGATGTCAGTTGTCAAAGATAGTACTCTATGTTCGCCACAAAAAAATGGCACACAATTTAGAATGTCAGGTCATTTTTAGACACCCTTTAGAGCCCGATTCACTTCCGATTTGAGCAGAGCATAATTTTATAATGGCCGAATTATTTTTTGACATGCTTATCCATTTGTTAACAACAAAAGATTAAGCGCTTACTTCTAGTTCGAGTAATTGAAAATATTGTTTTTTGATTTCGACGAATTCTCAAAATATAACATTTCACAAATATTCTCCGAAAATTTCAAGACGATCCGTTCAAAATTGAGGGTGTTATGGGCGTTCATAGGCAGGTTCCGCGAACCGGCGAACTTTAAATGCGTTGTTCGTAAAATTACTTTTTCAAAATTGGTGACCGCGATATCTCAAAAATAACTGCACCAATCACCATCAATTTTTACGAGCTTCTTTTACATATATGTATCAAAAAGAAGTGCTCGAATAAAAGATTTTCTTTAAGATGCATAATTTTGTTGTTTTCAATGAAATTAGAGGGTATTTTTTTCACCGAAAATCGATCATTACAATTCGGGGTGCGGCCATTTTTTTCAAAAATATTTGTTTTCTTAAAACCTTCATCTACGCACTAGATAATTTCATGCAATAACTAAATGCGTTTAATTTCCTCATTTAGGATTATTTGTTTCCAAGCAGCAGTGGTCACTGTGATGGAACTCTTTCACCAGCGGTCTGCACAAACCATTGGTATGGCACATTTATAAATATTTTTTAATACAAAAATTGTAAAAGATACTTGAAACAGTACTCTTTCATGTAAAAAAAACAAATATTTGAAAACCCGAGCCTGTATCCCAGAAAAAATATCACGAAAATGTCTCTTTGTGCCGGCCATGAGTTAGGTGAAACCCGTTAAAGTTATCTTTTTCGTCGAAAGGCAATTTTTTTCTACGGCTCGCCATTTTTGTAATTTTCAAAATTTCAAAGAAGTATCCGGTCGTATAGTTTTAGCATTATACTAAAAGTACATTTTTCTATTTTTCACTTCAGGTCACCCTAGTTGCCCGAACCACCTATACCGATACGCCATGCAGCAACGGCGGCACTTTGCTTAAGGGGCTATACCAGTGGGAACGCTGAAAATTGGGTGAATTTCGGGAAATTTTTGGAAGAAAAGTACTCAGTTAAATGTTTTGAAAAATTAAGAATATATTTGGCTATATTTGACCTATATTACATGATTTTTTCATAGAAAAATATTGAGATCCAAGCGACTTATGCGCTGCCTTCGGAGGCGCCGAAAAAAAGGTCCTCCACTGCTGACATGATTCCGGCCGATCGAGTAGCTGAAACCGAAAAAGGAAAAAATGTCGTTAAACTGGAAGGTATTTCCTGTACAATGACGTAGGATTTTCGAAAAATATCAAAATCTAACAAAATGGCGCAGTTATGAAAAAAGTATGTTTTCTTGTCTATGAAATGGTCGTTTTTTTCAATGCCAAATCGTCAATTTTCATCCAATCAAAAATATCCTACGTCATTCTAGAGTAAATATATTCAAGAGTACACAGTTCAAATTTCAAGTCAATCGGATCGTTGCTCTTTGGGTTACAATGTCAGCAAATTTGAAAAATCTTATTTCGAGAAAAACGCGTTTAAAGATTTAACTCTCGATTTTTGCAAGACAAACTGATATTGATATAAATGATATAAGTAATAACGATATTCTTGAAAGTATAAATTGTCGAAAAAGGCAAAAAATCGATTTTTTTAAAGTCCCAACTGGTGTAGCCCCTTAAATGATAGTAATTTCATCGTGTATCGATATTTTTCAATATACAAAAACTCAAATTTGCCACGACTGTGTATTATTTTTACGGTAAAATCTCGACCTCGTCGGTCCAAAACGCTCTGTAGAAAAAAAAAATTGAAAACTGACCTGGTTGTCGCGCCTTTAGTTTATGCAGATGTTGAGGGACGGTGATTTTTTATTGGACATTGACAGGCTACACTTCTGTGTAGCCTAAGGATGATTCCGTACATAGATTCACGTGAGACTTCTATAATATCGAATTTTCCATCGTCAACACGCATCGAAAATTTAAGGGGCCAGTCCACTTTGGAGGCACGAAAAAAGGCTATTTCTGCGATTTTTTTTTGAGGATTTTATAAAAGATATGAATATAAAATTTGTTGGGCTTGATAAATAAAATCTTAAAATACATTTAAAAAAATTTAATTCATTATAATTAATTTTTAAGTACAAAAACTATAGTAAGTTTAACTATAGTAGCTCCATCCCAACTCGGCAACGGCTTGTCTGAAACAAAAAAATCAAAGTCCGTTAGATTCCGTATGACACCAGCTACAAAATGACCCTCGGATGTGAAGTTTTATCAAAAAATTAAAAAATGGCAGATAAAACACAAAAAAGTAAGAAAACCCTTTTTTCGAAGTTTTTCGCAAAAAAAAGCGTAAAAATCAAAATGTTAAAGCCATCGAGGGTCATCTTGTTGCGAATCATGTTTACAATATGTGGTTCAAATTTCCTCGGTTTATTAGTTTTAGAGATACGATCGAGCTAGTTTTTGAAAACGTTGTTTCGAGAAAAACGCGTTTGAAGTTTATACTATGAAAAACTCTTACCTAAACTCAATCGGCAATTCCTGCACCGTCCAAAATCCCTTCTGATTGCTCATCATCGTCGATTTCTTCAATTCTTGCATGCTTTCGATTTTTTTGAAATTTTCAAAGTGTACTGGCCCCCTAACCGCCCAAATTTTCGTTGGCCAATTTGGGCTCCGAAAATCCCTGAAACCTTTTTCAAAATCCTCATTAGAGATCTACTGCCTAAATTTCCACGAAACGATTTTAGATGACAATGAAACTGAAGAAAGGAAAAAATAAAGAAGTTTCATCGCATTCCAACGATGCGTACGTCTAAGTGGTAGCCTTTTGTCACCTTTCGCATCCGTGTTATCGTAGTCTATAGTCCAATTTTGCCTCCACCCAGTATGTTAATTAATCAACAAAATTATGGAAAGGAGCATCGTCATCACCTATATTCGTGAGCAAATAGTAGATTTAGACACACATTATCTGGCAATTGAATTATTCTCTCGTGCAAGGCGGAGGTGTGTGGCTAATTATTGGAATACGGAGATATCAGAAGGAGCCTAAAAGCAAAATACATGTAGCCACGCTATGGAAGGGTAGTATCACCTGCTGCTGTCCTTGATGGCCACCCTCGTTCTCTTTTTTCGCCCCCTAAGTGTGTGTGTGCGCGTGCGTGCGTGCGTGCGCGCGCGCGTGTGTGTGTGTGTGTGTGCGCGCGCGCGCGTGTGTGTGTGTGTGTGCATCCACAGGCCCACAACTATACAGCGCCATTCCAACACAGAATATAGGGCAAACATCGCGTAGAGTTCAAAGTTCAAGTTCACTCTCCGCCCTAACGATGTTTCCTTGATTATCAGAAGGTGCGGTTTTCAACGTGCGCATTTTCATTTCACACACGCCTTTTCTACTATGTACCCTAACCCGTTTATCAAGAAAGCTATGTGTATATGCTCACTTTAGTCTATGTGTATATGCTTACTTTTGTCCAAATATGATTTTGAAGACATCGACGTCTACATAATGCCAAGTATAAGGCAGTCGGTGACTGTGAGGACGGTCTTCGAACTCGAATGTCTTGAGAATCACCTTTTTGCGTATGTATGTGTGTGTGTGTGTGTATATATATATATACATCCAACATAGGGGCAGATCGATAAACAAGGACAAAGCTAAAGCGGGATCATCCTTGGTTCATAGAGGGCCTTGGGGTTTTCCTTTTACATAGATATATATTATACATCGTTCGATATTTATTGCACCCCGATCTAATTCCTCGACAATATAAGTTTGTAAAACTATATATCTACGCCATGGAAAACATTCCGTGATTTCCGGTTACGCGGAACGTATGGACACTCGTGAGACGAACGTTTTCTGTTTTCGTGCATCTTTGTTGCAAATAAACGGTGTCTCAAAATGACCTGACATTTTGAATTGTGCCACAAAAATTTTTTTGTGGCGAACATAGAGTACTGATCTTTGACAATTGGCATGAGGAAGTATCGAGGTTTGGTCATGGAGAATTACACGATTGAGCAACGCATAGAAATTGTTCTTTGCTGCATTGTTACTGAATAATTATTGCAGACGAAGTTTCATGGTCGTGTTATCTCGCGCTGCGGCGAAGTGAATTGGCCAACAAGATCGTGCGATTGGACTTCTTTCTTTGGGGTTTTCTGAAAGGAAAAGTGCATGCCAATGATCCACATAACATTCCGGAGCTCAAGGAAGCAATTGGACGCACCATTGAGGGACTATAACAGTGTGAACGCTGAAAATTTGGGTGATTTTCGGGAATTTTTTTGGAAGAAAAGTACTCAATTAAATGTTTCGGAAAATTGAAAATATATTTGACTATATTTGACCTATATTACATATTTTTTTCATAGAAAAATATTGAGATCCAAGCGACTTGTGCGCTGCATTCGGAGGCGCCAAAAAAACAAGTTCCTCCACTGCTGACATGATTCCGGCCGATTGAATAGCTGAAACCGAAAAAGGAAAAAATGTCGTTAAACTGGAAGGTATTTCCTGTACGATGACGTAGGATTTTCGAAAAATATCACAATATAACAAAATGGCGTAGTTATGAAAAACGTATGTTTTTTTGCCTATAAAATGGTCGTTTTTTTCAATGCCAATTCGTCAATTTTCATCCAATCAAAAATAACTTACGTCATTGTGGAGTAAATATATTCAAGAGTACTCAGTTCAAATTTCAAGTCAATCGGATAAGTAGTATACCTATGCTGGTTCCCCCTCATGTAGGAATCTACTTTACCGACGGTCGGTAAGGTAGATTCCAGCAACTCCCCAGGAATTTACCGACGGCAGATTCTGACCCAGACATGGTACCTGTGGGAATCTACCTTACCGACGGTGAATTCTGACCCAAACATGGTTCCTGTGGGAATCTACCTTACCGACATACCGACAGGAAATCGGCGGGAAATTCAAAAAACCTTTTGGCGGGAAATTCAAAAGACCGGCGGTGGGGGGGGGGAATATCTTTTGGCGGTAAATTCAAAAGCGGAGACCTTTCGGCGGTTGATTCAAAGCGCGGATACTTTTCAGCGGGAAGTTCGAGAAAAACGACGCTCTTGGGGGGGGGGGGGGGGGGGATTGAAAAGACCGCGCGTGGAGACCTTTTGGCGGGAAATTCAAAAGAGGGGGGAGACCTTTTTCGGCGGGAAATTCAAAAGCCGAGACCTTTCGGCGGGAAATTCAAAAGCCGAGACCTTTCGGCGGTTGATTCAAAGCGCGCGCGGATACTTTTCAGCGGGAAGTTCGAAAAAAACCTCTTGGCGGGAAATTCAAAAGCGGAGACCTTTCGGCGGGAAATTCAAAGCGCGGAGACCTTTCGACGGTTGATTCAAAGCGCGCGCGGATACTTTTCAGCGGGAAGTTCGAGAAAAAAAAACCGCTTGGCGGGAAATTGAAAGACCGCGCGCGAAAGTTTCAAAAGCCGGCGGGAAATTCAAACGGGGAGACCTTTCGGTGCGCGAAAATTCAAAACGCGGGGAGACCTTTCGGCGCGGGAAATTCAAACGCGCGCGGTCCGTGATACCGGCGATCAGGATACCGGCGATCAGGATACCGGGGAATCTACCTTACCGACGGTAAATTCTGACCCAAACATGGTTCCTGTGGGAATCTACCTTACCGACATACCGACAGGAAATCGGCGGGAAATTCAAAAAACCTTTTGGCGGGAAATTCAAAAGACCGGGGGGGGGGATATCTTTTGGCGGGAAATTCAAAAGACCTTTCGGCGGTTGATTCAAAGCGCGGATACTTTTCAGCGGGAAGTTCGAGAAAAACGACTCTCTTCGCGGGGGGCGAAATTGAAAAGACCGCGCGCGGAGACCTTTTGGCGGGAAATTCAAAAGAGGGGGGAGACCTTTTTCGGCGGGAAATTCAAAAGGGGGGAGACCTTTCGGCGGTTGATTCAAAGCGCGCGGATACATTTCAGCGGGAAGTTCGAAAAAAAACCTCTTGGCGGGAAATTCAAAAGTGGGGGGCCTTTTTCTGCGGGAAATTCAAAAGCGGAGACCTTTCGGCGGTTGATTCAAAGCGGATACATTTCAGCGGGAAGTTCGAAAAAAAACCTCTTGGCGGGGGAAATTCAAAAGTGGGGGCCTTTTTCGGCGGGAAATTCAAAAGCGGAGACCTTTCGGCGGGAAATTCAAAACGCGGAGACCTTTCGACGGTTGATTCAAAGCGCGCGCGGATCAGCGGGAAGTTCGAGAAAAAAACCGCTTGGCGGGAAATCGAAAGACCGCGCGCGCGAAAGTTTCAAACGGGGAGACCTTTCGGCGCGCGGGAAATTCAAACGGGGAGACCTTTCGGCGCGGGAAATTCAGAGCGGGGGGGAGACCTTTCGGCGCGGGAAATTCAAACGCGCGCGGTCCGTGATACCGGCGATCGGGATACCGGCGATCGGGATACCGGCGATCAGGATACCGGCGATCAGGATACTTGACACTCACGCTTGAAGTTCTTCAGTCAAATTCCTACTGACGGCAGACCACAGCCGCCATGGCCCTGCTTTACCAACGGCCGGCATGTAGGTCCCCACCTTACCGACTGTCGGCATGACAGGTTTCTGCCACACTCTACCGATATGGCAGGCATCTACCTTACCGACGGCCGGTACGGCAGATTCCTGCCACACAATGCCGGCAGGGTAGGTCCCTACCTTACCGACCGAGGGGGGGGGGGTAGTTACCGACCGGGTGGGGGTGACTACCCCTTTCGATGCTTTGGGCCTACACCCCTATCGAATACTCTGGACCTACGCCCCTATCGAATGCTCTGGACATATACTTCTCCGAATATTCTGCACCTATAATTCTCCCGAATATTCCGTACCGATACTTTTCCGGAATATTCTGGGTCTATTCCCCCATCCCCCGGGCTCGAGTATAAAAGAGATGCAGTGACGATAGAACGCCAGTCTATTTTGAATTATGGAAAAGGTAAGTCTCTCTCTCTATTGTCTCTCACGCTTTTTTCTAATGCTACTTTACGTATTTTTAAGTGGCGTAACGCAGTTTACTGCGGCTGCGGCGAGAGCCATGGGCAGGACCCCCGCTTTAAGCGGGGCATCCTCTCGCTGCCCCTTCCGCCGTTCGCCGCAGCAACCGCAGCAACGGCAACCGCGGCAACGGCAACAGCAGCAACGGCAACAGCAACGACAACAGTAGCAACGGCAACAGCAACCGCGCTCGAGGCCGACTTATATTTGTCGAGTGAGGAGGAGATAGCTACGGAACCGATAAAAAAGGGGGAGCAGTCTTCGGTGGACGAAAAAGAAAAGCGGCGGAAAACCATTTTGATTTCTCCACCGAAGACTGCTCCCTCAATTAAGAGAAACAAGACTAAGGCTTCGGGTTTGGGCCAGTCTCGAGGTAAAGAGAACATCCCCAAGACTGGCCCTTGCATACGCAGGAGGACCCTGCCATCGAGGCCACCCACCACCACCCGACGCCGTTTGTATTAAATATATAAATAAACGGAGAAAAAAAATATATTTTTTTATCTGACTTTATTACATTTTAAAGTGGAGACTCTGCTCGTAGTAGTCTTTGAGGGTGGTTGTTGTCGAAGTGTCTGGAATGCATTCGGTGCTCGCAAAGTTCACTTGTTGTTTCTGCCACTCAAGGAGCCACGTTTTCAGTGCGCACGCGTTGTAAACTGCGCAGTGAGAAGGATTCCGCGCGCGTTGGTGATTGGTGCACGAGATGGTCGTGTTCGCCGTCAATTGACGCAGCGATGGGCAGGTCAGGTCGTCGAGGTTGTACACATCGGGTAGAATTTTTTCCAACCATCTTTTCTTCTCGTAACCCTTGACATGTACCTTGCTGGCATCTCGTAGAATATTGATGAGAACTTCGTGGACTTCCTCGTAGGGCACGTTGCCGCTATTCCACGTTAGACCGTGGTAATTTTTCTCCAACCATAGATTCTCGCTCTGATACTTGGCAGGTAAGTAGCTCCACCTGTGCGGCGGTTCGAAGAGGTACACTGACGGTAGTGCATCGTCTTCGAGGGCAACGACCGCTACCTCTTTGAATACGAACTCGTTGAAGGGTCTCTTGAAACCCTGGAAGTCGACAACGAACTCCATTCTCGGACTGATGCTCGCGCTTCGTGGTTCGGCTCTTTTATATCCTCCACTACTCAGCGCCAACCAATCAGCATCGTTACCCCTCCACTACTCGGCATTGGCAGCCAATCAGCGTTTAACAACTTATCAGCCGGTGCTGGCGGTATAAATTCGGGTCCCGATGGCCAAGCTGGCACAGTTCCCTGCATCAATTGAGAGTAACGACAATGTCCGCTCAAGATTGCAAAGAAATTATTGCGAGTTGGGAAGAAGTGTTGACGCTCCTGCAGAATCGAACTACCAACGAGATTCAAGAATGGATGAAACGTTTAGCCAAGGTTATCAAGACGCTGGACCATTCACAGACGCTAGCCACCACCGCTCCGGAAAAACAAAAGTACTTATTCACCATTGGATTCTTGCGAGGGATTGACATCAAATTGGGACGTCTGTTGAAAAGTGGTCAGGGCGTGCAGAACCGGGATAAACTCGTAGATCGAGTTCAATGGACAGATCTGAATTCCTCATTCAAAAATGGCATTAGGGTGGGGCTGCTCACGAATTTGAAGCACGTTGATGTAAAGAGTTTCATGAAAGATTGCATGGCTCACTTCCGCACAAAAATTGCAAATATGCCGAGTCAAGCTTCGGTGAAAGTGTACGCCGTGCTGGCTGCGAAATTCGTTGCAACGAAGAATGACGAAGAAGTACTGGACACGAAATTCTTCAACACGAAGGCTGCGCCGATTTTCCCCACAACCGATGTTCGAGCGTGGTTCATCGAGAACGTTCAGGAACCAATTCAAACGGATATGGAGGAATTTGAACAGCAAGGTTCCGGCTGGTCACTCCATTCCATCATCAACATGACGGTAAACATAAGCAAATTCAATCCTTTGCGCGGCAGCTGTTACGTGGATCTTCCGTCGAAGATACGAAACAAGAAGGCGTGCATCAACGTTCGAAACAATGACAACCAGTGCTTCAAGTGGGCCATACTATCCGCCCTACATCCCACACACAATTCTGATCGCGTTTCCGAGTACAGACGGTACGAGGCTGAATTGAACTTTGACGGGATCGAGTTCCCCGTAATACCGCAACACATTGGCAAATTCGAGAAGCAAAATGATGTCTCGGTGAATGTATACATTTTGAGAAAAAGGCAGAGGGAATTTATGGTCGTGCCTGTGCACGTAACGTCCACGAAGAAGAATAAACACGTCAATCTGCTGCTCGTGCAAGATCACTACGTTGACGAGGAGGAGGACGAGGAGGAAGAGGAAAACGAATGCTACATAGTACCACGATTCCACTACGTGTGGATAAAGGACTTGTCTCGCTTGGTCTCGGCACAGTTGTCGAACGGTAACCGCGCGCTTCATATCTGCGATCGATGTCTCCACTATTTCCACAATGCAGACAAGTTGGCTGCGCATGAAATCGATTGTGGGAAAGTCAACAAGTGCAAGGTCGCCATGCCAAAGGGGGCAAACAGGATTCTCCGCTTCAAGAACCACGGCCACAAGGAGCGAGTGCCTTTCGTCATCTACGCTGACTTTGAGTGCCTGCTGAAACCCACTCGAGACGAAAATGCCTACCAACAGCACGAGGCATTCAGCGTGGCATACTACTTGAAGTGCAGTTACGACAATTCGCTCTCGAGGTATCGCAGCTACAGAGGTGCGAAGCCTGCGGAATGGTTCGTCACAGAACTGCGAAACCTCGCCCGAGAACTCGACGACATTCACGCTAATCCTCGACTTATGGAGAGACTGTCGTGGCATCAGGAGAGGGAGTTTCGCACTGCAACTGAGTGTCACATTTGCGAGAAACCCTTGCTCACCAGCGACAGAGTGAGGGATCACTGTCACCTCACAGGCAGGTACCGAGGCGCGGCGCACAACGAGTGCAACCTTAACTACCAGGACTCCCGAACCGTACCCGTGGTCTTTCACAATCTTTCCGGCTACGACTCGCACTTCATCATCCGCGAAATTGCCACGTGCTTCGAAGGCCGAGTTTACGTACTGCCTCAGACGAAAGAACGTTACATCTCGTTCACGAAACATGTCGCGGATAGCGAGGTGGAGTTCCGATTCATCGACTCGTTCCGTTTCATGGCATCGTCGCTGGAAAAACTCGCATCGTACTTGAAGGAACTGACGATTGTCCGGAGCGAGTTCACGCACCTTTCCGACGACAAGTTCAAACTTCTCACGAGGAAAGGTGTGTTCCCCTATGAGTACGTCGACTCACTTGCCAAATTGAACGACACCGAGCAGCTACCGTCGAAAGAGAAGTTTCACAGTACACTGACCGACTGTGACATCTCGGACGAAGACTACGAGCACGCCAAGAGAGTGTGGAGTGAGTTCAACGTCGCCAACTTGGGCGAATACTCAGACCTCTACTTGAAGACCGACGTACTGCTCTTAGCTGATGTCTTTGAGAATTTCCGCAACGATGCAATCAGAGCCTACGGCCTAGACCCCGCGCACTACTACACACTGCCAGGCTTCTCGTGGGATGCTATGCTCAAATACACTCATATTCAGCTGGAACTGCTTACCGATCTGGACATGCACATGTTCATTGAGCAAGGAATACGAGGTGGGGTGAGTCAGTGCTCGAACCGTTACGCCCGTGCCAACAACAAGTACATGAGCGACTATGACGCAAGCGAGGAGACGAAGTATCTCATGTACTTCGACGTGAACAACCTCTACGGCTGGGCAATGACGCAGGCGCTCCCGTACGGCGGTTTCCAGTGGGTTGACAACGTCGACTTCCTCAACGTGCCAGACGATTCGCCGGTCGGGTATGTCCTCGAAGTGGACCTGCAGTACCCGGAACGTCTCCACGACGCACACAAGGACTTACCTTTGTGTCCCGAGCACAAGAGCGCCCATGGCTCAACGCAGATCAAACTCATGACGACACTCGACCCGAAGAACCGATACATCCTACACTATCGTAACCTGAAACAGGCCCTCGAACACGGACTCGAGCTCAAACGCGTCCATCGAGTCTTGAAGTTCAAGCAGAGTGTATGGTTGAAACCCTACATCGAGCTCAACAGCGAATTGCGCAAGAGGGCGCGAAACGACTTCGAGAAAAATCTCTTCAAGCTGATGAACAACGCAGTGTTCGGCAAGACTATGGAGAATGTGCGCAAACACGTTGATGTGAAGCTCGTGAAAAACTGGGGCGGACGTTACGGAGCCGAAGCACTCATCGCCAAGCCCAACTTTCACAGCTGCTCCATCTTCGAGGAGAATCTCGTCGCCATACAGCTCACCAAGACCGAGGTCTACCTCAACAAACCCATCTACGTCGGCCTGAGCGTATTGGACCTGTCGAAGATCCACGTATACGCCTTTCACTATGACTACATGAAGCGAGAGTTTGGCGATCGCTGCAAGCTCCTCTACACTGACACCGACAGCCTGCTGTACGAGATTCGCTGCGACGACATCTACGAGATCATGAGGCGTGACATCGAGAGGTTCGATACTTCGGACTACCCACAGCATAACCAGTTTGACATGCCACGAGCCAACAAGAAGGTGGTCGGTCTCATGAAGGACGAGTGCAACGGCAGCATCATGACGGAATTTGTTGGCTTGCGCAGCAAAATGTACAGCATCCGAGTCGAGGGCCGTGATCGTGTGAAGCGGGCGTGAAGAGGGCGGTGGTCGAGGCGAGCATCACCTTCGACGACTTTGTGCACTGCCTGCGGGAGAAATTGACGCAGGCAGCAGTGCGTGATCAGATCGCGCTTGCACAAAGTGTTTACCGAGAGGCAAGTGAACGTGGCGCTCACGACGACAAACGTATCCTCCTCCCCGACACCACGGATACGTTGCCGTGGGGGCACTTCAGAGCCCCACCGCGCGCAGTGGAGGGGATAGCGGGTATATGAGCGTCGCGCTTGCGGCCGTTTGCCTCATCAGCACGATGGACGGCATCGAGAAGCTCAACAAAATCGCTCTGCTCGAGGATTTCCTGCCCACGAAGAAACTGGCAGCGCTGAATATAAACAGCGTCTACCGTGTCACCGACCTGAGACAAGTCACAACGAAATACGGCCTGAGAACCGTAGCCACCCTCGACGAGGAGTGCCGAGTCTTTCTGCCTAAACGCATCGCGGACGCGTTCGTGAAGGATCCGAAGATGTACGAGCACATGGTGCAAACAGCCACGGACGGGCAATTGCTCCTGAAGTACTTGGGCGGCAGCGAGGCCAAGATGAATCAAATAGAATTCAGCATCGATCATAAATAACGTGAAATGTTTTTTATTGCAATAAATGTTCAAACCCATTTACAAATCGGTCTTGTTTATCCAGCTATTGTGCGAACTATCGAATCCCAGCCACTTGACGTAGACTCTGTCGCCACGTTTCCTCAACACTTTTTCCACGAGATACATGTCGGGGTACTTGACTCTCAGAAGCTTCTCCTCGTAGAAACCACCGGCAATGGGCTTGTCTCGGTAGTCCTTCAGCCTGTATGTCACCGGAACGGTCGACTCCATCACTCGACTCACCGTGAAAATTTCCGTCGTCCAGTTGGGCGTGTAGCCTTTCTCGAAAACGTGCTTATTCTTGCTGACTCGCACCTTGTCGCCGATTCGGAACTTGGGCGCTTTGCGCTTTTGACAATCACGCGGCTGCAGCAACAAAGTTTCAGCGTCGGCCACCTCGTTCGGCTTCATTCCGATAGTGCGATGTTTGCTGTTGTTGTATGTAGCTACGAGATCGGGCAAGATGTCGAGCCACTTGTAGGAACCGCGCAGACTGAACTGCAGCCACATCTTGTTCTTGAGTGTGCGATTGAACCGCTCGACGATGGATGCCTTGAGGTTGCTGTACGTCGAGTAGTGATTGATGCGATATCGACTCATGAGGCTCTGGAAGGACGCGTTGTAGAATTCTCTGCCTCGGTCAGTCTGCAGATTCCTCGGTACTCGACCCTGTCGTAGCACGAGTTCCATGGCCGCAGTGACGTCGTTGCCGGTCTTCCGCTTCACGGGAACGGCCCAGGCAAACTTGGACAGCACGTCGATGATTGTGAGCAGATGCCTGACACCCCGGTTTTCCCGAGCGTACGGTTGCATCTCCACGAGGTCGGCCTGCCACGTCTCATCCAGTCCTCGCACGTCAAACTTGCGTCGTGGATAATTGCGTCGTGCTGGTTTATGCAGCTCTTCCACCAATCTTCGATGCTCCATGCCGCGTGTCCAACGTTTTGATGGCCTCGGAGTTGCGCGTGGCCAACTCCAGAGTCGTTTCAACGTTTACCTCGATAATTCTCAGTCGTTCACTTGATTCTGCAGAATATGTATGTTCAGTTGCAGATCGTCAAAATCCTCTCTCAGCCGGGTTGTGATGTGAAACAATTCGCTCAGAGTGCTTTGAACAAGACGTCTCGCGAGGTTCACTCGCGTCGGCAACGTTGCACAATCTTTTGCCCTCTACGTCGTACTGTCCGTCGGTGGTGAGCTTGAATCCGGGAGGACCTCGCGTACTGCCCTCAGTTCGTCCTAGCTGACGTCCGAACACGTCGATGGTCATTGTTCAAGTGTGGTTGCAGCGCCCCTTGTGCCCCGCTTAAATGACAATACCGGCCTCACGCAGCTCCTCGATGATCGAGATGATCTCGTTGACGTGACTCGAATTGCCGGCCGATCGCTCAGCCATCAGCAGACGCAGTCGATCAACGAGCTCATTCGGGTCGTCCCAGTACACGTAGTCCATTCGCGTGTTGCTTCGCGCGATCTTGTACCGAGGCAATATACCACTACCGGTGGATGTACCACCACCGACCAAGGGCGCCACCCAGTCCCTGTACTTGCTGTTTCTTTGCCTGTGAATGACCTCGTCCGACCTGTAGTGTTTCTTGTGTGCGTTCGTCGTTTGCAGGATTTTCCCATAGACATTCTTGTCTTCCGCGCTCACGAGATGCGCACTGGGTTCCTTCCTGAAGAGCAGTTCGAGCAAGCCGACGCTCGATCGATACTCCCTGTCACCCACAATCACGTCGTCGTTCACGAAACGTATGGGTGAGTCGCCGATCATCATGCTACCGTCTGGCAACTTTCGAACCCCATAAGTCACATCGAGATACTTTTTCCGATTCGTGTTGAGCATGTGAAGATATTTGTCGAGCGCAGGCACTTCCGGCATGTCATAATATTCGTCGGGACTCTGCTGCTGCACGTATTCGTCGGGGCTCGTTTTTTGCTGCTGCACGCATTCGTCGGGTGTCATTTTCGGCCACTCTTCCTCCGCGTCGTACGCAGTTTTGAAGGAGCTTTCCATCTCATCGTCACCACGAGACACCTCCTCCTTCTTAGGCAACGTGTGGCTGGCGTTCACGAGGCGTTCGAGAGGTTTGACGATTGGTTTGAAAGTTTCGTCCAGAGCTTTCTCCATCGTTTGCTTGTCCGCCCTGAGAAGCATGTACTTGCGCTTAATCGCATCCCTCATTTTCTCCATCTGGCTGAGCGTCTGTTTCTCGCGACGGAACTCAGCCGTCACACTGTCGCTTCGACCATCCATAATGCACTGCGGGGATCACGTCGCGCACGATATATTTATGGCAAAGCTGTCGAAGCCCTTTCTGTACCTGCCACAGTCGAGTCCACTGCCACGGTTGATTACGAGAAATCCGTGACTGGAGTCGTTCCAGCAGGTCGAGCACAAGTCACGGAACTGCACGTACGGCCTTGGTTTTCTTTCTCCTAATTGAGGGAGCAGTCTTCGGTGGAGAAATCAAAATGGTTTTGTGCCGCTTTTCTTTTTCGTCCACCGAAGACTGCTCCCTCTTTTCTATGGGTTCCATGGGGGTTTCCTCTTCGCTCGATAGGAAGAGGTCCTCCTCGAGCGCGGTTGCTGTTGCGGTTGCTGTTGCTGTTGCTGCTGCTGCTGTTGCCATTGCCGCGGTTGCCGTTGCTGCGGTTGCTGCGGTGAACGGTGGAAGGGGCAGCGAGAGGATGCCCCGCTTAAAGCGGGGGTCCTGCCGATGGCTCTCGCCGCAGCCGCAGTAAAGTGCGTTACGCCACTTAAAAATATGTAAAGTAGCATTAGAAAAAACGTGAGAGACAATAGAGAGAGACAATAGAGAGAGAGACTTACCTTTTCCATAATTCAAAATAGACTGGCGTTCTATCGTCACTGCATCTCTTTTATACTCGAGCCCGGGGGATGGGGGAATAGACCCAGAATATTCCGGAAAAGTATCGGTACGGAATATTCGGGAGAATTATAGGTGCAGAATATTCGGAGAAGTATATGTCCAGAGCATTCGATAGGGGCGTAGGTCCAGAGTATTCGATAGGGGTGTAGGCCCAAAGCATCGAAAGGGGTAGTCACCCCCACCCGGTCGGTAACTACCCCCCCCCTCGGTCGGTAAGGTAGGGACCTACCCTGCCGGCATTGTGTGGCAGGAATCTGCCGTACCGGCCGTCGGTAAGGTAGATGCCTGCCATATCGGTAGAGTGTGGCAGAAACCTGTCATGCCGACAGTCGGTAAGGTGGGGACCTACATGCCGGCCGTTGGTAAAGCAGGGCCATGGCGGCTGTGGTCTGCCGTCAGTAGGAATTTGACTGAAGAACTTCAAGCGTGAGTGTCAAGTATCCTGATCGCCGGTATCCTGATCGCCGGTATCCTGATCGCCGGTATCCCGATCGCCGGTATCCCGATCGCCGGTATCACGGACCGCGCGCGTTTGAATTTCCCGCGCCGAAAGGTCTCCCCCCCGCTCTGAATTTCCCGCGCCGAAAGGTCTCCCCGTTTGAATTTCCCGCGCGCCGAAAGGTCTCCCCGTTTGAAACTTTCGCGCGCGCGGTCTTTCGATTTCCCGCCAAGCGGTTTTTTTCTCGAACTTCCCGCTGATCCGCGCGCGCTTTGAATCAACCGTCGAAAGGTCTCCGCGTTTTGAATTTCCCGCCGAAAGGTCTCCGCTTTTGAATTTCCCGCCGAAAAAGGCCCCCACTTTTGAATTTCCCCCGCCAAGAGGTTTTTTTTCGAACTTCCCGCTGAAATGTATCCGCTTTGAATCAACCGCCGAAAGGTCTCCGCTTTTGAATTTCCCGCAGAAAAAGGCCCCCCACTTTTGAATTTCCCGCCAAGAGGTTTTTTTTCGAACTTCCCGCTGAAATGTATCCGCGCGCTTTGAATCAACCGCCGAAAGGTCTCCCCCCTTTTGAATTTCCCGCCGAAAAAGGTCTCCCCCCTCTTTTGAATTTCCCGCCAAAAGGTCTCCGCGCGCGGTCTTTTCAATTTCGCCCCCCGCCAAGAGAGTCGTTTTTCTCGAACTTCCCGCTGAAAAGTATCCGCGCTTTGAATCAACCGCCGAAAGGTCTTTTGAATTTCCCGCCAAAAGATATCCCCCCCCCCCGGTCTTTTGAATTTCCCGCCAAAAGGTTTTTTGAATTTCCCGCCGATTTCCTGTCGGTATGTCGGTAAGGTAGATTCCCACAGGAACCATGTTTGGGTCAGAATTTACCGTCGGTAAGGTAGATTCCCCGGTATCCTGATCGCCGGTATCCTGATCGCCGGTATCACGGACCGCGCGCGTTTGAATTTCCCGCGCCGAAAGGTCTCCCCGCGTTTTGAATTTTCGCGCACCGAAAGGTCTCCCCGTTTGAATTTCCCGCCGGCTTTTGAAACTTTCGCGCGCGGTCTTTCAATTTCCCGCCAAGCGGTTTTTTTTTCTCGAACTTCCCGCTGAAAAGTATCCGCGCGCGCTTTGAATCAACCGTCGAAAGGTCTCCGCGCTTTGAATTTCCCGCCGAAAGGTCTCCGCTTTTGAATTTCCCGCCAAGAGGTTTTTTTCGAACTTCCCGCTGAAAAGTATCCGCGCGCGCTTTGAATCAACCGCCGAAAGGTCTCGGCTTTTGAATTTCCCGCCGAAAGGTCTCGGCTTTTGAATTTCCCGCCGAAAAAGGTCTCCCCCCTCTTTTGAATTTCCCGCCAAAAGGTCTCCACGCGCGGTCTTTTCAATCCCCCCCCCAAGAGCGTCGTTTTTCTCGAACTTCCCGCTGAAAAGTATCCGCGCTTTGAATCAACCGCCGAAAGGTCTCCGCTTTTGAATTTACCGCCAAAAGATATTCCCCCCCCCCGCCGGTCTTTTGAATTTCCCGCCAAAAGGTTTTTTGAATTTCCCGCCGATTTCCTGTCGGTATGTCGGTAAGGTAGATTCCCATAGGAACCATGTTTGGGTCAGAATTTACCGTCGGTAAGGTAGATTCCCACAGGTACCATGTTTGGGTCAGAATCTGCCGTCGGTAAATTCCTGGGGAGTTGCTGGAATCTACCTTACCGACCGTCGGTAAAGTAGATTCCTACATGAGGGGGAACCAGCATAGGTATACTACTCGGATAATTGCTCTTTGAGTTACAATGACAGCAAATTCGAAAAATCTCATTTCGAGAAAAACGGGTTTAAATATTTAATTATCGATTTTTGCAAGATCAAATGATTAGAGATACGGCCTTGACATTTTTACGGGATATTCTTGAAAGTATAAACTGTCGAAAAAGGCAAAAAAAATATCGATTTTTTTAGTGTCACACTGGTATAGACCCTTAATGAAATTAGTCCGCAATTATGCCAAAATGTTATTGAAAAGTTCGTCAAAAGAGTGAACGTTTGCACACAGGAACGAGACGGCCATTTATCAGATATTGCGTTCAACACATAACCTCCATGCTTGTACCTTATATCAAAATAAAAATATTCATACTTTCCAAATAAATAATACGTTTTATTAATAAATTAAAATGTCAGGTCATTTTGAGACACTCTTTACTTTTGGCTGTTACATGGTATTTTTTCTGTATTAATCTTTGAAAATGGCGGTGGTATGGTACGGTCTTCTAAACGGGTCGCGGCGGATGTTCCCAGACAACTTTTTTTCTTTCATTAACACTGATACGCAGAATATGAACCAAGAAAAAATAAGAAATGTTGAGAATCGACGAAATGGTACGCTACGAAACAAGAAGATTGAATTTTCCGCAAAATGGCTACATTGTGCAATAAAAAATACTTTAAAAAAAAATTCAACCGCGAGATAATACGACGTACAGACTTTTCGACCCGTCTTTGCAAAATTGTCACCATTTTTGTGGTTAAGGGGCTATGCCAGTGTGAGACTTTCAAAAAATCGATTTTTTTTGCCTTTTTCTACAGTTTATACTTTCAATCATTATCATTTATATAATTTATATCAAGATCATTTTATCTTGCAATAATCGATAGTTAAAACTTTAAACGCGTTTTTCTCGAAATGAGATTTTTTTAATTTGCTGACATTGTAACTCAAAGAGCAATTATCCTTTTGACTTGAAATTTGAACTAAGTACTCTTGAATACATTTACTCTACAACAACGTAGGATATTTTTGATTGGACGAAAAATGACGATTTGGCATTGAAAAAAACGACCATTTTACAGGCTAGAAAACAGACGTTTTTTTCATAACAACGCCACTTTGTTAGATTTTGATATTTTTCGAAAATCCTACGCCATTGTACAGAAAATACCTTCCAGTTTAACGACATTTTTCCTTTTTCGGTTTCAGCTACTCAATCGGCCGGAATCATGTCAGCAGTGGAGGAACTTTTTTTTTGCGCCTCCGAAGGCAGCGCACAGATCGCTTGGATCTCAATATTTGTTTATGAAAAAATTATGTAATATGGGTCAAATATAGACAAATATATTCTTAATTTTCCGAAACATTTAATTGAGTACTTTTGTTCCAAAAAATTCCCGAAAATCACCAAAATTTTTAGCGTTCACACTGATATACCCCCTTAATTTTCAGAATTTGTACGCTTGCTCGATCGTGTTATTCTCCATGACTAAACTTCATGACCTCCTGATGCCAGATGTCAAAGATTAGTAAGCTATCTTCGCTACAAAAAAAAAGGCGCGCAATTAAAAATGTCAGATCATTTCGAGACACCCTTTGATAATAAAACATAACCTAAGATTCAAAAATGGCGAGGAAATATTTCCTTTTAAAAATAAATCATGAAAATCGGCAACTCTCTTTTCGCCTAAAGGTATCCCCCCCTTAAATCCGTGGCAAGCCACACTCCGGACTGAGAGACTGAAAGTAGATTTTGTAGTCCTCTACTTTTCGTGACGATACTAGGACCAGCACCGGATCTACGATTTTTCCGAGCCGGGGCAAAAACTTGACATTGGCGCCCCTCCCCTCCAGCATCTGAGATTAAGGGGGAAGATCTCTATGGACGCCCGAAAAAACTCATTTTTCATGATTTTTTAAAAAAGTGATAAGATAATAGCTTCATTTTAGAATTTTGACATTATCTTATTACAACTTTCAAGTGGTAAAACGTTTTTTTTTCTCTTTCAAACAAAACAAAATAGCGGCGTTATAAGATATTCATTTAGGGGCCTTTTGAAAAACTGCTCATGGTATAGCTCAAAAAGTTATTGATCGACCTGGCTGAAATTTTGGGCGGTTTCTCACTATAACATTATTGGAAGGATATACCTATAAAAATATTAAAAGGTATAAAATTGAAAATTAAGTAGGCTTTGTAATCAAATGTTCATATTTTTTACCATTTTCTCGACAATTTTTACCCCGAAAAAGTAATTTATTTACGCGATAACCTTGAAACTTTAGGTATATCCTTCAATAGTCTTATAGTGAGAAATCTGGCAAAATATCAGTCAGATCGATCAATAACTTGTTGAGCTATAACACGAGCAGTTTTTCAAAAGACGCCTAAAGGAATACCTCATCAAAGTTCGTCTCCTAGGCAGATTTAATTTCGATAGCTAGGATCACGACGCCATTGAAACTCACCAAAGCACCCTGGATGTTAGGCGCTTTAGTGAAACAATTTTTTTCAAACACATTAATTTTACGCCCCCTTAAATTGCCGCCCGGGGCAGGTACTCCGGTTTGCCCCCCCCCCCCCCTCCTAGATCCGCGGCTGACTAGGACACTTTAAACTGTGTCGAAAAAAAAACAGTACAAGCCCCTCGTGCGGTTAGCATAGCTTAACCTTCAAACCCGCATGAGTATCCGAGTCTTAGGCCTTCTGTTTATTTTTGCGGTCAGTCAGACCGAAGTGTGGTGAAGCCGTACAATTTTCTTCGAAATCCTAAATACCAAAGACGTTGTAAGAAATAGACCGACAACACATACTTTAAAGTACGGGGTCTGCGTCGACCAACTTTTGCGGGGAGGGCAGGCGCATCCGATATAGCGCGACCAATCAAATTGCTCATCGTTACACGCACACCACGAGACGGCTTCTCGGTTGTGTTCGGAAGTCTACGGCTAGTGTCGTGACGGTGCAGCGGTGACGACAGACCTATCGATATAATTCGTTACCAATAACGTTATAATAATTATATTCGTCATAATTAAATCAATTTCGATCGTATATCTTACGGTCAGAGTAATAAATTGACAATTATTACATTGACCGTAACATATACACCTAAGGAAGTATGGGAATGTAAAATAAAACTATTAAATCAAATACATTTATTCAAAATAATAGTGTACATTGGCACTATTTATAACTTTGCATCATAACCTACGTAATTAATTTTCATCGGATTACATAGTATTCATCAGTTCCTGAACCTCTGTCTGACAATAAACAATATTTTTTTTAAACAAACCACGAAAGCATTTCGAATTAGTCACCTCTAAATAAAGTAATTTTATTCAGTTTTTGGCGTTGGGACAACTTAAATGAAAAGGATATATTGGTGAAAATCTATTTCTGGAAAAATAGTTTTCCCAATTAGGGTTTTCATCGCTTTAGCTAGTAAGTACGGGGTAGTAGTTTACGCACAAGTGAATTCTAATGACGCGCACGGCGGCCGAATGCACACTGAACGGGCATTCGACGCCGGTTTAACAGTAGAGGTCATCTGACCGCTGTGTGGTTCGAGGGGCAAGCCTAGCGGTCGAGCGCGTTGTCGGTCTATATCTTATAATATCTTTGCTAAATACATTTTCCTTTATTCATTAAGGCCTTATATACGCGATTTTGCCGATTTTCGAAGGTACTTTTCTAGACGCGGTTAAAAATAAATGACGCATATATTGACAACATTTTTTTACAGATTATTTATGCACATGGTTAAGTATATGTAAAAAAAATCAGAAATATTAACAAATGGCGGAGATATAACATAATAAAGCAATGTATTCTTGTTGCGCGCGCGTTGATGGTGAAAGTTCTCGGCATCGATGTGGGTGTATGAAAAAAATGAACATATTTATCATTGCATAATGAATTATCTTCAGTGTGAACTAACAGTATTATAAAAAAAAATTATTATAATAAAAATTCGGAACTTCAAATTTTTTACTCAATTTTCTGTCGGTATTTTATTTTCTATATTTTTTTGTGTCATTGAAATTTGTGTTTCTGTGCTTCGCACGATTGGTGATGATACTAAGAATATGTTGTAAAAATTTCAAAGCGATCTGAACCTTCGTTCAAGAGTTAGAACTTTCACAAGGTTCAAAAAAGTGCATCGTGGAAAAACGGTTTTGAAGTTGGCGGTCGAGCGCGCCACGCGGTATCTATTATAAATACAATCTTACCTTATTTTTGGAATCTTCGGAATTTTTCAATTCTGTAAAGTTTAAAATATTTCTAACTGTTCAGGCTAATGAAATCAAAAATAATTAAACAATGAAATTTTTTTTAATTTTTCGCGTATATAAGGCCTTATGTATCCGTTGCCTCCGAAAACGTTCATAAAGTATGCGGCTAACATTAAATATTAAAAAAAAAGAAAAATTATACAAAAAATCGAGAAAAATATATTTGGGTATTTATTGTTGGGTGGATTTTTTTCCGAACTTTCATTTCATACTGAACGAAGGGTTTCGCTGCAATTATCTATTGCTCTCAATTATTTTTGAAAAACAAATAAAAAGTAAAATGAACACTGGCACTTTCGTCATTATTCTCATCTGATTGTGAGTAATAGTAAATATTTTCCAGGTTTCTGAAACGCAGACATGTTGATTTTACTGTAGCTGACGTGGAACACCTTTATCGTATCGAATTTTCGCAGCCACTTCACAGGCGGTTTTCAGCGTTAAAAAAAAAACACTTTTTTGCGATTTTTTTTCGTCTATATGGATAGAGTATATTTATTGAAAACTTTTGTACATTGTTAAGTGTCATTTCAAGAACATTCCGTGAAATTTGTACGCGAGAATATCCACAAACAAGCCGGTGAGAAAACTTTTCCAAGGACGCCTTTGAAAAAACACGATTTGCGGTGTTCACTGTATCTCAGCTAGAAATTATCTGAAATCAAGTACCATTAAAATTTAGTCAAAGTATCATCAAATCCTCCCCCCAACGGTCTTAGATAATTTTTTTTTCATTTCCAAATTTTTGGTGGTTATGTAAAGTGAAAAGTGCTATTTTTCACGAAAAATTCCGCCATTTTGGGGGTGGAAAACTCCCTCAATGTAAAAAAAACTCAAACTAACCGTTGGGGGGAGGTATTTTATATGTAGAAAGTGTGTACCAAGTTTGAAATAACTCGGTCATGTAGTTTTCAAATGGCAGTGAACACGGACTTTGAAAAAGTGGTTTCGAGAAAAACGCGTTTGAAGTTTAGAGAAGTCGGAGCTACAGTGTCAGAGGAGCGGGACCAAATAGTCAATAACTTCGAGAGTTTTGCTCTGATTGACTTGACATTTTGGGATTATATTCTGGAAATGTTTAACTATAAGAAAAGACAAAAAAATCGATTTTTCAAAAGTGCAAACCCCTACCTTCCCCTTCATTCACTGCTCTTTTTCCCCGAAGTCCTAACCACCCTGTCGAAGAATTAAAATATTATTTTTTCTAATACAAAATATTGCGAATTTCCTCCGCCAAACAGTGCATTTGCGCCTGTTTTTCACGAACCTTGTTACAATAACTCTCACAACTTCTGAATAAATGACTTTTTCGGTTTATCGATTGTCATGTTGGTCGGAGTCTGGCGTTTCGATTTCACTCTAATTGAAACTCAACAGACGTATTTGTTCGGAAGTTATAGAGCGATAAGCGTCGTCAGTCTGACAGACCAATGTCTGGCGGATTAAGTTACTCAAAACAACGATCGCTAGGGTTCAATAATAACATAATCATTTATGGATATCTTTCAATGAAACAAAGACTCAAACTCGCCAGAACTATGTATTATTCGCGGGTAAAATCTCGACCTCGTCATCCCAACACTCCCATCGGAAAAAAAATCGAAAATATACTTGTTTTTTGGGCCACAAGGTTAAGCAGATCCGTTTAAACAACATAAATTCAATAAATAATTCCTCAGCATCTGCCGATAACGGATAGTCGGCAATCATTTTTTTTTAGTGCGGAAAAGTGTATGCAGAAATCGCAATTGTGATTACCAATTTGCGCCAAGCCGCGCCAAGCTGCACGATCGTTCCCAATATCATATCAACGTCACCTACTTTTCGCGATCGCGCGAGCACCCGTATATATACAGGGTCAGGCACATAAAGTGTTACAGAGCAATAGCACTCAAACTATCGATCATGTCCAAAAATGTTTCAGCCAAAGTTTCAGTGTTCGAGAAGGCCGTCATACTGGATGACCCTATTTTTTTTAGCTACGTCAAGGTCAACTCCACTTTTTTAAATGGAATGGTACATTTTTTTCAACCATCTTGTGGAGCACCTCAAGCCGCATAAAAAACATCAGGGGGTCAGAGTCGTTCAAGGTCATTCAAGGTCAGTATCGATTATACAAATCTAAAAATCTCGGATTATTACCAAATATTTAGTAGTGATCCGAGATATCTAGATTTGTATTTCATTTTAATAGGTATTCGAAATAACCTTGAACGACTTTGACCCCTAATGTTTTTTATGCGGTTTGAGGTGCTCCGCAAGATGGTTGAAAAACAAATGTACCATTCCATTAAAAAAAGTAAAGTTGACCTTGACGTAGCTTCGGCGCCTCCACCGATAAGAAAATAGAGTGGTCCAGTATGACGGCCTTCTCGAACACTGAAACTTTTGTCTGAAGCATTTTTGGATATGATCAATAGTTTGAGTGCTATTGCTCTGTAACACTTGATGTGCCTCACCCTGTATGTGTATATATATATATATGAGGCATTCCACTTCACTTCAGCCAGTAATAAAAAATCCACAAATAATTTTGAAAAATCGAGTTACTTCATTGAAAAATATTCTGCCTTTTTTTCTCGTTGATTACTATTTTTAACATTTTTCCATTCAAATGGCTGTATCTTTGGCAGGATTTGACGTATTTACATTCGTAAAAAACGAAAAACGAAAAACTAAAATTAATTTAGATTTTATTGAACAAGTCCGTTTCGGGGCAGAATATGCAAAAATATTTTTTTTTCTCATGGAAAAACACTCATTATTTTTTTTTTTAATTTCCCCCAATTGTGAATACGAAAAACTGATTTTTGGTATTTTTTATATTATGAGATTCCTAAACACTGTGAAGTAACAGCTATTTTAATTTTAATTTATTAATTTTCGAATGAAGAGTGTGGAGCACTCCAAGGCTCCAATACATATGACATATATGTCATATGTATTTCAAAAACCTGCTAAGCATACAGCGAGTGCTCCGCACTCCTCAATCAAATGTTAATAAAAAAATATAAAAAATAAAAATAGATGTTCCTTCACGGTGTTTAGGAATCCCATAATATAAAAAATACCAAAAATCCGTTTTTCGTATTCACAATTCGGGGAAATTCTTTAAAATAATGTAACGAGTGTCTTTCCTTGAGAAAAAAAATAAAAATAATGCATATTTTGCCCTGAAACAGACGTTCGAATTACTCAATAAAACCTAAATTAATTGTTTTCTGAAAGGCTAGAAAAAGTCGCACATTTTCGTTTTTTACGAATGTAAATACGTCAAATCCTGCCAAAGATACAGCCATTTGAATGGAAAAATATTTAAAATGGTAATCAACGAGAAAAAACGTCAGAAATTTAAAAAAAATGTCAACACTCGGTGAATATTTTTCAATAAAGTAACCCGATTTTTCAAAATTATTTGTGGATTTTGTTTTACTGGCTGAAGTGACGTGGAATGCCTTATATATACATATACATATACAGGGTGAGTCACGAGAAACAGAACACCTGAATATCTCTGTTGGATTTGAAAATACAAATATGTACATATCGGAATTTGAATAGTTTAGAAGGACGCACATGGCTATGTCAATATTTCTTTTCTTTTTTTTTCGGTTGTTTCAAGGTCATCAACGTTTTGTTTTAATGGAATGGCATATTTTGCCCCTTGCACATTGTAGGCGGCATCCAAACAAATTCAATCATGTAACATAGTACGGCCTCCCAATGACCTTAAACCCAGAAATATTACATAAATAATAATTCAGTGTGTGAGTTTCTTTCTTTATTGCTGTTACGCTGAATGCTTTCTGTGAGCTGGGTTACATTCAAACCCATCACAATAACACAACGGAGTAACAGGTTCGGTGATTACAGAAGATTTACGAAACACCTTCACCTTTTCGTATGTACACAATCGTGTTTATCAGCTACGTATTACTCTGAATACCTTCTTGCTATCAGATTTTTGAAGTTTCTAAAATGTCTAATCTGTCAGTTTATCGATGAACGTTTCACAATGCGTTACTCGAAGAAAGAAAATATCGACATGATTTTCATGCATGGAGAAACTCGACAGTATTTATTCCATATTTCTAGGTTGAAGGTCATTTGAAGGTCATACTACGTTACATGGTTAAATTCGTTCGGATGCCGGCTACAATATGCAAGGGGAAAATATATGCCATTCCATTTTTTTTTAACTTGATGACCTTGAAAAACCGAAAAAAATGAAATTAAGGGATCGTCACAGTTTAAAATTGTCAAAAATTACATTTGTTTGCATTATCCCATAGTATACACGGTTATAAAAATGCTGTTCAATTTTTGGGGGGAAATTCGAATTATTCCGGTTGCTGGCGCGGACGGACGCGTTTTTCTCGAAATGTCATTTTTCAAAACGGAAGGAAAGACTCTCAAAGGAAAAGTTTTCAAGCTATCCGTCTCAAGTTTTGCCACAACATTATTCACGCCATTCTCCATCTTGCTATGAAAGTTTTTTTCAATCTTCATATTTTTTTAATGAAGAACTGCCAACCAAATAGTCTAAATACGAAACTTTTTTTTCAAACCACCGCCATTTTGCCAATTTTTAATTTTTGAAAACCTCTATCGCCAGATAGCGACTTGCATACTGATTAATAATCTTTAAAAAAAATTGTTTCAGATGACATTTACGGCCACAACCGTCTACACGGTGAAGACTCCTTTTTTTCGAACACATTTTCGATCGTTAAAAAAATGTAAAAAAAATAAATAAAAATAAACTTTTAAAAATTAACTTTCTCTTCTTCACGAGTGCTTTAATTTGACAAAAAAATCAGACTGATAAGCGTATTTTAAGGCGGGATATACATTTAAACAGGAACAAATAAGCAATATTGATGGATTTTTGAAACTAAGAAATAATTATTCTACAACTATCAAACTTTAGGTATTCTTTAATAGTACATTTAAGTATACAAAACAATTTTTTTAAATTAATTCATCATCGAAATGACGGGGCTGTGGCAGAGTGTTACAGCAACGTTGCCACGGGAGTTGCGAATCAGCGTGCAGTCTAGCTTCCCGTAGACTTTGGTTTGCAAAATAGTTCAAATATTTTTTCAGTTAGAACATTTATAGTTTCTATGTGACGGTAATTAAAATTAAGAAAATGCAAATTTAAGGAAAGGACACGCATTTACAAAAAAATCATCATTTCACGCAACATTTCTGTAAAATGTGGATTAAAATAGTAGTTTTTTTTTTGTCGATTTCTTAAACTAATTCTCGTCAAGTAGAACGTAGCAATACTATCAATATTTCTACCAAGTTTCAACTCGATCGGCTTAATAGTTTTTGAGTTATCCTGCACGCCAATTTCGATAATGCAGTTTTGAGAAAAACGCGTTTCAAGTTCACGCCCGCTATGAATCCGAGTGGTGAGGCACAGCGTTGACGGGCTGTAACGTTTGGAGTTTTTCGAATTTTGCTTTGAAAATTTAGGAAAATGTTCTACATATATAGTTCTATCGCTTTAATGTATATCCCGCCTTGACCATCGAAAAAAAATCGCGAAAATCAGCTATTTTTCGGCTAGTTACACTGTGATGATCCCTTAAGGGGGAATATCAGTGTGAAAAAAAAATCAATTTTTTTTTGCTGAAATAGATAGTTTTGGCCTTTAAGAATATGCCTACAAATTTTCAAAACAATATTCGGCTTAGAAATATTCGAAATTGGCGCCAAGCGTCGACGCTCTCAGAGCCTTCTATACGGGCCTTTCTATACTTTAAACACGTTATTCTCGAAACCATATTTTTTAACCTGGTTGACAGCATAACCCTGTCAAATTTTGTCCAATCGACTTCATTCAAAAAGGATTCTCTTCAGAAAACTTATCGCTATCGTCGCATCGTAGAGTTTTTTAATTGTTCACTTTTTTTATTAACAATTTACTGCCAAATTTTTGTATAAAATTCGATTTTTTTTATATGGCCGCAATTTTTTTTATCAAAATTTTGAAATTTTCCACGATGCTGCGATAGCTATACTATTATAATTTAATAATCTTTTTGAATTTTTGATTTCACATGCTTGCTGTGGCACTTATGTTGTCAACCGTCGGGGAGTCTTTTTTGAGACGCCATTTTGCGACCACTCCTCTGCTTAATAAAATGTACTAAAAATAAAAATAAAAATTTCTTGTATGCTTCATTACTTCAATAATTAATACACAAAATTTTAAATAATTTTATCGAGCTGTTTTTTTTTTAATTTCCCAAAAAATAGCTCATTTTTCAGCCTGCCACACTGATAGTCTCCCTTGAGGCCTTAGGCCACTCTAGAGGCCGAAAAATAGGCTTTTTAGCGATTTTTTTTCAGAAAAACTACAAAATAAATCGAGATTACAAAAAAGGGTGTTTACCATACATATCACCGACTGTGTACAATAATTTTTTTTACGCGATTAGTTTCGAAATGGCGGCTGTGCAGTGCTTATCTCAAAACTGCATTTTTCTAATTGGCCGAAAACACAACTAACAATTTTCAACCGATTCAATTGAAGTGTTGAATATATCTCGAAAAATACATTGTCTATAGACGTACGTAGGTTTTTTTTATATTGCATAGTTCATTTGTTATTAACAATTATCTGACGATTTTTTACGCAAATTTTTTGAAAGTGAATAATTTGCCGAAAAAATCGGCTTCTTTCTCCCCTTTGGCAGTGGACATGCCACTAATCCACTGCTTATTGTTCAAACGCCGACAAGCGACGAAGAAGTGAAACATTATTCGCTGAAAGATGAAAATTCATATGCAAAGAATTCGCATTGTGGTTTATATATATTTGCCTTTTTAAGTCGTAGCAAAGTTTTACACCCAGCGATTCGGCTTTTTGCGCCGTTCGTCCAAGGCATGATCGTACCGGCATTTATTACACAGCTACAGCGTTGGAAAAATTAAATACTGTCCTCTCAAATTGGAATTCAAAAAAATAATTACCCGCATGATCTTTTCATAAAAGTCTACAATTTTAATATAAGTATACTTATAAGGATACTTACAGAGAAATTGTATATAAGTACTCTATTATGTACAAATTGTATATTTGTCTCTAAGTATATTTTTACTGACACTAAACACTGTTTACTGGCTGAGTCATTTCAATGTAGCTGTGTCCGCTATATTATAATTGCCTTACGAACAAGCAAATTATTTTTATATCTATCTTTACACGGGTGCTCATTGTAAACACCATAACGTTTTCCGTAGTGTAGACGATGAATTTTAAAGCTTAATTGATTAATCTTAGTAACTTTTATGTTTTGTTAAATTAAGTTTTTGAGCGGATTGTCATGGACTCATAAATCGGAGCAGTTATTAAGTACTTGACGTATATTTCATACTTCTGTTATCACGATATGCTTTTTTCGTAAATATACTAAACAGTCGATAGAAATACATTAATCCTATTCAAGCTATCATTGGTAGGTCGATTATAATTTTTTTTTTTTAATGATTACTCGGTCAATCGCCGAGTATCTCTTGCAATGGTTTTTTTTCCTGACCTTTGCAATCGGTATTCCATCGTTCCATCTGTGTGTATAATGTTCCATCACATTATAAACATAGTTACTTTTATTTTCGAAATAAAAAAAAACGACATTTTCACGGATTCGCTTATTTTCCGATTATGAGGCGACAATGCAGTTGGGTGCAATATGCACAGAGGTAGCAGCGGTTATCAGGAGTTTTTCCGGTACCTCCTTTCGGATAACCACCAGGACTACGTGACGTTTCACTAATTCACTGCTCATTGTAAGAACACGGACAAGCGACAAAGAAGTGAATAATCATTCGCACAAAGGTGGAAATTCATATGCAATGCATCGTGATGCATATACATTTGCCTATATAAATCTGAGCAGAGCTTCAAATTCATACATTGTCGTCTTTTCGCGTCTCGTGCAATCAACACTGGTAGCCTCCAAGCAGAGCAAATTTATCCAAAGCACGATCTCACCGAAGTTCGTTACGTGGATACCACCATAAAAGAATCAATAAGGTAACATTCTTCTCAAGTCGAATTTGGAAAATATAATCTCACAGATTTTCGTTTTAACTTGAATTGTAAGAGTTCCCATTAAAAGACAGTCAAGTTATATATTGTAACGTGTTTTTTTTTGGTAACACTCCGCCGCTCGGCGAGGGCGTCCTCCGGCTCGGGGCCACCATCGCCGCCACGACACGATTCCGTAGGGTCCCGAATAGTTGTATATTATTTACTAATTTCGTCTGTATTTCTCTTTATTTTTTTCTTTACTATGTAATGTAAACCCAATGCCGAGGTTTCTCCCGCGGGAGGAAGCACGCGCCGTCAAGAAAGAAAACATCCGGGACACCGATGATGGCGGAGTCGAGTTTTCGCTCTGGGCTGAGGATCGAGAAAGAGCGAGAGGCTCGTAGGCGGCTGGACGCTCGACGAGGATAAGATCCCCGCGAAAAACTCCCGCGTCCGCGATTCCCTCGTCATCCGGAGAGAGTATTTTATCGAGGCCGGACCCACGCGCAGACCTTTCATTCCCCCCCCCCCCCCCCCCTCTGCGAGGTTTCTCTCAGCCCGTGTAACACGGAGGATAAAAAGGGTTGCGGTAATTGTTCTCGCCGAGGCCCGAGTTTCGTGAGAGCCAGCGCGCTGATTTTATTCCGTCGTTTCGGGAGTTACGGAATTCGAAATTCGCGCTAAGATCGTAGGCGAACTCCCGAAACAATCGGCACGAGACTGCCCTCTCGCGTAAAGCGAGAGATAAAGGAGCGGAGCGGGGAGGAGCAGGGGTACGCGTCTCGCGCGCCGGCCGGCTTGCCGGACAGCTTCTCGCAAGGTACCGAGCCGGAAGGACGTGTGACGACTAGCATAAAGTGGCCAGCTACTCTCTCCCGGTGAGCCCAGCGTTGCCCGCAGCAATATACCGCGTAGATTTCTGACCGCGTGGTCGATCCTCGATTTCGGATACCTTTTGTTCGTGGCCACGGCCTCTATCGCGTCTCATCAAGTATTAAACTCTCATTTCACGTAGCTAGCGCGTATTATCGGGAAATCGCGTCGTGGTTGCGCGCGGGAAGCTCAATTTCGTGTCGCGACGAGCTTCGGCTCGAATATTTCGTTAGTCCGTAAAAAGTGTGAGTGAACGTGTGAGTGGAGAATTAGGACGTGTCGTCCTCGGCGATCCCTCGGCCTGCGGCGGGGCTTGAGCACGGGGAAAGGGGAAGAGATTACCCTCAAGTCAGGACGTCTTCACGGAGAACAAGCCTCCCGCTTATCATCGGGGTGCGGGTTCGAACCCGTGCGGACTCCCGTCCATTTTAACGGCATCTACCGGGTGCCCCTTTCCCCAGTGTGGGGATTTATCCCGGCTTCGTCGTGGGGGAGAGGTTGCCGAGCATCGCCGTCCACGTGAGTAACGACCGGGGTAATTTTCCGGGATATTTCTGTCTTTTATTTAACGCTCGGCCGGGTAACCGATTAGCGGGGGCCCGGTTTTATAATATTAGTGTGGCCGGTAGGGGAGAGAGGAGAGGCCAAAACGAGCTCGACGTTTATTGTGTGTGTGTGTAGGCCCCGGTCGGAATTGGTGTGTGTGTGTGTGTGTGTGCGCGAGAGTAGTCGTCTCGCGAGATTTCGCGCGTTTTGCATTTATTTCTGTTTTGGATTTTTGTCCCGTGTTCCTTGCGAAGGAGGGGAAATTGTTGACGAAGGATAAAATAAATTCACTGACGATAAATTTCGCTTGCCGCGCGTGATTGACACCTGACCCATCCCCTCTACCATATCCACGAGGCTGCAGTTTGGCCGGACACTGCGTTCCCTTTTCTCATCCCGACAAGCCGATTTTCGGCTGGCGCCCTATATAAATTGTCGGGACGGGAGGAGGGGAGTTTTGTGACTCTCTCGGTCCTTTTCCCCCAGCTCCCTCGATTTTGCGGTCACAAATTTGGCGCCCAACGTGGGGCAGTGTCATTGCGTGCGGAAAATTTTATTTTACCTTGACGAAGATAAATTTGAATTTATTCGCGATATTTCGTCTCTTTCGCAACCGTCTTTATCGTGTTCGTGTATAAGTCTGTTTTTTTTTGTGTCAATATCGTGGTCGTCTCTTTGTTTCCGTCCTCTAGAAAAAAAATTTCAGTGAGAGATCGAACGAAATATTTTCGAGGCCTCGAGTATCGTGTGCTCGAGGTTCCTCGTGTCGCTAAGCTGAGTTTTTTTCTGCTCGGCCGGTGAGTCCAGCGCGAGCTCTTGCCGAATGGCCCGGCGCTCGCGCTCTGCATGTCAACTTTGTGTTTACATTTTTTTTTTGCATTCGCACATTTAAGATCCCGGACTGGAGACAGAATACTTACCGACGTATTGAGAAATTTACGAAAGTTTCCTGAACTCCCGAGTCTCGTTGAATATTACGATCTACAGGGTGATCCACAAATGGGACTCTAAGTGGCACGTAAGACCAGCTATTACTCTTGTCGACCTCGCTTATTTATTCGTTCTGTTCCGTTACGTCGAGTTTATTTATTTATTTATTTTGTCTTCGGTGTTTATATGGTTTCTTTTATGTTAGGCACTCAACATCTTTTAAAGTTTCTTTTTTTTTAAATTAATCTTATCAATATTATTATTGCATGATAAATTTTAGGGTGTCGACTTAAAATTTTATTTTATTTATTTTCGGACTGACGTTATTTTATCTAATTTATTTATTGACTTTATTTTAACGAACTTAATTGACTTTCTTCTCTTTTATTCTTTTATTAGCTTCAATTCGTTTAGTTTGTTTAAATAATTTATTAGAGTTCCGTCAATCAAATTATATTTTGGCTTGGATTAATTTTTTTATTTTACCGACTTTTTATTTATTTTTTTTAATTTTATTTGATCTTATTGTTATTTTCTTTTGCAAGCGGTTTGATTTTAATTTAATTTACTGAGCCATTTTTTTTTCCTGTTTATTTTATTTCTTCCTTTTCTTTGTTTGTTTGTTTTTCTTCGTTCTTCTCTATCACTCTCAAGACGTACTTGTTATGTTTTTTAAATTATAAGCTGGTTCACCGGACCTGAATTTCAGCCCGGCGGACTGAATCCGTTCGATGAATCGATTTTGCTAGGACAGGTTGTCATGGGCTTTTGCGGGGTAACATGTTCCCGGAAGCACCGAAACAAGTCTTTTACTACTTCACGAGTAGGCGGACCTGCGTTTCAGGCCGGCTAACTCGATGAGTTTTTCAATTTTTCCGATGGTAGTCAATCGACCACGAGTATTTTTTTTTTGCGGGGTAACATGTTCCCGGAAGCACCGAAACAAGTCTTTTACTATTTCACGAGTAGGCGGACCTGCGTTTCAGGCCGGCTAACTCGATGAGTTTTTCAGTTTTTCCGATGGTAGCTAATTGACCACGAGTATTTTTTTTTTCGCGGGGTAACCTGTTCCCGGAAGCGCTGACATAGCGGCTTGTGTGTTTATTTGTCGGTGTGTAGTATCGGACATTATTGCTGTTATCGTTTCCATTTTTGTTTGATTTTCTTCTGACTTGATGGAGTGATTTTTTTTTCTGTCTTGACAATTGGATCATTTTCGTTGTCTTGCTATCATTATATTGTTTATTGACTTCCGCTCTGACTTGCCTCCTGCACTCCTTCCCTCTCTTGAATCCCGTTTGGGAACGTAGAAAAAAAAAGGGATAGCAATGAAAAAGTTATGGTTGGAGCTAGTGGTATCCCTGTGGTATGGCATTGGTGTTTCCTGAGGTGTGGCGGAGCGGGTGTTTGAGATTGCCGCGTCGGGACCACGTTCCTCGACGGGGCTTACCAGTTGATAGATAGGATGTACCGAACTTACCGTACGGTCCTCAATTTTAAATTTTATCCTATTATGATTGCAATGGAGGGCGCTACGGAATCGAGCGTGATGGAGGTCGTCGCCGCGTGGCGCGATTGACGGAATAGCCGGGCAAGGCTGAGATCTCGGCCGGGGCGGCCGATGTCTGGGGAGGGGGTGTTGTAACGTGTTTTTTTTTGGTAACACTCCGCCGCTCGGCGAGGGCGTCCTCCGGCTCGGGGCCACCATCGCCGCCACGACACGATTCCGTAGGGTCCCGAATAGTTGTATATTATTTACTAATTTCGTCTGTATTTCTCTTTATTTTTTTCTTTACTATGTAATGTAAACCCAATGCCGAGGTTTCTCCCGCGGGAGGAAGCACGCGCCGTCAAGAAAGAAAACATCCGGGACACCGATGATGGCGGAGTCGAGTTTTCGCTCTGGGCTGAGGATCGAGAAAGAGCGAGAGGCTCGTAGGCGGCTGGACGCTCGACGAGGATAAGATCCCCGCGAAAAACTCCCGCGTCCGCGATTCCCTCGTCATCCGGAGAGAGTATTTTATCGAGGCCGGACCCACGCGCAGACCTTTCATTCCCCCCCCCCCCCCCCCCTCTGCGAGGTTTCTCTCAGCCCGTGTAACACGGAGGATAAAAAGGGTTGCGGTAATTGTTCTCGCCGAGGCCCGAGTTTCGTGAGAGCCAGCGCGCTGATTTTATTCCGTCGTTTCGGGAGTTACGGAATTCGAAATTCGCGCTAAGATCGTAGGCGAACTCCCGAAACAATCGGCACGAGACTGCCCTCTCGCGTAAAGCGAGAGATAAAGGAGCGGAGCGGGGAGGAGCAGGGGTACGCGTCTCGCGCGCCGGCCGGCTTGCCGGACAGCTTCTCGCAAGGTACCGAGCCGGAAGGACGTGTGACGACTAGCATAAAGTGGCCAGCTACTCTCTCCCGGTGAGCCCAGCGTTGCCCGCAGCAATATACCGCGTAGATTTCTGACCGCGTGGTCGATCCTCGATTTCGGATACCTTTTGTTCGTGGCCACGGCCTCTATCGCGTCTCATCAAGTATTAAACTCTCATTTCACGTAGCTAGCGCGTATTATCGGGAAATCGCGTCGTGGTTGCGCGCGGGAAGCTCAATTTCGTGTCGCGACGAGCTTCGGCTCGAATATTTCGTTAGTCCGTAAAAAGTGTGAGTGAACGTGTGAGTGGAGAATTAGGACGTGTCGTCCTCGGCGATCCCTCGGCCTGCGGCGGGGCTTGAGCACGGGGAAAGGGGAAGAGATTACCCTCAAGTCAGGACGTCTTCACGGAGAACAAGCCTCCCGCTTATCATCGGGGTGCGGGTTCGAACCCGTGCGGACTCCCGTCCATTTTAACGGCATCTACCGGGTGCCCCTTTCCCCAGTGTGGGGATTTATCCCGGCTTCGTCGTGGGGGAGAGGTTGCCGAGCATCGCCGTCCACGTGAGTAACGACCGGGGTAATTTTCCGGGATATTTCTGTCTTTTATTTAACGCTCGGCCGGGTAACCGATTAGCGGGGGCCCGGTTTTATAATATTAGTGTGGCCGGTAGGGGAGAGAGGAGAGGCCAAAACGAGCTCGACGTTTATTGTGTGTGTGTGTAGGCCCCGGTCGGAATTGGTGTGTGTGTGTGTGTGTGTGCGCGAGAGTAGTCGTCTCGCGAGATTTCGCGCGTTTTGCATTTATTTCTGTTTTGGATTTTTGTCCCGTGTTCCTTGCGAAGGAGGGGAAATTGTTGACGAAGGATAAAATAAATTCACTGACGATAAATTTCGCTTGCCGCGCGTGATTGACACCTGACCCATCCCCTCTACCATATCCACGAGGCTGCAGTTTGGCCGGACACTGCGTTCCCTTTTCTCATCCCGACAAGCCGATTTTCGGCTGGCGCCCTATATAAATTGTCGGGACGGGAGGAGGGGAGTTTTGTGACTCTCTCGGTCCTTTTCCCCCAGCTCCCTCGATTTTGCGGTCACAATATGTATAAGTATACTTACACTCATACTTACCACAGTTTACTGGCCGGACAATCTTGACATTGCTATGTCTGCTATACTTTTATTGTCTTGCCAACGAGCCATTTGTTTTTACATCTATTTTCACTACGAGTGGTTGTTGCAAGCATCATAGAGTTTTCCGTCAGTGTATATGATCAATTTCGATGCCTAATCGATTCAGCTGAGTGAATTTGGTCTTATGTTGAAAAAAAAGTTTCCTAACCGATTATCATAAACTCTTCGAACCGAGCAGTTATTAAGAATTTGAAATACATCAAGTACGTTTTTATTGCGGTTTTTATTCGCTCTGCTACATAAATTTGACAATGGAATTTCTTAACGAAAATACTTTTAGGCGTACGTTTGCGAGCCCAAGGAATTTTTCGAAGAACGGCAATCATGAAGATCACTGTGTTATTAGTGTGCTTCGCAGTTGGCGGTAAGTACATTGAAAATGACTCGTGAAAGGTTGGAGTTAGAATTTTCTTGGAAAACTAGTATGACTTTTTGCACGAACGACCGTTCGTAAAGCCAATACAAGAAACTTCAAAACCTGAACGGCATTAACGAATCAATTAAAGATAAAACAATAGAGGGTCGCAATTATTGAACGATTATTTCTCACCATTGATACTCAGAACGTAATGTAACCATAAAAGAGGATATACCTTTGCATGTTTTATATTTATTGTTTGGCGTTAACGACCATGTACGTAAGCATTTTTGTAAGTGCGAACATTAGGATCGCTAAAGAATCATCAATAATTGTGTTTCAGCACAACTATTGCTTACAATCCCATTGCGTTCCTAAAATGCTTGCCCTGTAGGCTTTTCAATTTTTGCTTTGTTGTTTCCCCGAATCCGTGTATTTTCTAATCAACATCTCAACGGCAGTCATTCTAATTAAAACATTTTTTTCCGCTATTGGATGTTAAGGGAGCCCCGTTAGTGTAACGCAATTGTCAAAGTTTTTTTTCTTCCGAGTTCAATGCCTCTGTATACACTGACAGAAAAATTCTGGTGTTATGAACTAATCGCGTTTATTTGATTTTTGTTTATTTGAATCAACTAGATTTTTCGTAGAATCAAATTTTTCCTATCGCTTTCCATTATTGAAATTATTTACTTAAAATATATTTATTTATTCAAATCAAAATATATTCAATATCGTCCAATGACTAAATATTTTATTTAATCCTAATAAATCAGTCATTCGGTTTCATTTGCTAAAAAAACATTTTAGTTGAATTTACTAAATGGAACCACTTGATTTTGAAAAAATTAAATTAAATAGAATTTTCGTAGAGTCAACCATTTGTCTATTTGATTGTCTTTATTGCAACACACATATCAAAGAGGTGTGGGGGTAAAGAGGGGGGTGAGAGAATATCTATATATATATATAGATTATGTTACACTGCCAAAAAAAAACATTAATTTAAGTAGGATCTATTTAAATCAAATAGGTTTTTTCCTTGGCTCACGGCCTACTACGTTCTTATTTGTTTCAAAGATATTTTTTATTTGTTTCAGCTATTCGTTTTAAATATTGAATATATTCAAATTGAATAAATAAATATTCGATTCAACTAAATCTCTATTTGCTTACAATATACACTGTAAATCTAAGTGTACTATATACATAAAATATTTCATAAATCCAAAATACAATGAAATACATAATTGAGAGTTTTACGTCAGCCATTTTGTATCGTAATTCGTCATTCCCTGGCTTTTTGAGATGATTTCTATCGAAGAAAATATTTCACCTATATGGGAATCGAACCTAGAACCTACCTACTCATAGCTACGCACGCTGCCCCTATGCTACCGAGTGCCTGTATCATCTTACAAGGAACATCCCTCAGGGGTCACCCTTTGCTTTTGTTGAAATTTGGATATGTTATAAAGCACCGAAAAATAAGCGATACGTATTGTTTTTTTCGGCAAAAACGGTTTTAAGGGGTAAAACGAACCCTCGAAAACAGGAGTGTTTTTCGTTTTTCGTCGATAACGTTATCGTTCTCATCTCCGTTGTATAGCGCGCAAAAAAATAAACATTGTTGCAATTTGAAATTTTTAAATATTTCGTACCGTTAAAACGTTATCGACGAAAAACGAAAAACATCCCCATTTTTGAGGGTGCGTTTCAGCCCATAAAAACGTTTTTCCGCCGATTAAAAAAATACGTATCGCTTGCTTTTCGGTGCTTTATAAAATATCAAAATTTCAACAAAATCGAAGGGTGAGGTGTCACCTGAGGGATGTTCCTCGTTAGTCGCAGATGAGGCTAAGATACCAAACGAATTCCTATAATTATTTGCTGTATCACATAATCTATATCAATTAGTTAATATAATTGTGATAATTAGAGAATATTATCGAATAACACGCTGTATATTTTTCTACACTGACAGAAAAATTCTATTGATATGAACTAATCGCGTTTATTTGATTTTTGTTTGTTTGAATCAACTAGATTTTTCGTAGAATCAAATTTTTCCTATTGCTTTCCACTATTGAAATTGTTCACTTTAAATATATTTATTTATTCAAATCAAAATATATTCAATATCGTCTAATAACTAAATATTTTACTTAATCCTAATAAATCAGGTTTCTTTTGCACAAAAAACAATTTAGTTGAATTCACTAAATGGATCCATTTGATTTTGAAAAAGTTAAATTAAATAGAATTTTCGTAGAGTCAACCGTTTGTCTATTTGATTGAATGGTCCGTCTTTATTGCAACACACATATCAAAGAAGGGGGGTGAGAGAATATATATATATAGATTATGTTAGAAAAATATACAGCGTGTTATTCGATAATATTACCTAATTATCACAATGATATTAACTAATTGATGTAGATTATGTGATACAGCAAATCATTATAGGAATTCGTTTGGTATCTTAGCCTCATCTGCGACTAACGAGGAACATCCCTCAGGTGACACGCTTCGATTTTGTTGAAATTTGGATATTATATAAAGCACCGAAAAGTAAGCTATACGTATTTTTTTTATCGGCGGAAAAACGTTTTTATGTGCTGAAACGCACCCTCAAAAATGGGGATGTTTTTCGTTTTTCGTCGATAACGTTTTAACGGTACGAGATATTAAAAAATTTCAAATTGCAACAATGTTTATTTTTTTGCGCACTATACAATGGAGATGAGAACGATAACGTTATCGACGAAAAACGAAAAACACTCCTATTTTCGAGGGTTCGTTTTACCCCTTAAAACCGTTTTTCCGCCGAAAAAAAAATACCTATCGCTTACTTTTCGGTGCTTTATTACATTTCCAAATTTCCACAAAATCGAAGGGTGTCTCCTGAGGGATGTTCCTTATAAGATGATACACGCACTCGGTAGCATAGGGGCAGCGTGCGTAGCTATGAGTAGGTACGTTCTAGGTTCGATTCCCATATAGATGAAATATTTTCTTCGATAGAAATCATCTCAAAAAGCCAGGGAATGACGAATTACGATACAAAATCGCTGTCATAAAACTCTCAATTAAGTATTTCATTGTATTTTGGATTTATGAAATATTTTATGTATATAGTACACTTAGATTTACAGTGTATATTGTAAGCAAATAGAGATTTAGTTGAATCGAATATTTATTTATTCAATTTGAATATATTCAATATTTAAAACGAATAGCTGAAACAAATAAAAAATATCTTTGAAACAAATAAGATCGTAGTAGGCCGTGAGCCAAGGAAAAAACCTATTTGATTTAAATAGATCCTATTTAAATTAAATAATTTTTTTTTGGCAGTGTAATGAAGATCTCACTTACCGATGTTTCGAAAAATAATATTCATTTTATATCGAAAATCAAAATTGGCAGTCATCACAATTGGCGTATAGGCACATATTTCGAATAATTGGTAAGAAATACACCATTTTCCGATTCAATGTGGCCGCAAAAATCGGCCATAATCAATTTGCTTCGAAAGCATTCACAATATTGCTGCTCAAACACACACAGAAATATCAATGAACAGTCGATTAAAGGGTTAGGCCACCCTAGAGGCCGAAAAAATAGGCTTTTTGGGGATTTTTTTCTCAGAAAAACTCTATATTGATTTTTGGCCAAATGGCGCACTTCTAAAGTGGAAAGTGAAAAATTTGCTTAAAAAATCGTCAGATGATTGTTAATAACAAATGAACTATGTAATATAAAAAAAATCCTACGTACTTCCATAGACAATGTGTTTTTCAAGATATATTCAACATTTCAAGTGAATCGGTTGAAAATTGTCTGAGTTATGTTGCCGGCCAGCTTAAAAAATGCAGTTTTGAGATAAACGCTCCACAGCCGCCATTTCTAAATTAATCGCTTCAATGAAAATTGTTGTATGCAGTCACTGATATGTATGATGAACAACCTTTTTTGTAATACCGATTTATTTTGTAGTTTTTCTGGAAAAAAAATCCCCAAAAAGTAGGGGTGTGCGGGTAGCAGAATTGGCCGGGTCGGGTCGAGTCGGGTAATTAGACTATTATTCGGATCGGACGGGGCTACTCGAACTTCATCGAGTACCCGAGTTTTTCGAGTACTCGTCTGACATCGGGTACTCGATTCATATTATAGATTGCGCCACGGTAACGTACCAAAACCGACGAAATAGACTCTAGCTTTATGTTCTCTACCCTTCGCCGATAGGTTGGAGTTCATAAGAAATACAAATAATTGATTTAATCATTTTAGTTTTTTACAATTTTTTTCCAATTTTTACAATTTTTTTCCGGCAATTTACAATTTACAATTTTTTTCCGGCAAACTTCTTTTAAGACACGCGCATTTCCGGAAATATCGACATATTTGACTGTCGAAAAACTGAATAAAAGCAAGATTCTTCGTCGAATTTTCATTAATTCTGTTCAGTGCTAACTGGTAATTTCGGCGATTAATTCTTCTTAATTTAATTTATTGTCATTTTTTATTTTTTTTTCCAGGTAAAACTTGTTCTTTAAACGCTCATATCTCTGAAACTAATCAAGATATTTTCAATTTTAAAACGTCAAATGGCACGTACATTCCCCTCGCTTCGAATAAACGCAGGGCGTTGAATATCGGTCTCTTTGGGTTTTTGCACCATTTAAAACCCACGTTAAAAAATTCAAAACTTTAAGGCGTTTGCCGGAACAGAAGATATGTATTGTAATTTTTTTCCTTTTGCACACTTTTTAGTGATGCCAAAACGCAACTTTCCCGCGCTATTACGATACGATCCGCCAAAAGTGACCGTTTTTCACTCCGCCCTAAGAGACACACACACACACACACACACACACACAGAATAGAAAAGTGACAGGAAAAAAGATTCTTTACAGTATTATCATTTATTCGTTTTATCGCCTTCTTCGAGTTTTCGTTTTCTCCCATTATTTGGTCGATACACCTAAATAAAAAATAAATATAAATATAAATAATAGATACGGATCTCCAAGTCGTTTACGAATATTCGAAGTTTAAAAGTACTCGACGTTTACGAGTACCAAAAATTTGATAGTCCCCGATTACCAAATTCGGGCACCCGATAGTGGCGGGTAATGCAGAAACGTAAGCCGTCGGGTACTCGACCCGACCCGAACATCGGGTAAACGAGTGAATCGGGTACCCGCACACCCTTACCAAAAAGCCTATTTTTTCGGCCTCTAGCGTGGCCTTAATAGCAACAAATTATTTTCATACGCATTGTCACAGGAACCATAGGCGCCCGTCTCAAACGCGTCACCGGTGGAGAGGAGATCAAAATTAAAGACGCACCTTATTTTGTATCGTTAAAACGGTACGGGAGACATGTATGCAGCGGTGCGTTGATAAGCACCCGGCATGTTCTTACTGCCGCACACTGCGTGTTGGATAAGTCATTCAGGCCAATGTATTACATCGTAGTGGTAATCGGTACGGATGTACATGATAAAAGAAATGTTGGACACAAGATATTAAACATCTCTGCACACGAAGGCTTCTTCCCAGAGAGAAGAAGCGCGTGCAACATAGCTGTTGTAACGGTACGAGAACGAAAAATATTTATTCCATGTACCGTATCACTTTGATTTATGAGTCTGAATCTGTACGACATCGGAATTCCTTATACATCGAAACACTGAATTACAAAATCATGAATGCACTTTGTGGATCCGGTTGTAGTTCCGGGGCTACTCTGCAAATCAAGGTCGTCGCATAAACCAAAGCCTAATCGTCTGAACGTTTTACCAGTTTTCTCCCAATACATTGCAGTTATCAGCGGACGTCGTACGGAATGAAAAACAACACGAAATAGCATTGCCAAATGCAGAACCACGGTGGCATACGGATGCCACATTGGTGGGATTTAAAATATTAAAAACAAAATTCTCGGGACGTGGTCTGCGAAAATTGAGCGTGCGTATATACCCTATCGCCCCAACTTCGAACAATTCGGATGATTATGGTCCGATTATTTATGGAACGATAAGGAAACCCCAATGTATAAGCAACGTGAGTACTTGCGCTGGGTAACCTGTTCCTGTACTGACCTCGTGAATCAATTTTCTTCGTGTCACGTGAGATGTTTCCATTAAACGCTCGAATGCACAAACGCTTTAGAACCACGGATCTGAGTCATTACCATTCTGCATTTTAACACACGTAGCCACAAAGAATATCTGCCGATGAAAATGAAAGAAGATACAGGCGGGTGTTTGTCTACAAGCAGATGAGATGAACTTACGGTTGTATCTGTGGATTATCAAGATCACGTAGCTTGTAAAAAATAATAATCAAGGCTGGTAAAGAGTAATAGGGAACCTTACTGCCAATTTTTCTCACTAGAGAGGACATTGTATTGTAACGTAAACAGAACATGCTGTTTAGTGAGATTCTCTTTGGTTTTGCCCGTGATTCTACGACGACTGTTGAATTTTCTTTAAACAAATTGTTTGTCGTGAATAATTTGTGACGAATTTGTGCACTTGAACGCAGGCACGAAAGCGTTCATTTGTTTCCTAAAAACGAAAAACTTCTCAACCAATGGGAAACTGCTACACTTCGCAATCACTTTACAGCCACAAAATATTCAAAGCTATATTCTAATCATTTTAGATCTGCAGACTATAGAAATGAAGGATTCGTTACAGCTCAGTGTATAAACATAATATTTTTGACGCTATTTACTTCTAAAAGTATATTACAAAGTAGTTGATCATCATAACCTAAAAATTTCTATTTGAAATATTTAAAAAAATTTTAACGTCCTGGTATTATTTTATTACATAATACTCACCTAGCTCATTTTCATTCTTTACGGGGATGAAACGCAGCTAGAAAATACTGAAAAAGGGGTTATACCTTCCCTGTTTGTTTGGAGCAAAAAAGAAACTTTAAAGAATGAACAGAGAAGGAAAAGAGTAAAAGCCGATTTTTCAATTCTCGTATAGTCAAATATCCGTAATTATTGTCCATTATGTCCATTCGTATAATTTTAATACAAGACAGACATCGTGAAAATGTACCGCGCGCGTTGACAGCTTCTTTTGTTTACGTGGCGCTATCTGCGCTGAACTTGCGTAAGGTTCCCTATTGGAAAAAGGGCTGATTTCTGTATCTTCTAAAACAATAGTCTCATTTCGAACGTCACAAAAAGTACGGAATACAAATTGGTCCAAACGACATTTGAAATTGAAAAAAATTGAACGATTGCACGCAAATATTTCTACAGTACGAGTTTTAAATTTCGATTCCGTTGCGATGGTTGCCTATATCATATTTATGGTATCAATATAATCGTTTGGATTTTATTCGAAAATTTTACGAATAATCTCATGGGATTATCTTAGAAAAGATACTGTCTACTTATGCATCGGCCTAAGGGTAATAAATCAGCGATAGATATGTATATGTACTTGTATATAGCTTGCTTTATACGCTTTCCATTGCAGTCGGATCTTGGCGCGGCACTGGTTCATGAAGAGAGAATAGTTGGAATAGCTTCGAGGCAGCCTCCTCAATACATCCGTGCCTGCGACTTCGTAAACGTTCTAAAATTCAAAACATTCATAGAAGAATCCATGGAAATGAAACCGTCTCCAACCGGAATTTCGTCGCACCCAAGCGTCGTCGATTTTGATGACATAGAATAGGAAACGGAAAGGAAATAAGTAAAAGTGATTTTCGACAATCTTCTACGACTCGAAACATTGCCTAATTCTTTCCTCAAAACGTTGGTTTTTACATACATTTTTTCGCTTCGTTGTTGCCACTTACAACAGATACACACATCACTCGGGGGGACTTACTTCGATGTCCTGAGCTGAGGAATTTTTCCCCATAATTTACAGGATTTATTTACATAAATCCTGTAAATAAATTTGATTGGAAAAACGTTTTCTGCAAATGCTCGATTGTTTCGTGGGAAGCAATCTATGACGATATTGATGTTTTTTCAGCGAGGCGCTTACTAGATTCCGCTGTAAACTTCGATATCTTGAATTAGAACATACTGTTTTAATTGTCGCAGAAAATAATAAGACTAACATTGTAATGACGCAAGATACGAATGATATCCGTATTGTCAGACTTCCGGCACTTACACACAATTGTTCGTCACTTACACACAATAGACACACACAATACACACAAGATACGGTCCGAGCTCCGCCTCAACGATCAATCACAAAAGCAGGGTGATCGTGTTTCTCTCTCGTGCTCATTTGGAACAGTCAAGGTGCGTTCTCCTCGCACACCCGAACGATAATACACCCAAGTGGGGATCCTTTCATTATAATATATAACAATATTGTGTGCATATATATAATAAATAAAATATAAATAATATTAATAAAGCACATATTAATTAAACAACTCGTGTTGTTTTATTCACATTGGCTTATTATATAATAAGCACATCAGATATAATAATTATATAAGTAAAACACGAGTTATTTTATTATGGAAACTTATGATTTGCCTGTTATGTTTAAAAATATAGCTAATTATAATGAAACACGAATAAAGCGATAAACCAACCGTAATGTATCTCGTAATGTATTTATTATTCGGATGCGCGTTACTCTGTTTTCCTGTTCAATAATAATAATAATAATACATAATAATAATAACATGTACATTAGGGCGTGCGGGAAAAAATCGATACTCTGTTTTTCTGTTGCATCCACCAAAAAAAGGTGAATTAAGGTAAAAAATGAAGAATGCTCGAAGGAGAGCTCAAAAAAATATTATTTCGAATGGCGCATTGCATTTGAATATTTTCCATAAGAATAACCCATGAAAATATTGGGATTTCTGAATGTGGTAGTGCAACTCGTCAGGAAAAAATCACACAAAGATGTCATTAACATATTCTCATGGAGAATTGAATTTCCAACAAAAAAGTTTTTACGAAAAATTAGCTCAGAACAACTGTTCAAGCGGAATCGCTGTCTGAAATTGAATTGATAGAAAAAAAAATAATTCAGAAGGCTGTAAAAATCGAATTTTTCGCTTTACGAAAAAACTTTTTGGGTTTTTTTTTGTAAAGAAAGAATCAAGTATAACAAGAAATATAAAAGAAACGACGTCCATCATTGATCGTGTTTCGAAAAGTTTTATTGAATTAATTTGGTTTAATAAGATAAAATGATTCGTTTTTACATTATAATGCTTGATAATCATCGCTCCTTTTTTAAGAGTCTGTTGCAATTAGGGTATTTCTGTCGATGATTTTGCACTACGCCCAATAAATATTGTAGCTGCTCTTCGTTTTTTGTTAATGAACCGTTATATGCTTCTATCAAAGTGACACCACGTTCGGCTACGTTATTAACGACTTTTGGATTTAAAAAATCTAAGCAACTCAAATAAGTGGAATTTTCCGGCCATAATTCAATATTTACTCTCAAAAAATCATGAGGTAAATTTAATTGCTGGGAAAGAAATAAGGATTCTTGAGTAACGAAATCGCTTATGACTTCTTTCAGCACCATTTCCCAATCATTTTTTAAAATAATTACTCGCTCGGAAGGATTTTTGGATTTTTCTCGAGAATGCAGAGCTTGTACCATTTTTGCCTTCACACTTATCGGTACAGCATTGTCAAAAAACGACAAAGCAACAATTTTCTCGTTAAAGTACCACAAGTGACTAGCTAACTTTTTCGAGGCAGCCTCCCCTACTACAGGATTCACTTCGCAATAACGAATGAAATTTTGTAGCAGTGACAGATCTTGATTTGGGGGCGAAATGTCGCGGTTTCCCGTTCGTGGTGCTAGCGTGAAGCTTGTAATTTTGCACTACGAGCTACCGCATGCTGCCGCTAGGTGGCAGCGTGTGCTAGGGCGCGCACGCCGCTTAAATAAAAAAAATAATTTCAGACAGCGATACCACTTCAATGGTTGTTCTAAGCTATTTGTTCGTAGAAACTTTTTTTGTAGGGAATTCAATTCTCTATCAGAATATCTTAATGACATTTTTGTGAGATTTTTTCTGAAAAGTTTTACTACGACGTTCAGAAATGCCAATATTTTCCTGTGTTATTCTTATGGAAAATATTCAAATGCAATGCGCCGTTCGAAATAATTTTTTTTTGAGCTCTCCCTCGAGGATTCTTCTTTTTTTACCTTAATTCACCTGTTTTTGGTGGATGCGACCGATAAAAAATATATCGATTTTTTTCCGCACACCCTAATGTACATGCAAGAAACCGGGCGAATGCGGTAATGTTGGCTCTACATGCTGGGGTTGTCTATTCAACACGTGCTTATTATATGTATACCCATGAAAACTCGTGATTTGCAAGTTACGTTTAAAAATGAAGCTAAATATGAATTAAATTAAGCGATGAACCGACCGAACTAGCCGTCGAGCCTAATTGAACCCCAAGCGCGGCAATCACTTAAATATGAGAAGATTATATTTATTGCCAACTGATTGTGTGGCGAAGTTGGTAGAACGCTAGATTACTGTATTGAAGGTTCTGCGTTCGGGCCTCGGTAGTTTTAATTTTTTTTTCTTTTGCATTCGTATATGTATCTGGTTGTACGAGCGAATTGAAGCAGTTTCAACCAATCAACGTACTCGTCCAATCTCAAAAGAACTCGAACAAATATAACATGGAAGAATATATTTTTAAATTTACTGCCATCAATAGTTGAAGCTTGTTTTATAATGCCTACCTAGAGTGTTTACTTTTTCCCTTTATCTCATTGACTCGCGAGGAGTCATCTCCATTATTATACACATAGTTATATAGCTGCTGTGTTGGTGTACACGACAGATATATTTGTGTTTGACAGGCGCAAACAATTTTGCCGCCATAACACGGTCAGTTTCACCGTATGCAGTTTTGTATTACTATATATTATCGGTTCTCAAGAACACTAGCAACGCCTGCGGCGGAACTGAGCACTACACCTCTGCGACCGATTGAAAGAACTGTTTAGGGGCGGTATTCATAGTCAGATCTCAAATGCACTCCAAGATCGTCTTCGCCAAGACGATCTCATTAGACCGCGGCGTTCTTAAGATGCCGTATATTTCATAGTTCCGAAATAAGATGATCTTCGTGAAGACGGCGCTGCTGAAGATGGTCTTATTTGAACGGAAGCCGTCTTGACAAAGCATTTGCTTGAGACCGTGCTTGTTCGGTGTTCGGGTAATATCGGAAATTTACCGTTGTATCGACCAATCATAGATGAGAACGCGGTTTTACGAGCCGCCATATGTGAAATTTGATAAATGTCAAAGTGAATAAGGTCTCAGCAATTGCTTTGTCTATTGTACCCAAATAATTATTTTTGAATAATAACGAAATCGAAATCCAAAATGACCTCGAAAAGCAAGCATTACACCCCGCTTGAACGGAAATTATTGCTGAATTTTATAAGTGAACAGAAAGACATCATACAAGCCAAGAAAAGTGATGCATCAACGCTAAAAATGAAAAAAGTCGCGTGGGAGAAAATTACAGAAAAATACAACAATTCGAAAGAAGTTGTACAACGGTAAGTGAAATAATCTTTTACTTCATGAATGTTTTATTTTTAAGTCACGACGAACGCAACAAATTTCCTAATTATACTTGAGTTCGAATTTCCTCAGAGAACAATGGACCAATTGAAAAAAATGTCGATCAATCTCAAGCACATCCAACGAAATGCCTTGACTCAAGAGAAGCAGGCTTGTATGGCAACTGGAGACGGTCCGCCATTGCCTCCTGCTGAACTCGACCCAGAAGTAGGCATGATCGTTCCTCATTTAATGGATGTGGCACCGACAAATTTTTCATCAAATATAGTCATTGAAGATGAAGAGGGTAATTAAGCTTTTTACTCATCCTACATTACTCGTACCTAGATATAATAGATGGTAACAAATGAATAGATCAACGATGTTTCACAATGTTTCCCTAATTAGTTATATAATTTAAATCCACTAATAAAGAGGTACAATTTATAAATTATAAAGACATGATATCGGGCAAAGTAACCAAAATGCGATGTATAATATAGTATATATAAAAAGTGCATGGTGTTTTTTAGTTGCAGATTACTTGATCAAAGTTATGAAGCAGCGAAATGATGGAAGTGTAACCGATGAAGAGTATTTAGATGAAGCTTTATTGATGGACACTCAAGACGATTGCGATGGCGAGGACGTGCACGCATCTGGATGTTCAAGTGAAATCAATCAAGGTAAAATAAATAGGTGAAATGATTCACTAGTTACGAATGTTAGTACAAAAGTGCAATCATTTTATAATTACATATAAATGGATAATTTGTATTATTCCAGTAATCCCTGCGCACCGTCGAGAGAAGTACGGAGCGGATATTAAACAACATCCAAGAAAGAAGTCTGTGTCTATCGCGTCATCTGCCAACAGAAAAATATCACGAGAGGCCGAAAAACTGCATAGGATTGCGGCGCTCTGTCAGCAAGACCAACTCTTGTTTCACATATAACGAAGTCATGAAATGAAGGTTGCAAAAATGACAGAACGTCATTTAAGCAGGATACATGAATTGTAAATCGAAAAATATGAATTCGAATTGAGAAAAGCCAAAGCTGAAGCCGAACTAGCAGAATTTTTACTTGCCAAAGAAAAAAACGATGTATAGTTTTTGTTTTATCGGGTTTAAGGACAATTCAATTAAGTGTTACTAATAAGTTATTTTATCAATTATAATTCAACTGTAGTAAAGATTTGTTTTGGTTCGTGACTAATATATAGATATTAATAATATAACCAAAGGGACTTCCGGTTGGGATCGTGTTAAGTGTGCACGCGCTATAAGGACCGGGAGTGGAATCGAAAGAAACCGAGAGGTGAAAAGTGAGAAAACGAGATAGTAAAAGGTGATAAAGAAAGGTCAGGTGAAGAGGAACAAAAAGTGATAATGGAGGAGGTGAGAATCAGTGAGGGCGGTGAGATATGTGGAAACAAAAATGAGCCAAGAAAGGAAGAGGTTAGGAACGAAGCAGTTAGAGGAGAGAGGGGGGCGGATGAGAGCGGAAGCTGGGCAGGAGAGAATGAGCAGCAGCAGCGCAGTGGTGCAGGCGAGTACTTCCAGGCAGAAGCGACCGATAAGGTAGAGCGCGGAGTTAGAGAGACGGAAAAAAGGAAGAGAGGGCGCCCAAAGAAGAAAGAGACGAACAGAGACGTGAGGGAGTTCTTCGGATCGCTTGGAAGTCTAGAGGGAGCAAGTGAGGTACAGTCGCCGCCGATGAAGAAAGGTAAATGCACCGATAATAATAACTCCGGAGAAGAGGAAGAAGAGCAAGAGGAAGGGAGGCAAGAAAAAGGGGAAAACAACGGTGGCGTGTACGACTGGATGAGCGGAATTCAGGAAGCGGAAATAAGAATGAGAGGGACGTTAAGGAATAGTTTGACAGAACTGGAAATAAAAATGAAACAGTGGTGGAGGGAAGAATTAAAGCAAATTCAAGAAGAATATGAGAGGGATGGTGAAGTTGAGTGCGAGGGGTGCGAGGAAAGCCGACGAAAAATAGAAGAATACGAAAACACCATAAGGGAAATGAAGAAGGAGGCGGAACGAGACAAAACGAAGTGGGGGGAGGAGCGAAGCCTGTTGCTCAAGATCATCAGCAGGCTTGAAAGTAGGAAGGAAGGACACGAAAAGGATGAAACGAAGGGAAAGGATCCAGAGGATCGGAACGGCAGGCTGAAGGTAGTCAGGGGGGCATCGGGCAAGATAGCAGAAACAGATCGAAGAGGGGATGGGATAGATGGAGCCAGCGGTCAAGAGGAGGTGGGGAGGAATTCCAAGGAAACGGGACGTGGAATGGGAGAAGCGAGAGGAGGTTGGCAAGAAGTGAGAAGAGAGAGAAGAACGGGGAAGACAGATGGGAACAATAACCACATGAGTGTTATTGAAAACGAGAGAAAGAGGGAAATAGGGAGGAGGAAGCCGGTGCCGATAGGTGAACGAGAGTGAAAAGAAGAAAGAAATAGAAGAGAAACCAGAAGAAACAATATAAATGTCTCATTCCGGGAGAGTGAAGAGAATAAAAAAGAATCGGTGCTGAAGAAGATAGAAGAAAGGTGCAGACAAGAGATAAGACGACAAACAATTACAAAACATGTGAGCAGGGGCGAGATGGTCTTAAAATTTAAAAACTGGACAGAGAAATTGGAGATCATGAGGAAAAGAAAGGAGCTGAAAGGTACGGGCATTTGGATAAAAGACGACCTATCAAGAAGGGAAAAAGAGATCCAAAATTGGCTCCGAGATGTAGCGGAAAACGAAAGGAGAAGGGGCAGACAAGCGGAAGTGAAATATATGAAAATCTGGATGGAAGATATGTGGTGGAGATGGAACGAGAGGAAAGGTGACATCGAAATTTGGAGATACGCGGAGGAATCGAGGCAGCCCTTTCGGAACGAGCAGGGAGGACAGCGATAAGGACGTCGGGGAGAAAGAAGAAAGAAGAGAGAAGAGAGAAGATTCGGCGGAGACGAGCGAAGGAAGGCGGAATAAGAAAGAACAAGAGACTGAAAATAAGGAATTTAAGATAGTCGTATGGAATGTTGCAGGGATATTTAAAATTGGCGAAGCGTGGGAATTTTTGGATGAGGCGGATATGGTGATCTTACAGGAAACGTGGGTAGAAAGAAAAGATGAGTTAAAGGCAAGCTCATACATGAGCGCTAATTTTAGCTGGAATTTTAAAGCTGCGTATAAGGAAAGAGGGGTTAAGAAGGGAAGGGCGAAAGGTGGACAAGCAATCAGGATAAAAAAGAAATTTGAAAAAAGCTGGGTGATAAATGAATGGAAATGCGGGCTGATACTGAGCAATAATAGAATAGAAACAAAAACGGCAATAATTACGATATATAACAATGTCAAGATAAGAAAAATCGAAAAAGAGCTCAGAGAAATAATAATGGATGAAGCCCGAAAAAAAGAGAGAGTTTTAATTGTTGGGGATATGAATGCAAGAATAGGAGAGGAGCAAGCAATGAATGAGGAGGGGTGGATGAAAAAGACGAGGAAATAAGAAAGTCACAAGACAAAATAATAAACGCGGAAGGTAGAAGATTGTTAGAGCTGTGCGAGGAATTGGGATTGAAAGTGATGAATGGAAGAATGAAAGGGGACAAGGAGGGCAAAATGACTTTTGTAGGGGGGGGAGAGGAATGCTGTGGATCGGTAATAGATTATGTTATAGCATTGGACAGGGGGGGAACAAAAGAAATTAAATGGATGGAGGTGGTAGACAGAATAGAATCCGATCACCTGCCAATTATGTTTGCGATTGGGGGAAGTGAAATGGCAAGAGAGGAAGAAGAAGAAGAAGAAGAAGACGATCAAGAAAAAATGAGGTTGATCTGGAAAGAAGATAAGGCTAAAAGATTCATAGAGGAAATTGAAAAAGAAAAAGAAATCGAAAAAGGAGAAGAAGAATGGGAGGGTGTAAAAGAAAAAATACTATAAATACTAAAAATACTAAGGGCAGCGGAAAAAGCCGGGTTAAGAAAAAAATGGAAAAAAACAAAACGAGCAAGAAAGCTGCCAAGATGGTTTAATGAAGAGTGCAAGGAGCAGCGAGGGGTAGTATGGGAAAAATTAAAAGCATTCACGAAACAAAGAAGCCTGGAGAAAAAACGACAATTGGCAGAGGAAAGAAAGAAATTGAAAGAGACATATAAGGAGGCAAAAGAAAAATGGCGGTACAAAATTTGGGAAGAGGTAGGAAAAGCGAAAAACATGCCAGATTGGTGGAAGGCAATTAATACATATAGGAATAGGGGAAGGGGAACAGTAGGTAGAAAAATAACGAAGAAACAATGGAAAAAACATTTCGAAAAATTATTGAATGGAGAGGAGAAACAGGAAGAAGAAGAGGAAGTAGGAGCGGAAGAAAAAAGGGTTTGGGATAGAGAAGAAAGAGAAATAGGTGTAGAAGAAAGAGAAGAAAAACGGGAATTCTATGAGGAATTCAATAAAAAAGAAATGGAAGGGGCGTTAAAAAAATTGGGAAATAGAAAAGCAGCGGGGGAAGATGGAATTAGTGCGGAGTTTTTTAAGGCGCTGCCAAAGACGCAAAGGGAAGAATTGAGAAAGGCTTTAAATGAAATATGGCTGGGAGGAGAAATTGCGAAAGGGTGGGAAACGGCAAGAATCGTGCCAATATACAAGGAAGGGGAAAAGGACAAAGCAGAAAATTATAGGGGGGTATCATTATTGGATGTGGGTTATAAATTGTTAACGAAAATGATGACAGAGAGGTTAGGCAAATGGATAGAGAAGAACAAAAAATTAAGGGAAAGTCAGGCAGGTTTCAGAAAAGGAAGAGGAACGAGAGACCAGATATTTACGTTGAATGCAGTTATTAATAAGAAACTAAAGAAAAAAGGAGGGAAGTTGTATGTAGCGTTTGTCGACTTTAAAGCCGCATTTGATAGAGTATGGAGGGAAAGAATGATTATAAAATTAAAAGAGAAGGGAATAAAAGGAAGAATGTTGGATACAATAAAGAAAATATACAAGGAAACAAGAGCAGAGGTGCAAGCACAAGGGAAAATCACAGAGAGTTTTAGAACAAGACAAGGGGTAAGACAAGGATGCGCGCTTAGTGCGGTATTATTCGATTTATACATAGATGATTTGGAGGAAAAGTGGGAAAGGAAAAATGAGGGCGGAGTTGTGATAGGAAAGGAAAAGATTTTCGTAATAAAATATGCAGACGATGTAGCGGCGATTGCAGAGACGGCGGAAGGGTTAAAAAGTATAATAAAGGATCTAGAGGGATGGGCGCAGGAAAATAAGATGGAAATAAATGCAAAGAAAACAAAAATCATGATTTTCAGTAACGGAGGAAAAGTTAAGAAGGAGGAAAAATGGGAAATTAAGAGTGAAGAAGTACAAATAGTAAAAGAATTTGAATATCTCGGATATTGGTTCACGTGTAAAAACTCAATTTGGGCACATGGAAAAAAGGTAACAGGGAAAACGCAAAAGGCAACGAATATGGTGTGGGGAATTTGGAAAAGGGCGGGGAGAGATATGATGGAGGAGAAACTCTATTTATTAGATTCAATCGTAAAAGCAGGAGCAATGTATGGAGTGGAGATATGGGGAATGGGAGAAATAAGCGTATTTGAAAAAATACAGAGCAGGTATTGTAAGATGGCGTTAGGGGTGGACAGAACGACGCCAAATTATATGTGGAGGAGAGAGCTAGGTGTGTTTACTATGGAATATGTGATAAGGGAAAGAGCGACGAGATATATTAGAGAAGTGATGAGAATGGATGACACAAGGTGGCCAAAAATTTGTTTACTAGACGAAATTAGAGCGATAACAAACGGTGACCCGTCAAAATGGGGGAAAAACCTGGTAAAGGTATTAAGAGATATGGAAATCGAAGATATAATAACAATGATAAGGGAGCGAAAAGAAGTAAAAAAATAGACGAAAGGATAGAAGAGGGACTGGAAAACTTAAAAAACAGAATCTTAAGAAGGGAAGAAGAAAAAATTATAAAATCGACGTATAACGATAAGTATAAATATATTATAGAAAAGGACGAGATGCCATGGAAATATTGGTCAGATGAGGGAGTAAAGGGTACGGACAAGGAAATATGGGCGAGGCTAAGATGTGGCAACATAGGAAGGGCTGGAAAGAAAGGGGAAAAGGATTGGAGGTGCAGGATATGTAAAGAAAAAAATGAGACATTGGAACATCTAATGATATGTAAAAAAGGTAGGGAGTTAGTATCAGAGAAAGCAAGGAAGAAAGCAGAGGAGTGGATGGAAGGAATGGATGATTTGGCAGTAAAGGGGGAAATCATAAATATGCTGGGAGGAAAAATTCAAACAGGGATATGCGAGTATTTTAGGGAAATAGAGGAATTATGTAGAAAGATGAGTAAGGAACACGGAGGAGGAGAGATCGACAACGGGGACGAATAAATGAAGAAAGGGAGAATGTAAAAATAATGCGGAATAATATAACCAAAGCATCTACGATATCCTTAATACTTTCGTTGATTTTATTGGGAACTTTAGAAAAGTTTGTTACAATATTATAATTTGTTCTGATATACGGTTATAAAATAAATAAATATATATATATATATATATATATATATATACACATCAGAACAATACGTTATATATGTTTTTACACATGATATATGTTTTTACACATTATTGGATTGCGTCATAATACCGGATGCAATAACATAATTCATAGCCCAGATAAAATATATTTATTAATTTTGCAATCGTCTGCAAATTATACATTCTTGAAGTTAAAAAATCTATTATATTTGGCATCGCGTAACGCTCGCGAAGAGCGCGAGTGCGAGAAAGAGCGCTGAGAAGCAGAAACCGATTTTTCTTCCTGACGCTTCGTATAACGAGAATAAAACCATTTAAATCATGCTCTCTAATGGAAGAATTTACCAATCGAACGACTGATCTACACGTTTAACTTCTTTCTTTTATTGAAAGAGCCGCTCGATTAAAGCTTCTCGAATCAGGAAACCCTCTCTAGGCTGCCAATGTGGGGGTTGACCCGGGATTACTTCTTCCTCGTCGATTGGATCTTTTTCCGGAAGAATGTTATCCAGAGTAAGGGATAAATTGTGCAAAACAGCACACGCTACGACTATTGTGATACTGCATATTAATTTTGTGGCAAGGCCTTTCGATAGGCATGGAAATCTGCGTTTCCATATTCCAAATGTCCTTGCAACGACTTGTCTTGTCCTTTGTTGTACAATGATGTAGCTATTTGGAATTAAAAAGTTGTAGAATCAATTTTTTTGCATCCATCTTTTAACGATTAAAGTAATCTTTCTCATGTACACCTTCGCTCTGCATCTGTCAGAGGATTTCCCAGGGGTGTAAGCAAAAACGGAAGGCAAGGATATCCAGCATCTCCAACAAGGGCTCCGGTTAGCTGCCCCTCATAATATTTCATATAAAGCCTAGAATTTTGAAAAATTCGGCTGTCGTGCTGGCTTCGGGGCCATTCTGGGACGATATCCAAAAATTCCATGCGCGGACCTACTACAGCCTGTACGATTAGAATTTTAGATGGTTCTTATTCACAAACAGATATAATCGCAATCCTGTGGACTCCATTAGTAATGTATATAAAATATACCTGGACATTTAACGAAAAATATCCCTTGCGATTTCTGTAGACTTCTTGAATGTTTTCGAATTTTGTATGTGATAAGCGTATGTGAGTGCAGTCGATAGCGCCGTCAATTGCGGGAAGACCGATGCCGTCTCTGTTCGCTCCAAGTTGCCGAAAAAGTTGCCGATTTTCTAATCGAGTTTCTTCTGACATTGGCATTTTAATAACGGTGAACATTTCAGCCGCAAGTAACGTAGAAATCCTAAATATTATCCTTGACACTGTTGATTGTGACACAGATATCAAATCTGCATTGACGAGCTGCACAGAATAATGTATCATTATAAATTACTTGTTATAACCAGCGAATATAATATTATGAATTATTTTTTGTTAGCACCAAACTAGATGTACAGTTTGCGGAAACAAGACTTACCTAAAAACTTGCCGTAGCGTAGAATCGCAGACAAATTAACAATTGAAATTCTGGTGAAATTGGTAGTCCACGATTATTAACTTTAAGTAAATTATTTCGGATCCTGGGTAATATCCCATGTATGATGCTATGTTTAGAAAACCGAAAACGTCGTTTAAATTCAGTTTCGCCATAGAACTCGAATGGATTCTGGCCGTCTCGTATGTATCGTTTTGGAGTACGCGGGACTTGTTGAACATTTTCTTCTTCAGATGATTCGTCCGAATCCGTATAATCCATGTTATCCGTATTATACAGATTCAGCAAATCGTTGAAATGGGACATTGCAATAATTCGATTGATTGCGTAGTCCAAAATTCCCGATTTACTTATTCACTGCATTTCTAACCTCAATTACCACTTTCACATGTACCACATAACAACTTGTACTGGTTTATTTTATATAATGTCACCACAGTCCAACAATACGAAAACACCGGTTTTGTACATTCCGAATTTCGTTGATTAATTAAGGGCACTTTTTTTGAAAGTCAGTTTGTACATCTGCATACAGCTTTTGATATGCGAGAGATAAATGAGACGCTGCTTAAGACGACTCGAACCACGTCTTGGTCAAGACCATCTTATTTACGGTCTATTTCTCCAAATAAGCATGTCATAATTGACTATGAAACTTTGTACTATTGAGACATTGCTTATTTTGAACAAGACTGGACTATGAAACTTGAAATAAGCAAGAGTTTTATGAGATGATCTTCGTTAAGACTATCTTATTTGTCGCGTCTTATTTACCGACTATGGAACTACAGCGCTATCTTGAGACACGACGGCGCCAGGGAGACTAGAGAGAAGGAGTGGACACAGCATAGGTCAATACGTAGTTCCAGCGTCTTAAAAAGTCCGACCTTCAATAGTTCCAGATTGTGCCACTAGCAGCTCTCCTGACGATAACGTCTCAAATAATTATAATAGTCCAAACTTATGCGTTAAGTTTGGACTAATGCGCACAAATAATAAAAGAATTTGATTTCGATGTGTTGTGTGCTCTGCGTTTAGGCTCATTTTTAATCACATCATGCCGATTCCCCACACCGAACTCGGGCCCAACCATTTGTAACGGAATAGCAACAGTGTATGCTGCAGCAAGCTGATCGGCGCGTGGTCTGGGAACTCTAAGCGTGTTTTTTTCCCGAGTTCTAGTAATTCTGAGACGGTTGTGAAATAAATTTATTCTGCAAATAAATTTAATTTCTTCAATTTATGCATGTATTTGCCTTTGTTATAGCGAATGCAATTTAAACTGTCGGCGAGATGTTGGAAATCCACGATCCGACGTCCTTCGACAACGAATTTTTGTTGCTGATCGTTGAGGTTATGGTTATTCTCATCGCGTTTAGCCGCATTTGCTTTCAGTCTTTTGGCAAGCGCCCTTTTTTTTGTAAACTTTCCTTTGTATCGCATGTGGGTTGACATTTTCACGCTTTTTAAAAATTTATATAAAACATTTCGCGAAAGACGGATCGTAGGAAGCTCAGCGCCGCTCTCTATACGATTATGAGACCTATCTATGCATGAGTTACGAATGTGTGGGACGTATAGAGGGTACAAGCTCTGTCAACAATTAACAACCAACGGCGTCGTATAGGCATTGGATGTTACTATACGCTTCGACCGAAACATTTGGCTCATACGTGTACCTACATTGTTGGTTCACCGCTTAATTTAATTAATTATTAGTTGCTATTATGACTTTGGAACGATAAGAAAGACAGCGAAATAAGAGAGGTAGACGCAACAGTTAGGTCCCCCATCACGAATGTGCTGTCAACAGCAACCGAGAGCACGCCAAGAGTACGAGGCTAGTGGCGGAGCTATCCGATCGGACGCAGATGATCGCAGCGCCTCCTTGTTTGCTGCGTTTTTACGGACGGTTCGTAAGCACTGTGTGTCCACTCCTTCTCTCTAGTCTCCCTGGACGGCGCATTTAAAAAAATGGGAGGCCGCGATACCGGAAGTTGGGAAATTAGAGCCGAAAGTTGTGTGCGAAAATCATTTCGAACCGAAATATATTCATCGAGAATGGGCGAAACAGACGTTGGAGCCGGGAACCTGAAAAGAAATGGAAAATTATTGGGATCATTACAATAAATACTTTCCAGGCTGGAAAACATAAAACAAAGTTAGTGAATTATTTTCATTTACCCTACTCGAGAGTCCTTCGCTTAAATGTCGGAAAAGAGGTGTTTTTTTAAATTTACCAACGCAAACCGTTTCGGGAACTGCAAAGTAGAGATTATTGAAAATGTTTCTTGTGACATGCATTAAAATTTTTCGAAGAGGAAATAAAGAATTGCAAAAGAAGCACTGTTTCTTAAGTATTTGTTTCATTTTCAAGAAATACATCCTGCAAGTGTTTCAGTCTGGATTCCACTTCGGTTTGGAATAGTTGCCACTTATTTTCCGGTCAATTAAAACAACGCGTAAAGCCTATCTTTTTTATAAAAGCTAAAATATGTTTTTAAAAAACCGAGCGCACAGGGATCGAACCCCTGAAAGCAGCATTACGAAGCTTGCACCGAACCCCTCGACTAACACGAGCTCACATTGACACCCATATAAAAGACATTCATATTCATTGCACCCACTTGGATAACGATAGTCTTTTGGTTTTTTTTTCAGATTTACGATAAAGTTACTTTTAACTGTTATTTAGGTCCATCATGCATTTTTGACATTGAACATCATAATTTGCCTACACCAGCCAATTGTACAGCTAGGTTAGGTTCCTATGAGTCAATAATCGATTTCCATCTCTCTCGCACAGCCTGCATCACTCTATCGCAGCGACACTCGTGGTCACTAGGCGAAACGGCCGGTGCTTCAATCCGAGGACATACCCCCACCACCAGAGTTTCAAGACCCTGCATGTAAGACCGTTGTCTAGAGCACGGTCTTACACAGGTCTGGAAACTCCGTTAGTTCACATGGTTCCTTTGCTGAAGTTCGCCGCGAGAGGCGCTGCAATCGAGGAGTCAGTGTGCGAGAGAGACAACAATATACACTCTCACTCACCAATGCTTGAAAGCAGTACTTATCGGAGTTACTACTTGCAAATATTTATACGTATACGTGTTTATCATCTGTTGTTTTTCTTAACACTATATATGGAGATAGCATTTTATATTACAGCGCAAATATAATTTCGCGTTTATCAATCATATAATAACAATTATTTACCCCTTAGAATTCAAATAATGGCGTCTTATAAAGGCAATAAGGAAGATTTTTAGTCTTTATCGTTCTGCAGGATGGAATGTACAAAATTACGAAAAAACTAAACCTTTATTTAATTTTTGTTGGTCGTTCGTTCATTGGTTTGTCAATTTAGACATCTTTTTTTCGACAAATTTTTTTCGTCCTTCATATTTTCTTGAAAGGCCTCATGCGCAACCTAATGTAATAAATAATCGCGTATAATAAGATATCCGAACCATGTTTTTCACATGGAAAGGAGAACTTGATCCCGTTAATACCCGGCTGGAAATTTGTTCAGGCTAGCCAGCCCGGCTGGAAATGTAGTTATGGCGCTAATCACGCGCGGATCAGGTTGCCAGACTGCCATTATATGGCGCTAGTATGGCAACCTGATCACGGCGTGAATAAAAATGTAACGCTGTCCCCGATAACGGCGGGATCTGGCAGCCTGGTTACGCCCAAATCTGGCAGCCTGGTTACGCCCAAATCTGGCAGCCTGGTTACGCCCAAATCTGGCAGCCTCATTGGGCCATCAGTATGGCAATCTGATCACGGCATGAACAAAAATGTAACGCTGTTCCCGATAACGGCGGGATCTGCCTCATTGGGCCACTATCCTAGCGCCTCATGATAGCGTGTATACGACTGCCTGATCGGATGCAGTCCGATCGAAGCCTCTCCGCTGACATAGAGATCTTCTTCCCTGGGGTTGAGATTCTCTTCGCTGACAGGGCGTTCTTCTTCGCTGCCATTAAAACCCTCTCCGCTGGCATGGAGATCTTCTTCGCTGCCATTCGAACCCTCTCCGCTGACATGGAGATCTTTGCTGGGGTTGAGATTCTCTCCGCTGACATGAGGATCTTTTTCGCTGCTATTAAAACCCTCTCCGCTGTCATGGAGATCTTCTTCGCTGGTGTTCGAATCCTCTCCGCTGGCATTAAGATATTGTTTGCTGGTAGCTTTATCAAGGCTTTCCTGATCTTAAATTTTATCATTCGGGCCTCTTTCTGTAAATATTCAAATTTTTCGTAAACAAAACAACGTATATCATTCTCATTTTTCAAATTATATTTTATATTGATATTATACTATTTTTTATTTTTTAAATACTTTTATATTTTTTGAATTATATTTTATATTGATATTGTTCTATACACAAGTATATAAAAATTCATAAATTATGTACAAGTTAAAAAAAGTAAGGTTATACATACCTGATACTTGAGCATTCGATGACCCATTCTCGTAGTTCTTCAACTTCATCTCTGTTCCAACGTTGCACATTTTCTTGACCAGGCTCTTCATCTTTGCTACCATTTAAATCCTCTCCGCTGACATGGGGATCTTCTTCGCTGCCATTAAAACCCTCTCCGCTGGCATGGAGATCTTCTTCGCTGCCGTTCGAACCCTCTCCGCTGACATGGAGATCTTCTTCAGTGGGGTTGAGATTCTCTCCGCTGACACGGGGACCTTCTTCGCTGCCATTAAATCCCTCTCCGCTGGCATGGAGATCTTCTTCGCTGGTGTTCCAATTCTCTCCGCTGGCATTAGGATATTGTTTGCTGGTAGCTTTATCAAGACTTTCCTGATCTTGATTCTTATCATTCGGGCCTCTTTCTGTAAATATTCAAATTATATTTTATATTAATATTATACTATTTTTTATTTTTTAAATATTTTAATATTTTTTGAATTATATTTTATATTGATATTATTCTATACATAAGTATATAAAAATTCATAATTTTTGTGAGGGTTGAAAAAAGTAAGGTTATACATACCTGGTACTTGACCATTCTCGCAGTTCTTCAACTTCATCTCTGTTCCAACGTTGCACATTTTTTGACCAGGCTCTTCATCTTTGCTGCCATTTAAATCCTCTCCGCTGACATGGGGATCTTCTTCGCTGCCATTAAAACCCTCTCCGCTGGCATGGAGATCTTCGCTGCCGTTCGAACCCTCTCCGCTAACATGGAGATCTTCTTCGCTGGAGTGGAGATTCTCTCCGCTGACATGGGGATCTTCTTCGCTGCCATTACAACCAACCCTCTCCGCTGGCATGGAGATCTTCTTTGCTGGTGTTCGAATCCTCTCCACTGGCATTAGGATATTGTTCGCTGGTAGCTTTATCAAGACTTTCATGATCTTGAATTTTATCATTCACGCCTCTTTCTCTAAATATTTAAATTTTTCGTAAACAAAACGTATATCGTTCTCATTTGTCAAATTATATTTAATATTGATATTATACTATTTTTTATTTTTTAAATATTTCTATATTTTTTTAATTACATTTTATATTGATATTATTCTATACACAAGTGTATAAAAATTCATAAATTTTGAAAAAAGTAAGGTTATACATACCTGATACTTGTACCGATGATCAGGACTCGGCAACTTTTTTCTTCGAACGACATTTCCTAACACGCAGCCGTGTCAGATATCGGTTCTTCTCTTTGCGATTCATAAATCCTTTTTATATATCGAGAAAACTTTCAAATTTTAGCCCAAATACGTACGATGTATAAATTTCTAGCCGGGTATACAGTGACACAGACGTGCAAGTATATATATATATAGTTTTTAAATGCAATGACTATAGCGCCACCACTTTAGCGCTAGCCTCAGCACTGCCATGCATGGGCCTCCTAATAGAGCCATATTAGGGCACTGATAAGGCAAACCACATTATGGCCATTTTCAGGTTTGCCATAAGTTTGCCTGACCTGTGGCTGCCTGTTCACGGCAGGCTCACGGCCAAATCCTAATTCCCATAATATGGCTAGCCACACAGCTCCCTCTCCACACAGCTCGTAAGTCTAGACTTATGATCGGGCCGCAATGAGGGAGCTGTGTGGCTAGCCATATTATGGGAATTAGGATTTGGCCGTGAGCCTGCCGTGAACAGGCAGCCACAGGTCAGGCAAACTTATGGCAAACCTGAAAATGGCCATAATGTGGTTTGCCTTATCAGTGCCCTAATATGGCTCTATTAGGAGGCCCATGCATGGCAGTGCTGAGGCTAGCGCTAAAGTGGTGGCGCTATAGTCGTTGCATTTAAAAACTATATATATATATACTTGCACGTTGTGTCACTGTATACCCGGCTAGAAATTTATACATCGTACGTATTTGGGCTAAAATTTGAAAGTTTTCTCGATATATAAAAAGGATTTATGAATCGCAAAGAGAAGAACCGATATCTGACACGGCTGCGTGTTAGGAAATGTCGTTCGAAGAAAAAAGTTGCCGAGTCCTGATCATCGGTACAAGTATCAGGTATGTATAACCTTACTTTTCTCAACTTTTTCAAAATTTATGAATTTTTATACACTTGTGTATAGAATAATATCAATATAAAATGTAATTAAAAAAATATAGAAATATTTAAAAAATAAAAAATAGTATAATATCAATATTAAATATAATTTGACAAATGAGAACGATATACGTTTTGTTTACGAAAAATTTAAATATTTAGAGAAAGAGGCGTGAATGATAAAATTCAAGATCATGAAAGTCTTGATAAAGCTACCAGCGAACAATATCCTAATGCCAGTGGAGAGGATTCGAACACCAGCAAAGAAGATCTCCATGCCAGCGGAGAGGGTTGGTTGTAATGGCAGCGAAGAAGGTCCCCATGTCAGCGGAGAGAATCTCCACTCCAGCGAAGAAGATCTCCATGTTAGCGGAGAGGGTTCGAACGGCAGCGAAGATCTCCATGCCAGCGGAGAGGGTTTTAATGGCAGCGAAGAAGATCCCCATGTCAGCGGAGAGGATTTAAATGGCAGCAAAGATGAAGAGCCTGGTCAAAAAATGTGCAACGTTGGAACAGAGATGAAGTTGAAGAACTGCGAGAATGGTCAAGTACCAGGTATGTATAACCTTACTTTTTTCAACCCTCACAAAAATTATGAATTTTTATATACTTATGTATAGAATAATATCAATATAAAATATAATTCAAAAAATATTAAAATATTTAAAAAATAAAAAATAGTATAATATTAATATAAAATATAATTTGAATATTTACAGAAAGAGGCCCGAATGATAAGAATCAAGATCAGGAAAGTCTTGATAAAGCTACCAGCAAACAATATCCTAATGCCAGCGGAGAGAATTGGAACACCAGCGAAGAAGATCTCCATGCCAGCGGAGAGGGATTTAATGGCAGCGAAGAAGGTCCCCGTGTCAGCGGAGAGAATCTCAACCCCACTGAAGAAGATCTCCATGTCAGCGGAGAGGGTTCGAACAGCAGCGAAGAAGATCTCCATGCCAGCGGAGAGGGTTTTAATGGCAGCGAAGAAGATCCCCATGTCAGCGGAGAGGATTTAAATGGTAGCAAAGATGAAGAGCCTGGTCAAGAAAATGTGCAACGTTGGAACAGAGATGAAGTTGAAGAACTACGAGAATGGGTCATCGAATGCTCAAGTATCAGGTATGTATAACCTTACTTTTTTTAACTTGTACATAATTTATGAATTTTTATATACTTGTGTATAGAACAATATCAATATAAAATATAATTCAAAAAATATAAAAGTATTTAAAAAATAAAAAATAGTATAATATCAATATAAAATATAATTTGAAAAATGAGAATGATATACGTTGTTTTGTTTACGAAAAATTTGAATATTTACAGAAAGAGGCCCGAATGATAAAATTTAAGATCAGGAAAGCCTTGATAAAGCTACCAGCAAACAATATCTTAATGCCAGCGAAGAGGATTCGAACACCAGCGAAGAAGATCTCCATGACAGCGGAGAGGGTTTTAATAGCAGCGAAAAAGATCCTCATGTCAGCGGAGAGAATCTCAACCCCAGCAAAGATCTCCATGTCAGCGGAGAGGGTTCGAATGGCAGCGAAGAAGATCTCCATGCCAGCGGAGAGGGTTTTAATGGCAGCGAAGAAGAACGCCCTGTCAGCGAAGAGAATCTCAACCCCAGGGAAGAAGATCTCTATGTCAGCGGAGAGGCTTCGATCGGACTGCATCCGATCAGGCAGTCGTATACACGCTATCATGAGGCGCTAGGATAGTGGCCCAATGAGGCAGATCCCGCCGTTATCGGGAACAGCGTTACATTTTTGTTCATGCCGTGATCAGATTGCCATACTGATGGCCCAATGAGGCTGCCAGATTTGGGCGTAACCAGGCTGCCAGATTTGGGCGTAACCAGGCTGCCAGATCCCGCCGTTATCGGGGACAGCGTTACATTTTTATTCACGCCGTGATCAGGTTGCCATACTAGCGCCATATAATGGCAGTCTGGCAACCTGATCCGCGCGTGATTAGCGCCATAACTAAATTTCCAGCCGGGATACATCTTCGAGTGTCAAATCAAACACGTTAACCTTTGAGGAATGCTTCGCGAAACACGTTTCAACGTAGTGTATTAGATTAAAGAATTTTGAATTGGCATGGATTAACCCGCCGCGAGATTTTTTCATATCTACCAATTTAGAAAGAGCGGGTGAGCTATTCGAACTCAAGCAGACCCCTTCGCGACAGATGACACACGCATCATATCTCTTCAGAACTTGCTCGCATAAGACCCTGAAAGTATGCACGTTATGGTTTTATTAATTTATTGACAAACACAGAACATAAACACTGGGAAGTGCGAAAAATTGCATTCAAATCTAAGATTCTATTTAAATTTAACTTACGCCCCAGTAAAAAGGAACGCATCAAACGTGATAGACATAAAATCGATAATATTAGATAAATATATATTATTTAAATTATTACCTGTAATTAATAGTAGCGAAAGAATTGAAAACAATTCTTTGTACTGGGATGATGATTTCGACGATTCTACCATCGTGCTATGAGAGTTGTTAGTTTATTCTACGGCTACCTACGTTGAGTTAATAAGAAGCTTGCTTGATGAAAAACTAGTTAAAATTTAAAAAAACCTGTCGCGTAATAAACTATACAGTCTATCGCCAGAGGCAGGGTATAATCGTGATCGACAGGGTACTCGATGACATTGTCGGTCTCCCATTCTCCTTTATCTGAAACGGCGTCTAATTTTCTTCGAACTTCGTAACGATACTTGACTATTTTGGGTTCCGATTTTTCGCCACTCAAAGCTTTCAGGTCGCTTAGCGATATCAAAATCTGCGGCTCAGGTCGTTCTGTAATGGTTTAATTACCATATTTTGAAGGCTTAATCACGCTATATACTGACAGCAGTTTATATAGCTGCAAAACATTGACAGTTTCACTTTTAGGCTTCTGTAAGCCTTATTGCACTCCAGTTCTACGCAGGACTTCGGTATTACTTCGCGGTTACTCGACGACCATATTCAGGTAATGTGTTCGCTGTCAAAACTGACTCCTCGATACTAGCGACACCACGATTTCTGTTTCAATAGTGGAACCACCCCCACCGCCCAAATTTCATCGAGTTTCCAGACCTGTATGTAAGACTGTGGTCTAGAGCACCACAGTCTTACATACAGGTCTGGAAACTCTGGTGGTGGGGGTATGTCACGGTCGCACTCCGTTTAAAAATGCGTGCCTCTAACCCAGGTAGCAATATGATATCTTATTGTAATTCAAACGGGATCCAAACAAGTCAAGGATAACTTTTTGGATGGCCAAAAAGATGCCTTTCGGGATCCTAAATTGTATTACTCATGTCCGCCCGGCAGATAACTTTATGGGTGGCCGAATGATGACTTTAGACAAATTTCGGTTATCAATACGGCATTTTAATATTATCGAATTGCGATGACTAAAAGATATCAGCTTAAAGGCATCAAATGTCGGAATCCAAACGTCACCGAAAAGCTGTCATAAAGACGTTAAAAAAGGATGCAAAAGATCGACAAACAGTCAACTTACTGACATCCGAAAGATGTCTCATTTGGGATGTATGGGAAGCGCATATATATATGTATATGAGATATTCCATACCAAACTGAATACTTAAAAACCCAAACCTCTTCGAACAGTTAATTTGCGGCTTTGGTATTCTTTCCGAGTTTGAAAACAGTAATGACTTATTTGATTATTTTCAACACCGAAAGAATATCAAAATTTGAGATTGATCGAAAGAGGTCGAGTTTTTGAGCGTTCGATTTAGTATATGGAATATCTCACATACATTCCTATGTATTATATAAATAAATTTATATATATATATATATATGTATACACACACATGACCGTTCAATAAAATTAAGTATTTATTCTGTATTGGCGGTTAATCACAGATGTAACGCTGTTTTTTTTTCCATTATCCCCGCTTTTGGTTTTGCTCGTGTCCCCGGCGTTTATTTTCAGCTACTGTAGCTGCCTTCAACCGATCACCAGCCCGACGCATCTACTCGGCCATACGTTTTTCGATTGATTTTATTTTTGTTCCATCGAACGCGCTTCGTATAACATCGAAAATTTAAATGTGAATCCAAATCAAGAAACTATACAACCTTGATCCCAAAAAATTAAAAAATATATAATAAAAAGAACGTACCAATGATGAGGTATGGGAATTGGAATTTCGATATTTTCGGAATGTTGTCCGCGCCAAGTACCCAGACAACTTTTTGAGACAATTGGTCAGTCATCACCGTTTCCATGGCAAATTTTACAGCTTTTTGGAGATGTTTGCCAGCGATTTCTTGAATTTTTCCTTTCTGAAAAAAATTAAATAATTTGCGAAAGTACACTGACGCTTAGTGGCAACATATACTCGCATACGTACGAATTGCTCTCGTAGCCGTTCGTTTTCGCGGAGATCATTATCGAGTCGCTGCGTCCATAAGAGCACGTACTCTACGCCTTTATTGCTGTTTCGAAAGTTGAAAAAAAGGCTTTTGTGGTGTCATCTTTATTCATTAATTCTAATGAAGTTACGTACCATATACATGGTTATTCCACCTGATCGAAGAAATAAACGAAAAATGCCGGCGATCGTTGACGCGACGTAGCCTAAAAAAATAAGTATACGGCATGACACATTTGTATGAAATGAGAATTTTTTAACATTATAAAAATACACTACATATCTACTTACGAGGCTGCAGAAATATTTAACAATAAACGCACAACTTTTTGCGATTATATATCCTGCTTTTACAAAATAAATTTTGGCACACACGGAGTATAAACAATAGGTGGCCACTTATTTGTAGTGATCTGTTCAATGTGACCTTTTCGATGACATTTGGATTACGCTATTGGATGACAACTTCTAGACAATGTATTCTCAACCTCCAAAATGCCAACATTAGGAATGTGCCAAAAGATATCATTTAGACAACTTTTTAACAGATACATTAGTCAGCAATAAATTGACAACTTTTCGATGTATTTAAATAGTCATCTTTTGGACTCCACAATAAGATATCATTTTGATAATTATTTTAATTAGTCGTTTTGCTAACCTTAAAAAGCCACTTTTCAGGCAACCATATATTGATATACAATTGCAAGTGACTTCTAGTTATCTTTTACTCATATACAAAAGGCAACCTGAAAACGATAACTTATAGGTATCATTTTGACATCGGTGCTACGTGGGTAGATATGGTAGGCGCGCGAGGAAAAAAATAACTTTCAAAAATCGATATCTCGAAAACTATGGCGAGGCGCCAAAAATCCCTTTAGGGGATATCTTGTAATATTGAAAGGAAGGTGTTTGCCAAATTTCAGGTCGAAGTTCGGTTTCCGCTTTTCGGAAGTACACCCATTCATTTAATGTATATTCCAATCCGCAGTACGGCCACACATATATGTCGAGCTCGATCGTCATCAAACCTCGCTCCGTTCGCCTGTCGAGTGAGCGCGGTTGCCGAGGGGTGGAGACTTTTCCTCCACCCAGCTACCCATTCGTGTTCACGCTGCTGCGATACCGACTTGAGCGCTGATCACGACCCGCGCAGCTACAGGGGAATCTGCAACCTCAACAGAGGCGATGATCACGAAATTATATTCCTGAACTCGCTGCCGCGATTTAGCGCCACTTACGAGGCACGCCGAAAAGGGGAGCGTTGTAAGGTAAATGTCCCAATTATTGAACAGCTAAGGATCTGGGGGATTGAATTCGGTGAGAAAAACATAAAATCAAGAAAAAACCATCGCTTTCATGTTCAATTGATACTTTGATATTTTTACTTTCGAAAAATCACCCTTTAAATTATTTTTAAATGATTCCAAATGAGAAAAAAAGAATAACAATGTGAAGCATGCAAATGTCCCAATTATTGAACACTGGAAGTGCCTAATATTGAACAGGCATGTCCCAGTTATTGAACACTCTCGAGAATTCTTTTTCCGTTCTGAAAATATTATTTTGGGTACAATATTAAGAAACAAAATCAAAATCAAACGCTTAAATAATCTTTTATTAATCATGTAAAAATACAAAAATATATATTCAGTCTCTTTTGACAGGCTTTTGGTTCATTCACATTTGGTTTATTTTTGCTTTTCAGCTCGAACTTTATTTTATTTTTATTTTCAGCTTCCTCGTTTTTATGTTCTGTTTTTGTTTGATTTTGTCGCACCTTGACTCCCTGAAATATCGGAAAGCAAAAAATATTTACCAAATAATTAATTAAAGTAAAAAAAAATTGTTATTTTTAAGAAATTTTCTGAGGCACCTGAAACGCCTTTACTTTTTGAGATGCGAAAGTTTTTGAATTTTTTATGCCCTTACGCGTGAAGCGGCACGTTTTAGCAGAAACGATAAGCATTTACAACGAGACGTCAAATCGGGTCACCGATGCTGATTACATTTTTTTTCTCTATTAATTAAAGCTTTTTTTTGCACAAGTAAGGTAACATTTCAATAGCTAAAAGTTCCATATATGTAATGAAATTTTTATAAATAAGTAAATGCATGCAGGTGAATGAGAAATAATAAAAATACAAGATAGTGTTCAATAATTGGGACCTGTTCAATACTTGGGACATTTACCTTACATCTCCCTACTAATCTCTGTTTTTACCGCGCAAACTTGACGAAGATCCACACAAAGCGAAGTGCGCGATAAAATATATCGGTCTAGAGCTGAGCCCGTCAGCTATAGACATATTATGAGCGCGGTCAAAAAATGACTCTGAAATATCGATATCTCGAAAGCTATGACGCGTCGTCAAAAACCGTTTGAGGGGATCCCTTAAAATATTAGAATGAAGGTATATGACCACTTTTCGGAAGTACACTCATATATTAAGTAGCATATCTGTGCAAAATTTCAGCTAAATCGGGTATAACAGTTTTTCGGAAGTTTAGCCGAAGTTGTGGTGCACAACTTAGTTAATCGAGATACAAATAAATGTCCAAATGATTTTTCAATCATCTTCCCAGTCCCGGTAGCCTAACCGCTTAAGTGCATCGGGACCCACTGAATTTTTGAAAGTCCCGTAACTCACTGATGCCGATAACGTTTGATAACTTTCAAATGATAATGGTGATACTATATTAGTAAATATACTGAAAAAACGATTGAAATACACTAATTATGCCGAAGTTATTCCCGGTGGGCCGAAGTATTCCTTGACCAATTCCACAAAATCATTTGGAGTGATATTTTTATCTGAGGATCCTTGTAAAATATACGCTGTTTATCCACCTTTGTAATTTGAAGAACCAATGATATTTATTTTTGTTACGTTATAAATTAAATTACGTATACTATACTTTCGAGATTTACAAAAACAATGCTTTGGAGAATTCGCGTGTTTCACAGTCACAAGGTGACCGAAGTGTTTTATTTGAATCGAGTATGCATAGATATAGGGGCGATTATCAAAAGCTGTTGCGATAATTCTTTTCAAACAAACGCCCGCACTACGTGACATTCCAACCAATTCGCTGCTTGGTGTGAAAACACCGACACGCAGCGAAGACGTGAATAATTATTTGCTGAAAGATGAAAATCCATATGCAAATAATTCACATAGTGAGTTATATACAGGGTGGACTATTTAACGTGACCATCCGAAATATCTCCGTTGCCTTTAGAGTGACGAAAAAAATGTCATGAGATAATTTGATTGATTTCGAAGGGCTGATACAGTGGTGAAAAATTCATTTTTGTTTTTGCGTTCTCAAGGTCATCAATGGTTTCCAAATGGGAACACGTTTTTTTTTTATTGAGACTTAGCTGATATTCAGACGAATCCAACCACCTATGATATCATGAACTTGAAATGATTTTTCACCAAAATACACGTGTAAAAAACGGGAAATCGGGATGGTATTGATAATAAGAGTATCCCAATGATGTAATTCAATTTTTTGTGCAGAAAATTTATTCTAACAAATGTTTGAAGTGATGGCTATTAACCTTGGCACATTTTTGAAGAAGTCGGATGAATGATTCTATTGACCTTCGAATAGTTTCTGGTGTGATAGCGGCGCAGTTTATCCAACGGATACAATAATGCCAATAGTCGGAGATGATTCTGATGTTTGCAAATACTGGCATTGTAACGTAGTAAAACTGTAGTAGAGTAAAGAATGATTACCATCTACCAATATTAGAATCAGTAGACAAGTGTATCCATCCACAGTAACATGTAATAACCGTATCGAAAATGGTATTGTGCAGTCAAGCAGTGAAAGTCGAAATGATTCTGATTTAAAGTGAGACCGGCAGAAACTCTATGCAAGCGCAGGAACTTTATGCACACCGTTAATTTATTTTCTGCACAAAAAATTCAATTACATTATTCGGATATTCTTATTGCCAATACCATCACGATTTCCCGTTTTTACACGTGTATTTTGGTGAAAAATCATTTGAAGGTCACGATATCATAGGTTGTTGGATTCGTCTGAATATCAGGTACGTCTTAATAGAAAAAAAAACATGTTCCCATTTGAAGAACCGTTGATGACCTTGAGAAAGCCAAAACTATGACCTTGACAAAAATGAATTTTTCATCACTGTATCAGCCATTCAAAATCAATCAAATTACCTCCTGACATTGTTTCGTCACTCTAAAGGCAACAGAGATATTTGGGGTGGTTACGTTAAATGGTCCACCCTGTATATTTGCCTTTTTAAGTCGTGGCAAATTTGCATATCAAGCGATTCGTTCGAAGCACGATTGTACCAGGGTTGAAAACACGGATGCAGCGATATAAATATTACGTACATTCTTTCTAAATGTACATTTATTTGGCAACATCGGAACTTTAGGAATAGCAGAACCAATCGAAGACCTAACGTGCCAATTTCAAATACGTTAAAGTCAGATGTGACTGAGGGGAATTTATTCGTTTATTTAATCTGATGGATACCCTTTTTCTAGCTTCAGTGAGCATAGTACGATGTTTGTGGGTACTAGCACTGATAAATCGTCGTTTCCTTCAGAAACTTTGCAGCGTACTAATACACACACACACACACACACACGCACGCACGCACACACACACACGCACACGCACACACGCACGCACGCGCGCACACACACACACACACACACACACACACACGCACGCACGCACGCACACGCACACACGCACACGCACACGCACACACACGCACGCACGCGCGCGCACACACACACACACACACACACACACATATATATATATATTAGGGTGGTCCTTATTTGGGGTGTTTTTGAATTTTCCTGCGGACAAGGCGGAAAAACTTTTCAAATAAATAAATAAAAAAGTACGCGGAAGCTGGAGCCTGTAGGCCAACTCAAAGTACTCCCGCCAAGGCCGTGCACTGTCCCATTTAATTTCAATGGAAACTCGGACCTACTACACTTTCTTTTGCCCCCACCTAAATAGTATTTTGAAAAATCTGAAACTTGGCATATACCTTTCCAATAGTCATAGGTATTCCTCAAAAAATTGGGCGATTTACAACGATGTAATTTTCAAAGTACCAGTGCGTCAAAGTTGCGTCTTGAAGTAAAAAATCATCATTTAACGAAATAAATGGATTGATAAATAATATTAAACAATTAGATATACTTACATGAGTTTTTAAAAATTGTATGAACTAAGAATTGTTACATTAAGCAATTCTTGTAACTTGTTTAAAACAATTAAACAATTGTGCGATTAAAACTTGATAGACAAACGAATTTCTGAAGTATCGTTGAACAAATTCAGGAATCATTTGTGGTACCTAAGTCCAGAAAGTGTTGCTCTGACATTTTTTGATGAAACATTGTCGAATGAAACGAAAAGACAAATGGTGTTTAGGCTGAGCATCATTAACGACGAAATAGATTGTCCGAAACGAGTGAAAGTACGTGACATCGCAAAATTGCGTAGTTTAACGTCAAGTCATTCGTTTCGTCTCAATCGCGGAAATTTTTCGAACGTTTTGACATAAAACAAGATTTTTTAAAGAGTGATCCAACACAGTGGCCAAAAAATTATAATTATAAAACAGGCCTTCAGCTGGTAAAACATCTAAAAGGTGTAAACTATATTGCAGAGAGAGCAGTTAAATTAATTCAAGAATACAACGAAATTTTATCGAAAGATGATGCGCAAAAACAATTCATTTTACAAATTGTATCCGAGAATAGAGCGCAATTTCCTGATGCTCGGAAACGTACCGTACTAAGAGATTTATAGATCATGTAAACTCATTGTACCTTAGTTGTTTGATCTAAGCTGCGTAAATAAAAATGCAACTGTAAATTCGAGTAAAAATAATATGTCTCGTCATAATTACTGCAACGACATATTTGATGTAACAATTCTTAGTTCATACAATTTGTAAAAAGTCATGTAAGTATATCTCATTGTTTAATATTATTTATTAATCCATTTATTTTGTTAAATTATGATTTTTTACTTTACGACGCAACGTTGACGCGCTGGTACTTTGAAAATGTCATCGTTGTAAATCGCCTAATTATTGTAGAATACCTATGACTATAGGAAAGATAAATGCAATGTTCCAGATTTTTAAAAATGGTATTTAGACGGGGGAAAAAAAGTGTAGTAGGTCCGAGTTTCCATTGAAATTAAATGGGAAAATTCACGGCCTTGGCGGGAGTACTTTGAGTTGACCTATAGGCTCCAGCCTTAGCGTACTTTTTTATTTATTTATTTGAAAACTTTTTCCGCCTTGTCCGCAGGGAATCTCAAAAACACCCCAAATAAGGACCACGCTAATATATATATATATATATATATATATACACTTTGCAAAAAAATTTAGGGAGCAAGAAAAAAATCCAAATTTTTGGGGGATTTTCAACAGGCTGTAACTCATACAAAAATGGTCGTACAGCAAAAAAAAAGCAAATTGTAGCTCTAAGTGTCTAGTTTTCGGATCTGAGTTTGAAAATTTTTTTTTGAAAATATTTTTCGAGTAATCATAAGAAAACCACCGAAAAAAAAATGTTCGAAATTTTTTTGGTTTTTTTTTTAATCTACGGACGTCGAAATTTTTTTTCGACTTAACTTCTATATGGACCGGATAGCTTGTTTATTCAGCTTTAAATTGGTTTTTTAAAAATCTCGATACGAGCATTTCTCGCTGAGATATCGGTGTTTGAATGGAAAAAGATCATTTTGTCTTTGATTACCAATATCTCAGCAACCAATGATCGCACAGAAATTTTGAGGTTGGCTTCAAAAACTTGAATAAATTCTCTACAAGGATTGGCAATTGAATTTTGAAAAAAAAATTTTTTTTCAATCATTACATGAATTCGAAAAAGCGACCAAAAAAGGGCTTATTGTGGTTTTTTGGAAAATCAAGCGCCCAATCAAAAATATTGCGGAAACCACTAATGTTAAGTGTGCCTTTTACTGTTCAATATACCCACAAAAACCCTACGAAGTTTCAATTTAATCCAGCCAACCGTTTTTTTTTCCCACTTGATCGAATTTTTGAAAAAATTAAAGGAGCAAGAATTTCGCTCTGAAAATGTCATGATTTTTATCAAAAATGAAAAAAAAATTTTTTTTTCATTTTTCTCTCAATTCTGTATTAGTGACTTGGAAAATTTTCGAAAAAAAAAAAATCGCAAATTTTTGAAAAAAAAAATTTTTAAGAAAAGTTTTAAGAAAAACTGTTTTTTTTTTAGACACTGTTTAAATTCGCACAAAAAAATTATTGTCCCAATATTCGTAGAACGAATATTCGACTTGCCTTGGGGGTATCAACTTTTAATTTATTCAATTAATTTGTGACTAGGAAAATTAAAGTGCGGAAGAGGAAAATCGGTGAGAAAGTGAGTCGCTACATTTCTTTAATTTAGGGCCAATTGAAAAAATAAATAAAAAATTTTGGAATTGTTTTTTCAAAAATTTTGGAATTTTTTTTTCAAAAATTTTCGATTTTTTTTTTCTTAAATTTTCCAAGTCACTAATACAGAATTGAGAGAAAAATGAAAAATTTTTTTTTTTTCATTTTTGATAAAAATTATGACATTTTCAGAGCGAAATTCTTGCTCCTTTAATTTTTTCAAAAATTCGATCAAGTGGGAAAAAAAACGGTTGGCTGGATTAAATTGAAACTTCGTAGGGTTTTTGTGGGTATATTGAACAGTAAAAGGCACATTTAACATTAGTGGTTTCCGCAATATTTTTGATTGGGCGCTTGATTTTCCAAAAAACCACAAACAGCCCTTTTTTGGTCGCTTTTTCACATTCGTGTAATGATTGAAAAAAATTTTTTTTTTCAAAATTCAATTGCCAATCCTTGTAGAGAATTTATTCAAGTTTTTGAAACCAACCTCAAAATTTCTGTGCGATCATTGGTTGCTGAGATATTGGTAATCAAAGACAAAATGATCTTTTTCCATTCAAACACCGATATCTCAGCGAGAAATGCTCGTATCGAGATTTTTAAAAAACCAAATTAAAGCTGAATAAACAAGCTATCTGGTCCATATAGAAGTTAAGTCGAAAATTTTTTTTCCACGTCCGTAGATTAAAAAAAAACCAAAAAAATTTCGATCATTTTTTTTTCGGTGGTTTTCTTATTTTTACTCGAAAAATATTTTCAAAAAAAAATTTTCAAACTCAGATCCGAAAACTAGACACTTAGAGCTACAATTTGCTTTTTTTTTGCTGTACGACCATTTTTGTATGAGTTACAGCCTGTTGAAAATCCCCCAAAAATTTGGATTTTTTTCTTGCTCCCTAAATTTTTTTGCAAAGTGTATATATATATATATATATATATATATATATATATATATATATTAAAATAATTTATTGCTTCCTTTTGCTCTGACATAACCACTGAAAACGCCGACCGGCACGAAACGCGCGTGATACAGCTGCGACCTATGGCAGCTGCTGCAGTTAACCTAACAGCCTCGAATTACGAGAGAACCGTGCGACGTTTGCAAAAGCGCATCTCTATTTTAATAGGATTTTTAAACATCGAAAATAAATTTTCCGACATTCCTAACTCCTTCAAATTAACATATTTGCAAATAATAATTACGGTAATCTACTAGTACAGTCGTGCTGTATATTGGAATCGGAAAAAATTAGAATAAGGCTAGTTTTTTGGCAGGTGATTTTGTAGGTGCCAAGGGTGCTAAAACCAAGTTTGCCTAAAAATCGGGGGGGTAGGGTTTTTTTAGGGGATGGGGGTGGATTAATGCCAAACTACAACCCCCACGAGGCCGGCGCCGGGAGACAAAATGTTTAGAAAAAGCCGGGTTTTATTTTTGTCCATAGCGCCGAAGTCGTGGAAGTTCATTTTGGGGGTGAAAAAGTGGGGTGAAATTTTGTAAAATCAGTTTTCATTCGATAACTCTTTAGAACAAATTCACACAATTTTTGTTCAAATGGAAACGTTGTAGCCCTTGAAAAGACGCATCGATTGAGTATTCGATCAACCCTCTCCAATAATATTTTCACCCCCAAAAGAATTGTTGAAGAATTAACAACAAAAAATTGTTTATTGAATAACTCAAAAACAATCGATTTTTCGGGGATGGTTCAAATGTACGAAATGTAGAGAATAATTTTCTCTATATTTTTGTTCCTATGCACAACTTTTGAATTTTGCTTTTTCGAACCCCTCTCAGGGGTTGAAAATTCAAAGCGAAATTCTGTGCAAACTATTGACCGAAACTAAAGAGATACGAGTTCTGCGCTGTGGACAAAAATCCAGCTGAGGATTCAAGCTACAAATTCTTCCACGGCGGCGAATTCGTGCCGTCAATAGTTTTCGCAGAGTTTCATTTTGAATGTTCAACCCCCGAGAGGGGTTGGAAAATAAAAATTCAAGGGTGGTCCATAGCAACGAAAATATGGAGAAAATTATTCTCTACATTTCGTACATTTGAACCGTACTCGAAAAACCGATTGTTTTTGAGTTATTCAATAAACTATTTTTTTTTTGTTCTTTAACCATTTTTTGGGGGTGAAGATATTATCGGAGAGTGATGATCGAATACTCGATCGACGCGTCTTTTCAAGAGCTACAACGTTCCCATTTGAACAAAAAACGTACGAATTTTTTCTAAAGAGTTATTGAATTAAAACCGATTTTTCAAAATTTCACCCCACTTTGTCACCCTCAAAATGAACTTCCACGACTTCGGCGCTGGGGACAAAACTAAAGCCCGGATTTTTCTGAACTTTTTGTCTCACGGCGCCGACCTCGTAGGGGTTGTCGTTTGGTATTAATCCATCCCCATCTCCTTTCATCCCCTAAAAAAGAATCCTACACCCCGATTTTTAGGCAATCTTGGATTTAGAACCCGCGGCACCTACAAAATTACCTGTCGAAAAACTAGCCTTCTTCTAATTTTCTCCGATTCCGGGTTTTTTCAGCGACAGCACGTCTGTACTATACCGTAGTATACATTTAAAAATGTTCACAATATTCATTCGTACACGTCATTAGCATTTTGCTGCAATCAGTGGGAACTGATAACGTCGCACAATGTATTAGTATGAGAACTTCGTTTCTCCCACCACTCTTAAAAATGATTCAGCAGAAACCTTAAAAAAATATATCGTCATGTACTTATGGACGTTTGTTTGTTTGGGTGGGTGCGTGCCAAATTGGAACTGAATCGGCTAATTGGTTATCGAAATATTGTGGTTGTTGATTTGGAAAGCATAGTTTGGCGAAAAAGGAATTTAAAGTTGCTGCGTCTCGACCGCGCTCCCCGAGCGTTTTGTCATCGGGAAGAGCAGAATTCGAAAATTTACTCCACTAATGCCATTCGTATCGTATTTACCCATAAAGTTAAGTGCATCGAAGCCCGCTTAAATTGTAAAAGTCCCATAACGTCATAATGGCCACGTCTTGATAACTTTCGAATGATAACGGTGATGCTACATTAAGGTAGTCGGCCCAGCCACCTTAAGCAGATCGCTTGACTTTGCAAATTTATATAGCTCAACTAGGAAAGTGAGTAAAAGTTATTTTAAGTCGTTCTTAATCAGTTTTTTATTACGAAGACGAAGGTCGTTGTGAAGTTCCCGTGCCTGGTACAGTTTTCGAGAAAATATCTCGTAAAGGTTATAAGATGCTATTGTACGAGTCATCGTCATGCCGTCATGACAGTTGGTCTGGTAATCGCCATGGGAACGTCCCACTAATCGTCACATGCGTTCAAACTGCTTTGAGGCCTTACATACCTTTGAAAAAAAAAATTGTTTTTTTTTTATTGACTTAAATAATGTATAAACATGTCGAAAATAATATGCAAAAGTTATTTTAGGTGGACATTTTTTTAAGACATGTAGAAAAATTATTTCAAAACTTTAAACGCTTTTTTCATGAAGAAATGTTTTCAAAATCGGGCGGACTCGTAGGTCCTGCATTTTTTGACCGATTGACTTCGAATTTCAACTATAACTTCTTGGATACATTTTATATCGATGTACACACGATTTTTACAATCGCTTAACAATTGCAATTTTTGGAACCGAACAAAGGCCGTTTTTTCAGTCGAAAATGCGACTTTCTTAAAAATCGGGCTACTAGATGTACAAAAATAAATATTTATAATAATCGTGTGTACTTCGGTAGCAAAACTCATGTAGATTACGGGGAAAAGAAAATTCTTCTGGATGTACATGTGCGACTCCAACGAGTTCGCTCGTTGGAGGTACCCACAGATATGTGAAATAAACCCTCTAGACCTCGTTTTGATTGCTTGATTACTATTTTTTTTATGTCCAAAAAGTCTTGTTTTCCGACCATGCAACGGTATATAAGGCCTTAACTAATTATGCAAAGGATCGTAGGACTTTGTTGACTCGATTGTGTCTGCATATAGAACGGCAGAATAATTTTTACGCACTCTTTCACAAACTTTATTATTTTTATTAAAACATTTAATAAAGAGTTTGAAACACAGATTTCTCTTCCATGGAACTTTATTAATTTCAAAAATAAAACTAATTATTGCCTATTACGTCAGAATTATAATTTTTACTTATCTGTAGTCATTATAAATAACTATTTTTTCATAAAATAATTTTTAATATTATTTCGATCGAGTGCCGTTCACCTGTGTTCAAGACATACCCAGTTATCGACATGGTCACGACCCAGTAATCGACAACATTTATTTATGTGTATATCTTTTTACTATCGCGAATATGTGTTTGACGATTACTGGTCCGTGGATCCTTCAGACAATGCTAATTACGGACCCAATATTTCTTTTCTGATTTTCTATAAACTAATATTCGAATCGTAAGACTCTTTTTTTGCTAACATTGTCCCAGTTATCGACAGCCGTGGCGATTAATCGGCAGAGTGTTTATGTTGCTGAATGGGCAATCGTCATCTATGAAAATTCGTTGAAATTAACATAAAACTATAATTTTTTATGCTGAACGCAAAACTAAAATCCTTGTTAATCACGTGAAGGAAAACTTACTTCACGCAAGTCCACAGGCATTCTCAAATCACCCGAGATGTGACAGGGTTCACGTTAACCTCCTAATGAAGGATTTACCCGAAATGACAGCTAGACCCCGTAGCGGAATTTATTTAATTTGATTATTCTTTTATACGTATACTTACGGGTGTGAAAATGTAATACAACATAGTAAATACCTCCTGAACGCTAATATACCACAGATCTGCACGAAGGACTGATTTTTATCTTAAAATACTTATTTAATGCGTAAATATGACGATCGCTAGGAAAAAACAATTGGAAAACACTGATAATATCGAAGTGATTGCCAGTAGATAAATTTTTACGAAAAGAAAAATAATTTCTTGATCAATCTCGCAAAATCGTTCCGAATGATATTTCATTCTCAGGATTTTTGTATCATATACGCCATTGCTTCACATGTATACTAAATTTAAAAAAAACTATGATTTTTACTCCCAATTACATTATGAAGTAAATAGCATATATTTTTAAAATTGACAATAAATACGATGCTTTGGAGAACTCGCGAATGGTTCGGTTATGAGGTGATCGAAGTGTTGGTATTTGGCTCGAGTATGCATAGAAACAGGTGAGATTATCAGTAGCTGCGGCGATTGCTCCTTTCAAATAAACGCCGGGACTACGTGACATGCCACTAATCCACTGCTTATTGTTCAAACGCCGACAAGCGACGAAGAAGTGAAACATTATTCGCTGAAAGATGAAAATTCATATGCAAAGAATTCGCATTGTGGTTTATATATATTTGCCTTTTTAAGTCGTAGCAAAGTTTTACACCCAGCGATTCGGTTTTTTGCGCCGTTCGTCCAAGGCATGATCGTACCGGCATTTATTACACAGCTACAGCGTTGGAAAAATTAAATACTGTCCTCTCAAATTGGAATTCAAAAAAATAATTACCCGCATGATCTTTTCATAAAAGTCTACAATTTTAATATAAGTATACTTATAAGGATACTTACAGAGAAATTGTATATAAGTACTCTATTATGTACAAATTGTATATTTGTCTCTAAGTATATTTTTACTGACACTAAACACTGTTTACTGGCTGAGTCATTTCAATGTAGCTGTGTCGGCTATATTATAATTGCCTTGCGAACAAGCAAATTATTTTTATATCTATCTTTACACGGGTGCTCATTGTAAACACCATAACGTTTTCCGTAGTGTAGACGATGAATTTTAAAGCTTAATTGATTAATCTTAGTAACTTTTATGTTTTGTTAAATTAAGTTTTTGAGCGGATTGTCATGGACTCATAAATCGGAGCAGTTATTAAGTACTTGACGTATATTTCATACTTCTGTTATCACGATATGCTTTTTTCGTAAATATACTAAACAGTCGATAGAAATACATTAATCCTATTCAAGCTATCATTGGTAGGTCGATTATTATTTTTTTTTTTTTTAATGATTGCTCGGTCAATCGCCGAGTATCTCTTGCAATGGTTTTTTTTTCCTGACCTTTGCAATCGGTATTCCATCGTTCCATCTGTGTGTATAATGTTCCATCACATTATAAACATAGTTACTTTTATTTTCGAAATAAAAAAAACGACATTTTCACGGATTCGCTTATTTTCCGATTATGAGGCGACAATGCAGTTGGGTGCAATATGCACAGAGGTAGCAGCGGTTATCAGGAGTTTTTCCGGTACCTCCTTTCGGATAACCACCAGGACTACGTGACGTTTCACTAATTCACTGCTCATTGTAAGAACACGGACAAGCGACAAAGAAGTGAATAATCATTCGCACAAAGGTGGAAATTCATATGCAATGCATCGTGATGCATATACATTTGCCTATATAAATCTGAGCAGAGCTTCAAATTCATACATTGTCGTCTTTTCCCGTCTCGTGCAATCAACACTGGTAGCCTCCAAGCAGAGCAAATTTATCCAAAGCACGATCTCACCGAAGTTCGTTACGTGGATACCACCATAAAAGAATCAATAAGGTAACATTCTTCTCAAGTCGAATTTGGAAAATATAATCTCACAGATTTTTGTTTTAACTTGAATTGTAAGAGTTCCCATTAAAAGACAGTCAAGTTATATATGTATAATAGACTGATTCAAAAAAAAAATTTATTTTTTTTTCCTTCGGGATTCTCGTGCTATTGTTGGGCACTAATAAAAGAAAATTTCTCTAAAAAGATGGGCGCGGTCACTCAATTTTTAGAGGTGGCTATCTCGACTTTTTTGTATTTGAATTTTTTTTAACGAACGTATTGCATTTAAGCATAGTCACGGCTTCGGGTTCTGGATAAAAATCACATCCAGCAGCTATTTCGTAACAAAAATAAACTCTAACAATTTGAAAAGATTGCAATATTCACAATTTAAATCCAGGTAGATCAATAATGGCATCTATACTACTCTCTTTATTCATGTAGATTTATATATACGCATTAACATTTCGCACTTTTTACGAAAAATTAAATTATAAGCTTTTATTCATAAATCGTATATTTACATTTTCAAAATGCTACACTTATATTATCTTCAAACTCATTTATATTTCTTCCCAGCCACTGTACATAAAATCGCGCATACCACTGCGCAAGTCACTGCACATCTGTGGCGCCATTTTGTATTGGCGCAGCGCATTTGTAAGTGGTGTTGTTTTTTTTTCTTTTCAATGTGGCTCAAGTAAAGACAATTTTAAACAATGGCTCGGAAAAACGAAGACAACATAATTTGGCTAATCGGCAAGGAAATTCCGAAAATAAGTACCCGTCATTTACCGTCAAATCGGAAAGTTTTCAGTTTGTTCTTTTACAAACATAAGAGAGAACAACTGACCATACGTCGAAGTGCACACGAAACAATGAAAGAAGTTTTCGAACAATGGAAATGTGCTGAAATTCCAACGCGTAGATTGAATAACGCAATCGTGAAATTAATAAAACTCCATCTAGTCTGGAAAAAACGTTTAAAAAATCGGGTTAAAAAGAATTTGTCCTCACGAATATTGAAGGAGCGTAAATTTAAGAGAGATTTGGACAAACTGTTCATCGTTGCACATTTTCGTTCTGCCCAAAATGTTAACGAACTTGAGCGGTTATTTTTGCTATCACACGTTTCGATTATTTCTCCATTGTGACGGCAACTTCTTTTAAACCCGATTGTTTTAAAGTTTTTTCCAGACTAGATGGAGTTTTATTAATTTCAAGATTGCGTTATTCAATCGACGTGTTGGAATGTCAGCACATTTCCATTGTTCGAAAACTTCATTCATCGTTTCGTGTGCACTTCGACGTATAGTCAGTTTTTCTCTGTTATGTTTGTCAAAGAACAAATTCAAAACTTTCCGATTTGACGGTAAATGACGGGTACTTATTTTCGGAATTTCCTTGCCGATTAGCCAAATTGTCTTGTCTTCATTTTTCCGAGCCATTGTTTAAAATTGTCTTCAATTGAGTCACATTGAAAAAAAACAACACCACGATGCGCGATGTTATGCACAGTGGCTGGGAAGAAATATAAATGAGTTTGAAGATAATATAAGTGTAGCATTTTGAAAATGTAAATACATGATTTATGAATAAAAGCTTATAATTTAATTTTTCGTAAAAAGTGCGAAATGTTAATGCGTATAAATAAATCTACATGAATAAAGAGAGTAGTATAGATGTCATTATTGATCTACCTGGATTTGAATTGTGAATATTGCAATCTTTTCAAATTGTTAGAGTTTATTTTTGTTACGAAATAGCTGCTGGATGTGATTTTTATCCGTAACCCGAAGCCGTGACTATGCTTAAATGCAATACGTTCGTTAAAAAAATTCAAATACAAAAAAGTCGAGATAGCCACCCCTAAAAATTGAGTGACCGCGCCCATCTTTTTAGAGAAATTTTCTTTTATTAGTGCCCAACAATAGCACGAGAATCCCGAAGGAAAAAAAAATAATTTTTTTTTTTTGAATCAGTCTAATGTATAAGTATACTTACACTCATACTTACCACAGTTTACTGGCCGGACAATCTTGACATTGCTATGCCTGCTATACTTTTATTGTCTTGCCAACGAGCCATTTGTTTTTACATCTATTTTCACTACGAGTGGTTGTTGCAAGCATCATAGAGTTTTCCGTCAGTGTATATGATCAATTTCGATGCCTAATCGATTCAGCTGAGTGAATTTGGTCTTATGTTAAAAAAAAAGTTTCCTAACCGATTATCATAAACTCTTCGAACCGAGCAGTTATTAAGAATTTGAAATACATCAAGTACGTTTTTATTGCGGTTTTTATTCGCTCTGCTAAATAAATTTGACAATGGAATTTCCTAACGAAAATACTTTTAGGCGTACGTTTGCGAGCCCAAGGAATTTTTCGAAGAACGGCAATCATGAAGATCACTGTGTTATTAGTGTGCTTCGCAGTTGGCGGTAAGTACATTGAAAATGACTCGTGAAAGGTTGGAGTTAGAATTTTCTTGGAAAACTAGTATGACTTTTTGCACGAACGACCGTTCGTAAAGCCAATACAAGAAACTTCAAAACCTGAACGGCATTAACGAATCAATTAAAGATAAAACAATAGAGGGTCGCAATTATTGAACGATTATTTCTCACCATTGATACTCAGAACGTAATGTAACCATAAAAGAGGATATACCTTTGCATGTTTTATATTTATTGTTTGGCGTTAACGACCATGTACGTAAGCATTTTTGTAAGTGCGAACATTAGGATCGCTAAAGAATCATCAATAATTGTGTTTCACCACAACTATTGCTTACAATCCCATTGCGTTCCTAAAATGCTTGCCCTGTAGGCTTTTCAATTTTTGCTTTGTTGTTTCCCCGAATCCGTGTATTTTCTAATCAACATCTCAACGGCAGTCATTCTAATTAAAACATTTTTTTCCGCTATTGGATGTTAAGGGAGCCCCGTTAGTGTAACGCAATTGTCAAAGTTTTTTTCTTCCGAGTTCAATGCCTCTGTATACACTGATAGAAAAATTCTGGTGTTATGAACTAATCGCGTTTATTTGATTTTTGTTTATTTGAATCAACTAGATTTTTCGTAGAATCAAATTTTTCCTATCGCTTTCCATTATTGAAATTATTTAATTTAAATATATTATTCAATTCAATATAATATATTAAATATATTTATTCAAATCAAAATATATTCAATATCGTCCAATGACTAAATATTTTATTTAATCCTAATAAATCAGTCATTCGGTTTCATTTGCTAAAAAAACATTTTAGTTGAATTTACTAAATGGAACCACTTGATTTTGAAAAAATTAAATTAAATAGAATTTTCGTAGAGTCAACCATTTGTCTATTTGATTGTCTTTATTGCAACACACATATCAAAGAGGTGTGGGGGTAAAGAGGGGGGTGAGAGAATATATATATATATATATATATATATATATATATATATAGATTATGTTACACTGCCAAACAAAAAAAATTAATTTAAGTAGGATCTATTTAAATCAAATAGGTTTTTTCCTTGGCTCACGGCCTACTACGATCTTATTTGTTTCAAAGATATTTTTTATTTGTTTCAGCTATTCGTTTTAAATATTGAATATATTCAAATTGAATAAATAAATATTCGATTCAACTAAATCTCTATTTGCTTACAATATACACTGTAAATCTAAGTGTACTATATACATAAAATATTTCATAAATCCAAAATACAATGAAATACTTAATTGAGAGTTTTACGTCAGCCATTTTGTATCGTAATTCGTCATTCCCTGGCTTTTTGAGATGATTTCTATCGAAGAAAATATTTCACCTATATGGGAATCGAACCTAGAACCTACCTACTCATAGCTACGCACGCTGCCCCTATGCTACCGAGTGCCTGTATCATCTTACAAGGAACATCCCTCAGGGGACACCCTTTGCTTTTGTTGAAATTTGGATATGTTATAAAGCACCGAAAAGTAAGCGATACGTATTGTTTTTTTCGGCAAAAACGGTTTTAAGGGGTAAAACGAACCCTCGAAAACAGGAGTGTTTTTCGTTTTTCGTCGATAACGTTATCGTTCTCATCTCCGTTGTATAGCGCGCAAAAAAATAAACATTGTTGCAATTTGAAATTTTTAAATATTTCGTATCGTTAAAACGTTATCGACGAAAAACGAAAAACATCCCCATTTTTGAGGGTACGTTTCAGCCCATAAAAACGTTTTTCCGCCGATTAAAAAAATACGTATCGCTTGCTTTTCGGTGCTTTATAAAATATCCAAATTTCAACAAAATTGAAGGGTGTCACCTGAGGGATGTTCCTCGTTAGTCGCAGATGAGGCTAAGATACCAAACGAATTCCTATAATTATTTGCTGTATCACATAATCTATATCAATTAGTTAATATAATTGTGATAATTAGAGAATATTATCGAATAACACGCTGTATATTTTTCTACACTGACAGAAAAATTCTATTGATATGAACTAATCGCGTTTATTTGATTTTTGTTTGTTTGAATCAACTAGATTTTTCGTAGAATCAAATTTTTCCTATTGCTTTCCATTATTGAAATTGTTCACTTTAAATATATTTATTTATTCAAATCAAAATATATTCAATATCGTCTAATAACTAAATATTTTACTTAATCCTAATAAATCAGGTTTCTTTTGCACAAAAAACAATTTAGTTGAATTCACTAAATGGATCCATTTGATTTTGAAAAAGTTAAATTAAATAGAATTTTCGTAGAGTCAACCGTTTGTCTATTTGATTGAATGGTCCGTCTTTATTGCAACACACATATCAAAGAAGTGTGGTGGTAGAAGGGGGGTGAGAGAATATATATATATATATATATATATATAGATTATGTTAGAAAAATATACAGCGTGTTATTCGATAATATTCTCTAATTATCACAATGATATTAACTACTTGATGTAGATTATGTGATACAGCAAATCATTATAGGAATTCGTTTGGTATCTTAGCCTCATCTGCGACTAACGAGGAACATCCCTCAGGTGACACCCTTCGATTTTGTTGAAATTTGGATATTTTATAAAGCACCGAAAAGTAAGCGATACGTATTGTTTTTATCGGCGGAAAAACGTTTTTATGTGCTGAAACGCACCCTCAAAAATGGGGATGTTTTTCGTTTTTTGTCGATAACGTTTTAACGGTACGAGATATTAAAAAATTTCAAATTGCAACAATGTTTATTTTTTTGCGCACTATACAATGGAGATGAGAACGATAACGTTATCGACGAAAAACGAAAAACACTCCTATTTTCGAGGGTTCGTTTTACCCCTTAAAACCGTTTTTCCGCCGAAAAAAAAATACCTATCGCTTACTTTTCGGTGCTTTATTACATATCCAAATTTCCACAAAATCGAAGGGTGTCTCCTGAGGGATGTTCCTTATAAGATGATACACGCACTCGGTAGCATAGGGGCAGCGTGCGTAGCTATGAGTAGGTACGTTCTAGGTTCGATTCCCATATAGATAAAATATTTTCTTCGATAGAAATCATCTCAAAAAGCCAGGGAATGACGAATTACGATACAAAATCGCTGTCATAAAACTCTCAATTAAGTATTTCATTGTATTTTGGATTTATGAAATATTTTATGTATATAGTACACTTAGATTTACAGTGTATATTGTAAGCAAATAGAGATTTAGTTGAATCGAATATTTATTTATTCAATTTGAATATATTCAATATTTAAAACGAATAGCTGAAACAAATAAAAAATATCTTTGAAACAAATAAGATCGTAGTAGGCCGTGAGCCAAGGAAAAAACCTATTTGATTTAAATAGATCCTATTTAAATTAAATAATTTTTTTTTGGCAGTGTAATGAAGATCTCACTTACCGATGTTTCGAAAAATAATATTCATTTTATATCGAAAATCAAAATTGGCAGTCATCACAATTGGCGTATAGGCACATATTTCGAATAATTGGTAAGAAATACACCATTTTCCGATTCAATGTGGCCGCAAAAATCGGCCTTAATCAATTTGCTTCGAAAGCATTCACAATATTGCTGCTCAAACACACACAGAAATATCAATGAACAGTTGATTAAAGGGTTAGGTCACCCTAGAGGCCGAAAAAATAGGCTTTTTGGGGATTTTTTTCTCAGAAAAACTCTATATTGATTTTTGGCCAAATGGCGCACTTCTAAAGTGGAAAGTGAAAAATTTGCTTAAAAAATCGTCAGATGATTGTTAATAACAAATGAACTATGTAATATAAAAAAAAATCCTACGTACTTCCATAGACAATGTGTTTTTCAAGATATATTCAACATTTCAAGTGAATCGGTTGAAAATTGTCTGAGTTATGTTGTCGGCCAGCTTAAAAAATGCAGTTTTGAGATAAACGCTCCACAGCCGCTATTTCTAAATTAATCGCTTCAATGAAAATTGTTGTATGCAGTCACTGATATGTATGATGAACAACCTTTTTTGTAATACCGATTTATTTTGTAGTTTTTCTGGAAAAAAAATCCCCAAAAAGTAGGGGTGTGCGGGTAGCAGAATTGGCCGGGTCGGGTCGAGTCGGGTAATTAGACTATTATTCGGATCGGACGGGGCTACTCGAACTTCATCGAGTACCCGAGTTTTTCGAGTACTCGTCTGACATCGGGTACTCGATTCATATTATAGATTGCGCCACGGTAACGTACCAAAACCGACGAAATAGACTCTAGCTTTATGTTCTCTACCCTTCGCCGATAGGTTGGAGTTCATAAGAAATACAAATAATTGATTTAATCATTTTAGTTTTTTACAATTTTTTTCCAATTTTTACAATTTTTTTCCGGCAATTTACAATTTACAATTTTTTTCCGGCAAACTTCTTTTAAGACACGCGCATTTCCGGAAATATCGACATATTTGACTGTCGAAAAACTGAATAAAAGCAAGATTCTTCGTCGAATTTTCATTAATTCTGTTCAGTGCTAACTGGTAATTTCGGCGATTAATTCTTCTTAATTTAATTTATTGTCATTTTTTATTTTTTTTTCCAGGTAAAACTTGTTCTTTAAACGCTCATATCTCTGAAACTAATCAAGATATTTTCAATTTTAAAACGTCAAATGGCACGTACATTCCCCTCGCTTCGAATAAACGCAGGGCGTTGAATATCGGTCTCTTTGGGTTTTTGCACCATTTAAAACCCACGTTAAAAAATTCAAAACTTTAAGGCGTTTGCCGGAACAGAAGATATGTATTGTAATTTTTTTCCTTTTGCACACTTTTTAGTGATGCCAAAACGCAACTTTCCCGCGCTATTACGATACGATCCGCCAAAAGTGACCGTTTTTCACTCCGCCCTAAGAGACACACACACACACACACACACACACACACACACACACACACAGAATAGAAAAGTGACAGGAAAAAAGATTCTTTACAGTATCATCATTTATTCGTTTTATCGCCTTCTTCGAGTTTTCGTTTTCTCCCATTATTTGGTCGATACACCTAAATAAAAAATAAATATAAATATAAATAATAGATACGGATCTCCAAGTCGTTTACGAATATTCGAAGTTTAAAAGTACTCGACGTTTACGAGTACCAAAAATTTGATAGTCCCCGATTACCAAATTCGGGCACCCGATAGTGGCGGGTTATGCAGAAACGTAAGCCGTCGGGTACTCGACCCGACCCGAACATCGGGTAAACGAGTGAATCGGGTACCCGCACACCCTTACCAAAAAGCCTATTTTTTCGGCCTCTAGCGTGGCCTTAATGGCAACAAATTATTTTCATACGCATTGTCACAGGAACCATAGGCGCCCGTCTCAAACGCGTCACCGGTGGAGAGGAGATCAAAATTAAAGACGCACCTTATTTTGTATCGTTAAAACGGTACGGGAGACATGTATGCAGCGGTGCGTTGATAAGCACCCGGCATGTTCTTACTGCCGCACACTGCGTGTTGGATAAGTCATTCAGGCCAATGTATTACATCGTAGTGGTAATCGGTACGGATGTACATGATAAAAGAAATGTTGGACACAAGATATTAAACATCTCTGCACACGAAGGCTTCTTCCCAGAGAGAAGAAGCGCGTGCAACATAGCTGTTGTAACGGTACGAGAACGAAAAATATTTATTCCATGTACCGTATCACTTTGATTTATGAGTCTGAATCTGTACGACATCGGAATTCCTTATACATCGAAACACTGAATTACAAAATCATGAATGCACTTTGTGCATCCGGTTGTAGTTCCGGGGCTACTCTGCAAATCAAGGTCGTCGCATAAACCAAAGCCTAATCGTCTGAACGTTTTACCAGTTTTCTCCCAATACATTGCAGTTATCAGCGGACGTCGTACGGAATGAAAAACAACACGAAATAGCATTGCCAAATGCAGAACCACGGTGGCATACGGATGCCACATTGGTGGGATTTAAAATATTAAAAACAAAATTCTCGGGACGTGGTCTGCGAAAATTGAGCGTGCGTATATACCCTATCGCCCCAACTTCGAACAATTCGGATGATTATGGTCCGATTATTTATGGAACGATAAGGACACCCCAATGTATAAGCAACGTGAGTACTTGCGCTGGGTAACCTGTTCCTGTACTGACCTCGTGAATCAATTTTCTTCGTGTCACGTGAGATGTTTCCATTAAACGCTCGAATGCACAAACGCTTTAGAACCACGGATCTGAGTCATTACCATTCTGCATTTTAACACACGTAGCCACAAAGAATATCTACCGATGAAAATGAAAGAAGATACAGGCGGGTGTTTGTCTACAAGCAGATGAGATGAACTTACGGTTGTATCTGTGGATTATCAAGATCAAGTAGCTTGTAAAAAATAATAATCAAGGCTGGTAAAGAGTAATAGGGAACCTTACTGCCAATTTTTCTCACTAGAGAGGACATTGTATTGTAACGTAAACAGAACATGCTGTTTAGTGAGATTCTCTTTGGTTTTGCCCGTGATTCTACGACGACTGTTGAATTTTCTTTAAACAAATTTTTTGTCGTGAATAATTTGTGACGAATATGTGCACTTGAACGCAGGCACGAAAGCGTTCATTTGTTTCCTAAAAACGAAAAACTTCTCAACCAATGGGAAACTGCTACACTTCGCAATCACTTTACAGCCACAAAATATTCAAAGCTATATTCTAATCATTTTAGATCTGCAGACTATAGAAATGAAGGATTCGTTACAGCTCAGTGTATAAACATAATATTTTTGACGCTATTTACTTCTAAAAGTATATTACAAAGTAGTTGATCATCATAACCTAAAAATTTCTATTTGAAATATTTAAAAAAATTGTATCGTCCTGGTATTATTTTATTACATAATACTCACCTAGCTCATTTTCATTCTTTACGGGGATGAAACGCAGCTAGAAAATACTGAACAAGGGGTTATACCTTCCCTGTTTGTTTGGAGCAAAAAATAAACTTTAAAGAATGAACAGAGAAGGAAAAGAGTAAAAGCCGTTTTTTCAATTCTCGTATAGTCAAATATCGGTAATTATTGTCCATTATGTCCATTCGTATAATTTTAATACAAGACAGACATCGTGAAAATGTACCGCGCGCGTTGACAGCTTCTTTTGTTTACGTGGCGCTATCTGCGCTGAACTTGCGTAAGGTTCCCTATTGGAAAAAGGGCTGATTTCTGTATCTTCTAAAACAATAGTCTCATTTCGAACGTCACAAAAAGTACGGAATACAAATTGGTCCAAACGACATTTGAAATTGAAAAAAATTGAACGATTGCACGCAAATATTTCTACAGTACGAGTTTTAAATTTCGATTCCGTTGCGATGGATGCCTATATCATATTTATGGTATCAATATAATCGTTTGGATTTCATTCGAAAATTTTACGAATAATCTCATGGGAATATCTTAGAAAAGATACTGTCTACTTATGCATCGGCCTAAGGATAATAAATCAGCGATAGATATGTATATATACTTGTATATAGCTTGCTTTATACGCTTTCCATTGCAGTCGGATCTTGGCGCGGCACTGGTTCATGAAGACAGAATAGTTGGAATAGCTTCGAGGCAGCCTCCTCGATACATCCGTGCCTGCGACTTCGTAAACGTTCTAAAATTCAAAACATTCATAGAAGAATCCATGGAAATGAAACCGTCTCCAACCGGAATTTCGTCGCACCCAAGCGTCGTCGATTTTGATGACATAGAATAGGAAACGGAAAGGAAATAAGTAAAAGTGATTTTCGACAATCTTCTACGACTCGAAACATTGCCTAATTCTTTCCTCAAAACGTTGGTTTTTACATACATTTTTTCGCTTCGTTGTTGCCACTTACAACAGATACACACATCACTCGGGGGGACTTACTTCGATGTCCTGAGCTGAGGAATTTTTCCTCATAATTTACAGGATTTATTTACATAAATCCTGTAAATAAATTTGATTGGAAAAACGTTTTCTGCAAATGCTCGATTGTTTCGTGGGAAGCAATCTATGACGATATTCATGTTTTTTCAGCGAGGCGCTTACTAGATTCCGCTGTAAACTTCGATATCTTGAATTAGAACATACTGTTTTAATTGTCGCAGAAAATAATAAGACTAACATTGTAATGACGCAAGATACGAATGATATCCGTATTGTCAGACTTCCGGCACTTACACACAATTGTTCGTCACTTACACACAATAGACACACACAATACACACAAGATACGGTCCGAGCTCCGCCTCAACGATCAATCACAAAAGCAGGGTGATCGTGTTTCTCTCTCGTGCTCATTTGGAACAGTCAAGGTGCGTTCTCCTCGCACACCCGAACGATAATACACCCAAGTGGGGATCCTTTCATTATAATATATAACAATATTGTGTGCATATATATAATAAATAAAATATAAATAATATTAATAAAGCACATATTAATTAAACAACTTGTGTTGTTTTATTCACATTGGCTTATTATATAATAAGCACATCAGATATAATAATTATATAAGTAAAACACGAGTTATTTTATTATGGAAACTTATGATTTGCCTGTTATGTTTAAAAATATAGCTAATTATAATGAAACACGAATAAAGCGATAAACCAACCGTAATGTATCTCGTAATGTATTTATTATTCGGATGCGCGTTACTCTGTTTTCCTGTTCAATAATAATAATAATAATACATAATAATAATAACATGTACATTAGGGCGTGCGGGAAAAAATCGATACTCTGTTTTTCTGTTGCATCCACCAAAAAAAGGTGAATTAAGGTAAAAAATGAAGAATGCTCGAAGGAGAGCTCAAAAAAATATTATTTCGAATGGCGCATTGCATTTGAATATTTTCCATAAGAATAACCCATGAAAATATTGGGATTTCTGAATGTGGTAGTGCAACTCGTCAGGAAAAAATCACACAAAGATGTCATTAACATATTCTCATGGAGAATTGAATTTCCAACAAAAAAGTTTTTACGAAAAATTAGCTCAGAACAACTGTTCAAGCGGAATCGCTGTCTGAAATTGAATTGATAGAAAAAAAAATAATTCAGAAGGCTGTAAAAATCGAATTTTTCGCTTTACGAAAAAACTTTTTGGGTTTTTTTTTGTAAAGAAAGAATCAAGTATAACAAGAAATATAAAAGAAACGACGTCCATCATTGATCGTGTTTCGAAAAGTTTTATTGAATTAATTTGGTTTAATAAGATAAAATGATTCGTTTTTACATTATAATGCTTGATAATCATCGCTCCTTTTTTAAGAGTCTGTTGCAATTAGGGTATTTCTGTCGATGATTTTGCACTACGCCCAATAAATATTGTAGCTGCTCTTCGTTTTTTGTTAATGAACCGTTATATGCTTCTATCAAAGTGACACCACGTTCGGCTACGTTATTAACGACTTTTGGATTTAAAAAATGTAAGCAACTCAAATAAGTGGAATTTTCCGGCCATAATTCAATATTTACTCTCAAAAAATCATGAGGTAAATTTAATTGCTGGGAAAGAAATAAGGATTCTTGAGTAACGAAATCGCTTATGACTTTCAGCTCTTTCAGCACCATTTCCCAATCATTTTTTAAAATAATTACTCGCTCGGAAGGATTTTTGGATTTTTCTCGAGAATGCAGAGCTTGTACCATTTTTGCCTTCACACTTATCGGTACAGCATTGTCAAAAAACGACAAAGCAACAATTTTCTCGTTAAAGTACCACAAGTGACTAGCTAACTTTTTCGAGGCAGCCTCCCCTACTACAGGATTCACTTCGCAATAACGAATGAAATTTTGTAGCAGTGACAGATCTTGATTTGGGGGCGAAATGTCGCGGTTTCCCGTTCGTGGCGCTAGCGTGAAGCTTGTAATTTTGCACTACGAGCTACCGCATGCTGCCGCTAGGTGGCAGCGTGTGCTAGGGCGCGCACGCCGCTTAAATAAAAAAAATAATTTCAGACAGCGATACCACTTGAATGGTTGTTCTAAGCTATTTGTTCGTAGAAACTTTTTTTGTAGGGAATTCAATTCTCTATCAGAATATCTTAATGACATTTTTGTGAGATTTTTTTCTGAAGAGTTTTACTACGACGTTCAGAAATGCCAATATTTTCCTGTGTTATTCTTATGGAAAGTATTCAAATGCAATGCGCCGTTCGAAATAATTTTTTTTGAGCTCTCCCTCGAGGATTCTTCTTTTTTTACCTTAACTCACCTGTTTTTGGTGGATGCAACCGATAAAAAATATATCGATTTTTTTCCGCACACCCTAATGTACATGCAAGAAACCGGGCGAATGCGGTAATGTTGGCTCTACATGCTGGGGTTGTCTTTTCAACACGTGCTTATTATATGTATACCCATGAAAACTCGTGATTTGCAAGTTACGTTTAAAAATGAAGCTAAATATGAATTAAATTAAGCGATGAACCGACCGAACTAGCCGTCGAGCCTAATTGAACCCCAAGCGCGGCAATCACTTAAATATGAGAAGATTATATTTTTTGCCAACTGATGGTGTGGCGAAGTTGGTGGAACGCTAGATTACTGTATTGAAGGTTCTGCGTTCGGGCCTCGGTAGTTTTCATTTTTTTTTCTTTTGCGTTTGTATAGGTATCTGGTTGTACGAGCGAATTGAAGCAGTTTCAACCAATCAACGTACTCGTCCAATCTCAAAAGAACTCGAACAAATATAACATGGAAGAATATATTTTTTAATTTACTGCCATCAATAGTTGAAGCTTGTTTTATAATTCCTACCTAGAGTGTTTATTTTTTCCCTTTATCTCATTGACTCGCGAGGAGTCATCTCCATTATTATACACATAGTTATATAGCTGCCGTGCTGGTGTACACGACAGATATATTTGTGTTTGACAGGCGCAAACAGTTTTGCCGCCATAACACGGTCAGTTTCACCGTATGCAGTTTTGTATTACTATATATTATCGGTTCTCAAGAACACTAGCAACGCCTGCGGCGGAACTGAGCACTACACCTCTGCGACCGATTGAAAGAACTGTTTGGGGGCGGTATTCATAGTCAGATCTCAAATGCACTCCAAGATCGTCTTCGCCAAGACGATCTCATTAGACCGCGGCGTTCTTAAGATGCCGTATATTTCATAGTTCCGAAATAAGATGATCTTCGTGAAGACGGCGCTGCTGAAAATGGTCTTATTTGAACGGAAGCCGTCTTGACAAAGCATTTGCTTGAGACCGTGCTTGTTCGGCGTTCGGGTAATATCGGAAATTTACCGTTGTATCGACCAATCATAGATGAGAACGCGGTTTTACGAGCCGCCATATGTGAAATTTGATAAATGTCAAAGTGAATAAGGTCTCAGCAATTGCTTTGTCTATTGTACTCGAATAATTATTTTTGAATAATAACGAAATCGAAATCCAAAATGACCTCGAAAAGCAAGCATTACACCCCGCTTGAACGGAAATTATTGCTGAATTTTATAAGTGAACAGAAAGACATCATAGAAGCCAAGAAAAGTGATGCATCAACGCTAAAAATGAAAAAAGTCGCGTGGGAGAAAATTACAGAAAAATACAACAATTCGAAAGAAGTTATACACACGGTAAGTGAAATAATCTTTTACTTCATGAATGTTTTATTTTTTAGTTACGACGAACGCAACAAATTTCCTAATTATACTTGAGTTCGAATTTCCTCAGAGAACAATGGACCAATTGAAAAAAATGTGGATCAATCTCGAGCACATCCAACGAGATGCCTTGACTCAAGAGAAGCAGGCTTGTATGGCAACTGGAGGTGGTCCGCCGTTGCCTCCTGCTGAACTCGACCCAGAAGTAGGCATGATCGTTCCTCATTTAATGGATGTGGCACCGACAAATTTTTCATCAAATATAGTCGTTGAAGATGAAGAGGGTAATTAAGCTTTTTACTCATTCTACATTACTCGTACCTAGATATAATAGATGGTAACGAATGAATAGATCAACGATGTTTCACAATGTTTCCCTAATTAGTTATATAATTTAAATCCACTAATAAAGACGTACAATTTATAAATTATAAAGACATGATATCTCGCAAAGTAACCAAAATGCGATGTATAATATAGTATATATAAAAAGTGCATGGTGTTTTTTAGTTGCAGATTACTTGATCAAAGTTATGAAGCAGCGAAATGATGGAAGTGTAACCGATGAAGAGTATTTAGATGAAGCTTTATTGATGGAAACTCAAGACAATTGCGAAGGCGAGGACGTGCACGCATCTGGATGTTCAAGTGAAATCAATCAAGGTAAAATAAATAAGTGAAATGATTCCCTAGTTACGAATGTTAGTACAAAAGTGCAATCATTTTATAATTACATATAAGTGGATAATTTGTATTATTCCAGTAATCCCTGCGCACCGTCGAGAGAAGTACGGAGCGGATATTAAACAACATCCAAGAAAGAAGTCTGTGTCTATCGCGTCATCTGCCAACAGAAAAATATCACGAGAGGCCGAAAAACTGCATAGGATTGCGGCGCTCTGTCAGCAAGACCAACTCTTGTTTCAGATAAAACGAAATCATGAAATGAAGGTTGCAAAAATGACAGAACGTCATTTAAGCAGGATACATGAATTGCAAATCGAAAAATATGAATTCGAATTGAGAAAAGCCAAAGCTAAAGCCGAACTAGCAGAATTTTTATTTGCCAAAGAAAAAAACGATGTATAGGTTTTATTTTATCGGGTTTAAGGACAATTCAATTAAGTGTTACTAATAAGTTATTTTATCAATTATAATTCAACTGTAGTAAAGATTTGTTTAGGTTCGTGACTAATATATAGATATTAATAATATAACCAAAGCATCTACGATATCCTTAATACTTTCGTTGATTTTATTGGGAACTTTATAAAAGTTTGTTACAATATTATAATTTGTTCTGATATACGGTTATAAAATAAATATATACATATATATATATATATACATCAGAACAATATATGTTTTCACACATTATTGGATTGCGTCATAATACCGGATGCAATAACATAATTCATTGCCCAGACAAAATATATTTATTAATTTTGCAATCGTCTGCAAATTATACATTCTTGAAGTTAAAAAATCTATTATACTTGGCATCGCGTAACGCTCGCGAAGAGCGCGAGTGCGAGAAAGAGCGCTGAGAAGCAGAAACTGATTTTTCTTCCTGACGTTTCGTATAACGAGAATAATACCATTTAAATCATGCTCTCTAATGGAAGAATTTACCGATCGAACGACTGATCTACACGTTTAACTTCTTTCTTTTATTGAAAGAGCCGCTCGATTAAAGCTTCTCGAATCAGGAAACCCTCTCTAGGCTGCCAATGTGGGGGTTGACCCGGGATTACTTCTTCCTCGTCGATTGGATCTTCTTCCGGAAGAATGTTATCCAGAGTAAGGGATAAATTGTGCAAGACAGCACACGCTACGACTATTATGGTACTGCATATTAATTTTGTGGCAAGGCCTTTCGATAGGCATGGAAATCTGCGTTTCCATATTCCAAATGTCCTTTTAACGACTTGTCTTGTCCTTTGTTGTACAATGTTGTAGCTATTTGGAATTAAAGAGTTGCAGAATCAATTTTTTTGCATCCATCTTTTAACGATTAAAGTAATCTTTCTCATGTGTACCTTCGCTCTGCATCTGTCAGAGGATTGCCCAGGGGTGTAAGCAAAAACGGAAGGCAAGGATATCCAGCATCTCCAACAAGGGCTCCGGTTAGCTGCCCCTCATAATATTTCATATAAAGCCTAGAATTTTGAAAAATTCGGCTGTCGTGCTGGCTTCCGGGCCATTCTGGAACGATATCCAAAAATTCCATGCGCGGACCTACTACAGCCTGTACGATTAGAATTTTAGATGGTTCTTATTAACAAACAGATATAATCGCAATCCTGTGGACTCCATTAGCAATGCGTATAAAATATACCTGGACATTTAACGAAAAATATCCCTTGCGATTTCTGTAGACTTCTTGAATGTTTTCGAATTTTGTATGTGATAAGCGTATGTGAGTGCAGTCGATAGCGCCGTCAATTGCAAGAAGACCGATGCCGTCTCTGTTGGCTCCAAGTTGCCGAAAAAGTTACCGATTTTCTAATCGAGTTTCTTCTGACATTGGCATTTTAATAACGGTGAACATTTCAGCCGCAAGTAACGTAGAAATCCTAAATATTATCCTTGACACTGTTGATAGTGACACAGATATCAAATCTGCATTGACGAGCTGCACAGAATAATGTATAATTATAAATTACTTGTTATAACCAGCGAATATAATATTATGAATTATTTTTTGTTAGCACCAAACTAGATGTACAGTTTGCGGAAACAAGACTTACCTGAAAACTTTCCGTAGCGTAGAATCGCAGACAAATTAACAATTGAAATTCTGGTGAAATTGGTAGTCCATGATTATTAACTTTAAGTAAATTATTTCGGATCCTGGGTAATATCCCATGTATGATGCTATATTTAGAAAACCGAAAACGTCGTTTAAATTCAGTTTCGCCATAGAACTCGAATGGATTCTGGCCGTCTCGCATGTATCGTTTTGGAGTACGCGGGACTTGTTGAACATTTTCTTCTTCAGATGATTCGTCCGAATCCGTATAATCCATGTTATCCGTATTATTCAGATTCAGCAAATCGTTGAAATGGGACATTGCAATAATTCGATTGATTGCGTAGTCCAAAATTCCCGATTTACTTATTCACTGCATTTCTAACCTCAATTACCACTTTCACATGTACCACATAACAACTTGTACTCGTTTATTTTATATAATGTCACCACAGTCCAACAATACGAAAACACCGGTTTTGTACATTCCGAATTTCGTTGATTAATTAAGGGCACTTTTTTTGAAAGTCAGTTTGTACATCTGCATATAGCTTTTGATATGCGAGAGATAAATGAGACGCTGCTTAAGACGACTCGAACCACGTCTTGGTCAAGTCCATCTTACTTACGGTCTATTTCTCCAAATAAGCATGTCATAATTGACTATGAAACCTTGCACTATTGAAACATTGCTTATTTTGAACAAGACTGGACTATGAAACTTGGAATAAGCAAGAGTTTTATGAGATGATCATCGTTAAGACTATCTTATTTGTCGCGTCTTATTTACCGACTATGGAACTACAGCGCTATCATGAGACACGTTCTGAGACCATCTTAGTTGACGATTGTCTTAAGATCTGACTATGAATACCGCCCTAAGTGACGCCTCTATTTGTGCATTCTACCGCGGCGCTAGTGAAGGGGAGGCACTTTTGTTTATACCGCGTTTACGGGGCATGATGTCTACTGATATTTTCTACTACTTTTCTACTACTACTACTAATGAAAGGAATGCGTGCTACACGTAAAAGGGAAAGAAATTCGCATACGCGCATACATCGCGCTCTGTCGCACATGCCTCCGAGATAGCAGCGCTCCACGCTTTTGCGGCCAATTCCGCAAGGAGAGACGTCAGATAGAGGCACGCTTTGGGGTATACGGAATATACGGGAGTGCCCAGACCTGCCTATACGACCGTGCCCCTGACACTAGTAGATAAATGCTGTTCGCAAAATGTCCTAGCCGCACTGTGGCGCTAGTAGTCGTGTGACAGGCATGCATATATATGTATGTTGCGTCGGTGTTCCGAATATCTTACATGAATAAAAATCTATTGATATGTTTTCAATGATTTTCCATACTAAAGATTTTCTATTTGAACACAATAAATAACGTCGCCATAACGATAACGGGCGAAAGCCACGAAAGTATCGAATCGTTCAGCTGATCGGAGTATTTAGAGCCGAAAGCGGTCACACAACCGCCAACGCTGGGCAGTGGCGATTTCAAGAACTAAACAGCCGGGACAAAACGCATTATCGTTTATCGTATAGGAATAGTTGGCCAGTGTCAAGGGGCTGATCGTTCGCTGATCGTAGGTGTGATAAGTAATGCGATTGATGCATTACGCGTAATATCATCCGACCGCGTACTGTAGCATTACACATGACTTGACCAAATTAAGCATTACACATCACACTAAGGCTAGGTTTAGTGCTCGACCGACGGGGAGCTCTGATATCGGTCGAGTGTCGGGTCATATAACGCGTAATATATCAGACTGGGTTTAGTGCTCGACCGACGGGGAGCGCTGAAGTCAGTCGAGCGTATATAGTTATATGCAATACATATGCAATACGACGATGAGCGCTGATGTCGGCTGAGCACTAAACCCAGCTTTAGTGTAATGCTACAGTACGCGGTCATCATCAATCGCATTACTTGCACATGTTAGTGTATAATGGCGACTGAGAGAAAAAGTAACTCTCTTTGGAATCACTTCGAAGAAGTTGTTCTGAGCAAAAAGGCCAAATGTGGCTATTGCTCGCGTATATTGGCAATTTCTTCCAGCTTAATAGGAAGTCTGAGCCGCCATATGACAGCCATCCATCCTACAATTCCAGTAAATAGCGATAGACAGCTTGTCTGTGGCTATTTACTTCACAAACTCTCGTCTCAATAGAAATGTCGATAATGAGATCGAAGTAGAGCCGATTCCCTTAGAAAGATAATCGTTCCTAAAGAAATAAGGATGTCTCATTTCGCGTTTACCACGAAACGCAGAATGAGGAATCCTTGTTTCTTAAGGAACGACTATGAATACGGGTATTAAGAGGGAATGATACCTCATCGCGGTCGGTATGGTAGAACAATTATAGATTCCCAAAAATCTCGAAAACGGCTCTTCAGATCCCGTCGAAACTTTGCCAAACGACATCAAATAGATATACGAACAGCTGTCTTCCCCTCAAATTTTCTGAATCTGAGAAAAAAAACTAGATTTGCTTATGATAAGCCAATCTACATTTTTTTTCTCAAATTCAGAAAATTTGAGGGGAAGACAGCTGTTCGTCTATCCATTTGACGTCATTTGGCAAAGTTTCGACGGGATCTGAAGAGCCGTTTTCGAGATTTTTGGGAATCTATAATTGTTCTACCATACCGACCGCGATGAGGTATCATTCCCTCTTAATCTATCAATTACTTTATATTACACCCTAGCATTCCATTACAATATCACACAAGACGTGATAGTGAGCTGCCGTATGGGGCGCCATCTCGGGTGATGTTTAGGGTGATGTTGTAATGTAATATCACTCGGTACAAAATGTAATGCCATATTACATTACTTTATAAAGCACTGTTTTGCGGATGTGTAGCCAGAGATTAGTAGGGAGATGCACAACGCTCCCCTTTTCGGCGTGCCTCGCAAACGGCGCTAAATCGTGGTGGCGAGTTCGGGAATATGATTTTGTGTGCATCGCCTCTGTCGAGGTTGCAGATTCCCTTGTAGCCGCGCGAGTCGTGAGCACCGCTCCAGTCGATATCGCAGTCAGCGTGCACACGAATGGGCAGCTCGGTGGGAGAAAAGTCTCTGCCCCTCGCTCACTCGACAGGCGAACGGAGCGAGGCAGTGCAGCCAGATCACGCGTAAAAGTTACCCCCTCTCTAGTCTCTTACGCGCCCATCACACAATCATAGTAGCGCGTGTCCGTGAGCGAGCGACGCTCGGACGTCTTCGGAAAGAGCCGAGCGGGGTCGAAGTTTCCCGACCGCGCCTTCGGCAGCTACACTAATACATGCACGCTGATGAGCACGTTCATGTGCGGCCAAGCCGAAACGATGGTTTCGAGGGAAAAAGCAATCTGAGCACGACTCGCGCGTGACGTCACCGACGGCACGCGCGAGGCTTTTAGATGATTTCAATGCTTATTTAGCTCTTCGATCTCTGCGTTATTAAGGTATACAAAAAAATGTATCGCGCACTCTGATCGCTTATTTTTTTAGTTTATACGTTAATTTAAATATAATAATAAATCTAAATTACAACTTGTTTATCTTCTAAAAGATTGTTTACGCTTTACTCACACCCGTCCTTATGCCAAATAAATTATAATTCATAAAAGTAAGCGGAAATATATTTATATTCGTATTATTATATTAATTCTCATATTTTCATTAAGCGATAAAGCATTATCCCCAAAAACAAGCCATTCATCCATCCGGCCGCGAATAGTCAGTACCAGAAAGTGCACATGTTCTAAACAAGCGGTGAGATGGTCCCGTTGGTAGCGTTCCTTGCTCAGGGGCGCGGTTCGTTCGCCGCGCTCGGTGCTATTTTTTTTTAATACTACTATTAATTCATATTTGATTAGTTATTTCTATTAGTTATCATTGTTATTTTAATTAGTTATCTTTTAGTGTCGAAAAATGTATCACGCACTCCGACCGCTTATTTTATTAGTTTGTACGTTAATTTAAATGTAATAATAAATCTAAATTACAAGTTGTTTATCTTCTAAAAAATTGTTTACGTTTTACTCACACCCGTCCCTATGCCAAATAAATTGTAATTCATAAAAGCGGAAATATATTTATATTCGTATTATTATATTAATTCTCATACTTCCATCAAGCGATAAAGCATTATCCCCAAAAACAAGCCAATCATCCATCCGGCCGCGAATAGTCAGTACCGGAAAGGGCGCATATTCTACAAGCGGTGAGATGGTCCCGTTGGTAGCGTTCCTTGCTTCGGTCCGCAGGGGCGCGGTTCGTTCCCCGTGCTCGGTGCTTTTTTTTAATACTACTAATTAATTCTTATTTGATTAGTTATTTCTATCAGTTATCATTATTATTTTAATTAGTTATCTTTTAGTGTCGAAAAATGTATCGCGCACTCCGACCGCTTATTTTATTAGTTTGTACGTTAATTTAAATGTAATAATAAATCTAAATTACAACTTGTTTATCTTCTAAAAAATTGTTTACGTTTTACTCACACCCGTCCCTATGCCAAATAAATTGTAATTCATAAAAGCGGAAATATATTTATATTCGTATTATTATATTCATTCTCATACTTTCATCAAGCGATAAAGCATTATCCCCAAAAACAAGTCAATCATCCATCCGGCCGCGAATCGTAAGTGCCAGAAAGTGCATTTTTAACACAAGCGATAAGATAGTCCCGTTGGTAGCGTTCCGCAAGGGCGCGGGATCGTTCCCCGCGCTCAGTGGTATTTTTGTATGTTTTTACATTTGCAGGTAATTTTCACTGTAATGAGATGAATTGTTTATTTGTGAATACTCACCATTGACAGAACAAAAATGTTTTAATCCTAAAATATAATGATCAGTTTTCCTATTTTCAGAATAATGTTCTTTCAATGAGCGTGTTTTACGAATAAACAATTCGCCCCATACAAAAAGAAATTAATAATTTTAAAAAACAGGATAGTACTATCCTGTCAAAAAGAAATTAATAATTAAAAAAAAACAGGATAGTACTATCCTGTTTTTTTAATTATTAATTTATTTTTGTATGGGGCGAATTGTTTATTCGTAAAACACGCTCATTGAAAGAACATTATTCTGAAAATAGGAAAACTGATCATTATATTTTACGATTAAAACATTTTTGTTCTGTCAATGGTGAGTATTCACAAATAAACAATTCATCTCATTACAGTGAAAATTACCTGCAAATGTAAAAACATACAAAAATGCCACTGAGCGCGGGGAACGATCCCGCGCCCTTGCGGACCGAAGCCAGGAACGCTACCAACGGGACCATCTTATCGCTTGTGTTAAAAATGCACTTTCTGGCACTTACGATTCGCGGCCGGATGGATGATTGACTTGTTTTTGGGGATAATGCTTTATCGCTTGATGAAAGTATGAGAATGAATATAATAATACGAATATAAATATATTTCCGCTTTTATGAATTACAATTTATTTGGCATAGGGACGGGTGTGAGTAAAACGTAAACAATTTTTTAGAAGATAAACAAGTTGTAATTTAGATTTATTATTACATTTAAATTAACGTACAAACTAATAAAATAAGCGGTCGGAGTGCGTGATACATTTTTCGACACTAAAAGATAACTAATTAAAATAACAATGATAACTAATAGAAATAACTAATCAAATATGAATTAATAGTAGTATTAAAAAAAAAAAGCTCCGAGCGCGGCGAACGAACCGCGCCCCTGAGCAAGGAACGCTACCAACGGGACCATCTCACCGCTTGTTTAGAACATGTGCACTTTCTGGTACTGACTATTCGCGGCCGGATGGATGAATGGCTTGTTTTTGGGGATAATGCTTTATCGCTTAATGAAAATATGAGAATTAATATAATAATACGAATATAAATATATTTCCGCTTACTTTTATGAATTATAATTTATTTGGCATAAGGACGGGTGTGAGTAAAGCGTAAACAATCTTTTAGAAGATAAACAAGTTGTAATTTAGATTTATTATTATATTTAAATTAACGTATAAACTAAAAAAATAAGCGATCAGAGTGCGCGATACATTTTTTTGTATACCTTAATAACGCAGAGAACGAAGAGCTAAATAAGCATTGAAATCATCTAAAAGCCTCGCGCGTGCCGTCGGTGACGTCACGCGCGAGTCGTGCTCAGATTGCTTTTTCCCTCGAAGCCATCGTTTCGGCTTGGCCGCACATGAACGTGCTCATCAGCGTGCATGTATTAGTGTAGCTGCCGAAGGCGCGGTCGGGAAACTTCGACCCCGCTCGGCTCTTTCCGAAGACGTCCGAGCGTCGCTCGCTCACGGACACGCGCTACTATGATTGTGTGATGGGCGCGTAAGAGACTAGAGAGGGGGTAACTTTTACGCGTGATCTAGCTGCACTGCCTCGCTCCGTTCGCCTGTCGTGTGAGCGAGGGGCAGAGACTTTTCCCCCACCGAGCTGCCCATTCGTGTGCACGCTGACTGCGATATCGACTGGAGCGGTGCTCACGACTCGCGCGGCTACAAGGGAATCTGCAACCTCGACAGAGGCGATGCACACAAAATCATATTCCCGAACTCGCCACCGCGATTTAGCGCCATTTGCGAGGCACGCCGAAAAGGGGAGCGTTGTACATCTCCTCACTAATCTCTGGTGTAGCTGATCGGAGTATTCCATGAAGCACGGAAGAGACCGAACGGGATAGGGAAAATTGATAAAACGGAGGGAGCTCCGTGAACTTGGCCATCCGACTTTCGCTTCTGTGAGCCCGTTATTTACTTGAAAAATGAGCATTAAAATGAGTGGTAACTTCGCAAATTGACCTTGACTTTTCGATGTTTTTTTACTCGATTGTGGGTCGTTTGTGGTTGATTGTTAAATCAAGTAAAACGTTTGTGAGAGCGTTATTTGATTGAAAAAAATGAAAAATGACAATTGTTGGTAAGTTACCGACCCGCTATCGGTGAGTGAGCAACTCCATTTTGTCCTTTCGATGTTTTCTTAATTTAAAACGTTTGTGAGACTGTTATTGACTCGAAAAATGACAATTGAAAATTAGTGGTAAGTTGGCATATTGACTTTGGCTCTTCGATGTTTGTTTGTTTTAATCGATTGTTGGTCGTTTATGGTTGATTGTGACTTCCAAAAAACATAACCGGACGAGTTTAACTTCTCAGGGTTTATATTTTTGTAATTGGTTGGTGGTCCTTTGACCGCGACTGGTAGCCCAATAAAAAGGTTTGGTAGGCGAAATTTTTTTGATATTAAAATGACCACTACTTAACGATGATCTTCCGTTTGAGACTTATTAGAACGAGATCGGTCAAGAAAACATAATGAAATTGAAATATCACTGCTCCGTATTCCGTTGGATCCATCAGCGATCAACTTCAGCCGTCTTTCGCCTGCGTCTTAACGTAGATGGTTTTTCGATCGGTGTAGTTAAGGAACTAACTACCAAACTTCGGGATTTGCATATTTGTACCAACAAACGATTCTGCATCGATTTAGCTCAGCATTTTATGGATTGCATGATAAATTTTAAAAAGTCCGGCCAACTTTACGGGGAAAAGTATAATTTAATCAGAAGAAGACGGTGAACCACCAAACCTTTTTTCGGCTCCCACCACCAAACGACTAGCAAACGATTACAAAAATAAAAACCCTGAGAAGTTCAAGTCGTCCGGCTAAGTTTAGGGCAGCGGCGGCTGGGGGGTCTCTGTATCAGTCGTCCCACCCGCGGACTTCCACCACCATTCCACCATCGTGCTTATATATACCTATTTATTATCATTGTGGATTTATAGCACGTAGCAAAAGGCATTCCGGAATGAATATACGCGGAAAAAAAGTCGTCAAGCGCAATCGGAACTTAAACCTTCGAAATCCAAGCAAGTCCAACAAACATAAACGATTTTAAAAGATTAAATTTCTACCTCCGTTTTGGCGAGTATGTTTTCTGTCCGCTTCGTAGTCCCAAAATTGCGAGTTCACATGCCCAAGCTTTTTTTTTAAATCCTTGTACAAAACTTGGGAATGGGCATTATGATCCTTACTACTTTGAATAAAAACTAGCTCTTTCATATCTTTTTTATTTAATTGTGATTTTCTCGAATATTCCAAATTAAAAATTCATGGTAATTACAAATAAAAGAAACTTCATTTGATAAGATATTTAATGCAATACTTGTACACCTGTACAATAAATTTTGTAGCCTTTCAGCTAAACGCACGTACGTATTTTATTAAACGAACTTTATTAGATGTTTTTAATTTTAGCTTTTTAAAAATTTAATTCAACATCATTTTTGTAAGTCTCTCAGCTTTTAAAATGCAGGAAAGTTTAAATAAAAACATCACTTCAATATTCTCGTTATTTTAAATTACATTACATTTGGTCTAAACTTAAAAAATATGTATTGTTACACTTGGGTAACGTTAACGTTTTATTCGTTTGTCAATTTAGACAACTTTTTTTTACAACGAATTTCGATTTTAGTGTCAAGTTGTCCTGGTGAGCTGTTTGACGCATTCTTAACCTAGTAGAGTGAACTAGTGAATAGGAAAGAATTTTTTATGCATGTCACAATAAATGCAAAGGGTTTTTAGACAGCTTTCCCCAATTTCTCGGGTATTCAGGTTATGTTCATCTACGAACCGACCGTGAGTAGGACTGAAACAAACAATCCTCTTCCGCAGCCGCAGTCCCACGCCAAAGAGGGCAACACTCCACCGACGACTCTAGCGGCCACTAGAGTACTTAAAAATGTCTACAAAACGCGACCTGCCCCCACCACTGGAATTTTAGATAGTTTCCAAACCTGTATGTCAGACCGCGGTCGTAGGAGTATAGTACTTTGAATGAATTTATTCGTTGTTTATCAGTATGTTCACATTAGAATTGGCCTTGCTTCTTAAAATTAGGATGATCTATAAATACCGGTGTAAGTAGAGTTAGCGATGTCCACGTCTTTTCGCCAGAGCTAGCAGCATCCCTCTAGCTGTTGGAGTACTAACTAGTTCAAGTACCCCAGTGAAAGCCGGAACTCCGCAACTCTAAAGATCTATACTTCTACGTAAGTACGACTTTGTTCGAAATAATTCTATGTTTCATGAATATACATATAACCTCCGTGACTTTAGACCACGGTCTTACATACAGGTCTGACAACGGCCGTAGTGGGGGTAGGCACCCTTAGCGGTTTTGTTTTTTATTCCGATTTCTGCCGCTCGGTGCGTGACGGCAAGGGGAAGTAGTAGTGCGACGAAGAGAGAAATAGCTCTTCTGTCCTTTTCCTCCTGAACGCAACGCATGCGCCGTTTGCGCTAACTTAATTTACCATGCTGTCGTGTAAACTGCATAATATACGAAACCAATTAAAAAAATGTGTTGATTGAAAAAAAGATGATTACTTTCATCTAAAAAACTGAAATCTTTTTGAATACATTAATTCATACCAGCACATATTACGACCATTTACACCCTTTTTTCTCCAATGTCTCACAATTCATCGTTCTTCGAAATGTTTTTCGCACACGTACTGACAAGGAACATCCCTCAGGTGTCCGCCTCCGATTTTGTTGAAACTCATATATGTGATAGAGCATCGAAAACTTTGAGACACGTATTTTTTTTTATCGGCGGAAAAACGGATTTAAGGGGGGAAACCGCCCCTCAAAGAAAGGCGTGTCGAGGGGTGATTTTGCAGTTTCACCCAGAAGCAATCCACTGATCTGAATGAAACAAAAACAAAAATTCTTCTAATGAAAAGCGATGAAAAATCCACTATGAAAATGTCAAGAAAAAAATAAATTAGGGGGTAAACCACCCCTCAATTTGCCTTTTTCCACCCCACACTTAAGAGGGTTGTATGCAAATTAATAAAACAGGTATCATTTTGAAGGGCAATTAAAATTAAAGTTGACGGGTTTTTGCGTTTTGGCGGCATAGCAAATTTAAGGGGGTAAACCACCCCTAACATAAATTTATTTATCATGGTCGTTTTTTCTGTGTTTAAAGTATATCCGCTGATTTTAAATATTTCTATAAGCTACAATTTAATGTTTCCCATATGTCAAAATTATTATATTCGTCTTAAGGGGTAACTACCCCTCTGACGAGAAACGTCATTGAAGTATCCGCTTTCGATATCGTTGAACCTCATATATGTGGTAAAGCATTGCAAACTATTAAACATGTTTTTTTTGTATCGGCAGAAAAACGGCGTTAGGAGATGAAACCACCCCTCAAAGTTTCTCCCACAAGCAGTCCACCGATCTGAATGAAACAAAATCGAAAATTCCTCTAATATTAAGCGTTGAAAAATACACTACAAGAGTGTTGATTAGAAATATAATTAAGGGGAAAACCACCCCTCCATTTGCCGTTTTTCACCCCACGCTTAAGAGGGTTGTATGAAAATTAATAAAACAGGTATCATTTTGAAGGGGAATCAAAATTCAAGTTGACGCGTTGTTGCATTTCAGCGGGGCAGCAAATTTAAGGGGGTAAACCACCCCTCACATAAATTTGTTCATTTCCATTCATTTAAAAAATCAGAAGATTTTGAAAATCCTCTTACCTTTGGTTTTGGTGAATCGAACACACATTGTGAAATACCCGGTTGCAATAATTTGGCCATTATCAGATGTGCATGGTGCAAAAAGTTGTTGTGTTTAAAGCATTTTTTTGACGATTATCATTATTGCAGGAATTATGAGCCATGATTGTTGATGGTTGATAGTTGATAGACTAGAAAAATATATATATATCACAAGAAAATGATTCGACGGCATATGACTGCAATACTTTTCACAAGTACTATTAATTAAATCAGCTGATATGATTACCAAATGAAATATGTCAAAATATATTAAAAACATGTTCGTTAACCTACTGTAAAACCCTCAGTTTCATTAATATGTTTAATTAAATTAACGGTAAAATAATAAAAATATACATTCCTCCACAAAACTACGTCGCTGGCTAAATTATCGCTTGATCCAGGCGCATCATCGTCCCGACATATACGAAGTGAGCCTCATAACTTATTCTGGAAATTATTATAATTAATGATATAGTAGAAGTGTATGTTTATTCCTATGGGGGTGCTTAATGGACGTGCATATTGAAATCGGAAGCGTTTCGACACGAAAATATGAGTCTTATGAGTAAGGGGTAGCCCCACGTCCCCACTCCCAAAGTACCGCTCCTAAAGCTCAAAACGAATATGCCTGCACACAAAACATAAAATTAATATTACCGGTGGAATGAAAACAGTTTTAACGAAATTCGTGAAACCTTTCGCGAAACTTCAAATGAAAAGCAACTAGAGGGGGTAGTTTACCCTTAAAATGTAAAAATTTAAAAACGTAATAATTTAAAAACGCGGGAGAATATTTTGAATTCGCGGATACATGTTAAATACAGAAAACACGACGGTGATGAACAAATGTATGTTAGGGGTGGTTTACTCTCTTAAATTTGCTGTCCCGCTGAAACGCAAAAACGCGTTAACTTGAATTTTGATTCCCCTTCAAAGTGATACATGTTTTATTAATGTTCATACAACCCTCTTAAGCGTGGGGTGAAAAACGGCAAATGGAGGGGTGGTTTACTCCTTAATTATATTTCTAATCAACACTCTTGTAGTAGATTTTTCATCGCTTAATATTAGAGGAATTTTCGATTTTGTTTCATTCAGATCGGTGGACTGCTTGTGGGAGAAACTTTGAGGGGTGGTTTCATCCCCTAACACCGTTTTCATGCCGATACCAAAAATCATTTTTAATAATTTGCAATGCTTTACCACATATATGAGTTTCAACGAAATCGAAAGCGGATACTTCAATGATGTTTCTCGTCAGAGGGGTAGTTACCCCTTAAGACGAATGTAATAATTTTGACATATGGTAAAACATTAAATTGTAGCTTATAGAAATATTTAAAATCAGCGGATATACTTTAAACACAGAAGAAACGACCATGATAAATAAATTTATGTTAGGGGTGGTTTGCCCCCTTAAATTTGCTATGCCGCCAAAACGCAAAAACCCGTCAACTTTAATTTTATTTGCCCTTCAAAATGATACCTGTTTTATTAATTTGCATACAACCCTCTTAAGTGTGGGGTGAAAAAGGCAAATTGAGGGGTGGTTTACCCCCTAATTTAATTTTTTCTTAATATTTTGATAGTGGATTTTTCATTGCTTTTCATTAGAAGAATTTTCGTTTTTGTTTCATTCAGATCGGTGGATTGCTTCTGGGTGAAACTGCAAAATCACCCCTCGACACGCCTTTCTTTGAGGGGCGGTTTCCCCCCTTAAATCCGTTTTTCCGCCGATAAAAAAAAACGTATCTCAAAGTTTTCGATGCTCTATCACATATATGAGTTTTAACAAAATCGGAGGCGGACACCTGAGGGATGTTCCTTGTGAGACTTTTTCAGTCCCGGAATAGCATCGAGCCATTTTTTGTGTCGTTCGTCGTTTCTGGGCACGCGAAACACGGAGCATTTCTGCTTACAATTTTTGTACCCCGTTTTACAATTGCGAACCGCGCAACCCTTAGCGATTTCGCATTTTTTTCGCAAACACTACCAAAAAAATTCACACTTGTGCGTAAAAACACGAAAAAAATGTATCACGGTATATCGCGTAGAACCTTCTGGTATATGGTCGCAAATAAAGGTTATTTCGCCACAAAAACATACGTAAACACCTTTGGCCCATTCGCCGGTAAGAGGTAAGGGGGAAACTACTTCCGCTTGCTAGTAGCGACGCGTAGCGGCGCCTAGTGAATCGAAAAGTGAAGCCGATAAGCGTGCCTACCCCCACCACGAAAATTTGCCTTTGTTGCAAGACCTGTATGTAAGACAGTGCTTTAGACACGGACGCATACGACTCTACGGCCGCGTTTCCCCACGTGGTATGCAAACGTGATATATATACGGTTGTCCAAGTGATGAATGAAGAAATTTATAACGAAATATACTGTGTACATCACATTATCGCGTATATATGCATCCCTATTTTGGTTCTTAGAGTATATACGCGGGAACTTGCGTCACTTCCGGGCTAACGTAAGAATGTATAATCTTGAAGGTTTGACATTCGGACGGTAAAACATTCTAAATATTCTCACCGCGACTGCGCTACAGGTTGAAATAAAAAAAATTAAGATAAAACTCCTCCATCGTGTTTTATATAATAATGAGCAACAAGTCTAGGAATCTAAGAAAATGCAGATAGAAATTCTGGTAGGGAATGTTCTCACTATATTCTATATATGTAATTTTTTTTCTTCAGACAGTCGGATGTATATCATTTGTTGGCAATCGGCCGGCATATCTTTTACATCCGAATATGCGTCAGCGTGTTGCCCATCAACAGGCGCGTCCATACGCGTTGAAAAAAATTGGCACTCCGTCGCCTCGACCCGAAGAAAAATCACTGAAGGGGCTCAGATCTGATCTTGCGATATATCAAACGTAATATGTGTGATGCGGATGTGATTGTCGTAAAACTGCAAACTTTATCCATAGTCTTTTGCCGTATATTCTCGTATGAGCATACATACGTATGGATTATTTTCTACGACGAACGAAGAATGTGTATATGGCATTACGATCGACCTAATGCATATTTCAGGGATGGAAGGTCATAGAGTTCTGTCAGACGAGCATATATATCTCGACACTGTGGTCTACCAGCAAAAACATTGGCGGATCAAAACTTTATCACAAATAATGACGAAAAAATATTATATTCGTAAGTACAGAAAACACGCGTGGGTGGCGAACAAATCAGAATGGATCCGCGTCAATGGGTCCGGATAATGATATCCACCAAAGCAGCAAATTATGGCGACAAAAATATATTCGGTTCAAACAAATACGTGTATATTTTGTTGCACTGTCGTGATGGTGGTTCGCTGAAAACTAAATATCGGAAGAACGCCTCGATCACCCGTATGGCGGCGGGGGTTTTCTTCAGTTGCCCCGTACCCTCGTTCGAATACGGAGCACTAAAATTGCAGCAGTCGCCATCTGGCGGTAGCAAGGTAAGGCTAAAAATGCGAAATCTGAATCGGACACGAGAGAAAAATACGAGGCGGCGGTATACATAGATATGGAACAATTGGAGTAAATATTTTGCAAGGAGGGTCGAGGGTTTCACCGTTGAATGTTCAGCGGTCCGCTGAAGCTTGAAATTTGGAAGATACGATTTTTTCAAGTTGCATTGTTTCTATGCCTAGGGTCTTAACATCGATTTTCAACAAGTTTTTTTTTCAAATTCCAGAAGTTGACCGCGTTATGGCGATGTTTGTGGGGATCAGGTTACTCATTTCGCTATACGAACCGCGGCGATGCGATTGACTCTTTTTGTTTGGGTTTTTATGGAAACTGGTTTATGAAACCGTGTAATCCTCATCTTAAAAATCTATAGGGTGTCTCAAAATGACCCGATATTGTTATTTATTAATAAAACGTATTACTTATTTGAAAAATACGAATATTTTTATTCTAATGTAAGGTACAAATATGGAGTCTAGGGGGCGCACACAAATTACGTAACGCAAAATTTCTCAATTTGTGACCCCCCCCCTATTCTGTTACGTAACGGGTGCTTTGCCGTCAATAATTGCGATTTTTACATAGACATAACTAATTATGAAAGGATTGGGTTTATACTCATTTTATGAAGTATATATTCATATAGTTTTATACCAATTTTTATGACAAAATCTAGAAAATTAACCGAGATTTGATTTGACGACGAAAAAAAAAATTCTCTACATTATTCGATCGACATCTTTATGAAAGGTTATCTGTACATTAAAAGTCAACAATTTATCGACATCTATACCAGTGTAGCTATAGTTATGCTTAGCCCTTTTTTGTTTTGGTTTTTTTTACAAAATGCCGACAGTTTGGACATTTTTTTTTATTTTCAAGGTCCTCTTTCTGTATTCAAGCAGTCTTTAAAAATAGTAATTATCAAATGTTAAAAACGCGGTTACGTAGAACCTTAGTCGCTGCGATTACAAAAATGTTTTTAAAAAAATTGAAAATCGTTTCTAAGTATTCGCTCGGACAAGGCCGAAAAAAATAGTTTCGAGAAAAACGCGTTTAATGTTTTCGTTCCGTGTTTCTTGATATAAAGTTATGTATTTTTCAAGAATATTGACACTTACATTGAAGTATCTCGTCGCTGGCGATGTGACGGTTCTTCACCTTCATGATAGTTCACAAAATAATAATAGCCTGTACCTTATCTATTGTAAATGATGCCACACCTGTAGGGACTGAGGGCACTAACCGGTCGCGCTACCTGTTCTCACTAAAGTGACTATAACTCCGTCAATTTTCGGACTTGTGAATAAAAATGTTGCCAACATAGTTTTCAATACATGTACTTTCAAGAATTATAAAAAAAATGCCTCCAAATTTTGCTTGTGGGATGTGGAAAAGCTAATGTGCAATTTCTTGCACAGTGATTTTCCCCCTTAACTGACATTGCGTATAGAAGCCTGTGAGCTGTCCACGGAAAAATTGCATGCGAGATTTAAATTTAAAAATTGAACACGCAGACATTTTGCTATTTCTGGCAGTTTTAAAGTCGTGACGTAACGCAAACCTTGACCCCCCACCCCAACTGCCTAACGTAATTTGTGTACGGCCCCTTACGTGTGGAACACAATATCCGATAAATGGCTGCCTCGTCCCTGTGTGCAAATGTTCACTCTTTTGACGAAATTTTCAATAACATTTTGGCATAATTGCGGACTAATTTCATTAACGGTGCGTCCAATTGCTTCCTTGAGCTCCGAAATGGTCTGTGGATCGTTGGCATACACTTTTCCTTTTAGAAAACCCCCCCAAAAAAAGTCCAATGGCGTCAAATCGCACAATCTTGGTGGCCAATTCACATCGCCGCGGCGCGAGATAACATGACCATGGAACTTCGCATGCAATAACTATGCAGTAACAATGCAGCAAATAGGAATTTCTATGCGTTGCTCGATTATGTAATTCTACATGACTAAACCTCAATACTTCCTGATGTCAGTTGTCAAAGATAGTACTCTATGTTCGCCACAAAAAAATGGCGCACAATTTAGAATGTCAGGTCATTTTTAGACACCCTTTAGAGCCCGATTCACTTCCAATTTGGGCAGAGCATAATTTTATAATGGCCGAATTATTTTTTGACATGCTTATCCATTTGTTAACAACAAAAGATTAAGGGCTTACTTCTAGTTCGAGTAATTGAAAATATTGTTTTTTGATTTCGACGAATTCTCAAAATATAACATTTCACAAATATTCTCCGAAAATTTCAAGACGATCCGTTTAAAATTGAGGGTGTTATGGGCGTTCATAGGCAGGTTCCGCGAACCGGCGAACTTTAAATGCGTTGTTCGTAAAATTACTTTTTCAAAATTGGTGACCGCGATATCTCAAAAATAACTGCACCAATCACCATCAATTTTTACGAGCTTCTTTTACATATATGTATCAAAAAGAAGTGCTCGAATAAAAGATTTTCTTTAAGATACATAATTTTGTTGTTTTCAATGAAATTAGAGGGTATTTTTTTCACCGAAAATCGATCATTACAATTCGGGGTGCGGCCATTTTTTTCAAAAATATTTGTTTTCTTAAAACCTTCATCTACGCACTAGATAATTTCATGCAATAACTAAATGCGTTTAATTTCCTCATTTAGGATTATTTGTTTCCAAGCAGCAGTGGTCACTGTGATGGAACTCTTTCACCAGCGGTCTGCACAAACCATTGTTATGGCACATTTATAAATATTTTTTAATACACAAATTGTAAAAGATACTTGAAACAATACTCTTCCATGTAAAAAAAACAAATATTTGAAAACCCGAGCCTGTATCCCAGAAAAAATATCACGAAAATGTCTCTTTGTGCCGGCCATGAGTTAGGTGAAACCCGTTAAAGTTATCTTTTTCGTCGAAAGGCGATTTTTTTCTACAGCTCGCCATTTTTGTAATTTTCAAAATATCAAAGAAGTATCCGGTCGTATAGTTTTAGCATTATACTAAAAGTACATTTTTCTATTTTTCACTTCAGGTTACCCTAGTTGCCCAAACCACCTATACCGATACGCCATGCAGCAACGGCGGCACTTTGCTTAAGGGGCTATACCAGTGTGAACGCTGAAAATTTGGGTGATTTTCGGGAATTTTTTGGAAGAAAAGTACTCAATTAAATGTTTTGAAAAATTAAGAATATATTTGGCTATATTTGACCTATATTACATGATGTTTTCATAGAAAAATATTGAGATCCAAGCGACTTATGCGCTGCCTTCGGAGGCGCCGAAAAAAAGGTCCTCCACTGCTGACATGATTCCGGCCGATTGAGTAGCTGAAACCGAAAAAGGAAAAAATGTCGTTAAACTGGAAGGTATTTCCTGTACAATGACGTAGGATTTTCGAAAAATATCAAAATCTAACAAAATGGCGCAGTTATGAAAAAAGTATGTTTTCTTGTCTATGAAATGGTCGTTTTTTTCAATGCCAAATCGTCAATTTTCATCCAATCAAAAATATCCTACGTCATTCTAGAGTAAATATATTCAAGAGTACACAGTTCAAATTTCAAGTCAATCGGATCATTGCTCTTTGGGTTACAATGTCAGCAAATTTGAAAAATCTTATTTCGAGAAAAACTCGTTAAAAGATTTAACTCTCGATTTTTGCAAGATAAACTGATATTGATATAAATGATATAAGTAATAATGATATTCTTGAAAGTATAAATTGTCGAAAAAGGCAAAAAATCGATTTTTTTAAAGTCTCAACTGGTGTAGCCCCTTAAATGATAGTAATTTCATCGTGTATCGATATTTTTCAATATACAAAAACTCAAATTTGCCACGACTATGTATTATTTTTACGGTAAAATCTCGACCTCGTCGATACAAAACGCTCTGTAGAAAAAAAAAAAATTGGAAACCGACCTGGTTGTCGCGCCTTTAGTTTATGCAGATGTTGAGGGACGGTGATTTTTTATTGGACATTGACAGGCTACACTTCTATGTAGCCTAAGGATGATTCCGTACATAGATTCACCTGAGACTTCTATAATATCGAATTTTCCATCGTCAACACGCATCGAAAATTTAAGGGGCCAGTCCACTTTGGAGGCACGAAAAAAGGCTATTTTTGCGATTTTTTTTTGAGGATTTTATAAAAGATATGAATATAAAATTTGTTGGGCTTGATAAATAAAGTCTTAAAATACATTTAAAAAAAATTAATTCATTATAATTAATTTTTAAGTACAAAAACTATAGTTTAACGTAACGCCTCAAAAATAGGTGGGCTAGGTAGCTCCATCACAACTCGGCAACGGCTTGTCTGAAACAAAAAAATCAAAGTCCGTTAGATTCCGTATGACACCAGCTACAAAATGACCCTCGGATGTAAAGTTTTATGAAAAAATTAAAAAATGGCAGAAAAAAAAACAAAAAAGTAAGAAAACCCTTTTTTTCGCAGTTTTTCGCAAAAAAAAGAGTAAAAATCAAAATGTTAAAACCATCAAGGGGCATCTTGTTGCGAATCATGTTTACAATATGTGATTCAAATTTCATCGGTTTATTAGTTTTAGAGATACGATCGAGCTAGTTTTTGAAAACGTTGTTTTGAGAAAAACGCGTTTGAAGTGTATACTATGAAAAACTCTTACCTAAACTCAATCGGCAATTCCTGCACCGTCCAAACTCCCTTCTGATTGCTCATCATCGTCGATTTCTTCAACTCTTGCTTGCTTTCGATTTTTTTGAAATTTTCAAAGTGGACTGGCCCCTTAACAGCCCAAATTTTCGTTGGCCAATTTGGGCTCCGAAAATCCGTGAAACCTTTTTCAAAATCCTCATTAGAGATCTACTGCCTAAATTTCCACGAAACGATTTTAGATGACAATGAAACTGAAGAAAGGAAAAAGTAAAGAAGTTTCGTCGCATTCCAACGATGCGTACGTCTAAGTGGTAGCCTTTTGTCACCTTTCGCATCCTTGTTGTCGTAGTCTATAGTCAAATTTTGCCTCCATCCAGTATGTTAATTAATCAACAAAATTATGGAAAGGAGCATCGTCGTCACCTATATTCGTGAGCAAATAGTAGATTTAGACACACATTATCTGGCAATTGAATTATTCTCTCGTGCAAGGCGGAGGTGTGTGGCTAATTATTGGAATACGGAGATATCAGAAGGAGCCTAAAAGCAAAATACATGTAGCCACGCTATGGAAGGGTAGTATCACCTGCTGCTGTCCTTGATGGCCACCCTCGCTCTCTTTTTTCGCCCCCTAAGTGTGTGTGTGTGTGTGTGTGCGCGCGCGCGCGCGCGTATGTGTGTGTGTGTGTGTGTGTGTGTGTGTGTGTGTGTGTGTGTGTGTGTGTGTGTGTGTGTGTGTGTGTGTGTGCGTGCGTGCGTGCGTGCGTGCGTGCACGCGCGTGTGTGTGTGTGCATCCACAGGCCCACAACTATACAGCGCCATTCCAACACAGAATATAGGGCAAACATCGCGTAGAGTTCAAAGTTCAAGTTCACTCTCCGCCCTAACGATGTTTCCTTGATTATCAGAAGGTGCGGTTTTCAACGTGCGCATTTTCATTTCACACACGCCTTTTCTACTATGTACCCTAACCCGTTTATCAAGAAAGCTATGTGTATATGCTTACTATTGTCCAAATATGATTTTGAAGACATCGACGTCTACATAATGCCAAGTATAGGGCAGTCGGTGACTGTGAGGACGGTCTTCGAACTCGAATGTCTTGAGAATCACCTTTTTGCGTATGTATGTGTGTGTGTATATATATACATCCAACATAGGGGCAGATCGATAAACAAGGACAAAGCTAAAGCGGGATCATCCTTGGTTCATAGAGGGCCTTGGGGTTTTCCTTTTACATAGATATATATTATACATCGTTCGATATTTATTGCACCCCGATCTAATTCCTCGACAATATAAGTTTGTAAAACTATATATCTACGCCATGGAAAACATTCCGTGATTTCCGGTTACGCGGAACGTATGGACACTCGTGAGACGAACGTTTTCTGTTTTCGTGCATCTTTGTTGCAAATAAACGGTGTCTCAAAATGACCTGACATTTTGAATTGTGCCACAAAAATTTTTTTGTGGCGAACATAGAGTACTGATCTTTGACAATTGGCATGAGGAAGTATCGAGGTGTGGTCATGGAGAATTACACGATTGAGCAACGCATAGAAATTGTTCTTTGCTGCATTGTTGCTGAATAATTATTGCAGACGAAGTTTCATGGTCGTGTTATCTCGCGCTGCGGCGAAGTGAATTGGCCAACAAGATCGTACGATTGGACTTCTTTCTTTGGGGTTTTCTGAAAGGAAAAGTGCATGCCAATGATCCACATAACATTCCGGAGCTCAAGGAAGCAATTGGACGCACCATTGAGGGACTATACCAGTGTGAACGCTGAAAATTTGGGTGATTTTCGGGATTTTTTTTGGAAGAAAAGTACTCAATTAAATGTTTCGGAAAATTGAAAATATATTTGACTATATTTGACCTATATTACATAATTTTTTCATAGAAAAATATTGAGATCCAAGCGACTTGTGCGCTGCCTTCGGAGGCGCCAAAAAAACAAGTTCCTCCACTGCTGACATGATTCCGGCCGATTGAATAGCTGAAACCGAAAAAGGAAAAAATGTCGTTAAACTGAAAGGTATTTCCTGTACGATGACGTAGGATTTTCGAAAAATATCACAATATAACAAAATGGCGTAGTTATGAAAAAAGTATGTTTTTTTTGCCTATAAAATGGTCGTTTTTTTCAATGCCAATTCGTCAATTTTCATCCAATCAAAAATAACTTACGTCATTGTAGAGTAAATATATTCAAGAGTACTCAGTTCAAATTTCAAGTCAATCGGATAATTGCTCTTTGAGTTACAATGACAGCAAATTCGAAAAATCTCATTTCGAGAAAAACGGGTTTAAAGATTTAATTATCGATTTTTGCAAGATCAAATGATTAGAGATACGGCCTAGACATTTTTACGGGATATTCTTGAAAGTATAAACTGTCGAAAAAGGCAAAAAAAATATCGATTTTTTAAAACTGTCACACTGGTATAGTCCATTACTGAAATTAGGCCGCAATTATGCCATAATGTTATTGAAAATTTCGTCAAAAGAGTGAACGTTTGCACACAGGGACGAGACGGCCATTTATCAGATATCGCGTTCCACACATAACCTCCATGCTTGTACCTTATATTAAAATAAAAATATTCATACTTTCCAAATAAATAATACGTTTTATTAATAAATTAAAATGTCAGGTCATTTTGAGACACTCTTTACTTTTGGCTGTTACATGGTATTTTGTCTGTATTAATCTTTGAAAATGGCGGTGGTATGGTACGGTCTTCTAAACGGGTCGCGGCGGATGTTCCCAGACAACTTTTTTTCTTTCATTAACACTGATACGCAGAATATGAACCAAGAAAAAATAAGAAATGTTGAGAATCGACGAAATGGTACGCTACGAAACAAGAAGATTGAATTTTCCGAAAAATGGCTACATTTTGCAATAAAAAATACATTAAAAAAAAATGTTAACCGCGATTAAATACGACGTACAGACTTTTCGACCAGTCTCTGCAAAATTGTCACTATTTTTGTGGTTAAGGGGCTATGCCAATGTGAGACTTTCAAAAAATCGATTTTTTTTTGCCTTTTTCTACAGTTTATACTTTCAATCATTATCATTTATATAATTTATATCAAGATCATTGTATCTTGCAATAATCGATAGTTAAAACTTTAAACGCGTTTTTCTCGAAATGAGATTTTTCAAATTTGCTGACATTGTAACTCAAAGAGCAATTATCCAATTGACTTGAAATTTGAACTGAGTACTCTTAAATATATTTACTCTACAATGACGTAGGATATGTTCGATTGGATGAAAAATGACGATTTGGCATTGAAAAAAACGACCATTTTACAGGCTAGAAAACAGACGTTTTTTTCATAACTACGCCACTTTGTTAGATTTTGATATTTTTCGAAAATCCTACGTCATTGTACAGAAAATACCTTCCAGTTTAACGACATTTTTCCTTTTTCGGTTTCAGCTACTCAATCGGCCGGAATCATGTCAGCAGTGGAGGAACTTTTTTTTTGCGCCTCCGAAGGCAGCGCACAGGTCGCTTGGATCTCAATATTTGTTTATGAAAAAATTATGTAATACAGGTCAAATATAGACAAATACATTCTTAATTTTCCGAAACATTTAACTGAGTACTTTTGTTCCAAAAAATTCCCGAAAATCACCAAAATTTTTAGCGTTCACACTGCTATACCCCCTTAATTTTCAGAATTTGTACGCTTGCTCGATCGTGTAATTCTCCATGACTAAACTTCATGACCTCCTGATGCCAGATGTCAAAGATTAGTAAGCTATCTTCGCTACAAAAAAAAAGGCGCGCAATTAAAAATGTCAGATCATTTTGAGACACCCTTTGATAATAAAACATAATCTAAGATTAAAAAATGGCGAGGGAATATTTCTTTTTAAAAATAAATCATGAAAATCGGCAACTCTCTCTGCGCCTAAAGGTATCCCCCCCTTAAATCCATGGCAAGCCACACTCCGGTCTGAGAGACTGAAAGTAGATTTTGTAGTCCTCTACTTTTCGTGACGAAACTAGGACCAGCCCCGGATTTACGATTTTTCCGAGCTGGGGCAAAAACTTGACATTGGCGCCCCTCCAGCATTTGAGATTGAGGGCGAAGGTCTCTTTAGAAGCCCGAAGAAAAACTCATTTTTCATGAATTTAAAAAAAATGTGATAAGGTAATCGCATCATTTTAGAATTTTGACATTATCTTATTACAACTTTCAAGTGGTAAAACGTTTTTTTTTCTTTTTCAAACAAAACAAAATAGCGGCGTTATAAGGTATTCCTTTAGGGGCCTTTTGAAAAACTGCTCATGGTATAGCTCAAAAAGTTATTGATCGATCCGGCTGAAATTTTGGGCGGTTTCTCACTATAACATTATTGGAAGCATATACCTATAAAAATATTAAAAGGTATAAAATTGAAAATTAAGTAGGCTTTGTAATCAAATGTTCATATTTTTTACCATTTTCTCGACAATTTTTACCCCGAAAAAGTAATTTATTTACGTGATAACCTTGAAACGTTAGGTTTATCCTTTCAATACCGTCTTATAGTGAGAAATCTGGCAAAATATCAGCCAGATCGATCAATAACTTGTTGAGCTATAACACGAGCAGTTTTTCAAAAGACGCCTAACGGAATACCTCATCGAAGTTCGTCTCCTAGGCAGATTTATTTTCGATAGCTAGAATCACGACGCCATTGAAACTCACCAAAGCGCCCTGGATGTTAGGCGCTTTAGTGAAATAATTTTTTTCAAACACATGAATTTTGCGCCCCCTTAAATTGCCGCCCGGGACAGGTACTCCGGTTTGCCCCCCCCCCCCCCCCTTAGATCCGGGGCTGACTAGGACGCTTTAAACTGTGTCGAAAATAAAAACAGTACAAGCCCCTCGTGCGGTTAGCATAGCTTAACCTTCAAACCCGCATAAGTATCCGTGTCTTAGGCCTTCTGTTTATTTTTGCGGTCAGTCAGACCGAAGTGTGGCGAAGCCATACAATTTTCTTCGAAATCGTAAATACATTTTCCTCTACTCTTTAAGGCCTTATATACGCGATTTCGTCGATTTTCGAAGGTACTTTTCTAGACGCGGTTAAAAATAAATGACGCATATATTGACAACATTTTTTTTACAGATTATTTATGCACATGGTTAAGTATATGTAAAAAAATCAGAAATATTAACAAATGGCGGAGATATAACATAATAAAGCAATGTATTTTTTTTGCGCGCGCGTTAATGGTGAAAGTTCTCGGCATCGATGTGGGTCTATGAAAAAATGAACATATTTATAATTGCGTAATGAATTATCTTCAGTGTGAACCAACAATATTATTAAAAAAAATTATTATAATAAAAATTCGGAACTTCAAATTTCTTACTCAATTTTCTGTCGGTATTTTATTTTCTATATTTTTTTGTGTCATTGAAATTTTTGTTTCCATGCTTCGCACGATTGGTGATGATACTAAGAATATGTTGTAAAAATTTCAAAGCGATTTGAACCTTCGTTCAAGAGTTAGAACTTTCACAAGGTTCAAAAAAGTGAATCGTGGAAAAACGGCTTTGAAGTTGGCGGCCGAGCGCGCCGCGCGGTATCTATTATAAATACAATCTTACCTTATTTTTGGAATCTTCGGAATTTTTCAATTCAGTGAAGTTTACAATATTTCTAACCATTCAGGCTAATGGAATAAAAAATTATTAAAAAATGAATTTTTTTGAAATGTTTCGCCTAAATAAGGCCTTAAGTATCCGTTGCCTCCGAAAACGTTCATAAATTATGCGGCTAACATTAAATATTAAAAAAAAAAGGAAAATTATACAAAAAATCGAGAAAAATATATACAAATTTTTTGGGTATTTATTGTTGGGTGGATTTTTTTCCGAACTTTCATTTCATACTGAACGAAGGGTTTCGCTGCAATTATCTATTGCTCTCAATTATTTTTGAAAAACAAATCAAAAGTAAAATGAACACTGGCACTTTCGTCATTATTCTCATCTGATTGTGAGTAATAGTAAATATTTTCCAGGTTTCTCAAACGCGGACATGTTGATTTTACTGTAGCTGACGTGGAACACCTTTATCGTATCGAATTTTCGCAGCCACTTCACAGGCGGTTTTCAGCGTGAAAAAAAAACACTTTTTTGCGATTTTTTTTCGTCTATATGGATAGAGTATATTTATTGAAAACTTTTGTACATTGTTACGTGTCATTTCAAGAACATTCCGTGAAATTTGTACGCGAGAATATCCACAAACAAGCCGGTGAGAAAAGTTTTCCAAGGACGCCTTTGAAAAAACACGATTTGCGGTGTTCACTGTATCTCAGCTAGAAATTATCTGAAATCAAGTACCATTAAAATTTAGTCAAAGTATCATCAAATCCTCCCCCCAACGGTCTTAGATAATTTTTTTTTCATTTCCAAATTTTTGGTGGTTATGTAAAGTGAAAAGTGCTATTTTTCACGAAAAATTCCGCCATTTTGGGGGTGGAAAACCCCCTCAATGTAAAAAAAACTCAAACTAACCGTTGGGGGGAGGTATTTTATATGTAGAAAGTGTGTACCAAGTTTGAAATAACTCGGTCATGTAGTTTTCAAATGGCAGTGAACACGGACTTTAAAAAAGTGGTTTCGAGAAAAACGCGTTTGAAGTTTAGAGAAGTCGGAGCTACAGTGTCAGAGGAGCGGGACCAAATAGTCAATAACTACGAGAGTTTTGTTCTGATTGACTTGACATTTTGGGATTATATTCTGGAAATGTTTAACTATAAGAAAAGACAAAAAAATCGATTTTTCAAAAGTGCAAACCCCTACCTTCCCCTTCATTCACTGCTCTTTTTCCCCGAAGTCCTAACCACCCTGTCGAAGAATTAAAATATTATTTTTTTGTAATACAAAATATTGCGAATTTCCTCCGCCAAACAGTGCATTTGCGCCTGTTTTTCACGAACCTTGTTACAATAACCCTCACAACTTCTGAATAAATGACTTTTTCGGTTTATCGATTGTCATGTTGGTCGGAGTCTGGCGTTTCGATTTCACTCCAATTGAATCTCAACAGACGCATTTGTTCGGAAGTTATAGAGCGATAAGCGTCGTCAGTCTGACAGACCAATGTCTGGCGGATTAAGTTACTCAAAACAACGATGGCTAGGGCTCAATAATAACATAATCATTTATGGATATCTTTCAATGAAATCAAGACTCAAACTGGCCAGAACTATGTATTATTCGCGGGTAAAATCTCGACCTCGTCATCCCGACACTCCCATCGGGAAAAAAATCGAAAATATACTTGTTTTTTGGGCCCCAAGGTTAAGCAGAACCGTTAAAACAACATAAATTCAATAAATAATTCGTCAGCATCTGCCGATAACGGATAGTCGGCAATCATTTTTTTTTTTAGTGCGGAAAAGTGTATGCAGAAATAGCAATTGTGATTACCAATTTGCGCCAAGCCGCGCCAAGCCGCACGATCGTTCCCAATATCATATCAACGTCACCTACTTTTCGCGATCGCGCGAGCACCCGTATATATACAGGGTCAGGCACATAAAGTGTTACAGAGCAATAGCACTCAAACTATCGATCATGTCCAAAAATGTTTCAGCCAAAGTTTCAGTGTTCGAGAAGGCCGTCATACTGGATGACCCTATTTTTTTTTAGCTACGTCAAGGTCAACTCCACTGTTTTAAATGGAATGGTACATTTTTTTCAACCATCTTGTGGAGCACCTCAAGCCGCATAAAAAACATCAGGGGGTCAGAGTCGTTCAAGGTCATTCAAGGTCAGTATCGATTATACAAATCTAAAAATCTCGGATTATTACCAAATATTTGGTAGTGATCCGAGATATCTAGATTTGTATTTCATTTTAATAGGTGTTCAAAATGACCTTGAACGACTTTGACCCCCTAATGTTTTTTATGCGGTTTGAGGTGCTCCGCAAGATGGTTGAAAAACAAATGTACCATTCCATTTAAAAAAGTAAAGTTGACCTTGACGTAGCTTCGGCGCCTCCACCGATAAGAAAATAGGGTGGTCCAGTATGACGGCCTTCTCGAACACTGAAACTTTTGTCTGAAACATTTTTGGACATGATCGATAGTTTGAGTGCTATTGCTCTGTAACACTTGATGTGCCTCACCCTGTATGTGTGTGTGTGTATATATATATATATATATATATATATATATATATATATATATATATATATATATATATATATATATATATATATATATATGAGGCATTCCACGTCACTTCAGCCAGTAAAAAAAAATCTACAAATAATTTTGAAAAATCGAATTACTTTATTGAAAAATATTCTGCCTTTTTTTCTCGTTGATTACTATTTTTAACATTTTTCCATTCAAATGGCTGTATCTTTGGCAGGATTTGACGTATTTACATTCGTAAAGAACGAAAATGTGCGTCTTTTTCTAGGCTTCTAGAAAAAAATTAATTTAGATTTTATTGAGCAAGTCCGTTTCAGGGCAGTATATGCAAAAATATGTTTTTTTCTCATGGAAAAACACTCATTATTTTATTTTTTTAAATTTCCCCCAATTGTGAATACGAAAAACTGATTTTTGGTATTTTTTATATTATGGGATTCCTAAACACTGTGAAGTAACAGCTATTTTAATTTTAATTTATTAATTTTCGAATGAAGAGTGTGGAGCACTCCAAGGCTTCAATACATATGACATATATGTCATATGTATTTCAAAAACCTGCTAAGCATACAGCGAGTGCTCCGCACTCCTCAATCGAATGTTAATAAAAAAATATAAAAAGTAAAAATAGATGTTCCTTCACGGTGTTTAGGAATCCCATAATATAAGAAATACCAAAAATCCGTTTTTCGTATTCACAATTCGGGGAAATTCTTTAAAATAATATAACGAGTGTCTTTCCTTGAGAAAAAAAATAAAAATAATGCATATTTTGCCCTGAAACGGACGTTCGAATTACTCAATAAAACCTAAATTAATTGTTTTCTGAAAGGCTAGAAAAAGTCGCACATTTTCGTTTTTTACGAATGTAAATACGTCAAATCCTGCCAAAGATACAGCCATTTGAATGGAAAAATATTAAAAAATGGTTATCAACGAGAAAGAACGTCAGGAATTTGTAAAAAATGTCGACACTCGGTGAATATTTTTCAATGAAGTAACTCGATTTTTCAAAATTATTTGTGGATTTTTTGTACTGGCTGAAGTGACGTTGAATGCCTTATGTACACACACACACACACACACACACACACACACACGCACGCACGCACGCACGCACGCACGCACGCACGCACGCACGCACGCACGCACGCACGCACGCACGCACGCACGCACGCACGCACGCACGCACGCACGCACGCACGCACGCACAGGGTGAGTCACGAGAAACAGAACACCTGAATGTCTATGTTGGATTTGAAAATACAAATATGTACATACCGGAATTTGAATAGTTGGAAGGACGCTCATGGCTATGACAATATTTCTTTTCTTTTTTTTCGGCTGTTTCAAGGTCATCAAAGTTTTGTTTTAATGGAATGGCATATTTTGCTCCTTGCACATTGCAGGCGGCATCCAAACAAAATTCAATCATGTAACATAGTACGGCCTCCCAGTGACCTTGAACCCAGAAATATTAAATAAATAATAATTCAACGTGTCAGAGATTTTTTTCTTTATTGCTGTTACGCGGAATGATTCCTGTGAGCTGGGTTACATTCAAACGTATCACAATAACACAACGGAGTAACAGGTTCGATGATTACAGAAGGTTTACAAAACACCGTCACCTTTTCGTATGTACACAATCGTGTTTATCAGCTGCTTATTACTCTGAATACCTTCTTGCTATCAGATTTTTGAAGTTTCTAAAATGTCTTATCTGTCAGTTTATCGGTGAACGTTTCACAATGCGTTACTCGAAGGAAGAAAATATCGACATGATTTCCATGTATAGAGAAAGTCGACAGTATTTATTCAATATTTCTGGGTTGAAGGTCATTTGAAGGTCATACTATGTTACATGGTTGAATTCGTTCGGATGCCGGCTACAATATGCAAGGGGAAAATATATGCCATTCCATTTTTTTTTAACTTGATGACCTTGAAAAACCGAAAAAAATGAAATTAAGGGATCGTCACGGTTTAAAATTGTCAAAAATTAGATTTTTTGCATTATCCCATAGTATAGACGGTTATAAACATGCTGTTCAATTTTTGGGGGGAAATTCGAATTATTCCGGTTGCTGGCGCGGACGGACGCGTTTTTCTCGAAATGTCGTTTTTCAAAACGGAAGGAAAGACTCTCAAAGCAAAAGTTTTCAAGCTATCCGTCTCAAGTTTTGCCACAACATTATTCACGCCATTCTCTATCTTGCTATGAAAGCTCTTTTTTAATCTTCATATTTTTTTAACGAAGAACTGCCAACCAAATAGTCTAAATTCGAAACTTTTTTTTCAAACCGCCGCCATTTTGTCAATTTTTATTTTTTGAAAACCTCTATCGCCAGATAGCGACTTGCATACTGATTAATAATCTTTAAAAAAAAATTGTTTCAGATGACATTTACGGCCACAACCGTCTACACCGTGAAGACTCCTTTTTTTCGAAGACATTTTCAATCGTTAAAAAAATGTAAAGAAAAATAAAAATAAACTTTTAAAAATTAATTTTCTCTTCTTCACGAGTGCTTTGATTTGACATAAAAAAATCAGACTGATAAGCGTATTTTAAGGCGGGATATACATTTAAACAGGAAAAAATATGCAATATTGATGGATTTTTTAAACTAAGAAATAATTATTCTACAACTATCAAACTTTAGGTATTCTTTAATAGTACATTTAAGTATACAAAACAATTTTTTTAAATTAATTCATCATCGAAATGACGGAGCTGTGGCAGAGTGTTACAGCAAGGTTGCCACGGGAGTTGCGAATCAGCGTGCAGTCTAGCTTCCCGTAGACTTTGGTTTGCAAAATAGTTCAAATATTTTTTCAGTTAGAACATTTATATTTTCTATGTGACGGTAATTAAAATTAAGAAAATGCAAATTTAAGGAAAGGACACGCATTTACAAAAAAATCATCATTTCACGCAACATTTCTGTAAAATGTGGATTAAAAAAGTAGTTTTTTTTGTCAATTTCTTAAACTAATTCTCGTCAAGTAGAACGTAGCAATACTATCAATATTTCTACCAAGTTTCAACTCGATCGGCTTAATAGTTTTTGAGTAATCCTGCACGCCAATTTCGATAATGCAGTTTTGAGAAAAAACGCATTTCAAGTTCACGCTCGCTATGAATCCGAGCGGTGAGGCGCAGCGTTGACGGGCTGTAACGTTTGGAGTTTTCCGAATTTCGCTTTGAAACTTTAGGAAAATGTTCTACATATATAGTTCTATCGCTTTAATGTATATCCCGGCTCGACCATCGAAAAAAAAACGGGAAAATCAGCTTTTTTTCGGCTAGTTACACTGTGATGATCCCTTAAGGGGGAATATCAGTGTGAAAAAAAAATCATTTTTTTTGTTGCTGAAATAGATAGTTTTGGCCTTTAAGAATATGCCTACAAATTTTCAAAACAATATTCGGCTTAGAAATATTCGAAATTGGCGCCAAGCGTCGACGCTCTCAGAGCCTTCTATACGGGCCTTTCTATACTTTAAACACGTTATTCTCGAAACCATATTTTTTAACCTGGTTGACAGCATAACCCTGTCAAATTTTGTCCAATCGACTTCATTCAAAAAGGATTCTCTTCAAAAAACTTATCGCTATCGTCGCATCGTAGAGTTTTTTAATTGTTCACTTTTTTTTATTAACAATTTACTGCCAAATTTTTGTATAAAATTCGATTTTTTTTATATGGCCGCAATTTTTTTTATCAAAATTTTGAAATTTTCCACGATGCTGCGATAGCTATACTATTATAATTTAATAATCTTTTTGAATTTTTGATTTCACATGCTTGCTGTGGCACTTATGTTGTCAACCGTCGGGGAGTCTTTTTTGAGACGCCATTTTGCGACCACTCCTCTGCTTAATAAAATGTACTAAAAATAAAAATAAAAATTTCTTGTATGCTTCATTACTTCAATAATTAATACACAAAATTTTAAATAATTTTATCGAGCTGTTTTTTTTTTTAAATTTCCCAAAAAATAGCTCATTTTTCAGCCTGCCACACTGATAGTCTCCCTTGAGGCCTTAGGCCACTCTAGAGGCCGAAAAATAGGCTTTTTAGCGATTTTTTTTCAGAAAAACTACAAAATAAATCGAGATTACAAAAAAGGGTGTTTACCATACATATCACCGACTGTGTACAATAATTTGTTTGACGCGATTAGTTTCGAAATGGCGGCTGTGCAGTGTTTATCTCAAAACTGCATTTTTCTAATTGGCCGAAAACATAACTAACAATTTTCAACCGATTCAATTGAAGTGTTGAATATATCTCGAAAAAGACATTGTCTAAAGACGTACGTAGGTTTTTTTATATCGCATATTTCATTTGTTACTAACAATTATCTGACGATTTTTTACGCAAATTTTTTGAAAATGAATAATTTGCCGAAAAAATCGTCGGATAATTGTTAATAACAAATGAACTATGCAATATAAAAAAAATCCTACGTACTTCCATAGACAATGTATTTTTCAAGATATATTCAACATTTCAAGTGTATTGGTTGAAAATTGTCTGAGTTATGTTTCCGGCCAACTTAAAAAATGCAGTTTGGAGAAAAACGCTGTACAGCCGCCATTTTGAAATTAATCGCTTGAAAAAAATTATGGTATACAGTCACTGATATGTATGATGAACACCCTTTTTTGTAATCTCGATTTATTTTGTAGTTTTCCTGAAGAAAAAAAATCCCCAAAAAGTCTATTTTTTCGGCCTCTAGAGTGGCCTGACCCCTTAAAAAAGGAATATCATGATAGCCATGTGCGTCCTTTCAAACCATTCAAATTCCGGTATGTACATACTTCGTATTTTCAAATCGAACAGAGTATTCAGATTATCTGTTTCTCGTGACTCACCCTATATATATATATATATATATATATATATATATATATATATATATATATCGTAGCGCGTGTATATTGTATGCCCCTAATTTACACTACACACGAAACTCGCGTAAAAGCGTGCACGCGGCCTCGCGGCTCTCGTACTCGGTCACATGTTCGCTCTTTTGCGCGATCACGCAAAGGCGAAAATCATCACGAAGTGACGACTGTATGCTACGAGAGAATGCGTTGGTATATCGTATAAAGCATAGGCAGCGAGAGTCATGCGAGAGACCTTTAAAATTTACGAGTCAGCGCTATTTTCTTTCTTCTTTCCTTCGCTTCGTGTTCCAACTTGAATTATTTGCTTTGTTTTTTGTTCTCTACCTCCTGGCCTCTAGCCCGCCCAATAATCCACCAACTTTTGCTCTGCCTGGACGTTACACATGTACTACGCCCCCCCCCCCCCCCCTCATGAAATATTCGTATCGCAAACGATTTTGTGCACCGGTCATCCGAGAGCTACGTGACCTGCTATACGAGACCGAAAGTCCGACGTGATTGGAAGACTCCGGACTACACACTTACAGGGTGTCCCGAAATGGATTGTCACGTCTTTCGGGAGTTGGTCGAGGAACGATAAATGAACGAAAAGTCTCAGTGGGATTTACTTGATTCGACTTGGTTGCGGGGAAAATCGCGAAATCAGGAAAATTGTTTTTTCAGCATTCCCTACAGGATTCAGGGGGTGGTGAAGCTGGTGACCTCGTAGTGGAGTCTGGAGAAGAGAGGACTTCTACCTTACTGCGCAAGGCTACTCCCGATTTAAGGGGGGTAATACCTTTGGCGAGGAAAAAATTACTGATTTTTATTTATTTTTTTTTAAGGGAAGATTTCTTCACTATTTCTTAGACTTAGAGTATGTTTTATTACTATTTTTGGCGGTTACATGGTATTTTTTGGAAAGTTAATGGAGGATTTTTCTTCCATTAACACTCATACGCAGAATATGAACCAAGAAAGAGTGAGAAATGATAAAAGCTGTTAAAATGGTACGCTCTGAAACAAAAAGATTGCATTTTTCGAACAAAAAGGTTACATTTTGCAATCATTAAAATACTTTTTTCCGTTTAAAAATGAATTTAGGTTGATAAGGTCATTAGACAATAAGGTTAGAAAGATTTATACCGAATTTCATCAGAATCGGTCGATTTGTTTTTGAGCGTGACGTTTTTGATACGTCACGCCAGTTTTTAAAATTCCGTTTAGAAGACCGTGCAATACCTTCGCCATTTTTGAATATTAATAAAAAAATATACCATGTAACAGCCAAAAGTATTAATAAAACATACCCTAAGTCTGAAAAATGGTGAAGAAATCGTTCCCTTAAAAAAAACACGCAAATCAGCAAATGTTTTTCTCGCCTAAAGGTATCTCCCCCCTAAAGAGGTTAGGCTACTGTGACGACCCGAAGGACAGGATTTTTTGAAGAAAATTAATTTTGAAGGAATAAGTAAGATGATTGAACAATCGTTTGCACATTTATTTGTTTGTACCTTAAGGAGAGATATATACCTAGATGGTCGAGGTCGAGGATTTAGAAGCTATGAACATTCGGTCGACCGTAGAAGACCTACACTATGGGCCTGGTATCGATGATTCCATGTAAGTTGACAAATTTCATGATTTATTCATTCCCAAATTTTCAAACGCGTTTTTCTCAAAACCACGTTTTTCAAATCGGTACCCAAAATTTCTCGAAAACCAATTAACCTATTGCCTTGAGGTTTTTTGTGGTTATTCTATACACCATTATCTAGTACTTGTCATAGGATTTTTTTCCGTTACTTAGTTTTTGTTTTATAGGCAAAATAATAACTAATTTTTGGCCCAAAAATCACTATTTATGTTCAAACATCCGCCATTTTGTCATAAATCGATATTTTCAAAATCGGCTATGACGAGTACTAGATTATAGTATCTAATTTAATAATCTTTTTGGTTTTTTTTTTTCAGATGATTTTTGAAGAAACGCCAGTGGGTACCGTGTACGCAAATTTTTTTAGGACGCTCCAAGGATCATACAATATCCTTGTATATTTTTGATATTTTTAAATAAAGAAAATTAAACATATTTTTGAATGTATTTACTTTTAGACAATTAAAACCCCAATCCCAAATTTCAAATAGTTTTCCTTGAAAAAATTCACAAAAATGACCTTTTTTCTGTCTCCTAGGTGTATATCTCCCCTTAACAAAGTTCTGTACCAAATTTCGGTCAAAAATATTTATAATTAAAGAAGTTATAAACAATTTCGTGAAAGATCTTTGAAGGTAAGGGGCACAGCGGTGTACTTGATTTTGGTCACCCGGTTGATCTGAAACAAAAGAAAACGCGTTTTTTTTTCTTGAAATAGATAATGTTGGCGGAGACTTGGCTGACCTTCTTCGTCATCGTGTTTCAAACATCGAAGAAAAAAAATCAATTTTTTTGCTCCACTTTTTGAGCAAAAATGACATCATTATTATTAATAAGTAATGAAAAAAAAATGTTAGGAAGAAAAACGTCGGTCAAGACTACACTACTATTACACTAAATAAGTGTACCAAATTTCAAGTCAATCCGTTTATTAGGTGTCGAGAAATCGTGTACACCGTTTTAAAACGCATGACCTGACATTTTTATTTATTAATAAACGTATTATTTATTTGAAAAGTTACGAATATTTCGACCTTTAAAGTTGTACCAGCAGTTCTATTGTTGTAGTAATAACATTACCTACAATCCGCGATTCCTGCACCATATGTTGGACATTCCTCTTCAATTTGACTTGCCTCAAGTGACGAACGAGTGATTGTTATTCTCACAGTAGCCTAACCCCTAAACATCGGTGGCTTTTTTTCCCTATGGAGAACACTGGAGGAAAAAATGTATTCAGTGTAAATTGACACCTAGGCAACTCGGAACTCGGATCGTTGCTGCGGTGCGCAAAATCGCTGGAAAACAGTGTCTGGCTGCACAGCAAGCTGTTAAGATAAGATGCAATGCTTGCAGTATTGCTAGACGCCAGCATTTCCAATAAATTTTCCATTCAGTAGGAAAAACGAAATTCTATCGTGCTTCTGTGTTTTGCGATATTTTTCAAAAACGAAACTCAAAACAAGCATACCATAAAATGAGATTTTAGTGGGCTTAAAGCTTGGGGCTCAAAAAACAGATCGATCTTCAATGTTTTTTTTTCTTATGAGAGTATTTGGATGACGATGGTGGGATTTTACACATAATTGATACAGACTCTTGCCAAATTTTGCGTTTTTTTACTGGAATATGTTGATAATCAATGAAGTTATTGTTACACTGAGAAAAGAAAATCATTTATCCAATATCATTGGTGCTATTGAATGAAATTACGTTGATTCAATTGTAAAATTTTTGGCCTAAATAAACGGATTTATTAGTTCAAACAAAACGCTATTGACTTTGATAACATGATAAGATTAAAAGTTTTTTTTTTTTCATTTAAAAGATATATTGTTAGCCGAGAGCAATATATTATTGAAATTATCTAAAAAATTATCGCAAAATAATTATATAGTTTTAAATGCATTTTCTGCAACGAACAAAAAAAGCGTTTCAATTTATAACATGAATATTGTTGATTCGCGTACACAAGAAAAATTGAATTTCTCTCGTTTAAATCAGGTAAAATTTCTATAGAGTAAATATGTTATTTTATTTTTTTCACCATATTTGATATTGATTTCCAAGTACATTATTCGTTAAAATATGAATATTTTATTCTGATTGAAAAATATTAAGCAAATGTCTGAATTGGTTAAAAAATTATGCGAAAATAGAATTTGTTCCTTGCGCATTTGGTTGAAAAAATTCAACCAAATCATGGCTGAGCGCCACCGAAATTATGGGTATGAGAAAACCCGTAGTTCTCGGAGTAACCGCTAGAAGCCGCACGCGCGCTCGTTTCTCGTAAGCGTAGCGCGAACCGAAAATCTACTTAAACGCCGGAGAAACACTAAAGAGTATTGCTTCTTGGCCTGTGGCTAAGATCAAAGTGTAGTATCTGTTCTTATCAGTTGAATATCTGATATTCTCTCCATGGATATTCCATTGGATATCTGATATTCTCTCCACTATTATCGTGGATGATTATTCTAATGTTCACTTTTTATTTAAGATTTAAAACAAATTGAAAAAGTTACGTCCCATGGCATACTCGTTTCGATGCCGTAAAGAAATAATTCATTCTATTGATTATATTTTTGTACGAAATAAAAAATGTCGTAGCAACCGCTTCATTATTTCATCCATATAGGAGGTACGGATTGTATATAGAATGATTTCAATAGAATATAACGTTATTTGAAGGATAATGTAGATATTCAGAGAACAGAAGAGCTTTTTCAAATAAAATAATACGTTATTTAAATCAATCACATTTTCCAATATTTTATAGTTTTGTAACAATCTCATATTTCGGTGGCACTCCGCAGCAGCACATTTATTTGGATCAACCAATATATTTTTTTGATTCAATTGTTTTTTTTCTCAGTGTATTGAAACAATGTCTGTGAACATCCCGAAGTCTTTGTTTCCATTCAACTTGTTGACAGTTTTGGACTCGGTCGTTTGCCACGCTAAACCACGCTGGAGCAATGGGTTAATCGATTCTAAACGTTTGGAGGTTTTGATGCTCTGGTATAGACTCTGACACGTCCGTTACCAGAGGGTTGGCCGTTTCATATCGATTAACATACAAAATATGTATTTTTTCGACTTCATGCAATTTTTCGACACTTTAATTAGGGGGGTAGAGTACTATAAAAATAACGAACACTCGTTCGTCACTTGAGACAACTGAAATTAAGGGAATGTACCAGTCAGACACTCTAAAAAAATCGATTTTTTTTGCCTTTGTCGACAGTTTATACTTTCAAGAATATAATTATAATTTATATCATTTATATCAGTACTATTTTATCTTGCAAAAATTGATAGTCAAATCTTTAAACCCGTTTTTCTCGAAATGAGATTTTTCAAATTTGCTGACATTGTAACTCAAAGAGCAATTATTCGATTGACTTGAAATTTGAACCGAGTACTCTTGAATGTATTTACTCTACAATGACGTAGGATATTTTTGATTGGACGAAAATTGACGATTTGGCATTGAAGAAAACGACCATTTTATAAGCAAGAAAACCGACTTTTTTCACAACTACGCCATTTTGTTAGATTTTGATATTTTTCGAAAATCCTCCGTCATTGTACAGGAAATACCTTCCAGTTTAACGACATTCTTTCCTTTTTCGGTTTTAGCTACCCAATCGGCCGGAATCATGTCAGCAGTGTAGAAACTTTTTTTTTGCGCCTCCGAAGGCAGCGCTTACGTCTCTTGGATCTTAATATTTTTCTATGAAAAAAATTATGTAATATAATTAAACATTTGTAATATAACATATGTAATATAAACAAAACATTTAATTGAGTACTTTTCTTCCAAAAAATTCCCGAAAATCAGGCAAATTTTCAGCGTTCACACTGGTATAGCCCCTTAATAAAAATGTATAACCAAAAGCTGGAAAAAAAACACTTTAAATAATAATGAAAATAAATAAATGAAGAAATCAAGAAGTATTTTCCGTTGCATTCCAACGATGCAAACTCCAACGTCATAAGGAAAAACGGATCGATCTAGGTAAGTTCGTGTCTTTTGTTCAACTCCGGTAGAAAATTAGCTTCGTTTATGCAGCGTGCGAAGAAGTGCACTTGCGTTCAACGGGCGTTTGCGGATACGTGTACCAGGGTTAAAGTTTCGGAATAATTTTAGAACTCCATCCGGTAGTAGCGTATGCAATGGAAGACCTCAATGTCAAGTAATGGATTTATTGAAACTTACGGGAAAGTTCCGTCCAGGGCTATTCAATTTTCTCTCTCTCTCTCTCTCTCTCTCTCTCTCTCTCTCCCACGGCTTTTCGCACTCCAGGATGCGCTAATGAGACAAAATGAATAACGAGCGACTGACACTTGATTTTTTAATTGGAAGCAGATCGGACGGGTTTTTTTTTAAATACGTAATTAGAGACACGCCTGCTGCCTCAGACCATTGCGAAAGTGCGTGACTATTTGCGCGAGAAGAGAGAAAGACGGAGAGAGAGAGAGAGAGAGAGAGAGAGAGAGAGAGAGAGAGAGAGAGAGAGAAAGAGAGAGGGAGAGGGATAGAGAAAGCTGATTCTTTGATCAAGTGGAACCTTTATTGGAGCCAGACAAGGCCGGACATTTCTACATTCATTGTGTAGCGCCAGTATAGTGTTTATTACAATGTCTCTTCAAGAGCTGTCAAAGGTTAACGAACTTCGTGTAGCCGTTCTTATACAACCGTCCGCGTAAATTGATACAACTGCACTCTCCCCCGAGAATCTCTGACTGGTACAGGAGCGGTACAAAAACGTTCTAAATTGCGAACGAGTCAGCCAGTCCTTACAGCTTGTAAAATCGAAGATTTTGTACGTCTATCAGAGACAGGCTTAACGGGCTACATCTACCTAGGTGGGTCAAAGAGTTGCATTTTCCAAAAATATTTTCATTCCATAGTATCACCTTTTAGCTATATTCCCTGAAAATTTCATTGAAATATGCTCAAAATTTGGTTATGTTTGTTGGGTCTCATCATTTCGATACGAACAAGTGCGCATGCGCATAATGATGCGCACCACGTAACTGCGCAATGAAACGAGTCGTGCGCAAAACGAATGACTCGTTTCATTGCGCAGTTGCGCGTTGCGCATCATTATGCGCACGCGCACTTGTTCGTATCAAAATAATGAGACCCAACGAACACGACCTTTAATTACCTACAGCTTCTGACAGTCGGAAACACTGTTTTCAAAGTCAGTGGACATGATATCTCGAGAACCAATAGATGGATTGTTCCAAAATTTAGAGGAGATACGATGAGCAACATTGAAAGGTCGTCGACGATCTCACTTTTATTAAATCGATTTGCATTTTTTAATAGTGACGTAAAAATGACGACCTTTCTCTTAGATTTTGTATGCTCGAGTTTCAATTCGTCGCCACATCGTTTAAAAAAATGACTTTGCAAATCGACGATCGTCATCGACTCGTATTTATTGTTGAATCGAGTAACCCGTTTGGTTTTCAGAATTCGGCTGGACCCTTTAAGGTGGAGAATGTCCACTGCTAAACGTAGCGGAAAAAATTTCATCATCTGCCAGCGGCCACGTTTTGTTGATTTTCTGTATTTTTTGGTGATTTTTTTAAAGCTCTCAATATATATACCTCAGCGTTTAAAAAAATGTGCTTTTTCACCAACCGTTTGCCAGATTTTTTCCCGGAATTTGGCCATTTTTTCAGGCCTCTCGGTAGATTTAGCCCCGTAAGAAGTTTCGATTCGAAAATTCGACAATTGACGATACGTTACCATTTGATTCAAATTTATACAGTAAATTGTTTGTCATATACTTAATGTGTCCTCTAAAACTTAAGTCGATCGTCTACGCCGTTTCTATAAATTGTACAATTAAAGTCACTTTTTAAGGGGTCTTCTCACTTTAGACGCTAAAAAAGGCTTTTTTTCATTAAAATGTTTAATAGGTTTATATTATAGATATTGACATAAAAGTTGTTACACTTAATAAATACACTTTCGAAACACATTTAAACAAATTTGTCATGTATTTATGTAACCCAAACAAACTTTAAACGCGTTTTTCTCGAAACAACGTTTTATGAACTTTTAACCACATATTCTTTACAACTATAGCTATAGCGCATATCAAGGATTTTTTTAACTTTTGATATTTACTATTTTTTTGCCAAAAGCGGTGAAAACACACGTTTTTTTCGTTTTTTCGAAAAATGTCCGCCATTTTGTTACTTTTGCGTATATCGTAAATCGTATGATACGCGCTATAGCCATTGATATACTGAATATAAAACCGTTTGATTTTGTTGTTTTGGATGATCCATCTCCGAGATTTCATGAACAGCGCAGACCTAAAATTTTATTAGAACATTTTTTTAATTGCCATTTTCGTCTATAAATAGTGACTTGAATAAATACATTTTTTTCTATGTATTTCGAAAGTGTATTTATTAAGGGTAACAACTTTCATATCTACAATACTAACGTATAAAAAAAAGTCATGAAAAAAGCCTTTTTTACCGGCTAAAGTAAGTCGACCCCTTAACATAGGGCGATTCCTACGCTCATCGCTGAATGGCACTTTTACGCACGAAATATTGTGAAAGAATGTTTCAAATGTTATGAAAAACTGTCAAATCAGTCAGCACATTATGGCAATTTCGTCTCTTTTTACATTATGACCATTAAGCATCTCACTATATTGAAAAAATTGAAAAAAAGATGCAAAAAAAATCTATACCGGAAAGAAAAACGAGTTTTTTCTTAAAATACATAATATTGGCTAGCACTTGAAAGAAATTTTTTTCGTTATCGTGTTTCAATGATCAAAAAACAAATTTGAATTTTTCCCCCGATTTTCGAGAAAAAATGACTATTATTGTTAATTTTATTGAGAATAAAAACGCCAGTCAAGAATAAACTACTATTACACTGAATAAGTGTGCGAAATTTCAAGTTGATCCGTTTATTAGGTGTGGAGAAATCGTGTATACTGTTTTGTAAAACATAGTTTCAAAAAAACGCGTTTCAAGTTTTACCCAAGGATGTCTCAAAATAACCTGACATTTTGATTTATCAATAAAACATATTGTTTATTTGAAAAGTACGAATATTATTATTTTAATATAAGGTACAAACATGGTGGTTCTGTGTGAAACGCAACATCCGATAAATGGCATAAACGGCACGATTTGACGCTATTGGACTCCTTTCTTTTGGCTTTTCTGAAAGGAAAAATGCATACCAATGATCCACAGACCATTCCGAAGCTCAAGGACGCAATTGGACGCACGATTAAGGGGCTATACCAGTGTGAACGCTGAAAATTTGGGTAATTTTCGGGAATTTTTTTGGAAGAAAAGTGTGAGGAAGAAAATATTTGACTATATTTGATCTATATTATATCATTTTTTCATAGAAAAAATATTGAGATCCAAGCGACTTATGCGCTGCCTTCGGAGGCGCCAAAAAAAAAAGTTCCTCCACTGCTGACATGATTCCAGCCGATTGAGTAGCTGAAACCGAAAAGGGAAAAAATGTTAAACTGGAAGGTATTTTCTGTACAATGACGTAGGATTTTCGAAAAATATCAAAATCTAACAAAATGGCGTAGTTATGAAAAAGCATCTGTTTTCTTGCCTATAAAATGATCGTTTTTTTCAATGCCAAATCGTCAATTTTTATCCAATTAAAAATATCTTACGTCATTGTAGAGTCAATATATTCAAGAGTACTTAGTTCAAATTTCAAGTCAATCGGATAATTGCTTTTTGAGTTACAATGTCAGCAAATTTGAAAAATCTCATTTCGAGAAAAATGCGTTTAAAGATTTAACTATCGAGTTTTGAAAGATAAAATTATTAAAGATACGGCCTTGAAACTTTTACACAATATTCTTGAGAGTATAAACTGTTTCAAAGGCAAAAAAATCGATTTTTTGAACGTGTTACACTGGTATAGCCCCTTAATGAAATTAGTCCGCCATTATGCCAAAACGTTATTGAAAATTTCGTCAAAAGACTGACCTTTTGCAAACAGGGACGAGGCGGCCATGTATCGAACATTGTGTTTCATACATAACCTCCATGTTTGAACCTTATATTAAAATAAAACTATCCGCACTTTTCAGATAAATAATACGTTTTATAAATAAGTAAAAATGTCAGGTCATTTTGAGACACCCCATAGCAGTTCTGTCGTCGTAATTATAAGTTTTAATCTGTGATTCCTGCACGATATGTTGGACCTTCCTCTTCAATTTGAGTTGCCTCAAGCGTATATCGATTTTTTTTAAATTTTTATATTTTAATTTTATTATTTTATAGCCTAACCCCTTAATTTCTGAAAATGCGAGATAGCAAAGCTTAATATTTTAAAAAAATTGCTTTAATAAGGAGTTTCGTGTCGCCTCATCTATGCTAGTTACGTTCTTCGAGATAACGTGTAGGGCTAAACGGAAATGAGGATTCCTCGTGCGCCGTATGAAACGTGTGGATGAGATAGACAACACGCACGCGCTCAATAAATTTTTCACAATCGTCGCTGGCCCGATTGTCCTCCTTCGTGCGTTACGGATCGTTAAATCGTTATCGTTCATGACAAATTGCGTGTGTGAGAATCATCGGAGCTGTATACTATTGTAAGTATACGGAGGAAGTATACTCGTCAAAAAAGGGATCCTCGGATATTTCCGGTATTACGACAACTATTTACTGTCGGTTTCCGAAAGAACACGAAAAAAATATTCGTGTTCACGAGTACGTCATCACCGCCGAGAATGCGGCACAAAACTGATTCCGAGCGTTAAAATTTCATAAAAAGTTTTTTCGATCGCTGATTTTTTTTTTGACGTTATCTTACAATACACGCGTGTAGTTCCGAGAAGAACATGCTCCCGATTAATTTGGAATTTCATGTACCCATGTATTTTGTCTCGGTGATCACGAATATGGTAGTGACAATACCTGCAAATTTGATTTTCAAGGTCAAAACCCTCAAAAAATCATTTAAAAAAAGTTTTTCCAATTTATTTTAACAAATGTCTATTTAAATTTAATAAAATATTTAAACGTTCATCTTCGACGTTTTGTCAAATTCCACTATATAATTTTCGCGGAGAATATTGAATTCTAGTTAATTCAAGGCAGTTTCCCACGAACCACCCGAGTTCAGACGCCATCTTTCGCAGCCTGTTAATTGCGGTCATTGACGCTGAAATTCCCACGGGCTTTGTAATTTTTTTAGAAAACTTAGCCAAATCAACTAGATTTTTTAAAAAGGGTTTTTTAAGAGTGTAGTAAAATGAATATTTCAAAGTTGAATTTATATAGTGGTTGTACGCGTAAAACGATCGGAATTCTTTAAGGGGACCTCTCCTAAAAATGGACGAGAAATGCCACTAATTATATGTTGAAAAATCGAAATCTATCGGATTTCGAAAATAAATCTTTCGAGCTCGTTTGACGCGTATTTCAAGTATGAAAAATGATTTTTAAACAATTTTGGTGAGTTTTTGCCATGAGAAAGAGCCTTAAGGGAGGCTACCAGGCTAGAGTCCGAGAAATTAGTGACCTCCGCGAAAGACTCTCGAGGCGCTTGGTCAGCCTGCAATCCACAAAGTTTCTCGGTTTACATGATTCAAGGAGGTTAGAGCGTTGGTCACAATCGAAGATTGATTTAAAAAAATGTATATGTGATTGTCTAAATTATATTGAGTCTTTACGAATTTTTCGACATTTTTCCACCGCAAAACCCCAACGATAAAAAATAGGTTAATGTATGTAATTTTATGTGAGGTTAGATGGGCAAGAGGTTCTCGCCACGGATAATGCAATTTTCTTGGCTATTTAGCACCAAGATAAACCATTTCTAACAGCGGATTAAAACAAGCCAAACCTTTGTAAGCATTGAGAAAAAAAACCCTACATCTTGCCTAACGTAAACCATATATATTCAATATTGAACCATCAAGGGTTGATGAAAGATTATGAATCTTGGCTGGCTAATTAAGAGCATTGCTGCCAACCTCAATGTCCGCGAAGTTGCCATATTTCGGCAACACTTAATATTAATTAATGGTAATAATAAATGATCTCTCGACATAAATATAAATAGGCATAATTATAAATAAAAAACTCACAATTTCATTCACACTTGCATGAAACCTTTACTGACGCAGTTTTTTTTCATAATAATCATCGATAACGTTATACTTTTTCAAGTTGGTAGTAACAAAAGTTTTTCTTATTTACGTAATGAAAATATAAAAATGCACAATCTTGCCCTTCAATTTTGTATTTTATGAAAAAGAAGCATCTATCCCGGGAAAAAATGGACATATATAAACATAAATAATCATGTATGATCTTGTCATAAATGATCATGAACGAAATTTGTCTCTATATAATCATATATAGTAATATACAGGGTGTTCCAGAACTCAACGTTAAGCCGACACGGGGTGACAGGATTGATTGTAACCATCATGACGAAAATCAGAAAAAAAATAAAGCAAAAAAAATTAAGCAGGGCCTTTCAAAGTAGACAAATTTTGAAAATTTTAAATTCATAGTTTAACAAATAGTCTTAATTCTAGGAAACTTGGGTTTGTTTGGATTTGTTTCACAATAACCGAAAAATGGTTACAGTTTGACCAAATTTCTAGGTTTTTCTTAAATGCCCATAATTTTCAAACTGCATGGGATAGATTTTTTTTCTGATTTTTCTCATGACGGTTACAATCAATCCTGTCACCCCGTGTCGGCTTAACGTTGAGTTCTGGTACACCCTGTATAGCCATATATGATCACATTTAATCATATATGGTTATATATACTCATATACTATTGCATATAACGATATATAATCATGTTCAGCCATACATTGATTTGCATACATACGCATAAATAAGAAATTACGAGCTTTTGAAATTACAGATTTTGTATTTTTATAAAAATTATATTGTCATGTGTCTCGCAAATTCAATATGTATATATATTAAGCAAAATATTCTTCGTATGATCTTCCATTAATGTGGTATTATATATGGAATAATATCCATGGTGATATGTGTTTTCGTTATTATATACGTTCAAATATGGTTGTTGTGGATAATTACGATTACACATATGATTGTATATAACACCAAAATAGTTTGTACATCATATATAGGTTCATATACATGGTCTCATATACAATTACATACGATTATATATGGGTTTTGGGGGGCAAATGCAATTATATATGATAATATATAGTATATGTTGTATCATATATGAGTTCATATATACAATCATATGTTCATATACGAGTTCAGAGTACCAACTTTTGAACATACCTGATCATATATGGGCAAATATGGTCCACATCTAGAAAAAAATAAATACTATACATGGTAATATATCTACATATATGATCATTCGTGACGTCATGTTAAGGCATATATAATTGTATATAATGTTATATATGAGTATAAATAATTATATTAGGGTGTCTAATTTTGACCGGAAATGAAATTGCATGACAATCAAGGATTTTTAAGGCAAGGAATGGGGATTTTTTCATGTCTCTTAGTATGACTTTCTGGCATAGAAGTATACTTAATGATTCTACAGTGAGACCGATTTTCTAAATTTTTATATTTTTATTTTGCTCTTTCAAACAGATGTGTGTTGTATGCCAATAAAAAGTATACGGAATAAACGAAAAGTCACCAAACTGTACAATTCCATATGTAGTAAAAAATGTGAGACGAACATAATTTCAAGATTGGTGTATAGAAATATATTTTGGGAACATCTCGAAACATATTACATATATTTAGGAACTTTGAGTAATATCATCTAGTCGCTTTACACGAATAACAAAGAAAAACTTTTACTTTCTTCCGTTTTTATTTTCTATCGATTCGATATTCGCGTCTCTATCGACAAGTACCACAAAGTTAGTTCATATTGAATATAGACTCAACGATAATTTGATAGGGTATAGTAATTCAGGTAGACTGGTAATTTTTCATGAAATTTCATTACTTTCTCAAGGTCGAGTGTAATTTCATGGCATTTAAGATTTTTCATGACTTTTCAGGTCGGTAGGCACCCTGATTATATATGTTTATATATGTCCATTTTTTCACGGGACGGAATAAATCTATACCTCGTATGCATTTTTTTAGGTTAATTGAAAAAAAAACTTCACCACCCGCCATTTGACTCAACTGAACTGCTCGAACCTCCTCAAGATCAAAAATCTCTGAAAAGACTCTTCAGATCCCGTCGAAACTTTGCCAAACGACGTCAAATAGATAGACGAACAGCTGTCTGCCCCTCAAATTTTCTGAATTTGAGAAAAAAAATGTAGATTGGGTTATCATAAGCCAATCTACGTTTTTTTCTCAAATTCAGAAAATTTGCGGGGCTGACAGCTATTCGTCTATCTATTTGACGTCGTTTGGCAAAGTTTCGACGGGATCTGAAGAGCCGTTTCAGAGATTTTTGGGTATCTACAATTGTTCTACCATACCGACCGCGATGAGGTGTCATTCCGTCTTAAAAAATAAGCGAGGCTCGCCAACAGGGAGACTAGAGTAAAGGAGTGGACACTCCATAGGAGATAAGCAGCGAAAGACGGCCCCAAAATCCCGAATTTTAAGTGACCGCAAGGGGCGCTGCGATCGCAATTCCCCGATGTATAGTAATACTTGTAGCTAAAGGTTCTAGGCATGCGCATTAGAGGAAAGTAGTCAAAATCGAGGTTTGCGTTTTTTTTTTGGTATTGCCTGATATTTGCAAACTTGTACTATACTAACATTTAGTTTTTTTTCTTTTCGCGAGCGTTCAGTTATATTTTTCGTTTATTATAAAACACAAAAACGATTCGTGTTTCATAGTTGACGGAGCTAATGTGCGGAACTCTGGTTATAGAAAGTGAGATAATGAGAATGAAAAATGTAAGATTGTTGCATCGCTGAAAAAAATGCACAGAGTCAGATTGAGCTTCAATGCATGACGTACTGGAGGATTTGCAATGTTTTCCATTTTTATTGTTCCAATAATGTTAAGAGCGATGCTGGAAGCGTTCACGCGTGCGATTAACAACGGCAGACAGAAGTGTTACAATGAAAAGTAATCAATATAATTTTGAATAATAAATTTAAAAATGGTTCACTGCGAATGAATTAAATAAACAATCTGTACTGTTAACAAGGCGCATTTTGCTGTACATTATGCCTGTGTAATAATAAATGACTCTCACAATAAGTAATAATAATAATCACAAATATTCTATTATACGAGCGTAATTTTTTAAATAATAAGTTATCACAATTATACCCATCGTTACTTTGTCTATGTAATAATCTTCTATCAAATTTGAAAAAGATTCACCGAACGGTTCAATAAATATTTCGTTCTCAAATTTCACACACTTAACATTGCCTCTTATAAAACATTAATAACTATACACAAAACTTATTTAAAATGTGAGTTTTTATTTATAATTTTTTTACACATCATATAATACTTTATTTTCGAGCATGGATTCAATCCACAGACAACCATGTATAAGTAGCCGACGGAAAGCTAAGCAAGAGAGTATATCTATATATAAGGGAAAGCCGATTGCAACGCCACCTACAACTCTTATTTTCCTTGATTTTGGAGCCACATCGCTAGCACACAGTGTCCACTCCTTTACTCTAGTCTCCCTGCTCGCCAAGCGAAGATTGCGCGCGTACGAAAGTCGAGTCCAAAAACTGTATATCGTAACGACCGTAAGACGGCGCTCGCATCGGCGACACTCTTGGGGCGTCGTCCGCCGCGTCGATTTCACACACGCTTACCTGCGTATATTCCACATCTAGTTATATACAATACATTTGTTTGCGTATATTCAAACGCTTGCGCGAGTTTCGCGCTACGATATATAGGCGCTACGATGCGTGTATGTATAGCAGGGACACGGGCTGCTGCATGGGTGTGTATGTAAGAAAGCCGACGACGCGGCTCGTCACGCCGCCGCAAGGAGAGCCCGAGTAGTAGTGAGCGAGACGCGCGACGCTCCAAAGTAAAAAAGTCTACGAGTAAAGAGTGGGAGAGAGAGAAAGAGTGAGAGAGAGATGGATCTCGTAGTAGTTGAAGACAGCACGTCGTCGACGATTCTTGGGAACGTTTCTCGGGCCGGCAGTGCTCGCTGTTAATCGGAAAAAATCGTGTTCGTGTTGCGTGTGTGTGTACTGTGCTCGTTCATATGATCTTGACGTACAATATCACTGCTTCTTTTTTCCATCGCTTCAGTACAGACGAAGTGTCGAATTGTGACAGGAGAAAAAAAATACAAATAAACAGTGGCAAATGACGAGGAGGGAGAAAAAAGAATCGTCCGCCGTACTGAAAACGTGAGATAAAAAAAGATTCAATGTATCTGTTTATAGTACAATAATATAACACTGAGGATTTGTGATATAACGAATTATTTTTTCATAGGATATCGCTGACGGAAAAAGGTTTATTGCGGTTGCAAAGAGTATAGCGTTAGTTTAGTGGATTGGATTTTTCGTCGTCAATCGCTTCTGGGCGGAGATATTTGATTGAATAAAGTATACGGAGAAATAATTTCTCGACCTCGTACGCCTTCTTACTGCTCCTCTCACTCGCTCTTTTCCTCGTCTTCCATCTATGCCTATACGTCCCTTTTATCTATCTTTATCTCTATCTATCCGTCTCTCTTTCAATCTTCTATCTCTTCTTCTAATCGAGCTCCTCATTCCTGTGTTCACGGGAAGAGAGCTTCTTTACTCTGAGATAGTTATTTTCACGCTCACGCTTCTCTACCCACCCCCCCCCCCCCCCAGCTCTACCTCTCGTCGACGTTAATCTCCGCGTAGGAAACATTGTCACGACACTTTCAAAGTGGTCGAAGCGCCTCAACTAAAATTGCTGGTCTGCAATGCTAAATTCTTTGCAGACAATTTTCCTTTTGGAACTCAATCGGGAATATCTTCTGAGTGTAATGCCAAGTTTACGCGGCGAGGGAATTGGAGCTTAAATCACAAATCCGAAAATCATTGTTTTTACAAATATCTCCGATACGGTTGATCCTACGATAATAATGGTCATAATCACTTTAGTAGAAAAAACACTTTACTACGATTAACATAGGGGTGCATTTTTTTGTAGGCTCAATATTTTTCGAGTTACAGTGTGACAAAGTTTTTTGGAAACGGTTCTTTGAAAATATCTCGTCGACGGTTCACCGGAAACCGAAAATAGTGATTATGAAGCGACAAACATCGCTGTAACGAGCGTGAAGCTTTAAGGGGTTAGACTTTAAGGGGGTTTTTTTTTTTTTAATTTGAAGGCATGTGTAAGACGATTGAAAAATCTTCTTGGACATTTGTTTGTATGTACATTCAAAGTTGAGTACCAAGTTTCATGGAAAAATATTAATAATTTTGAAAGTTTTAAACAATCTCGTGAAGGACCTGTGAACGTGAGGGTCCCGGTCGATGTAAAACATTTTTTTTTAAATTTATATAGACAACATTAGCTGAGACTTGACTGAGCGTTCTTAATATCGTGTTTCAATCGCTAAACTTTTTGTTTTGTTTCTCGAGAAAAAATGACATCATTGTTGTTGATAACTAACAAAAAAAAGTTGAGAATAAAAACATCAGTCAAGACTAAACTACTATTGCACTGAATAACTGTACCAAACGTCAAATCAATCTGTTAATTAGATGTCGAGAAATCGTGTACACCGTTTTGGCAAACATAGTTTCGAGAAAAACGTGTTAAAAGTTTTACTAGCAGTTCTAGCGTAATAATAAGTTCACCTTCAACCTGCGATTCCTGCACTATATGTTGAACCGTCCTCTTCAGTTAGAGTTGCCTCAAGTGACGAACGAGTGTTTGCCATGTTCACCGTAGCTTAACTGAAACCACGAATCTGAAAGTCATTTTTTTACAAATATCTCCGAACCGGTTTATCCTACGGCAATAATGGCCCTAATCACTTATAAAAAAAATCTTTACTACCTACAATCAACATATGAATGAATTTTTAAGTAGGATTAATATTTTTCGACTTTCAGTGCGACAAAAAGTTTCGGTATCGGTTTTTTGAAAATATCTCCCGAACGGTTCACCGGAAACTGAAAATAGTAATAATGAATTTTGTAGAGCACGGAATTCTCCACAAATGTTGTACCGAGCGTTTTTTTACGGCGTGGCTAATTTGAGATCTATAGCGCGACAAACATAGCCGTAACGAGCGCGAAGCTTCAGACCTATAGAACCGAACATCTCAACACCCATCACTGCTATCCTAAAAAAATCTTTACTACCTACAATCAACATATAAATGAATTTTTAAGTAGGATTAATATTTTTCGACTTTCAGTGCGACAAAAAGTTTCGGTATCGGTTTTTTGAAAATATCTCCTGAACGGTTCACCGAAAACTGAAAATAGTGATTATAAATTTTGTAGAGCACGGAATTCTCCACAAATGTTGTACCGAACGTTTTTTTACGGCGTGGCTAATTTGAGATCTATAGCGCGACAAACATAGTCGTAACGAGCGCGAAGTTTCAGACCTATAGAACCGAACATCTCAACACCCATCACTGCTATCCTAAAAAAATCTTTACTACCTATAATCAACATATAAATGAATTTTCAAGTAGGATTAATATTTTCCGACTTTCAGTGCGACAAAAAGTTTCGGTATCGGTTTTTTTTAAATATCTCCTGAACGGTTCACCGGAAACTGAAAATAGTGATAATAAATTTTGTAGAGCACGGAATTCTCCACAAATGTTGTACCGAACGTTTTTTTACGGCGTGGCTAATTTGAGATCTGTAGCGCGACAAACATAGTCATAACGAGTGCGAAGCTTCAGACCTATAGAACCGAACATCTCAACCCCCATCACTGCTATCCTAAGAACGATAGCAGTGATGGTCATGGTGATCTACCTGTAAGGACTCTCTGCCCAACGACTTTGTCCCCCCACTGATATTTGTCGCCGGGATTCTTAAGGGCCCCTACCTTAGATCCAATCGGCAAGATATTTTCCCACCAGTCAGCCGTATGCAAACTTTCCGTAGTAAAAGCACGAGAACAATGAGTGGCAGTATTAAATGCGGAAAAACTTTGATAAAGGAGAGGTTGTCGAAGGGAAAGAACATGGTGTCCGGTCACTTCTTGCTGTTACGAGTTCCTGCTAAAAGGCTTGTACCGCATAAGATAACAGAGGGAAAATCTTCGAATCCTGTATTCCTCCGAAGGGTCGTAAATGGTTAACAATCTCATAGTAAAATTTGCGTTCAATGTGCACAGAGCCGGCGAGAAAAGCTAAAAAAAAAAGCTCCCGTCAAATCGGCGAACATCGATGCACATCGTTGGGAAATTCAGCATCGTGAAGTGAACACTATACCTACTGAATGAATTTGGTATTCAAGTTTGCATCGTTGAAATGCAACGGAAATATTTTTTTTCTTCGTGATCTCACATTTCTCTTTGGCATATTTAGGATGCGAAAGTTACTACAACATTTTTTAAAATCCTTATTAAAAACGTAAAACCAAAATCTGCGAAAAAAATTCTAGATAATAATAAAAGTAAAAGGAATAAAAAAAAATTGTTGCATTCCAACGATGCAAATTTTAACACCATGAATAAATTGCGGATTCGCGAGAACGAATAAGCTCGACGAATAAAGTGAGCGTATTCGTAACGTTTCGGACACTGCGGCGGCAGGTGCAAAGTACCATAACCGCTGCATGCTCAGGCTGTATGAGCCACTATAAACGGAAATGCCAAGAGGACGCTCGTGCAAGGAGCTGATGGCGGCTACAGAATCAATTTATTCCTACATCCTGGAACATCGTGAAATCGGTCAATTTCGACTTCCGGGGCTAGTTCGACAAATTGAGGGCGATTATCGGCCAGATATCCGCACGATTAAGCCGGGATATACATTAAGACGGGAAAAAATTAAGCAATTCTGAGGGATTCTAAAAACTAAGAAACAATTATCCTACATTTATCAAACTGTAGGTATACTTTGATAGTATATTTAAGAACACAAAACAATTGTTTTTAATTCATTTACCTCCGCAATTTACACAAAAATGGCGGAGTTGCGGCAGAGCGTTACAGCAAGGTTGGCGCGAGAGTTGCGAATCGGCGTGCAGTCTAGCCTCCCGTAGACTTTGATTTGCAAAAAAATTCAAACATTTTTTCAGATAGAACATGTACAGTTTTTACTTGACAAAATTTAAAATAAAGAAAATTCAAATTTAAGAAAATGGCACGTATTTACAAAAAAATCAACATTTTACGCAAAATTTCTGTCAAATTTGGTTGAAAAATGTACTTTTTTAAAATTATAAACAATTCTCTTCAAGTAGAAAGCAGCATCAATATTTCCAAGTTTGGACTCAAGAGGCTGTATAGTTTTTGAATAATCCTGCACGCCAATTTCGAAAATGCAGTTTTGAGAAAAGCGCGTTTGAAGTTTACATAAAATTAAAATTAAGGGGCTATACCAGTGTGAACGCTGAAAATTTGGGTGATTTTCGGGATTTTTTGGGAAGAAAAGCACTCAATTAAATGTTTCAGAAAATTAAAAATATATTTGGCTATATTTGACCTATATTACGTAATTTTTTCGTAGGAAAATATTGAGATCCAAGCTATTTATGCGCTGCCTTTGGAGGCGCCAAAAAAAGTTCCTCCACTGCTGACATGATTCCGGCCGATTGAGTAGCTGAAACCGAAAAAGGAAAAAATGTCGTTAAACTGGAAGGTATTTCCTGTACAATGACGTAGGATTTTCGAAAAATATCAAAATCTAACAAAATGGCGTAGTTATGAAAAAAGTCTGTTTTCTTGCCTATAAAACGGTCGTTTTTTCAACGCCAAATCGTCAATTTTCATCCAATCCAAAATACCCTACGTCATTGTAGAGTAAATATATTCAAGAGTGCTCAGTTCAAATTTCAAGTCAATCGGATAATTGCTCTTTGAGTTACAATGTCAGCAAATTTGCAAAATCTCATTTCGAGAAAAACGCGTTTAAAGATTTAACTATCGATTTTTGCAAGATAAAATGATATTGATATAAATGTTAATGATAATGCTATTCTTGAAAGTATGAACTGTCGAAAAAGGAAAAAAATCGATTTTTAGAAAGTGTCAGACTGGTATAGCCCCTTAAATTGCACTAAGTACTTGTAGAAACTAATTACTTGAGTAATCTGTTACAAAGTAATTAAATTATCAATTACAGTAGTAATTGTAATTGTTAGTTGTTGACTTAATTACTTTTTGCCCATCTTTGGCTGCCCCTCTGCGCTCTTGCTGCTACCTCGGCGCGCGCTCCGAATCCGAGAGGTGAGGCACAGCGTTGACGGGCTGTACCGTTGAAGTTTTTCGATTTTCGCTTTGAAACTTTGGACAAATATTCTATATACAAATGGTTCTATCGTGTGAAGAGAAAAATGAAGAAATCGACTTTTGTATCGTTGTAAATGTATATCCCGCCTTAAGTTCCGTTTGCAGGGCAAATACAGAGAGAATGTCTGCATCTATGATTGCGCTGGTCGTGACGCCACAGTTTGTGTATCGAAATCTGGGGACGAGATTCCGAGACTGCAATGCTGCGATAAACAGTCTCAGGCGGGCCCTAAACCTACAATAACATTGTACAATACTTTCATTGTGCAATAATATTGAATAACACCTTGAACCCACACGATCAACTATTATCACGCAATAACTTTAACGGCCCATAAGCGTCACTGTTTTCGCGTGAGCACGACCTCCCTAGTGTATGGCGCAAAACTAATCCTATACGGTGCAATGAAAAAATTAGGTGCCATAATATTTAAACTCGCTCAAACTGTTCTTCAATCATTGCGCAATCTTCGATACTAACCCTTAACGGTAAAAAACATTGCACAATAGAGAACCCAAGTCAAGGCTTAGCGCAGATGGCGCCACGTAAATATAACGTAAACAAACGAAGCTGCCAATGCGCGCGGTTCATTTTCGCGGTGTCAGCCCCGTGCTAAAATTATACGAATGCACAACATAATGGGCAATTGCATCCAGTTGCACAACACAGATGCATTCTTCACAATTTCTTCACGACAACTGCATTATTTAAGAAAAATTCGACAATAGGCGTAGAAACACGCGCATAACCAGAGCGAATGTCACTAAATGTCATGTTCTGTTTACGTTATAATACAATATACCCTCTAGCGGGAGAAATTGGCAGTTGGGTTCCTTATTCGTTATATTGTGTAATATGATTGATCGTTCCGGGCCCGCCTAACGGGCAAGGGAATCGGTTGTGCGTTGTACGCGAGGCTGCCGCCATCTGCAGGATCATGGAGACTACATAAAGCAGCTCGAACTGTGTATTAGGAAGGTGATCACAAAATTGAGGAAGCGAAGGGTTCCCGAAACCGCCACTTCGTGGCGCTAATTCTTATCACCGATGGCTCGAAATTAATGGTGGGCACGGTCTTACATACAGAGTACGTTATTGAAGAAAGTTGGTAGTTCACTATTCGCCACAAAGACAGCACTAGTCGGCCATGCTTCTATCCCTCTATCTCTAACCCACCTTCATGTTTGTTACACGGATATTTATTATGAGTTCAAAACACTGTTAAAAGGGCCAGGAAAAGGCGTTAGGCCCGTCAGTTTCGATTAATACAGTACAAAATATATGATTCTAATCGTAATTAAACTAACTTTCTAAAGCCAAGCGAGCGTGATAAGCATATAGGCCTCCGAAGTGACTCTAGTGGCGCAGCCCTTGCGGCGAGTTTTGGCAAAACTTGGATTGGTTTTCGTCTGCTAGTGCAGTATGCCGGTCGCCATTTAAATCAGGTGTTTGCGTGAATGACAGCACTGCGTGTGATGTTTACGTTGTAAAAACAGCGTTTCACGTCATATTTGGGATTGTTGACGCGTGTTTGAGGAAGAACTTTTCCCTTCACAGTCCTTTTCTCACCAGCAACAATTTCGCGAACTTCCGATACATGATGACTATCGAAAGTTTTCTACCTATATTACAACAACCTTTATATAAATTTCTAATGCAAACGATAATTTAAACCGAAATTTTGTTGTACGGCAGAAAAAAATTTGTGTGCAGCCAATGTACACAATTTCATTAACATTCTCTTCGTCACATACCTATAGATATGCTTTTTGGGCGAAAGGAAGTCACGAGGATACATTGAAATCCGCAAGTAATGGTTATTAGTTCCATCACACTATTTTATTTTATTTACAAGCACATTCCATTCACAATGTGAGATCTACAATCGATGATGCTTGCTCAAGCCTAGCTCTTTCGTGTTTGTGCCGGTTTGACTTAACTGCCATGTGCCAATCCGAGTTTTGCCACCGGCAGCCGTTGCGCGGCGCCACCACGAAAGTTACTTCGGAGGCTTATACGAGGGTGGGGTGAAAAGTTTCCGGCCTGACCAAGAAAAACGATGTTTTAACATTTTTTTTGCTTTATTTTTCAACATAATCTCCATCAACACTGATACATTTCTCATAACGGTGTTCTAATTTAGTTATACCAGTTTTAAACGTAGATTCGTCAAGCTCCTCAAAATACTGATTTACAGCTTCGATAACTTCTTCGTTGCTCTTAAATCTTTTTCCGCCAAGCCATTTTTTGAAGTTAGGAAACAGGTAATAGTCGCTGGGGGCTAAGTCTGGAGAGTAGGGAGGATGCGGCATCAATTCAAACGTCAATTCGTGGATTTTGGACATGGCAACAATCGACGAATGCGCTGGTGCGTTATCGTGATGAAACAAAACTTTTTTCTTCGCCAAATGAGGTCGTTTAATTTGCACCTCGTGCTTCAAACGTTGCAATAACTCTGCGTAGTATTGACCAGTGATAGTCTTACCCTTTTCAAGGTAATCGATGTATATAATTCCTCTCGCATCCCAAAAAACAGTAGCCATAACCTTGTTTGCCGATAAAATTGTTTTTGCCTTCTTTGGGGTTGGTTCCCCTTTTCCAACCCACTGTTTTGACTGTTCTTTATTTTCAGGAGTGTAGTGGTGGACCCATGTCTCATCAACAGTTATGAATCGACGCAAAAATTCGTTTGGATTACGCCTATACAGCGCCAAATTGTCGGTAGAAATGGTTTTTCGAAGCAGTTTTTGGTCGAGCGTTAGCAAACGCGGCACCCACCTTCCACACAGCTTTTCCATGTTCAAATGGTTTTGCAAAATATTTCGCACACGTTCAGCTGACATCCTGCAGGTCTCAGCTATCTCATGCACTTTCAACCTACGGTCTTCCAACACTATTTTATGGATTTTTTCAATCATCTTTGAAGTTGTGACTTCAACGGGCCGTCCTGAGCGAGGCTCGTCAGAGGTGCTCACACGACCCATTTTAAATTCAGAAACTCACTGCTTAATAGTTGAATATGATGGGGAGGAGTCTCCTAGTGCTGAATCCATCTCTTCTTTTATTTGTTTTGGTGTAAAACCTTTCAAATGGAAGTATTTGACGACAGCACGTTTTTTCAATTTTTCCATTTTTACGAAAACAACGGAAGCGTCTCGCGCAATGTGCTCTCAAACGCAAACTAACGTAGCGATTGGGCTGAAACTGTACATACAAGCTCGGTACGAATGGTACTGTAGCACGCCGCTCCAAAACTAGACCTAGTGGCACCATCTCTTGGTCAGGCCGGAAACTTTTCACCCCACCCTCGTACATACGATTTTAAAGCTGTCACATTACATGTGAACTTCGACGGATTGGTTCCGTCCTCACCTCATACTCGCGTTGTTGTCGGTTCAAAGCCACTGTCTCAATTGTTTTCGTTGACCCATCATTCCCGTGTTTTTTATGCAATTTAATAAAAATACAAATGCAAAAAATGCACTGATAGTTTTTATTTTCTTACATGCATATGTTTTCATATCGAGGTAAGCAGAATGAATCCTTTCAAATTTGTTTATGCAGCCCCTTCATGCGCCGTACGGTGCACCACATCATCATTATGAAAGAATATGCTTTCAATTTATCGAACACGTACTGTGTCTAAACGCAGAAAAAACAATAGTTATCAGCGACACACGTTTTCAACCGCTCACTCCTTTGCTCGCCGTATTGAGGTTATGTATGTCCGGGTTTCGGAACCGCAGTGAGAAGTAGTAACGGCGCTGGGACCGAAATTTGTCACGCTAACTGATCCAACGGATCGCGGCTGGCAGCATTAGAGTTTCCAGACCTATATGTAAGACCGTGGGACATACGGTCCCAACCCTACGTTACTGACGTGTACCCTTCTTTCGGCCTATCCACTAAGGACTCGAATTCCCCGGTCCTTCGACAGAATTCCCTGGTCCTTCTGCATATTCGTTTTTCGGAAACCGTCGTGAAGCTCAAGACGAAACCTTGTTTTCTGCAGTGGGAAAGAAAATGCGCCACCCTCGCACACGCGGCAATGGCTGCTGCGAGATCTCGCAAGGAAAATGACCTTGACAATGAAGGCGATACGGAAATGGCTGATGCTACCACTTCCGCAGCAGCAATCGTCGATACCAAGGCAATTCCGCCACACGTTGACGAAATCGAACCCGCGCCGACGGAAAGAATCTGGCTAGGATATTATTGACATCCGTGGATTAGGCCTAATGGGGATACCACGTGAAAAAAAACGCGCCTGGAATTCTACCTCCCGGGTGGTGCGGAAAAGAGTTCTGTGATGAACAACGCAATCGCCGAGGCACCGACCATCCCACACGTCACGGCTATGCTTGTCGCGCTATAGATATCAAACTATAAAGGGGGCGATACGTTTAGGCGATCAAAATTGACGATTTTCATGATTTCTTTTAAAGGAAAGATTTCTTCACTATTTTTTAGACTTAGGGCATATTTTCTTACTACTTTTGGCTGTTACGTGACTTGTTTTGATTAATCTTAAAAATTGGCGAAGGTATGGCACGGTCTTCTAAACGGGTTGCGGCGGATGTTGTCAGGCGGCGTGACACGTAGCGTCGGCGGGATTGATCTGAAAAAAAAAACCAACGAATATTTTTCTTTCATTAGCACTCGTACGCCGAATATGAACCAAGAAATAAGTGAAAAATGTTGAAAATTGATTAAATGGTACGCTTTGAAACAAGATTGATTTTTCCGAAAAATGGCTACATTTTGCATTTTAAAAAATTCTTTTTTTCAACATTTAATGTCATGTTTGAGACAATAAGGTTAGAAAGATTTATACCACATTTCATCACAATCGGTCCATTAGTTTGTTACTTATACGTCACGCCAGTTTTGAAAATCCAGCTTAGAAGACCGTGCCATACCTCCGCCATTTTTAAAGATTAATTTAATAAGTACCATGTGACAGCCAAAAGTAGTGATAAAACATACCCTAAGTCTCAAAAATGGTGAAGAAATCTTTTCTTTAGAAAAGAAATCATGAAAAAATCAGCGAATTTTTTATTTAGGTATCTCTTCCCTCAATGCTACGAAGAAAAGTTGGGTACAACGTCTGTGGAGAACCCTAGGGTCTACAAGATTCATAATAACTATTGGGGGTACAAATAAGTCACCGCAGTGTTTTTAATAAAAAAAAATTGGGCATTTATTGTGAAGGAACGGTACTTCATGTTGTATTCAAAGTATTGTTCATCACTAGCCACTACTTTTTCCCATCTTTCTGACAGCATATGAATACCACGTCGGAAGAACGCTTCGTCTTTCGAGGCTATCCACAAATCAACCCAATTTTGCGTATCTTCATATGATGTGAAGTGCTGCACAGAGACAGGCCGTGCGTCATCGATCGAAATAAATGATAGTCAGAGGGAGCAATGTCTGGTGAATAAGGCGGGTGGGGTAAAACTTCCCAATTGAGTGTTATGAGTGACTCTTTCGCTTATGCCTGGCAAGCAGCATTTCACATGTGCAAAATCGGCGTTCAATTTTCCTCGGCTTCAGTTCACATGGAACCCAATTTCCTTGCTTTTGAATCATTCCCAACGATTTTCAACGGTGTGAAATTGCTTGTTGACTCACTCCTAATGTAACTAAGTTTTCCTTGCGTTTGGCACGAATCTCCCTCCAATAATGCTTCCAATTCCGCGTCTTCGTGGATTTTCGCCTTTCCGCTACGTTCTTTGTCTTCGACGTCGAACTCACCGTTCTTAAGGGGCTATACCAGTGTGAACGCTGAAAATTTGGGCGATTTTCGGGATTTTTTTGGAAGAAAAGTACTCAGTTAAATGTTTCGGAAAATTAAGAATATATTTGGCTACATTTGACCTATATTACATAATTTTTCATAGAAAAATATTGAGCTCCAAGCGAGTTATGCGCTGCCTTCAGAGGCGCCAAAAAAAAGTTGCTCCACTGCTGACATGATTTCGGCCGATTGAGTAGCTGAAACCGAAAAAGGAAAAAATGTCGTTAAACTGGAAGGTATTTCCTGTACAATGACGTAGGATTTTCGAAAAATATCAAAATCTAACAAAACGGCGTAGTTATGAAAAAAGTCTTTTTTGCCTATACAATGGTCGTTTTTTTCAATGCCAAATCGTCAATTTTCATCCAATCAAAAATATCCTACGTCATTGTAGCGTAAATATATTCAAGAGTACTCAGTTCAAGTTTCAAGTCAATCGGATAATTTCTCTTTGAGTTATAATGTCAGAAAATTTGAAAAATCTCATTTCGAGAAAAACGCGTTTAAAGATTTAACTATAGATTTTTTCAAGATAATATAATAGAGATACGGCCTTGAAATTGTTGCAGAATATTCTTGAAAGTATAAACTGTCGAAAAGGGCAACAAAAAAATCGACTTATTGAAAGTGTCACACTGGCCCCTTAAACTTTTGAAACGACTCACGACAACTTCTCTCATCTAAAGCAGCCTCACCATATGCTTCTACAAGCAATCGATGCGTCTCAGCTTCAGGTTCCTTCAAATTAAAGAAGTAAATCAAAAGTTCCCGCAAATGACGCTTATTCGGCTCAAAACTCGACATTTTCGCACGAAAAAAATTATGTGATTCTGATACAAAATCACTAATATTTCAAGGTTATGGTCTTGCCAGTTGTCCAACCTTACGATATGACGTTTTACATCTGACAATTTCAACCATAACCTCCTAGTGGGGCCATCTTTTGTCAAACGGCGGAGACTTATTCGTAGTCACAATATTTTCAGTGCGATGAACCGTTGAGGAGATATTTAGAAAAATACCACTTAAAGAAAAATTTAACGCATTGTAACTCGAAAAATATTAGTCGTATGAAAAATGTATCACCGTGTATATTGTAGGCAATTTTCTTTATTGCAATACTGATTATGACCATTTTCATCATGGAATCAACAATTTCGGAGATATCTGGAAAAAAACTGTTATTCAGGTTTTTCAAGATGGTCGCTGAAGCTTCACGTCCCCAGCCACGCGAACTTGGTCGTGTTCGTTGGGTCTCGTCATTTTGATACGACCAAGTGCGCATGCGCATAATGATGCGCAATGCGCAATTGCGCAATGAAACGAGTAATTCGTTTTGCGCATGACTCGTTTCATTGAGTGGTTGCGCGTTGCGCATCGTTATGCGCATGCGCACTTGTTCGTATCAAAATTATGAGACCCAACGAACACGACCAAAGAATTTCTTTACGTTCCACATTTTTTCTTTCTAGCTGGAACTACCTCCGCCGCGGTTTATTTTAGATTTATCGATTATGAAGAGGACATTATCCGTCCTACCACTCTTTCCGTCATTTAAATTTCGTCTATGAGTCCCTGTCATGCTGAACTTTTCTCCTATTTTGCATATTTCTTTTCCGTGAATCGTCGACGCTAATTTTCTCAGCACGGTTCATTTTGTCGGATACTTTCCGTACAGCAAGTGTATAGCTACTCAAAGTTTAATAAACAATTATGTTCCTCGAAGAGGGGATCTCGAACGAAATTCAGTTGTTGTATTATTCAGCTGGTCTTTTTCCCCTTGTGTCTTTGCCACACACGTGACCCTATGTGTATATCGACGTATTCCCTCGTACTATATGCGACAACCGTATAGGTATACCGAACAGTAAGTTCACAATTTTCACAATGTTTTCATACGTACAGTAGAACCTCGATTATCCGAACTCATTGGGACCGGCATCGTTCGGATCGTCGGAAATTCGTATAATCGAAAATATATCTCGGATTCCCGAGAAAATCAACTTACATCATATAAATAGTATGAAAAATTCTCTTTATTAATCCAACGACCATACATTTTTTATTTGATAGCAATTAACAATGAAGAAAGTTACAATTTTTATACCACCCCTACTTATGCAGTTGAATTACAATTGCGGCTTCAAATAATGATCCATTTTTGAAGAATAATAAATGACGATTGATAAATGGGAAAATTTTCTGGTTTGGTTCCAAACTATACCAGGGCGGCTTATCGTATATACATCCAACGTATATACGATCTCATGTATGAAGTTGCGTATGGGCAATAATGTACTTTGAAAATATCTCGAAGTGTTAGGAAACAGCTTTATTAGAGGAAAAAAGGTGGATACCTCAGGGCGATACCTTAAGGGGTTAGGCCACAGTAGCGGGTATAAAATCATGTGCGAATTTGACCATTTTTTTCGTATGAAAAAGTGATTCACTCATAAAATTAATTACACATCTATTTAGTATGAATATCAAGCTGTTAGAAATTTTTTTTTTTTTTTCGACGTACCAAATGGCCGACTACTAATATTTTCTTTTATCTTTTTTTTAGGCGCTCCGCGGCGTGACATTTAGCATCCACAATTTTTTACCTAGAACAAAAAATAAAAATTCTCGTCAATCTACATTAAAATACATAGAGAAGTACGTACGGAATTTAAAAAATATTGTTTTATTCTAAAGTTGTAGGTATTTGAATTTAAGAAATGAATTTTCAGTGAAACATTTGGTTATAAGTGCTCACAAACGGCTCATAAAATGACAAGTTTTCGATTAATCAGAAATTCCGTACGTACTTCTCTGCGAAATGCAATTAGGAGCATAACTTTCAACTTTGAAGTAAATAGAGTGAAAATTGTTGAAGTTATTTGTCACGCCAATCGAGAAAAAAGCTGTTTCGAGAAGTTCCGAGTAGTCGGCCATTTGTACATCGAAAAAAAAGATATATTTTCTAACATCTTGATATTCATACTAAATAGATGTGTAATTAATTTTATGAATCACTTTTTCATACGAAAAAAAAATTGTTAAATTCGCACATGATTTAATACCCGTTACTGTGGCCTAACCTCTTAACTGAGAACAAACGACCATCATTGAGTTCGGATACGGCGCCGATGCGTTCGGATAACCGAAAATTCGGATAATCGAGGTGCTACTGTACCTTCGTTTCGCTCGACACATTGCGTGCTCTGGAAACACGCAATCGCGCACGTGACTATCGCTTTTTAAAGTTGATCGAACCCTTCCCCTCTCTTTCACATGTACTTCACATATACATATATGCATACATAAAACCATGCATATACATAATTTGGCGCCTACATTCATAGGCCACATACGGATGCGCTCCGAATACATATCGCTCGTTTCATAAACGAGCACGTTTAGTTAATTTCGTAAAAAGACCATGGCACCTTTTTCCGCAATATGCGATTTTTTTTAAGCAAGCGAATGAAAATTCTATTCGTTAACTTTGCTCGTCTTTGGGGGTTAGGCTACTGTGGCTATCCGAAAATCAGGGTAATCTGAAAAAATTAATTTTGAAGGAATATGTTAGACGATTGGAAAATCGTTTGGATATTTAGTTGCATGTATATTAACGACGGGGTAAAGTTAATTTGGCGAAAAAAGGCATGTTTTTAAGATTTTTTTTTGGCGTAACGAATAGTGTTCGTTTATTGAAAAATTTACATATAATAAAGTAACATTTGAACAACATTCTCCTAAATTTGCATTGCAAAATATTCAAAATTGAGCGAGTGAAAATTAAACCCCGGAGGCGCCTCGAAAAAAAGTTGGTTTGCGGTGTGCACCATAACTCGCAACAGAATCATTTGAAACAAAAAAATCAAAATGCATTTGTTAAAGGAGATGTTTGTCGAGGTAATGACGGGAGGATTTTTTTTTTTCGATTTTTCGATTTTTCGTAGCACTTGGGAGCCAAAAACCCGATTTTCGCTTAAAAAATCGGCTAATTTGTTGTTGAAAAATTAGTAATTATTAAAAAAAACAAAAAAGCTCTCAACAATACCTGGTGAATTATGTGAAGAAGTACTGTGCAAAATTTCAAAGCGATTGGTCCACTAGATTTTGAGTTATCGTGCACACGGACTTCAAATATGACAAGTCTCAGAAAAACGGTTTGAAAAACGCAGAAGAGAAGAGAACGGCATGGAGCAATAGACGCTCAAATACTCATAACTTCGTCAATTTTACTCCGATCGACTTGAAATTTTAACACAATATTCTTGATATATTATGCATTCATTTAAAAAAAAATTTTAAAATGAAAATTTTTTTTTTAATACGTTACCCCGCCCTTAACAAAGTTGTGTATATAGTTACATTAAAAATAATAATTAAAGAAGTTAGAAACACTCTCGTAAAGGACCTTTGAACACGAGGTACTCAACGGTGTACTTGATTTTAGCCACCCGGTTGATCCGAAACGAAAAAAACTCATTTCTTCTTAAAAGAAATAAAATTGGCTAAGACTTGACCGAGAGTTTTTTGTAAGCGTGTTTCCATCATCGAAAAAGATTATATTTTCGTTTTTTTCGAGGAAAAATAACATTACCATTGTTAATAACTAATGAAAAAAAATGTTCTGAAGAAAAACGTCGGTCAAGACTAAACTAGTATTAAATTTTAAGTCAATCCGTTTATGGGATGTCGAGAAATCGTGTACACCGTTTTGAAAAACATAGTTTCGAGAAAAATACGTTTTAAGTTTCACTAGCAATAATAAGTTTATCTTCAATCTGCGATTCCTGCATCATATGTTGGACCTTCCTTTTCAATTTGAGTTGCCTCAAGCGACAGAGTGTTTGTCATCTCCATAGTAGCCTAACCGCTCGACTCCATGAGGCAAATGAGTATTTTTCTTATTTCATGAAAAAGAGAAACATTTTTCTGTGCTCTTTAGTTTGGCAATTATTGAAAAAGCTTTTGTTTAGCAACGATTGAAAATCCCGACGCCTAAATGGTACAGATAATAAATGGAACGTTCAAAAATAATATTCAAGCACGCTGCAACTTTGAATGAGGTAATTCCATTGTTTTAGCACCACAACGAAGTGGAAGAGTTTCATAGAGAAACTTTTGCACTGCTCGAGGTTTAATGTAGTCGTGATACTTTAATTATTCAAAATCAATATTCAAGGGGTTAGGCTACTGTGAAACTTAAAAGAAATCGTTCGTCGCTTGAGGCGACTCAAATTCAAAAGGAGGGTCCAACATATGGTGCAGGAATTGCAGATTAAAGGTAAAGTTATGATTACAACGATAGAACTGCTTGTAAAACTTCAAACGCTTTTTTCATGAAACGACGTTTTTATCAACGGTGTACACGATTTCTCGACATCTAATGAACGGATTGACTTGAAATTTGGTACACTTGTTCACTGTAATGGCAGTTTAGGCTTCACCGACGTTTTTCTTCCCAACATTTTTTTTTCATTACTTATTACCAACAATGATGTCACTTGTCGACGAAATATGGAAATTTTTTCTGTTGCTGGTTCGAACACGATTGCAGAGAAAAGCTCGGTCAAATTTTAGCCAATATTATCCATTTTAAGAAAAGGACCCGATTTTTCGTTTCGTATCAACCGAGTGGCCAAAATCAAGTACACCGGTGGGTCTCTCACGTTCAAAGGTCTGTCACGAGATTGTTTATAATTTCTTCAATTGTTAATATGTTCTTATGAAAATTGGTACACAATTTTGTCAACGTACATACAAATAAATGTCCAGACGATTTTTCAATTATTTTACTTATTCCTCCAAAATTAATTTTATTTAACAATCGTGATTTTCGGGCTGTCACAGTAGCCTAATCCCTTGAGTCAGTGCACAATGCAAGTATTCTTTATAAGTTTCTCGTTGGACGAGAAAAAGACCGATCTCCGTCCGTGACGATAAGCATAATGACATCACCGTAGCCATTTACGATGTGCCGATCTGTGACTCGATCCACGAAGCTATTTTCTACGCATTGTTACGTTATAATGGGGAATATGTGCGCAGCGAACACTTTTAAGGGGCTATACCAGTGTGACACTTTCAAAAAATCGATTTTTTTGCCTTTTTCGACAGTTGATACTTTCAAGAATATCCTGTAAAATTTTCAAGGCCGTATCTCTATCATTTTATCTTGCAAAAATCGATAGTTAAGGATGGTCCCGGTGGTCTAGAGCTCGAAAGTCTTAGGTATATTGCGGCATTTTTTTTTATTATAAAAATAAAGTAAAACCATATTTCAACTTTTCAGGCTTACTATTAGGTTCATTGTGAATACAAAAAAAATTATTTTGAAATTTAAAAAAATGTATTATTTTTAAAATGCCACTGAATTTGACCCTCCGGAAAAATTGGACCTCGACGATGTTGGTCGTTTTGGCTCTTCTAATCATTTGAAAAATAAAAACCAAAAAGATTATCAATCAGTACGATTGCAGTTATGGCCGGGACTAAAAGAAAATTGAAAATTGACAAAATGACGCGCTTTTGAAAGTGAAGTTCTAAAAATCAAGGTTTTTTTACCAGTTATTTCATTTAAAAAATACGAAATTATTGGAATAGAAAAATGATTCTAGTCTCGGCCATAGCCATTCATGTTGTGAATAAAATATCCAAATTTCAGTTGATTCGGTTGAATAGTTTTTTTTTTCTTTAACATCATGCCGAAAAAACTAGTTTTGAGATAAATGAGTTTAAAGTTTCAGGTACACATATCTCTTTACCTGCTCTCTACCTGCTAAATCAGCTGTAGAAACAAGAATATTGTGAATATCCTTACGAAAATTTCACAGTATATTCTCGATATACTATACTTTCGAAATATCAACAACAAAAAATCGATTTTTTGAAAATTCTAGACCACCGGGACCCCTTAAATCTTTAAACGCATTTTTCTGGAAATGAGATGTTTCAAATTTGCTGACATTGTAACTTAAAGAGCAATTATCCGATTGACTTGAAATTTGAACTGAGTACTCTTCAATATATTTACTCTACAATGACGTAGGATATTTTTGGTTGGATGAAAATTGACGATTTGGCATTGAAAAAAACGATCATTTTATAGACAAGAAAACAGACTTTTTTTCATAACTACGCCATTTTGTTAGATTTTTATATTTTCCGAAAATCCTACGTCGTTGTACAGGAAATACCTTCCAGTTTAACGACATTTTTTCCTTTTTCGGTTTCAGCTACTCAATCGGCCGGAATCAAGTCAGCAGTGGAGGAACTTTTTTTTTGGCGCCTCCGAAGGCAGCGCATAAGTCGCTTGGATCTCAATATATATGTCTATGAAAAAATTAAGTAATATAGGTCAAATATAGCCAAATATATTCTCGATTTTCCGAAACATTTAATTGAGTACTTTTCTTCCAAAAAATTCCCGAAAATGACCCAAATTTTCAGCGTTCATACTGGCCCCAATTACCCCTTAACGTGCCTCAAAAATATCAATGGGGCCAATTTTCGAAAATTCGAAATTGTAGCCATCCATGCGCAATAAGAAATTCAATGTTTTCCGAATACTTTTACTCGCAATAAATTACGGATATCTAACTTCTCGGCTTTTATTTTTTTCCCCATTCTTCTGTTATCGGTGCTCGCATGAAAAACACGATTCGAATCGTTGCTGGTCTCATTGCGCAACTATGCGTATTTCTGATGGTACTGAAATTTGCATCCTTGGAACACAATGAAAGTTCAGTAGCTTGAACTTTTTATTGGCAATTTGGACTATGAGAAAAACTCAAATGTTTTTTTGGGTCCTCATAAGAAATCTGAAGCACAAATTTGTTGCATAAGATTTTGGATAATAAAGATACGGAATAACATTTTTTCGAAAATGTTTCGTTGCGTTTCAACGATGCAAACTTCAACTTCGTTATTTCTGACTCATCCAAGGTGCATACGAAGCTCGCAGTAACGCCAATGGCATTGGCGAGTCAGTAAAGGGAGAAATATCGAGGGGCTCTAGTTTTCGCTATCCAAGAAAATACGAACTGATGACAAGTTCCAATACCCAGCTACAATAGCGAACGTATAAAGAAACATTGAATTTATGGAGGTCGGAGCGTTAGCCACATTCCAAGGTTAAATGTAATTTAAAAAAAATACATGTCATTGTTCACACTATACCGAGTCTTTACGAATTTTTTGGACTTTTTTCACCACCAAACGCTAGAGATAAAAAATAGTTTAACGTATGTAATTTAACGTGCGGTTAGATAGGCAAGACTTTTACACTAAAGGTTATGTAATTTTTATTGTTATTTAGCACCAAGATAAACCATTTCTAACAACGGATTAACGCAAACTGAGCCTTTGTGAACATTTAGAAAAAAAATCCTTATCTTGCCCATCGTAAACCATGGGCCAATAATCTCGTGACGTAAATATGAATAGGCATAATTATAAATTACTCAAAATTTCATTGTAAATTGTATAAAACATTCGTTGTCGTAGTTTTTTCATAATAATCATCGATAATGTTATGCTCTTTCAAGTTGATAGTAACACAAAAGTTTTTCTACTTTACGTAATCAAAATGTTAAAATGCATAATTTTGCCCTTTAACTATATATTTTAAAAAATTAGCATATACAGAATAAATCTGTACCTCGTATGCATTTTTTTGAGGTTCATTGAAAACAAATATGAATAAACCCTTTTTCGACTCAAATGAATCGCTTCAACCTCCTTAAGGGGCACCACTAACGTGACTGCCCAAAAAGATGATTTTCGGCAATTTAATGTAAGAAAAGTATGGCATCGAATGTTTTGAAATTTTGAGGATATATTTGTGTATAAATTACGTATATGCAGTGATTTTTTTGTATGAAAATATTCAATTTTCAGCGAATTGTGCACCGTCTCCCGAGTCTCAAAAAAGAAAGTTCTCTCATTGCTGGAGTGATTGCGGCCTTCAGAGTGCCCGAAATAAAAAAAAAAATAAAGTCTGCTAAACTAGAAGGTACACAATCCTTCCTGGACGATGACGCAGGATTGTGAAAATTAAAAACCAACAAGATGGCGCAGTTTTGAAAAAAAAAATCAAATTACACTAAAAAATCTGATTGTTTTTTGCATGGCAAATTAACATTTTTTATCCAATCGAAAATCTGGATGCTCATTGTATCGAGAAACAAATACTAAATACGCTAAACTAAGATTCAAGTCGATCGGATGATTTGTATTCGAGTTAGAACTGCAGCAAATTTGAAAAATGTCATTTTGAGAAAAACGCGTCGAAAGATAAAATATCGATATCATTGTTATAAATCGATAAAAGTAAACGGTATAGTACATTGTCAAAGTGTCAAAGTGACACGTAGGATTTACAAAGTGTCAAAGTATAGCGTCAAAGTGACACGTAGGATTAGGGCACGTTGTCCTAAAGTCAAAGTATCAAAGTATACTTGAAGGCATAGACTATCGAAAAATAGACAAAAAAATCGATTTTTTGAAAGTGTCACACTAGTGGTGCCCCTGAAATCGATGAAAAATATGTTCGGCGGTTAAAAATTTCGTTCCCAAGTGTTCTTTCTGACAAACGACAGTCCGAGCGAACGACGAGACGCTGTTCGTCTTTCAATAGAGCGGAAAGTGTTTATACTTCCTTTTATACGATAACAATGGTCGCGGAGATAAGATCGAAACAGACTTTCAGCCTACATCACTCTAGCGCCCGGACACTACACGCGCTCATCTTTCACTTTGCTTAAGGGTTAGGCCACAGTAACGGGTATAAAATCATGTGTGAATTTAACAATTTTTTTTCGTATGAAAAAGTGATTCACTCGTCAAATTAATTACACATGTATTTAGTATTAACATCAAGCTGTTGGAAAAAATATTTTTTTTTTCGATGTACAAAATGGCCGACTAGTAATATTTTCTTTTGTTATCTTTTTTTAGGCAATCGCAGCGTGACATTTAGCATCCACAATTTTTTACTGAGAACAAAAACGAAAATTCTCGTCAAACTACATTAGAATACCTAGAGAAATACGTACGGAATTTAAAAAAATATTGTTTTATTAAAAAATCGAGGGTATTTGAACTTGAATTTGAATTGAACTTGAGTTTTCAGTGAAGAATCAAGTTCACTTTTTATTTCGTATAAAACTGCTCATAAAATGAAAATTTTTCCATTAATCAGAAATTCCGTACGTACTTCTCTGCGAAATGCAATTAGGAACATAATTGTTAAATTTGAAGTAAATCGAGTGAAAATTGTTGAAGTTATTTGTCACGGCAATTTGAAAAAGCTGTTTCGAGAAAAACGCATTTAAAGCTTTAGGTTCTCTATGGCCGTGCCAGAGGTGGGCTTACGTTATACGCTCAAAGTCGGTGAAAAAAAATGTCTTGCTATAAATCGAATAGTAACTTATTCTTATGATGATAAAGCACCGTTTTAGCGAGAAAAAAAATCGATTTTTCGAAAATTCTACTGTGGCCTTACCCCTTAAAATGATGACAAAATCGTCGAGAGTCATTGTGCGCTCAATCTGTTTGGTGAAACGGATCCCCGGGCGTTGAAACGAGATACGATCGAACAGTAGTATTAAATTTGTCCCTTCATTTGTTAAAGAAGCACGTCTCGCGATTCTTCGCAATGCTCGTTGCTGCTCATTTATAACACAGCCCACCCGCGTTCATTGGCGTAGTCGGCATTCTTTCTAGGGAGGGGGGGGATCTTTTTTTTAAATAAAATCCACATAATATGTGATAACGTTTATGCGAGGAAAAAATAGTTGATTTCCATGATTTTCTAAATAAAAAGAAAAATTTCTTCACCATTGTTGAGACATAGGGTATGTTTTATTACTACTTTTGACTGTTACATGGTATTTAAAAAATTATTCTTTAAAAGGGGCAGTGGTATGCCACGGTCTTCTAAACAGGTTGCGGCGGATGTTGTCAGACGGCGGGATTGAGCTGAAAAAAATCAGCGAAGATTTTTCTTCTTCGTTAACACTCATACGCAGAATATGAACCAAGAAAAAGTGAGAAATTTTGAAAATCGATTAAAAGGGGCGCATTGAAACAAATAAATTGAACTTTCTGAAAAAAATGGCTACATTTTGCAAAAAAAAATACTTTTTTTTAGTTTCGAAAATATTGGGGGTCATGTTTTAGACAATAAGATTAGAAAGAACGAAATTTCATCGTAAACGGTAGATTATTTTATTTTTAGCTATACGTCACGCCAGTTTTGAAAATGCAGTTAGAAGACCGTGCCGTACGTCCGTCATTTTCAAAGATTATTTTTCACTTTCCAAAAAAATCACCAGATAATTGTTAATAACAAATGAACTATGCAATATAACAAAAAAATCCTACGTACTTCCATAGACAATGTATTTTTCAAGATATATTCAACATTTCAAGTGAATCGGTTGAAAATTGTCTGAGTTATGTTTCCGGCCAACTTAAACAATGCAGTTTTGAGATAAACGCTGCACAGCTGTCATTTTGAAATTAATCGCTTCAAAAAAATTATTGTATACAGTCACTAATATGTATGGTAAACACGCTTTTTTGTAATCTCGATTTATTTTGTAGTTTTTTTTTAAAGTCCCCAAAAAGCTTATTTTTTCGGCCTCTAGAGTGGCCTAACGCCTTAATCATACGTCCATGTTAACATTAATATCAAACCTACCTATACTAATATTATAGCAATACCTTAAAAAATAATCAACTAACTTTTCATCATTCTTTGAGGCTACCAGTGTTTAAACTTTACTTTCAGCAGGTATCCAATCTAATAAGTCTTTATTTTTATTTTTTTCTGCAAATTGGCAAAGCACTTTTTCATTTGCATTTTTTTAACAATGTCATTCTCTATGTTCAGCAGTGACATATGAGAGAATCGTTTCCGAAGCATTGTGCTTCTAAGCCACGTTGTTTAATATGCTTTTTTTTAATTGCCAGCATTTATTCCATCATTTTTAAATGAAAGTATGTTTTTCATGACCATCGCTTCAGTTTGTACTGCTGACGTATCAATTATTGAGCTTTTTAAATATAATGATTGATGACATTCTCTCCGTTCTTCATATTCAACTTAAAAAGTACATCAACTGCATGAGCCAACGATAGTTTCTCAAATCGGCGTTTTAGATTGACTATGATATCATCTATTACTTGATAGTAAATTTTAATCCTCCGCTATTTTTCTGATTGTATATCAACCGACAAATCTACTGTGTTGATTTTGCCCATAGTTAACTTAACTATGAAATTTGGATATCTATTTAATGGGTACTAACACTTTAGGGGCGCGAAATCAAGGGTTATTTTCTCCAATTTATTTAAGAAAAACGAAGCAGTATTTTTAAAATCAGTTTGCAATACGTATTTATATAAGTCTTGAAGAACAATGATTTTTTTTCTTAATTATTCAAAAACAAAATGGCGGCGCAGTGGCTGATGAAAGGAAACTTTTTTTTTTGAATGACCTCCGTGGGCGGAAATCTACAGGCCGCAATTTTCAATCTAGAACAAAAAACAAAAAAGATTTTGCAAAACGATGTCAAAGTCTAATGAAGTACGTAGGATATTTTATAAATGTTGATTTTTACCAAAATGGCGTCGATGTGAAGGAAATTTTTTTTTTTTATGAAAAAATCGGCCATACAATCGTTAAATTTCAATTCATCGAAAAAAAACCCCTACGTACTTCACTACAAAATGTTATTAGGAAGCTACAGTTAAAGTTTGGAGTCGATCGTTTGAAAATTGAAGGCGCTAGTTTTCCGTCTGACTCGAAAAACATGGTTTATAGAAAAACACGTTTACACGCTAAGTTTCGTTTTAGAAAAACTCACACGGTAAGTTTCGTGTGTTCTAACGCACTTTCCGGCGTCCGTTGTCATTGTAGTTGTGAAATTCGAATAGTGACGACATCTAGTGACTGAATTTAGAAAGTTAAGGTAGTTCCGTAGGTACACGTATGAGCGAAAAGTTTCGGTCGAAGCATCCGAGGCCTCCGAAGTAACTTTCGCGGTGGCGCCGCGCAACGGCTGCCGGTGGCAAAACTTGGATTGGCGCATGGCGGTTAAGTAAAACCAGCACAAACACGAAAGAGCTAGGCTTGAGCAAGCATCATCGATTGTAGATCTCACATTATAAATGGAATGAGCTTGTAAATAAAATAAAATAGTGTGATGGAATTAATAACGATTACTTGCGGATTTCAATGTAACCTCATGACTTCCGTTCGCCCTAAAAGCATATCTATAGGTATGGGACGAAGAGAGTGTTAATGAAATTGCGTACATTGGCTGCACACAAATTTTTTTCTGCCGTACAACAAAATTTCGATTTCAATTATTGTTTGCATCGGAAATTTATATAAAGGATGTTGTAATATCGACGGAAACTTTCGATTGTCATCATGTATCGGAAGTTCGCGAAATTGTTGCTGGTGAGAAATGGACTGTGATGGGAAAAGTTCTTCCTCAAACATGCTTCAACAATCCCAACTATGACGTGAAACGCTGTTTTTACAATGTAAACATCACACGCGGTGCTGTCATTCGCGCAAACACCTGATTTCAATGGCGACCGGCATACTGCACTAGCGGACGAAAACCAACCCAAATTTTGCCAAAACTCGCCGCAAGGGCTGCGCCACTAGAGTGACTTCGGAGGCCTATAGTAACATCCAATGCCTATACGATGCTGTTGGTTGTAAATTTTTGACAGAGCTTGTGCCCTCTATATGTCCCACACATTCGCACCTCATGCATAGATAGGTCTCATACTCGTATAGAGAGCGGCGCTGTAAGCCGTGACAACAGCGCGATTTTCCTGCAGTCATAGCGTTGAGCTTCCTACGATCCGTCTTGCACGAAACATTTTACATAAATAAAAAAAGCATGAAAATGTCAACCCAAATGCGATACAAAGGGAAGTTTACGAGAAAAAAGGCGCTTGCTAATGCATGTGTCAAGCAAATGCGGCTAAACGCGATGAGAATAACCATAACCTCAACGATAAGCAACAAAAATTTGCTGTCGAAGGACGTCGAATCGTGGATTTACAACATCTTGCCGACAGTTTAAATTGTATTCGCTGTAACAAAGACAAATACATGCATAAATACATGCACAAATTGAACAAATTAAATTTTTTTGCAGAATAAACTTATTTCACATCCGTCTCAGAAGTACTAGAACTCAGGGGAAAAAAAACACGCTACGAGTTCCCAGACCACGCGCCGATCAGCTGGCTGCAGCGTACACTGTTGCCATTCCGTTACAGATGGTTGGGCCCGAGTTCGGTGTGGAATAAAATTACCACTTTTCATAAGTCGATATCTCCGAAACTAAGCGGTCAAAGTTTGTCATTTTTAAAAAATCAATCCCACAATAGTACCGCGTACACGTGTGTTTTTATTTTGAAATTCTAAGATCCGTTTAGAACCTATATCGAGAAATGCGAGCAAACTCCTGTCGGTTTACGTGTCAGGTATAGGGATCGCTTACAAAAATACCCATATTCAATTGCAATTATATCACGAACTAAACGGTGAATCGAATTTAATTTTTGGGCATCAGTCCATGAAGGTCATATCTACACCATACTCAGATTTCAGCCAATTCCTAAGATTTGACCAAAACTACAGAACTATCTTAATAAGTACCGACAGTCGATAATAAGGATTTGCCGCCCTACTGACCTCTAAATTTAAAAAGCGAGCATTCGAAGGTCGCTCTCAAATTACCTGCAAATCAGCACCATGAACTCGCTCGGTAAATCGAATTTTTGGACCGACATAAAACCTTTTGTGTATAATTTTTCGATAGTTAAGGGAACTTGTAAGCCAATAAACAAATGAAACAAAAAAATCACAAGTCCTTATTGCCCTTTAATTCACGAAACGAAATAGCTACTTTGTAAACAAGTTGCGAAATTACGACGCAGTTTTTCAACTTTCCTTAAACTATTTATTTCTGCTTGCTTGGGTGAAACAAATGAAATTAACAAATGATTTAAATTTAATTATTTCGGATCGATTTTCTCCTGGGAGGGGCTGTGCTCACCGCTGTCCCCTCCTGGCTACGCCAATGCTCGTGTTACTGTCGAGTGCGCGTACAATAGTAATAATGAGATTTATGCGATGCGTTCATTGTCATAACGCCGACTGGTGTAGCAATATGAGAGCCGATGACAGAAATATCTTATGCTGACGCACATTCTTTCTCGCTGAAAAAAATTATAGGGGAGCGTTGGATAATGGCAAACGCTTAAAGAAATCCTTCAATAACATTTAAAACATTAGTGCCGTGAAAAAATGGACATATATAAACATATATAATTATTTATACTCATATATAACATTATATACAATTATATATGCCTTAAGACGGAATGACACCTCATCGCGGTCGGTATAGTAGAACAATTATAGATACCCAAAAATCTCTGAAACGGCTCTTCAGATCCCGTCGATACTTTGCCGAACGACGTCAAATAGATAGACGAACAGCTGTCTGCCCCTCAAATTCAAAAAATCTAAGTACAGACAGCTGTTCGTCTATCTATTTGACGTCGTTTGGCCAAGTTTCGGCGGGATCTGAAGAGCCGTTTCAGAGGTTTTTGGCTATTTATAATTGTCCTACCATACCGACCGCGATGAGGTGTCATTCCGTCTTAACATGACATCATGAATGATCATATATTTAGATATATTACCATGTATAGTATTTATTTTTTCTAGGTGTGGACCATACATGCCCATATATGATCATGTATGTTCAAAAGTTGGTACTCTGAACTCGTATATGAACATATGGTTGTATGTATGAACTCATATATGATACAACATGTACTATATATTATCATATATAATTGCATTTGCCCCCCCAAAACCCATATATAAGCGTATATAATTGTATATGAGACCATGTATATGAACCTGTATATGATGTACAAACTATTTTGGTGTCATATATAATTATATATGTAATCGTAATTTTCCGCAACAACCATATTTGAACGTATATAATAACGAAAACGTATATAACCATGGATATTATTCCGTATATAATACCACTACAGACTATTTTGATATCGTATAGGATCATGTATACTGCGTGTCATTTTTCATATAATACTATCCTATAAGCAGCAAAATCAGCATGTGATGCTGATAATATTTTATTGTTTTATTATAAACGTACTAAATTGGTGATTTAAATAATTGTCAATATAATTTATATCAATACAATATAATTTATGTCACAAATTCTAATTTTTTTTTCGGTATTATTTTTTTACCAGCATAATATCATAAATAGGTCAACACACATTGTACTCCTTCATATAATCATATTTTACACTTGTATTATGAAAAAAAGTATTTGTACTTTTGTATCTGTATACCCGGGAAAAAATGGACATATGTTAACATAAATAATCATGTATGATCTTGTCATAAATGATCATGAACGAAATTTGTCTCTATATAATCATATATAGTAATATATAGTCATATATGATCACATGTAATCATATATGATTATATGTACTCAAATACTATTGCATATGCAATAGTATATGAGTATATATAATCGTATATGATTACATGTGATCATTTATGACAAGATCATACATGGTTATTTATGTTTATATATGTCCATTTTTTCCCGAGGTATGAATCAGTCTCTTTTTATTAATTATTAAACTTTGGTCATTACCTTACAAGATCAACATTATTAATTGTTTGTAATTAATCAACGAACATTAATATTTAAAAAAAAACTCCCTACTGTCCGAAATTACCCCAATGCCATCCGGGTAAATACCTGCTTCTTCTTCTTGTATCTCATTTAAAACTGGCTTCTTACCACACTTCGAATCAGTAATATCTTCTACATATTTCCCAACTTTATTGAACAGCGTTGCTCTCGGAATATCATTTTTTTAACGGCTTGTTTAATACTTATATCTTTGTTTTTTATCTTCCTCGCAGTAATTTTTACAGTTCCGAGAGTTTATTTTTTCTCAGTCTTTCTTTTATATTTTCAAGGCATTTGAAATACAATAAAATCTTATTAAGTTTACGTTCAGTCGAAGGACTAAAGATCTAGGAGTAATTGCGGACGTCCGGGATTACCCCACGCCGTATGTCCGCAATAGACCCAAACTGACTTCGACAATGAAAAAAATTAAAACTCATAGGTTAGGTTTATTTGTATAATTTCTTGTTTTATGATTTTACTGCTATATATAATCACTGTTTATAGCCAAAGAAAGTATTTCGCTAGTACACAGTACACATACATCTACGTAAACACAACATTCAAAATCGAGAAAAATTGTAACAAATATCACTAAAATGTTAAGAAGGGCGCTCAAGGTCTTTGCGGGACAGGCGGCAAGAGGGGAACGCATATGCTTAAGCATTCGATAGTTCGTATCTGGGCTCAGTGATACCAGTTACGGAGAACGAAATTGCGCGTTTGCTTCAGTTCTCAGTAAGTTCTCAGTAACTGGTATTCCTGAGCTCAGATACGAACGCCACCATCGTGAGCGCGTAGTTGTCAAACATCCATCGCGAATTCCGTTTTTTTGTTCGGCGAAAATGAAAAGATGGAAGGGAAAAAACAAACCGAAAAACAGTACAATCGACGGTTGGAGCAAGTACAACCTGGAATGCGGGAGAAAAAAGTAGTTTAGCCGAAAAATGAATGCGCAGTCGAGGGACGACGCGTAATTGATTTGAAGGTTTTGTCGAAACACATGCACTGAAACTTCTGTAAAGAATGATTCAAAATATTTAAATACTCTTTATGAAACCGCGGTAAGAAATTTATAGCAAGGAAGCAATAGTTTGTGCGTTTCAAATTTTGGCGCCAATTCAAAATGGCCGACTTGGCAGCAGCGTTGCCACGTGCCGTAGGGCGCTTTATCGTTTTACGCGAATCAGCTGAAATTTCCTGTTTTACTTCACGAATATCTCGATAACGAGACAGACCAAACGCTGTACTCTTCGTTGAAATTATTCATAATAATCTCCAGACTTTTACAGCCTATTTCCATTCAATTCTTACTATTTTTATTATGTTGCGACAGTCGTATTAGAGTTCTCATGAAGCTTTCGCTATGTCGCCTGTGTATAAGAGCCTAACTTCAATCATTAATTACTCAACAATTACGCAGACGAAGTACTTGAAATTTTACACGGAGTCGTAACACCTGTTCGCAAATATCCTTAATAAATTTCAGCAAATTTATTAAGGATATAAGTAGTATCTTTTCTTATCAGTTGAATATTTAATATTCACTCCATGGATATTCCATTGGATATCTGATATTCTCTCCACTTTTATCGTGGATGATCATTCTAATGCTCACTTTTTATTTAAGATTTAAAACAAATTGAAGAACTTACGTCCCATGGCATATTCGTTTCGATGCAGTAAAGAAACAATTAATTCTATTGATTATATTTTTGTACGAAATAAAAAAATGTTCTAGCAACTGCTTAATTATTTCATCCGTACATCTACGGATTGTATATAAAATGATTTCCATAGAATATAATTTTATTTGAAGGATTATGTAGATATTCAGAGAACAGAAGAGCTTTTTAAAATAAAATAATACGTTATTTAAATCAATGACATTTTCCAATATTTCATAGTATTGTAACAATCTCATATATCGGTGGCACTCCGCAGCAGCACATTTATTTGGATCAACCAATATATTTCTTTGACTCAATTGATGTTTTTTCTCAGTGTACCAAGTACCAAGATGTCGGAAATTACCCAGCGCCCGTATTTACCCCACTCTCCGCTACACCCGCGCACAAACTGGCGATTAATTTCCAAATTTTCGACATTTCAGTGTCGAGGTTGCGAGGATCGGCAACAATGGAATAGCAGCAGCAAGTTCGCCCAGTCAACAAAAAAGCGATATGAGATTGGACGGGAGAGAAACAAGAATCGTGTGCCACCGGCCACACGTGAATGGTTCCTAACGTCGATGCGATATGCACGACACGACTCCTCGCGAGACATGCAATAAAAAAAAAGAAGTGAACAATAATTTGTGAAGCGACGCGACAATCGAGAAAAGAGCTTTAATCTGTATGCACGCGCGAGGCAGAGAATCGCTCTTTATTCAGACGAAACGATAATCACAGAAGCCTTTTTAACCTCTTACCAATCTGTCGCAGCGGTGGCCTTGTATAGAAGTATAAATATACTCGCTAAAGATTTCGCGCGTATTATTGCCGAGAAAAAGAAAATATTGCGCTAAAAGTTAAAACGAGACTGATATTCCCGCGTGCCGCAGCCGGAACGAAAAACAAACAGAAAATACCTATTTTACACCACCATTTTTTACCAACCAAATCGCCAGTATTTTCTTACCGTGCGAAAGACCAGCTCTCATAAACCTAACCTATACGTGCTTCATTCTGAAATTCAGTACGCGACCAGATTAAATCGACGATTTCGCATTTTCGCGATAACGTTTCTTATCTGCGGTACGAAGAATACAAGCTGGAGTGAAAAAAGGAAAATAGATAAATGTATACACATGCGTATGTAGAAAGTACGTGCACCTTTATCGTATGAAAAAAGAAAGAGAAACGACGAATGGAAGAGTGTGACGATAAATGTTGCTGTTCTCCGGTACTCGTTGTCACGCATTCTCCGCTCGTTGTGTTGATTTTCCAAAGGGATATACGCGTAGCGAGGCACAGTATCGCACGACCGCGGTGAAGTCAGTGTCATGCGGAGATCTCGAGCGTGAGCTCACACTGCGTCTCGAACGAGGCGCTGCGCGTTCGCATTGACTTCGGCTCTTCTTCGTGCGGATGGTAGAAGCGAACAGAGACCGACAGGCGAAAGATAAGAGAAAATAATAGAGTAAACAGCATGGAAGGCTCGTCGGCTGTACCGCATCTCGAACAAGCCGCTTCCGCCGCTTGCTCGATGGCGACCAATTTTTTGGCACCCGTCAAAACTGAACGACAGATTTACGAGAATTCAATGCTCGAAGACGATCCCAACGCGAATTCCTTCGTGATAAGGACACCGACCGAGGATCGAACCGTACCGAGATGGGGACCCAATCACAAGGGGGCACAGGAACTCGCGAATCTCTATAGCACCGGTGAGTTGAGCGGAAATAACAAGTGAAGCGAAATACGCATCTGAAGGAAGTCTGAAAATGATCTCACATTTTTAATTGCGCGCCATTTTTTTTGTGCCGAACGTAGAGTACTAATCTTTGACAAGTGGCGTCAGGAAGTATTGACGTTTAGTCGCGGAGAATTACACGATCGAGCAACGCATAGAAATTGTTATTTGCTGCATTGTTGCTGCATTGTTATTGCAAACGAAGTTTCATGGTCGTGGAATCTCGCGACGGGGTGATGTGAATTGGCCACCATGGTCGTGCGATTTGACGCCATTGCATTTTTGGGGTTTTAGGGGTCGTCCATTAAGGGGTGAGATGCAGGCAGAGACGTGAAAAAACGAGCATTTTCAATAATTTTTTTTTTATAGTAATGAAGTTTGTTTTACAAAAGTGGTTACACAGACTTTTTGTTATATTTCAACTTGACTTGTACAAATTTTCAAAGAAAAATATAGATTATTTATAAAAATATCGCCACCTTTGTCGGACCCCCTTCGGTATGTAGTGCTTTGCGGTGACCATCATAAAATTTTACTGGATCTGAAATAAAAAAAAACCAAAAAAAATCATTCGTTTAATAATAAATCTAGTCGTGAATCGGAGCTTTTTTGTTTAACAAATTAACAAAATGGCGGCTTCTAACAGATATTTTTCGATTTTCGACCGAAAAATCGCTCGTTTATTGTTAAAAAAAATATAAATTTTCAAAAAAAATGAAAATCCTACGATTAGGGACTAGTTTTTAATGCTATCAATAAGCACCCCAAATTTCATCAAAATCCATCCAGTGGTTTTTGAATTATAGTGGTCACCGACTTGAAAAACATAGTTTCGAGAAAAACGCGTTTAAAGTTTTTCGATGTGGATACGGTATTATATGTTCGTAAAATGTTGAGCTCCATGGATGGAACGACACATTTTAAAATGTATTTTGATCCGCTGAATCCGAATATCACAATTTTTTCCGAAAAGTCGAGCATGCAATTGTTTATAGCCAATTGTTAAAACAATTTTTCAAAAAATTAAAGTTTTTCCGGATGAATTATATTTTTTTGAACATTTTGGGTAATTTTAAAACGAAAGTATTCTTTATCAAATTTTGCTAAAGTTCATAGTTTTTGAGTAATAAATTTTTGAAAATTTCTGAAAGAGTTTTCCAATTTTACAATTGATTTTTGTATAGAAATACTGATTAAAAAATTACATCGAATCATCAATTCCTGGCCCATACAATAGGGCTTCTGGCGATGTGGAAGCTTCCAAAATATTCATTTGTTGTTGTCTTCGAAGCTCTCTGCCTTTCCGGGTATTATCGTTATATTATCGTTTGTCAGCCACGTCTGCCATCCGCTACCTGGCATGGGGACCCGACGTCCCTTCACCAATTGTGCGATATCCCGAAAACTATTCATCGGGTTGGCTTGAAATTTTCAGGGAATATTTTCGAAACATCATACTTCAAGAAAAAGTTTCAAAAATCGATTTTTTGAAAATGCTAACTGCATCTCACCGCTTAATCACGGGAGAGTCAAATGGGGGGCGGGGGTTGGATAACATCACGATTGATCATGCTGGGGCGGGGGGGGGGGGGGGGGGGGTGGGTATTGTGACTTACCACGTGTATTTTTTTTGTGTAACTGCGCGGACAATGCCATTTAAGGGGCTATACTAGTGTGAACGCTGAAAATTTGGGTGATTTTCGGGAATTTTTTGGAAGAAAAGTACTAAATCAAATTTTTCGGAAAAATAAGAATATATTTGGCTATATTTGGCCTATATTACATAATTTTTTTTATAGAAAAATATTGAGATCCAAGCGACTTATGCGCTGCCTTTGAATCTTCTGAGTTATGTTTCCGGCCAACTTAAAAAATGCAGTTTTGAGATAAACGCTGCACAGACGCCATTTTGAAATGAATCGCTTCAAAAAAATTATTGTATGCAATCACTGATATGTATGATAAACACCCTTTTTGTAATCTCGATTTATTTTGTGGTTTTGCTGAAGAAAAAAATCCGCAAAAAGCCTATTTTTTCGGCCTCTGGAATGGCCTAAGGCCTTAAACTTATGATTTTTCATGGATATTTGAAGATGAAAATCGATTTTCTAATCAAATTTTCGATAAGCCTTACAATTATTGCAGAAAAAGCACATTTTTCACCACAGACAACTTTTTCTCATAAAAACTTAAAAGTGTCATTTAATATTCAATTTTCCCGAAAAACGGGCCGATCTTTTTGTCTTCTCTTGAATCGACGAAGGAATTATATAGGGAACGTTGAAGAGACGCTTGCAATAATGAGGAAACTGTATTTTTCTCTACGGGATGTTTCTTTCTTTTCAAAATCTTCCGACAATGATGAAGTCGGGAAGGATTTGCCAGAAAAAAATAATTTCCTTTCTCAAAGAATTTCTTCTCCCGTCGGAGAATTCTAAGTCTACAAAGATACTATTATGGCCACGCACGCGCGAGTACAGAATTATGTTCAACGGACTAGTTGAAGAATAACGGAATCGCATAAACGCTTTTTTTAAGAAGGTCGGAGCGTTAGTCACAATCCAAGATTAAATTTGAAAAGAATATACGTTAGTGTCTAGACTATACTGAGTGTTTACGATTTTTTTTATTATTTTTTCACCACTAAACACCAGCGATAAAACATAGTTCAATGTATGTAATTTCACGTGCGGTTAGATGGGAAAGCCGTTCATGCTACGAGTTATGTAATTTTTTTGACTATTTTTTAACTATTTTTTGACTATTTTTTTTACTGAGATGAACCATTTCTAACGACGGATTACCGCAAACTAAATCTTCGTTAACATTTAGAAAAAGAAAGCCCCATCTTGCCCATTGTAAACCACATATATTCAATATTGAACCATCAAGGTTTGATGAAAGCTTATGAACCTTAGCTGGTGAATGAAAAGCATTGCTGCCAACCTCAAGGTCCGCGAACTTGCCGTATTTCGGCAACACTTAGTATTAATTAATGGTTACAATAAATAATCTCCTGACATAAATATAAACAGGCATAATTATAAATGACTCAAAATTTCATTCTGAGTTTCGATATCGATAATGTTATACTTTTGCAAGTTGGTAGTAACACTAAAGTTTTTCTCTGCGTAATAAAAATATAAAAATGCACAGTATGGCCCTTTAAGGAGGTTGGAGCGATTCAGTTGAGTCAAATGACGGTTTATTCATTTTTTTTTTCAATGGACCTCAAAAAAATGCATACGAGGTACAGATTTATTCTATATATGCTAATTTTTTAATATATAATTAAAGGACAAAATTATGCATTTTAACATTTTTATTCCGTAAAGTAGAAAAACTTTTGTGTTACTACCAACTTGAAAGAGCATAACATTATCAATGATTATTATGAAAAAACTACGACAACGAATGTTTTATACAATTCACGATGAAATTTTGAGTAATTCACAATTATGCCTATTCGTATTTACGTCACGAGATTATTGGCCCATGGTTTACGATGGGCAAGATGAGGATTTTTTTTTCTAAATGTTCACAAACGTTCAGTTTGCGTTAATCCGTTGTTAGAAATGGTTTATCTTGGTGCTAAATAACAATAAAAATTACATAGCCTTTAGTGTGAAAGTCCTGCCCATCTAACCGCACGTTAAATTACATACATTAAACTATTTTTTATCTCTGGTGTGTGGTGGTGAAGAAAGTATAAAAAATTCGTAAAGACTCAGTATAGTGTAAACAATAACATGTATTTTTTTTTATTAAATTTAGCCTTGGATTGTGGCTAACGCTCCAACCTCCTTAATTGTATATTTTATGAAAAATCAGCATCTACAGAATAAATCTACACCTCGCATGCCTTTTTTTTGGTTTAATCGAAGAAAAACAACATTCATAAACCGTCATTTGACTCAACTGGACCGCATCAACCACCTTAAGAATGGTCCAACCCGAGAGCGTTCTTTGTTGTGTCTCTTTGCGTTTCATTGATTTCGTTAAGCCACGACCACGCAAAGAACAATCACTGTTATGTAAACGAAACCTCCGTACTTCTTACGTAGTCTCGAGACTGAAAATTAAACGAGAATTGAAGCATTGGAGCATAATTATATGTGTATGTGTGTATACACACACACACACACACACACACACACACACACACACACACACACACACACACACACACACACACACACACACACACGCACACATCTATATACACGCAGCTATAACGGAGTATTACGAATCACTTTTTTTAAACCCCTTGTCACGCTCGATGGACGAGATGTAACGAACACAAATTGAACCTCGTGTTGCTTTCATGACTGTGCTGCCAAAGCTGCTTTAATGTTATCAAACACGATCGAATTACATCGTGGAAATCGCGTTTCAAAGCTTTGCGCCTATATCGCTTCTCTACTCAATTCCCTTCTCCCTCTCCCGTCTCTTAATCTCTGCCCCTTCAGAGAGCATTGACACCGAATCCATTGTTTCTTCTTACTTCGCAATTCCATACTGACGCGATGTTCGTTTTTTTGCTTCTTCTCTCTTTTCTGACGCTCCGTCGCTACGCCATCAGGAAAAAGAACGCAAGAGTGCGTCTGCGTCGGTATTTGCATAACTCTGATGGCAGTGAACTCGATTTTCATCGTTATCCGCCTAAGGCTGGAGAACCTCAGCTCGATAGCGTTCGCTGCATTATGCGGTATCGTGACTGCCGACTTTGGATCTGGCTTCGTGCATTGGGCTGCCGACACGTGGGGATCGATAGAACTACCGATTATCGGAAAGGTATACTATTTCGATATCCCCTGTATCATCGTCCTCGTGTTTCATATCATCGTTCGTTGGATTTATTAAGGGTGGTAGGCTACTGTGACGACTTGAAGGTGGGTTTGTTTTGAAAAGTTTATTTTGAAGGAATCTGTATTAGGACGTTGAATAAGTTCTCGCTGTTTTCCAACAGATGGCGTTACCAGAACTGCGTGCGTGTAGTTCGAGATGGTACCGCAGCTATAAAGTACTATAAGCAAGCTTGAAATTCAGTGTATGTCGTTTCGCCGAAGGGTAAACAACTTTTTTTGCATAGTTTTGAACATGTCAAATTTCGTGGCAAAAGAAGAGTATTTGCGGGGAATTTGACTGCACTACCCGTGTTGATATTTGAGTCGGAAAAAAGTACTGCCCCTGATCTGCCTTCCCTAGATACCCGTGAAAAAATTGACATATGTAAACATATATAATTATTTATACTCATATATAACATTATATACAATTATATATGCCTTAAGGAGTGAGGTCTAGTTGGAACGTTAAAAAAAGGCCTTTTTCCGATTTTTTTTCGGCCAAACGATAAAATAATTTACAACAAAAGTTCTGCCGTTTAAAAGATACATATTTAATGTAAACATTATAATTTTTTTAAAGAAATATGTTTCAAAATAAGCCGATACGTATCAATGGCCGAGGACGCTGCAAAAAAACAGGTTTTGCGGTGATCACTCTCACGCTGTGACGGATTATCTGAAACCAACAAAAGAGGGGGGAATCTTTAGTTAATGACATAATGCTCGGGTTGAACGAAGGGTTTTGAAAAATTTCCATTTTTCACAAAATGGCGGACGTTGAAAGTCAAAAGTGTTGTTTTGACCAAAATTTCACTTACAAAAATTGACTATAAAAAAAAAATAATTGTCCAAAAAAAAAATCCTTCGTTCATCCGGAGGATTTTTTTTTGGACTATTATTTTGGATTCGTTCTTAGGACACTTCTTCTATATATAGAAGAAGTGATATAAATTTCAACCCGATCGGTAAAGCCGTTCTCGAGTTACATTGATCACCGACTTCGAAAACATGGTTTTGAGAAAAACAAGTTTAAAGTTTACCTACCGCTACCTGTTTACTTTATATGGCTCAAACACGGCGTCCTTCAAAGTCATGTATTTCGGCGAATAATGTTCTGATTTACATTCAATTAGTCGGAAAATACTCGTAAGATATTATACTTTTAGAAAATGGAAAAAAATCGATTTTTTGAAAATTCTAACTAGACCTCCTTAACATGACATCATGAATGATCATATATGTAGATATATTACCATGTATAGTATTTATTTTTTCTAGGTGTGGACCATATATTCCCATAGGGGCCGTCCATATATTACGTCATCGATTTTTGCTGATTTTCGACCCCTCCCCCCCCCCCTACAATCATCCTATCGTCATTTCCTAATGACCCCCCCCCCTCTCGCAAAATTGACGTCATTACCAGTTTGGCAAAATTAAAACATTTGCGGATTTGAGAAAAATTGGGTAACATTAAAACATTTTGTTATAGAATCATCTTTTATTATTTTGTACTTTGGCAATGTTTATTAATATAATAATATTATTCTTGCCTATTCTTTAGTTTTCTTTGGATAGCTCCCACATTTTGTTATAGAATCATCTTTTATTATTTTGTACTTTGGCAATTTTCATTAATATAATAACATTATTCTTCTCTATTCTTTAGTTTTCTTTGGATAGCTCCCACGGAGTTTTCACCCATTCTTGCAAATCCTGGATCACGGGTAATATCTCCGTATCCTCCCCATATTCATTTTGGCTCGATCGAACTATTTTCATAGGTACGCTGTTATTTGAAGTTCTCGAATATAATGTAGACAAACCTTATGTAATAAATAAATAAATAATGAGTTCAATAATTAATACCATTGGGTACTTGCAAAATATTTTTCATCACTCATGCGGGGAAACCACTCTAGTTGTACAATATACTATTGTACATTTTGAAGTAACTGGTATCACAAGAATGACGTCAATTTCGAAACGCCCCCCCCCCCATCCATCATTTACCGTCATCCGCAGACGAACCCCCCCCCCCCCCCTATTTTAAAGTGACGTAATTTATGGACGGCCCCATATATGATCATGTATGTTCAAAAGTTGGTACTCTGAACTCGTATATGAACATATGGTTGTATATATGAACTCATATATGATACAACATGTACTATATATTATCATATATAATTGCATTTGCCCCCCAAAACCCATGTATTAGCGTATATCATTGTATATGAGACCATGTATATGAACCTATAATGTTTAAACTATTTTGGCGTCATATATAATCATATAAGACCATATTTGAACGTATATTATAACGAAAACATATGACCATGGATAATATTCCATATATAATACCGCTACAGACTATTTTGATATCATATAGGATCATGTATACTGCCCTGGGAAAAAATGGACATATATAAACATAAATAATCATGTATGATCTTGTCATAAATGATCATGAAGGAAATGTGTACTATTGCATATGCAATGGTATGTGAGTATATATAATCATATATGATTACATGTGATCATATATGGCTATATATTACTATATACTCGTATGATTATGTAGAGACAAATTTCATTCATGATCATTTATGACAACATCATACATGATTATGTATGTTTATATATGTCGATTTTTTCCCGGGTTATATCAGACTCTGGTCGGGCCTCCCACCCTGGAATATATTCGCAATGCAACGGGTCTAACGAGGAACATCACTTCGGTGGCCTCCTTCGATTTTGTTGAAACTTTTTTATGTGGAAGAGTATCAAAAACTAAGAGACACGTATTTTTTTTACCGGCGGAAAAACGATTTTAAGCGGTCAAAGGCACCCTCGAAAATAGGGGTTTTTTCGTCGATAACGTTATTGTTTTCATCGCCAATGTATAGTACACAAAAAAATAAACATTGGTGCAATTTGATTTTTTTTATATCTCGTACCGTTAAAACGTTATCGACGAAAAATGAAAAACATCCCCATGTTTGAGGGTGCATTTCACCGCTTAAAACCGTTTTTCCGCCGATAAAAAAATACGCGTCTTTTAGTTTTTGATACTCTTCCACATAAAAAAGTTTCAACAAAATCAGAGGAGGAGACCAAAGTGGTGTTCCTTGAAGGTTAGGTCCCGATCCGCCGTTCCCTTTTTTGGGAACTAATCAGAAACGGGCCGGGGAACAAGCGGTAAATGACCAGGAAATGTCGATAAAACCATCCTCAAAATTGCTTTTGTTGATTTATAGAGGACGAGAAAAATAAATTAAAATTAACTCCAGCGTCGTACTATAGGCATTAATAATTCACCGTGATAATGTGATTACATTTATTGTAATTATATTCTTCATTATATCAGCATATAATTTTCGTTGACTATCATAATTTATTCTTTATGATAGCATTGTCAGGCGTCGATTATTGTTGAAGAAAATGATATGATGATAAAATGAAGTATACAATTACAATAAATGCAATCATATTATTACATCCAATTATTATCTTTGATGGCGCAAAAAGTATTATTTAATAATAGGTTGGGATTTAATATTCAGAAAATGTCAATGTTCTCCCCAGGAAAAGGTTTTGTGACATCCCTGGTCTGTTCCACGAACGGGCCCGGTTAGGTAAATCGGACGAGGCATGCCAGGCCTGGACCATACGTCAAGTCGGGAATACCCGGTCACATTTCTGCACGGGTACTTTATTAAAAAAAAAAACTGCAGCTGAAGCACACAGAATTCTTTTTGAGACTTACGGCGAAAATGGTCTGTCGAAAACAACATGCAGAGATTGGTTTAGACGCTTCGAAATGAATGATTTTGATGTGTTAAATTGGAGGCATTACTTCACGAAGACTCATGTCAGACGCTAGCTGAACTTGTAGAATCATTGGGAGTTGATGACACAACAATTTCGAAACGTTTGAAAGCATCAGGAATGATTTTTAAAAATAAAGCATTAATTTTCACGAAAAAAGCAGCGAGAACTTATTCAACATCCCAACAAGATGATTGAAAAATCGTTTGGACATTTATTTGCATGTATTAACAAAGTCGTGTACTAAATTTCATTTTTAAATATTTATAATTGAGAGGGGCATACCTTTAGGCGAGGAAAAATTTGACAGAGTTATTTTGTTATCGCGTATCAATTGTCAAAAAAAGGTTAGAATTTTTTTCGATGTTCGAGGAAAAAATGTCAGTTATTGTTAATAACTAATGGAAAAAAAATGTTCATAAGAAAAACGCCGGTCAAGACTAAACTACTATTACCCTGAATAAGTGCACCAAGTTTCAAGTCAATCCGTCTATAAGATTTCGACAAATCGTGTACACCATTTTGAACACACAATTTCGAGAAAAACGCGTTTAAAGTTTAACCAGCAGTTCTAACATTGTAATCATAAGTTTACCTTCAATCTGCGATTCCTGCACCATATGTTGGACCTTCCTCTTCAATTTGAATTCCCTCAAGTGAGGAACGATGTTGTGAAATTTTCGCCGTAGCCTACCGCCTTTAATCAATATGCATCGATCGAATTCAAAGTTTGTGAGACGCTAGCTCGAATCGCAACGCTCGCCTCGATCGACTTTTCGAAAATATCATTTGACCGATAAGAATTTATTTTTATTTTCTTTTGTGAGCAGACGATTTACTTTTCCTTGTCTTTGATCCAAGCTATAGATGTTTAGTTAGTTTCATTTTATTTTTCATTGATCAATTGTGAATTCTTCCAAGTATACTCTATATTTTCTGCTTGTCGACGATTTCGTCGGATTCTCCAATCATTTTTCCGCATCAATATTCTCGTCGCCTACAGTAGCTTATCTTTTTTAGTCGATGATTATATCCATCAATTTCAATGTCGCAAAAAAAAAATTCTCGAGTTTTGTGAATCATTTTGATCCTCGACTTGTTACGCGTCTTTTGCAGAATTTCCTAAGGCCATTTCGCGAACATCACATCGATCCGACGAGCATAACACGTCACGATTTCATCGAGACGAACGGCGACAATTTTATGGTGACGATACCTTTCCTGAGTAAAATGACTTGGGATTTTCTCACGTTGCCCGAAGTTGAGGTTCAGCGAAAGTTCGTATGGACTTGCTATTGGTTTCAATTGGCCATTTTCGTCGCAATGACGAATCAGGTAACAGGCCGTTTTTTTCTTTCCAGTCTTCTTTCCAGTGGTTGCCTTTTCCGAACTTGATAATCGAGAGCATGGGTTATTTTATCTTAGCCATTGATTCTCTCGAGTACTCATTGTACTTAAGGGGAGATATACACCTAGGAGCCAGAAAAAAGATCATTTTTGTGAATTTTTTCAAGGAAAACTATTTGAAATTTCGGATTGGGGTTTTAATTATCTAAAAGTACATACATTCAAAAATATGTTTAATTTTCTTTATTTAAAAATATCAAAAATATACAAGGATATTGTATGATCCTTGTAGCGTCGTAAAAACATCTGCGTATACGGTACCCACTGGCGTTTCTTCGAAAATCATCTGAAAAAAAAAACCAAAAAGATTATTAAATTAGATACTATAATCTAGTACTTGTCATAGCCGATTTCGAAAATATCGTTTTATGACAAAATGGCGGACGTGTGAACATAAATAGTGATTTTTGGGCCGAAAATTAGTTATTATTTTGCCTATAAAACAAAAAGTAAGTAACGGAAAAAAAAATTCTATGACAAGTACTAGATAATGGTGTATAGAATAACCACAAAAAAGCTCAAGGCAATCGGTTCATTGGTTTCCGAGAAATTTTGGGTAACGATGTGAAAAACGTGGTTTTGAGAAAAAGGCGTTTGAAAATTTGGGAATGAATAAATCATGAAATTTGTCAACTTACATGGAATCATCGATACCAGGCCCATAGTGTAGGTCTTCTACGATCGACGGAATGTTCATAGCTTCTAAATCCTCGACCGCGATCATCTAGGTGTATATCTCCCGTTAAGAGGATTAATTCGAAAGTCCCTAACTATTAACAGGTTAGGCTACTGTGACGACCCAAAATCGGGGTTATTGAAAAAAATTAATTTTGAAGAAATAAAATGATTGAAAAATCGTTTGGGCATTTATTTTTATGTAAATGAAAAAAGTTAAGAAATTTTATTTAAAAATCTCAATAATTTAAGAAGTCATAAACAATTTCGTGAGGGACCCCTTTGAACGTGAGGAACTTAACGGTGTACTTGATTTTGGTCACTGGCTTGATCTGAAACAAACAAAAAAGCCAATTGTTCCTTAAGGGGGAAGGAAACCTTGAGGCGAGGAAAAAATTGCTGTTTTTCATTATTTTTTTTTTTTAGTGAAAGATCTCTTTACCATTTTGGAGACTTAGGGTATTTAACAAAAACTATTGATCTTCAAATATGGCGGAGGTATGGCAAGATCTTCGAAACGGGTTGCGGTAGATGTTGTCAGACGGCGTGACACGTAGCGCCGGCGGGATTAATCTGAAAAAAAAAAAAAACAGCGAAGATTTTTTTTTATTAATACTTATACTGACTACGAACCAAGAAAAAATGAAAAAAAGTTGTGAAACGATGAAATGGCACGTTTTGAAAAAAAAAAGATTAAATTTTCAGAAAAAGTGCTTACATTTTCCCATAAAAAATTCATTTTTTTTAGTTTTCAAGTACATTTAGGGTCATATTTTAGACAATAAGGTTAAAAAGATTTATAACAAAGTTCATCAGATTCGGTCGATTAGTTTTTTAGGTATACGCCACGCCAGTTTTTCAAATGCCGTTCAGAAAACTGTTTCATACCTCCACCATTTTTGAAGATTAATAAAAAAAAATACCATGTAACAGCCATAACCAGTAATAAAACATACTCTAAGTCTCAAAAATTGTGGAGAAATCTTTCCTTTGGAAAAAAAATTTTAATCATGAAATGTTTTCCTCGCTTAAAGGTATCACCGCCCCTAAAACAGTCAATATTGCCTAATACTCGACCGAACTGTTTTTCTTTACGGTGTTTCAATCATCGAAAAAAAAAATTGAATATTTTTTTCGATTTTTCGAGGAAAAATGACATCATTATTGTTAATAACTCATGAAAAAAAATTGTTAAGGAGAAAAACGTCGTTCACGACTAAACTATGGCGCCGAAGTTTGCATCGTTGGATTGCAACGAAGATAAACTTTTTTCTCGTATGCTCAATTTTTTCTGGCACATTTATGCTACGACTGTAGTATAAATGTGACTGAAGCGTTTTTGAAAAGATTTATTAAAAATTTGTGACAAAAATCTGAAAAAAAATCGCCTTCCAAAGATGCAAACTTCAACCCTATACTAAACTACCCCTACACTGAACAAGTGTAAAAAAGTCAAATTTCAAGTCAAAAGTAAAAAAAAAAGTCAAATTTCAAGTCAAAAGTAAAAAAAAAGTCAAATTTCAAGTCAAAAGTAAAAAAAGTCAAATTTCAAGTCAAAGGTAAAAAAAAGTCAAATTTCAAGTCAAAAGTAATAAAAGTCAAATTTCAAGTCAATCCGTTAATCAGCTGTCGACAAATCGTGTACACCGTTTTGAAAAAACACTGTATCGAGAAAAACGCGTTTAAATTTTTACCAGCAGTTCTATCGTTGTGACCTATCGTTTACCTTCAATCTCCGTTTCCTGCACAATATGTTGGACCTTCCTCTCCAACTTGCGTTGCCTCTAGCGAAGAAAAGGCAAGATTCTCACCTCGCCAAAAATATAATGAATTGCCTTTGTAACTTCGCACTCCGCAGATTCACAAATGGTCGCACACGTATTTCGGTCTACCTGGTTGGGTCGTATGGCTCCAAGAGCACAGAATAATTCTGCCGCGACGACATCACCGTGTGCATCACGTTGCCCCGCACGAGACGTATTTCTGCATAACAACCGGTTGGCTCAATTGGCCTCTGGAGAAGCTGCGTTTCTGGTACGTTCTCGAGAATATCATAGAAAAGCTGACCGGATACAAGCCACGAGTCGACGATCTCAAATGGGCCCAGAAGAGATCTTGAAAATTAATAATCCTCCTGTTGAGACGAGCCGCGTGCTGCTAGTCCCAAATTACAAATGATCTTTCCTCCTCGAGCCCGACGAGAGAATTGACGAATACTCAGCGTTCGCGAACCTGGTGCTTTATCGTCGCGGGCACGGCGAAGGGCGGGAACCCTTATGTTCGCCTCGAGCTTCTCAACGAATCGCGAACTTAGCTGAAACGAGTTTACCAATTTAAATTCGTATTTAACCCCCCACGAGTATATATCGAACGCGCAATAAAGTTCGAAACGATAAACGTCGAGCGTAACGTATGCTATAGCTAAAGAATTGTATACACTGCGAAATCATTATCACAACCGTAATGTAGAGCGCGAACATTTTTTGAAACATTTTTTTACCTAACTAATATACCGCAAAGAACTTTGATAAATGCATTCAATGTGAGAACACTCGAGGGAAAACCTGGTACAAATTTACAATTGCCTATATATATAAATACATATATATATATTTGATTTTGTGGTTTTTAAGTGCTCCGCCTTGGATTTAAGAAAGGCTATATTTTCAGAGAGATAAAAAAATACGATGGAACTTGTTTTTTTGCTCAAGGTAATATACTTCAGATACTTATCTTGCGTTGTTTGCGTTTACGCAAGGATTTAAAAACTCTCATATCTCTTCGATTTATTCACGCGCCTCTTTTGGCATCTTACAAAAAATCAACTCGTTCCCAAAGCGTTCCGCCTTGTGCGAGCTACGCAAGAGAAATTCACGCTCGCATGGAATACAAAGAATTATATTTACGCAAACTATTTTACACTATGCACAAATTGGCGAGGAGGTCAACGACAAATAACGTTTGTACTTGTGTATCACACGCGACGAGGTTGAAGTTCGCATCGTTGGAATGCAATGGAAATGAACATTTACGAATCCCATCAATTTCCTTCGGCAGATTTTGCCTACAAAAATCCCTCAACCATTTTTGAAGACACTTAGCGATTTACAATATGAATCTATAAAAAAAGGTCTATAATAATAATAATAAGGGAGTTAAAATGAAAAAAAGTACATTCGTTGCGTTCCAACGATGCAAACTTCACCGCCGTCATATGCGTCGATGAAACGCCAATCGCAACGCTCGAGAAATCCCTGAACCTTGTGCACATATTAACGCAGAAAAAGAAACGCGCTTGAAAGAAAATTATGAGAATAATTTTGAAAAGAAAATCTCGAGTCGTTAATTTTTTACGCTACGACTAATGCTGATACAATAATAGCTGTCACAAAAAAAGAAAGGATGCCCGCGCTTCAATCTACCGCTCTCGGGCAATGCCAATGCTCCGCAAAAGCTTTGTGGATTGTGTATCTAATAATAATAAATGATAGAAGAAAAGAAAAATAATGTGTAATAGGCTTGCCGGTACGCATCGGCAATAATCGTATCCGAAAATATTTGTTGAACAATGTTAGGTTCAGGGACCAAGAGAAAACGAGCCTAATCGCACGTGAATAACGATAATAGCTATGCGACAGAAATATATATTCGTTTCCTCAGTCACAGCTTTGTCGTAATCGTCGAAATAATGAATTTGCATAGCTATATATGCACGGAATATCGGACTGGAACGTCTAAAAGCGAATGTGATCTCGCTGTCGAGTTTTTAAAACGAAAGTAACACACTCACACAGGCTAGCCATTATCGCCTTTCAATCGTGAATTTTAAGCTCTAAGAAAAATGCATGAAAAAATATATATATATATTTCGGGTGAGATGGGGAAAAGGAGAAAGCTCGATTTGACGCTCACACAGGAATATACGGATTTCTTTTTTCAACATTTATACAGAACCCGGGTCTCGCTCATAAATGGAAAGAATTGTGTATTGGAGATATACAAATGTATCATGCATCCATATATCTATACATACTACATATAAGATACTACACTGCATACAGAAAAAGCGATGTTAACCAACACCTATGACGCCGTCCAGTTCACGATATGATTGTAACGATACCGTACGCGTGGATCTTACAAAACGACAAAAGCTTACGCACACAATTTTATTCTCTCGCAAATGCAGAACTGATCGACGAATTTATGAATCGATGACTCTCGGAGCAACGATTGAAGGACGGAAACAAATAGTCCACGTTTTTCTTTGTTCTCTCGTTGTCTGTTTGAGGGGGAGATACCTTGAGGCGAGGAAAAATGGTGATTCTGATTTTTTTTTAAAGGAAAGATTTCTTCACTAATTTTGAGATTTAAGGTATTTGTTATTACTACTTTTGGCTGTTATGTAGGTGTTTTTGAAAATAATCTTTAAGGGGATATACCAGTGTGAATGCTGAAAATTTGGGTGATTTTCGGAATTTTTTTGGAAGAAAAGTACTCAATTAAATGTTTCGGAAAATTGAGAATATATTTGGCTATTTTTGACCTATATTACATAATTTTTACATAGAAAAATATTGAGATCCAAGCGACTTGTGCGCTGCCTTCGGAGGCGCCAAAAAAAAAATTCCTCCACTGCTGACATGATTCCGGCCGATTGAGTAGCCGAAACCGAAAAAGGAAAAAATGTTAAACTGGAAGGTATTTTCTGTACAATGACGTAGGATTATCGAAAAATATCAAAATCTAACAAAATGGCGTAGTTATGAAAAAAGTCTGTTTTCTTGCCTATAAAATGGTCGATTTGTTCAATGCCAAATCGTCCATTTTCATCCAATCAAAAATATCCTACGTCATTGTGGAGTAAATATATTCAAGAGTACTCAGTTCAAATTTCAAGTCAATCGGATAATTGCTCTTTGAGTTACAATGTCAGCAAATTTGAAAAATCTCATTTCGAGAAAAACGCGCTTAAAGATTTAACTATCGATTTTTGCAAGATAAAATTATATTCACCATAAAAACTGCTAATTACAGGATATTATTGAAAGTATAAACTGTCGAAAAAGGCAAAACGAAAAAATCGATTTTTTGCAAGTGTCACACTGGTATAGTCCCTTTAAAATGGCGGAGGTGTGGCACGGTCTTCTAAACGGGTTGCGGCGGATGTTGTCAGACGGCGTGACACGTAGCGTCGGCGGGATTAATCTGAAGAAAAAACCAACGAAGATTTTTCATTCGTTAACACTCATACGCAGAATACCCGAGTAAAAATGAATATATATAATCATATATAATTGTATATTAATTGATCGCATACAATTGTATACAAAAATTGGCCCGATAGAATTGTATATATTTGTATATAAACGTATACAATTATATACAAATATATACAATTCTATCGGGCCAATTTTTGTATACAATTGTATATGATCAATTAATATACAATTATATATGATTATATACAGGGTGTCCCAAAACTCAACGATAATCTGAGACCGGATGAAAGGCCAAGTTGTACCAGTTCTGGGAAAAATAATAAAAAAAATCCATATCACTCAGTTCAGCGATAATAGACATTTTTAAAAAAAAGTTGAAATTCGACACCCTTGGTCGCATTTTCAAGTCCTGTGATTACCAATGTCACAATTTCGCTGTGATTTTTTTTAATTTCGTGATCTTCATTAACGATGCTATTAATCGCAACTACAAATTAATGCAAAAAACATTGTTAATTTAATAAAATAAGTTAAGTTTTAGTGAGTCATGGTTCACAAAAATATTGTTAGTTAACTTTGACACTTTATTTTGAAAAAAAAATGTACTACACTACCCTTGGCAAGTTGTTTCAAAAGATGGCGCATTTAATCAAGATTTCAAAATGGTGCAACACTTGCCACTTTTTTTGCCATTAAACATTTGTTTTTAATGGCAAAACCAATTTTTATTGTAAAAAACATATGTTTTATTGTAAAAAACATAAGAAACATAAGAAAACATAAGAAACATAAGAAACAAAGAATAACAAATTTTAGTAACAAAAATTCCTAATGTTGAGTTGTTCAAAATGAGCTCAATTTGAAAAAAATAAGACAAAATTTTTAATGGCAAGAAAAGTGGCAAGTGTTGCACCATTTTGAAATCTTGATTAAATGCGCCATCTTTTGAAATAACTATTATTTTTAGTAAAGAGGTAATTGAGTCAGTTAATAACCAATTTTTATTGTAAAAAACATATGTTTTTTACAATAAAAATTGGTTATTAACTGACTCAATTACCTCTTTACTAAAAATAATAATTTTATTTCAGACCAGAAACAAAAAATAACAAATTTTAGTAACAAAAAATCCTAATGTTGAGTTGTTCAAAATGAACTCAATTTGAAAAAAATAAGAAATAAAATTTTTAATGGCTAGAAAAGTGGCAAGTGTTGCACCATTTTGAAAACTTGATTAAATGCGCCATCTTTTGAAACAACTTGCCAAGGGTAGTGTAGTACATTTTGTTTCAAAATGAAGTGTCAAAGTTAACTAACAATATTTTTGTGAACCATGACTCACTAAAACTTAACTTATTTTATTAAATTAACAATGTTTTTTGCATTAATTTGTAGTTGCGATTAATAGCATCGTTAATGAAGATCACGAAATTTAAAAAATCACAGCGAAATTGTGACATTGGTAATCACAGGACTTGAAAATGCGACCAAGGGTGTCGAATTTCAACTTTTTTTTTAAAATGTCTATTATCGCTGAACTGAGTGATATGGATTTTTTTTATTATTTTTCCCAGAACTAGTATAACTTGGCCTTTCATCCGGTCTCAGATTATCGTTGAGTTTTGGGACACCCTGTATATTCATTTTTACTCGGGTAGTATCTCCATATATCATTATATACAGAAATATGTATAATTTTATCAAATCAAATTTGATGGAAGTACATTTATATCGGATTATATATGCGAATATATAGAGTCATATATAATTGTATCCAAGTATATACAATCATTTTTAATCGGGTCATATACAGTCATATACAATTTTATATACCGTGAATAACATTTTCACGTATATATACAATTATGTACAACACTATATTGAATTATATATAACTGTATATAATATTATATTAAAGTTCTTTTAAGCGGTCTGTATATAATATTATATTAAACTGTATATAATATTATATCTATCTAACCGTAAATAAAAGTTTCACATATATATAATTATATACAACACTATATTGAATTATATATAACTGTATATGATATTATATCTAATTATATAAACTCCGTATCAAAATAGTATCTCCATATATCATTATATACAGAACTATATATAATTTTATCAAATCAAATTTGATGGAAGTACATTTATATCGGATTATATATACGAATGTATAGAGTTATATACAATTATATATAAACCTATATATAAATATATATGATTGTATATCATTTTTATATAATTGTATCTAAGTATATATAATCATTTTTACTCGGGTATGAACTAAGAAAAAGTGAAAAATGTTGAAAACCGATGAAATGGTACACTTTGAAACAAAAAGATTAAATTTTTCGAAAAGAAATTGTTACATTTCTCAATAAAAAAAGACTTTTTCTTTGATTTTCAAAAACATGTAGTCTAAAACAAGGTTAAAACCATTTATACCAAACTTCATCAGAATCAGTGCATTCGTTTTTTAGCTATACGTCACGCCAGTTTCGAAAATGAAGTTCAAAGGCCGTGCCATACCACCGCCATTTTTAAAGATTAATCAATTTAAAAAATACCATGTAACAACCAAAAGTAGTAATAAAACATATCCTAAGTCTCAAAAATGGTGAAGGAAAGTTTTTTTTTTTTAAATCACGCAAATCAGCAAGATTTTTCCTCGCCCAAAGGTATGTCCCCCTTAAACAAAAAAGACCGACATGCTAAATTATCTTGAAACACGTTCGTTGTTTTTTCAATCTATTTTTTATTGTTCTTCTTCGTCACACTTTTCGAGTTTCCAGGCTGTTTCGCCGAGTCGTATTTAGTGTAATTTACCAAATCCAAAGTCGATGAAGTAAATCCTCACTGTTATGATTACTCTGGTTTCATTGATATTTTGATTGTCGTTTTTTCCCTTCTTTACTTAGCATCTCTGTTACACTTTTGATACGACAAGGGCTGGGAGTTTAGCGAAATCGTTACGAGCAAGGAGTAATTGATAAAAATATAATTGCCCGGACAACGAAAGAGTTATTTCCAAATGTAATATCATCATCCCTATCTTTGTTATCGCAAAAGATACGATTCGAATAAAGAAATATCTTTATGTCGATCGAATATAATGTCGCTGGCTCTGCTCCGACCTGTATTCCTCGAAATGTTAGTCGGACTAATTAAGGGGTTAGGCTACTGTGACGACCTAAGAATCAGAATTATTTAAACGAAATTATTTGTGAAGGAATAAGTAAGGTGATTGAAAAATCGATTCGACATTTAGTCGTAGTACATTAACAAAGTTGTGTACCAAATTTCACAAAAAACAGATTAATCATTAAAGAAATTATAAACAATCTCGTGAAGAATCTTTGAACGTGAAGGGCTCAACGGTGTACTTGATTTCGCTCACCCGCTTGATCTGAAACGAAAACGACTTTTTTCTCTTAAAATAGATAATATTGGTTAAAACTTGTCCGAGCTTTTTTCGTTGTTTTTTTTTTTTTTCGATTTTTCGACGATGCATGACATCATTATTGTTAATAACTAATGAAGAAAGAATGTTAAGAAAAAAAACTTCGGTCACGACTAAACTACTATTACACTGAATCAGTGTACCAAATTTCAAGTCAATACGTTCATTAGATTTCGAAAAATCGTGCACACCGTTTTGAAAAACATAATTTCGAGAAAAACGCGTTTAAGGCAGGATTCTACTTTGAAACCATGAAAAAAACGCTATTTTCGTGAATTTTTTCTGAGAATACTATTAAAGATATCGATATGGGGTTTAAACTGTTCAATAAATACACTCTTTAAGTATTTAAAAAAAAAAATTTAATGTATTTTATTCATTTTTTGTACACGTAAAATATGTTTAAAGCCAACGCCTCGAAAAGCAGGTACCGTTGCCGTGGTCGTGAAATCTTCCCGACGGATGGTCTGAAACAAAAAAATCAAATAGTTTCATGTTCAGTATGTCTTCAGGAACCGACCTAACTAGAATATTTTATATACGTGCAAAATTAACAAAATGGCGGCTAAAATACGAAAAAAGAATGCGTTTTTTTTGGGTCTTTTTTTGCAATAAAAAAATAGTTCTAATCAAAATTTTAAGTTGATTGTAGTTAGGTCGGTTGGTACACACATATAGAATATGTGTTCCAAATTTCAAAAGGATCGGTTCAGTACTTTTTGAGTTATCACGACCACGGTACTTGAAAATTTCGTTTCGAGAAAAACGCGTTTAAAGTTTTGGTGAGTCCGGGCCGCGCGCCGGGCGGGTCACAATAGCGCGCTCAGATAGTGCGTTCGAAAGGCGAAAAAGGATAGTTAGACTGCTTGGAACTTTATAAAATTTTGACCGAACATTCTTGAACATATTTACTTTCGAAAAATGTAAAAAAAAAAAATTTTTTTTTCAAAGTTTCAAAGTAGAATCCTGCCTTAAAGTTTTATTAGCAGTTCTATCGCTGCAATCATAAGTTTATCTTCAATCTTCACTTCCTGCACCATATATTAGACCTTCCTCTTCAATTTGAATTGCCTCAAGCGAAGCACGAGGGTTCGTCATTTTCACAGCAGGCTAACCCCTTAAGAATGCTTTCGTTTTGTCGATCCGAGGGCATACAGATTATATCCGTAACACACGAATTGTCATAAAGTATTATATCGTTAGCGAATGTATTGTTACAGAGAATTTTCCGATACGAGACTGTGCGAATGAATGAGCAGATGCGAAAAGAACATTATGTATCCATCGTGCGTGCTTGAGTGTATGTATGCAAGAAAATAGCCTAGTCACGAAAGAGAGCATACTTACGTATGTGTGTATCTGGTAAACGCAATAACGCACGGAATTCGAGAAAAAGTTTCTCCATTACACAAATTTGGGATGATAATCTTCTAGGGACGACGAATAAGGATTCATACTCGTAAGATACCGCCGCAATGTCGATGCGACTGTACGATGCTTTATTTTTTCACAACAAACAAAAAGCCTGCGCTGAAATATGAATCGCATCAGCCAATGATTAGTTCGACGCGTCTTCAAGGCGCGTTGAACAAATCACCGATAGTCTTGAGAATTGAAGTACACAGTACCGTGCGATGAACGTCATGATTTAAATTTAGGCAAACTGTAAGCGCTTGTTACTATAAATATTGTATGGAATAGCTCCAGCAAGCGTCGCATCGATTCACACGAAAGAAGAAACTAATGAAAATTGTGGCGGTTTGGTCGTGCGTTTTTTAGCAGCAGGTTTCGAATGGGCTGCTTCGCTTGAACGGTATGGAAGAAAATCAACCAAAACAACATACGTACATGAACGAGGAAAAAACTACGTAGCGCCAATATTCAATGGTGTAAAACAAGCGCGATTGTACACGGGTGTGCATTGTACACCGGAAGAGAAATTATGTAGATTAACATGATTGTCTTGTGATACTGCAGATTTTATATATGTCTAATTTATACAGTATTTTATGCCTACTATTATACCATACAGTTGTACCCATTGATACTACCATTGTGTATTGTCTACACCGCGCATATATTTATTTACGTTCATAGTATAGCGAGAGAGATATAGAAAAAGATGTAATTGTAATATTTTGACGCTCACGGAAAACAGGAGCCGAACGTTGGATTGTGGAAACGCAAGTGTGTAATAGGTACGAATGTTTGAGACGTTGTGAACAAAAAAAACTTTAATATATAGAATATTGGGGAAGAATATGGTCAATAAAATCAGTGCCCTACAAAACGGATCGATGAAGAGTTTATTTACTCCCTCGTTACGCCTGGGCCAACTTCGATCGACTGTAAAAAAGCTTCTGTGGCACAATCCTCGCACATATCTCGGACAGTGTTCTTTTGTCCCTCTTCATCCCTTTTGGCTACTGTGGAAATGAGAAAAGCTCGTTTGTCGCTTGTGGCAGCTCAAAATGAAGGTAAACTTATAATTACAACTATTCAAATGATTAAAGGTAAACTCATAGATGCAACGATAGAACTGCTAGTAAAACTTTAAACGTGTTTTTTTCGATACAATATGGCAGTGAAGTTCGCATCGTTGGAATGCAACGAAAATTCTTCTCGATTTATTCAGTTCTTTTCAATTATTATCGAAAATCTTCATTTGCAGATTTTGGTTATGAATTTTCAATAAGGATTCTCAAAAATTTTGCAGTGACTTACGTAGCCTAAATATCCCCATAAAAACACGGGGATACGAAAAAATATATATTTTCGTTGCGTTTCAACGATGCCACGAAATCTCGACATGTAATTAACGGATTGACTCGAAATTTGGTCTTTTTTTTCATTAGTTATTAACCATGGAATTTTTCCTAAAAACGTTTTTTTTTCAAAATCGAACTTTTTCTTTTTACTATTGAAACACGATATCAAAAAATAGGTTGGTCAAGTTTTGGCTAATATTGTAAAGGGGAAAAATGTTGTTTCATTTAATTTCAAATCAACCAGGTGGCCAAAATCAAGTACAACGTTGAGCCCCTCACGTACAAAGGTCTTTCACGAGATTGTTTATACCTTTTTAAATACAACTTTGACACAACTTTGTTAATGTACGTGATACTTTTTGTCAAATCAATTTTTTCACATAACCCTGATTTTCGGCTCGTCGCAATGGCCTAACCCCTTCATCAAAGTTATCAACGTTAGTTACGTGCTCATCAATTGCTTTCCTGAACTATATCGACTACATCGATGATATGAGCCACCAGATGTACATTGTGGGATCAATGCTCATGAATATCCGACAAAACATTTCACCGTAACAGTCTGAATAAAAAGTATTTCATAAACAACCATTTTTTGTGTGAAAAATAAAGTTCTTAAAAAAAATAAACACGTCCTCCGTCCCGTATTCCGACAGCTTCGAGTACCACACGCATATCCGCCGTAACCGCTCGCACCACATCGCGAAATTCCCGCGATACGGCAAATCATCTAAAGCTACGTCCATAAGAAAGCATCGCCGTGCATGCTGCGGTGCCAGCGTAAATATGGACAAAACCGAGCGGGAATTCCACACGGCCAAGGAGACTAGAGAGAGGAGTTGACACTCCCTACTCAGTTCTTTCAATCGGTCGCAGAGATATAGTGCTCAGTTCCGCCACAGGCGTCGCTAGTGTTCTTGGGAACCGATAATATATTGTAATGCAAAACTGCATAAAGTGAAACTGACCGTGTTATGGCGGCAAAATTGTTTGCGCCTTTTAAACACAAATATATCTGTCGTGTACACCAGCACAGCAGCTATCGAACTATGTGTATAATAATGGAGATGACTCCTCGCGAGTCAATGAGATAAAGGGAAAAAGTAAACACTCTAGGTAGGAATTATAAAACAAATTTCAACTATTGATGGCAGTAAATTAAGAAATATATTCTTCCATGTTATTTTTGTTCGAGTTCTTTTGGGATTGGACGAGTTCTTTGATTGATTGAAACTGCTTCAATTCGCTCGTACAACCAGATACCTATACGCATGCAAAAGAAAAAAAAATTAAAACTACGGAGGCCCGAACTCAGGACGTTCAATACAATAATCCAGCGTTCCACCAACTTCGCCACACAATAATTTGGCAATAAATATAATCTCATATTTAAGTGATTGCCGCGCTTGGGGTTCAATTAGGCTTGACGGCTTGTTCGGTTGGTTCATCGCTTAATTTAATTCATATTTAGCTTCATTTTTAAACGTAACTAGCAAATCACGAGTTTTCATGGGTATACATATAATAAGCCCGTGTTGAAAAGACAACCCCAGCATGTAGAGCCAACATTCCCGCATTCGCCCGGTTTCTTGTATGTACATGTTATTATTATTATTATTATTATCATTATTATTTATTCTTATTGTTATTATTGTAGAGATAAACAGAGTAACGCGCATCCGAATAATAAATACAGTACGAGATACATTACGGTTGGTTTATCGCTTTATGCGCGTTTCATTATAATTAGCCATATTTTTAAACATAACAGGCAAATCATAAGTTTCCATAATAAAATAACTCGTGTTGTACTTATATAATCATTACATCTGATGTGCTTTTTATTTAATAAGCCCATGTGAATAAAACAACACGAGTAGTTTCATTAATATGTGCTTTATTAATATTATTTATATTTTATTAATTATATATATGTACTGTATGTATGTATTAATTATAAAATGTTATTATATATTATAATGGAAGGAATCTCCACTTGGGTGTATTTTCGTTTGGGTGTGCGAAAGATAACGCACCACGACTGTTCCAAGTGAGTAAGAACACTAGCAACGCCTGCGGCGGAACTGAGCACTACACCTCTGCGACCGCTTAAAAGAACTTCGTACATACAGGCTAGGATAGGGAGTTTGGACTTCTTTACTCTAGTCTCCATGCACTACAGTCTTACACACAGGTCTGACAACGGCGGTAGTGGGGGTAGGCAACCTTAGCGGTTTTGTTTTTTATTCCGATTTCTGCCGCTCGGTGCGTGACGGCAAGGGGAAGTAGTGGTGCGACGAAGGGAGAAATAGCTCTTCTGTCCTTTTCCCTTCTGAACGCAACGCATACGCCGTTTGCCCGAACTTAATTTACCGTACTGTCGTGTAAACTGCATAATATACGATACCAATAAAAAAAAATGTGTTGATTAAAAAAAAGATGACTACTTTAATCGAAAAAAACTGAAAACTTTTTGGATACGTTAATTCATACCAGCACATATTACGACCATTTACATCCTTTTTTCTCCAATGTCTCACAATTCATCGTTCTTCGCAATGTTTTTCGCACACGTACTGAGACTCTTTCAGTCCCGGAATAGCATCGAGCCATTTTTTGTATCGTTCGACGTTTCGGGGCACGCGAAACACGGAGAATTTCTGCTTACAATTTTTGTTCCCCGTTTTACAATTGTGAACCGCGCAACCCTTAGCCGTTAAGCATTTTTTTCGCAAACACTACCAAAAAAAATTTACACTTATGCGTAAAATCACGATAAAAAATGTCTCACGGTAAATCGCGTAAAACCTTCTGGTATATGGTCGCAAATAAAGGTTATTTCGACAATCGCGCCACAAAGACATGCGTAAACACTGTGTGCCCATTCGCCGGTAAGAGGTAAGGGGGAAACTACTTCCCCTTGCTAGTAGCGACGCGTAGCGGTGCCTAGTGAATCGAAAAGTGAAGCCGATAAGCGGGTCTACCCCCACCACGAAAATTGAGCTTCGTTGCAAGACCTGTATGTAAGACCGTGCCATGCACACGGCGCATGCGTTTGGCTACAGTCACGCTCACAAGAACACGTGATCGCAGCGATACGTCAAAAAATGTAAGCGGAAATTCCGTGAACACGGCTAATCGCCTGCCGTAACGTGATTGAGAAAAAGATGCGGCGTGACTTTAACCAAAGAGTTCGAGACAGTTGGCAGAATTGGCGGTGAAAGACAAGGGAGAACAACCTTCGTGTGCGTGGTTCGTGTTTCGATCAGACAATTTTTGCAGAGGGCATCCCGATACTTTGCCTCGAGGCGCATAGTGAGCACGATTTTTTTTTTGTTTCATCGAGTCTAAACAATCGTGTCCGCCACTTCGACAAGTTCGCGGAGTATCCGCGTTATCATTCCGTTCGGCATAATCGGTCAGTCGCGCGAGGATTATCCCCGAAGTATACACTCGGAAGAGGAAATAGCGTTGGATATACAAGGCCGGTATAACACAACGTTCGGCGGAGGGGGGCGGGGGGTGGTGGGCCCTCAACAACGCGAATCCCAAGGGTTTTTTTCACCCTAGTGCTCTCTCCGTCTCGCTCGTTCCGGCTCGAGCACGAAAAAACGCATGACGATCAGCGAACTTTGCGATTGCTTATCGTGCACTTCGCAAGTGCAGGAATAAGATAACTCCCGCCGTGAGCGTAGCACGCCCGCGGGCCGCCGGAGACGGATGGATTTATCGTGATAGACCGACGGAGACGCACGTATAGAAATAGACATAGCGAGAAATAGTGAGAGAGAGAAAGAAAAATAATTACGAGATCCTCGGAAGCGCGAAGCGTTCGCAACCGTATACTTCCTATCTACACCCACGCTGAAAACATTCGTCACTCTAGGGCTCGTAGCGTTTACCGCCGAAAAACAAAGAACTACATAGCCGCGATCGAACGACAAGAAGAAACGAACGAAAAACAGACAAGCGCGCTCACCGAAGCCGAGGGCGGGAAAGGAAGAAAAATTTCGCGACGAAGTTCGCGATTTTTTTTTGTTTTCCCCCTCGTTCAATCATGAAGCTCGTGGACCACGTGGTGAGGAGTTTCAAAGTGGCAAAGGTCTTCCGCGAGAATTCCGATCGTATAAACAGCATCGATTTCTCGACGAGCGGCGATACCCTCATATCATGCTCCGAGGACGATCAAATTGTCATTTACGATTGCGAAAAGGGCACACAAATGAGAACGGTCAATTCCAAAAAGTACGGCGTCGATCTCATACACTTTACGCACGCTAAAAACACGGCGATACACAGCAGTACGAAGATCGACGATACGATAAGATATCTGAGCTTGCACGACAACAAGTACATAAGATACTTTCCGGGTCACACGAAAAAGGTCGTATCGCTCTGCATAAGTCCCGTCGAGGATACGTTTCTGTCCGGCTCCTTGGACAAGACGCTGAGACTCTGGGACCTAAGATCGCCCAATTGTCACGGCGTCATGAACGTTTCGGGACGTCCCGTCGCAGCTTACGATCCGGAAGGTTTGATCTTCGCAGCGGGCGTCAATTCCGAATGTATAAAACTCTACGATCTGCGCAGCTTCGACAAGGGTCCCTTCGTAACGTTCGCCCTGTCTCAGGAGAAGGAGTGCGACTGGACGGGCCTGAAGTTCAGCAAAGACGGCAAGACCATACTGATATCCACCAACGGCAGTATAATACGTCTCATCGACGCCTTCCACGGTACGCCGCTTCAGACCTTCACCGGTTATCTCAACAACAAGGGCATCGCAATAGAGGCCAGCTTCAGTCCGGATTCCCAATTCGTATTCAGCGGCTCGACCGACGGTCGCGTACACATCTGGAACGCCGACACCGGCTACAAAGTTTGCGTACTCAACGGCGATCATCCCGCGCCCGTTCAGTGCATACAATTCAATCCTAAATACATGATGCTCGCCTCGGCGTGCACGAATATGGCCTTTTGGCTACCCACCGTCGAAGATACCGCGTAAACCCAAGAAGAACCAGAGGAAATACGCACCAATGATGAAATATGTTTGGGCGCCGAAGGAGAAAGATAAGCAGCACGAAACGAGTTACGTTTACGCGAAAATCGCGCAATTACGAGGCTGAGCATTTCCAATGTCCAGGGAACAACGAGAGCTACGTTCGTCCGACTGTGGGAAGAACGAGGAAAAAACTACTAAACTTCACTGCACGATCGCGGACCATGACTGTGGGACTCGGTAGAAACGTGGTTGCGGAATATCCACAGCTGACTTCCATCTTTCGTACTCGCCGAGCGTTCCAGGAACTCTGAGACTCCCGATGACGATTCGCTTTCCTCAAACTGACCGAACGAATATTGGGGTGATGAAGAATAACGGATTAGCTTCGCGATTAGACCGGATGTTGAAGCTGTCCGCTCCCAACTCAAAGTGAAGCTGAACTCTCCGCCCCCTAGGGATGACAACGAAGCATTCCATCGAGAATGGAGGCAAAAAGAATTAACGAAAAACGGCCGGTGAGACCGAAATATCCGTGGCGAAGATCGGCCAAATTACGGGGAAATTCGGGGACGAGAAGAAACACGAGTTTAATAATGGAGATAAATATACAGAGCGCCGAAATTTTCGGAATAGTGGGGAAAAACAGGGACGAATTTCAATGCCCTGGATCAATGCATTTAAACGTATACGTACATACATATACACATCTATATACGTATATTACACACACATACACACACATATACATGCGCGCACACACACACACAAACGTATGTGTGAAATGAAGTGTTACAGACATTTAATCCAGACAACGAGAAGGCTTCCCTACCATCGACACACGACTTGTACGTCATTAAAGCGTGTTAACGATTTTACGAGACAATGGCTACCGTTAAGCCCTAACCGGGAAGGAATGAGAGAAAGAAAAACGTTGCGAAAAATGACCCTAAAACACATTTAAAAGCTCGTTACGTCGCTGCTGCCCGAACGTTTCCATTTTCCTACCTGTGGCACATTGTTCACGCGGAAGATCGTCGAGAAGAGTTCAGTGCACTGAAGATCTGAGTTTACATTGGGAAAGAGAATTTCAAGCGTTTATTATCAACGCGTGATTGAATGTTCTTTTCTGTTTTCTTTTATCTCGTGACTATCGCGAGACGCGAACGGGGCTTCTGACTATATATATATATATATATATATATATATATATATATATCGTTGAAAATAATTGACAAGGTCAGACGACAATTTGCACGGAGAGTTCGCGCCGTGGATACATTCACTAACGGGTTGTTGCAAAAAGTTCTATAGAGAGAGAAAACAATGAATAACCCGAAGCATTACGATCTATTCGGCCACGATGTTAACCGGCAATTCAAAAGTATAAAACTCGAGACCCCCAAGTGTCAACGCGACTGTTTCATGTTTCTTCTTTACTCAACGAATAGGGAGAAAACATCGATTCTTTCACTGTCTATTCTTTTAAAAATTGTAAATGAAGCGAGGATTGAGAAAATCTTGAAAGCGCGAATGACACTTCGTTTCATTCCGTCTAATGGAAATTCGCGAGCATATGCTCGGGTTGCAGCTCGTTCCGAGGCTATTTTCTCCATTCGTCAGTCGCAAATTCAATGTGTGTGAAAATTTCGCCGCTCTCGTATGAAAACTCGTACAGGGACGTTTTGGTTGTTTCGTCAATGGCCACTACACGATGAACGTAACTGGCATTAAATTCATTCGTGCGGGATAGCTTACAAAGTGCGGAAAAAGAAAAGCACGCATGTACGTCCGTTGTCGTGATCTTCTAGGCCGCATAATTTTGTCACGTTCGAGGCTTCGGTTCTTTCTTTTTTCCATGTTTTTTTTTTTTTTTTCTAACTAAGGATACCATTAGTATTCAGATATGTGTCGTATCACAAACGTGTACATAGTACTTTTTCTCTTTATATCCTTGTCGTACCTGCGTTTAGCATTACATGGTATAATTTCCAAGTACTGTAACTTCTACGATTCTATACTTAGTACTATACAAATATGAGATAAATACACATACACATACACACACGCACAACTGGCGATTAGGCGAAACAGAAAAGTTGTTCGCTACTTCCGTTTTATATTCCTCATTTTCTTTTTCGTTCTTGAAAATCCGGCTCGTGCGTGCGAAGTGCTCGGTGCTCAGATGCTCGTTCGTGAAAAAAAAAAAAAAAAAAGAAACGGAGGAAGAAACAAAGAATTTAACGACCCACCGAACGTAAATTCCTCGATTTGCTTGTCTCATTGCAATTTGTCACAAGCGAAACTCCGAGTAACACTCGAAAGCAAAATGGATGCTTCCTTAATTTTTTTAAATCACAGCAACGCGTCTGTACATATGTATGCACGTGTGTATGTGTTGAGCTTGAGTGCCAGTGCCGCGCATAAGAACACACTTGTTCACCGGTTCAGTTAAGAACCTTACGTTTATTTGCGCAATCTTTTTTTCTTCCTCGAAGAGCCGAATAGCTGCGATTCCTTTTTTGTATATTGAACATTGTATCCGAGAACTCCCTCCCATTGTGTATATATAAATACGACACACACAAACACACACACACACACACACCATTATTATAATTACGTATAAAAATCGCTGTTAGTCAATTCAATTGGAAAAGAACTTTTCTTTCTTCACTTTTCGTTTGTTCTAACGCTTAAACGTGACGAATGAAATAATAAGATGATAAATGTATGGACGGTATGGATACGTGTGCTTTGTATACAAGAGAATACTTTAGTAAAGAAAAATCGTATATGAAACTCTGTGAAGGCGTGTGTTGTGTACTCGGCGTGGCATTTCTTTTTTTTTTTTTTATGTCACTGCATATCTGTGTATGCGCGATAAAGGAGAACATAAAGAAACAGACGAATTGTAGTTTTATCGGGAAGCGTGCGTGTGACTGCAAGAGCGGATGTCTCTCTGTAAAATAGTATTTTTTATAAAATATTAAAAAAAACACAATGAAAACGAGAAGAAATAACTGAATCGTCCGTGTTGAATATTTTTTTCGCCCGTTCGTTGGAGATTTATAAACCTCGAATGGTTGCTCGCTTCTAGACGTAATATTCACCCCTGCCCGTCCTCGATCGTATGCCGCAATTGGAGAATAATATAGTTTTTTTTGTCGATTCGAGAGAAATTTGGACGTTTGTAGCCTCTTTAAGGGAAGATACGCCTGGAAAAAGTTCCGAGTGAATTGTATAAAGAGTAGTTGAGAGACAAGCTTTGTGCTGGGGGAGAAATTTCATTGGAGAAAGAAAAGAGTCCATGTGGTTTTGTAGCATACCCACAACTAAATAATTCCGAGTTGAAATTACAACGTTATAAGGATTATTTTTTTCAGAATAATTCAGATTATTTTTTATAATAATATTTCGGATCATTAACTTATAATTATCCCGTTGAAGATTTCCGAAGACATTCTTTTTTCATGCAGTGCCGTTAATTCGTTTAGACTCGCCGAGTTCGTTGGGCACATTAAATTTGTCGTACAATGATGGAAATTTTTTTTTTAATGCTGTATTACATACATACACACACACACACACACACACACACATATGTATGTATGTATACACACACATACACGTATACACACATACTAGGGTGGCACAAATTTGAGCTCCACTTTTTTCTTTTTCTCACCCTCCAATTGTTGACTTTAAAGAAAAAAAAATTTGGCGAAAGCTGCAAGCGGTCAAAAAATATTTAGAGGTCGCTCAAGCCTCCCAAAAATACAAATTTTCATTAAAAAATCGATCTTTTTTGTTCACTTCTCACCCATGAATTTTACACTTTACAATGTTTAAATTAAGCTCGCGAAAGCTCTAACCGGGCAATGAATAATGAGTGGTCGCTCGAGAGATTCGAAATTTCCAATTGTCGCGCATTTTTTCCCTTCCCACTCATAAATTTAAGACTTTGTAAAATTTTCACAACCATTAATCCTTTTTTTTCTTTAGAAACGGATTTTGTACATTCACCTCACACTTCTAATCCGATAAAACCGGGAACCTATAGCTTTGTTTACGGACAAGAGCTGTAAAGAATTATTTTATGAGCACAAAGATTATAATTCTTGAGTTAGAGGAGTGTGAGGTGAATTTGAAAAATCTGTTTCTAAAGAAAAACGATTAATTGTTTTGAACATTTTACAAAGCGTTCAATCTATTAGTGAGACGAAGAAAAAAAAATTGGCGAAAATTGGAAATTTCGAAGCGCTTGAGCGACCATTAAATATTTATTGACCGGCTACAGCTTTCGCGAGGTTTGTTTAAAAATGATAGAGCGTAAAATTCATGGGTGAGAAGTGAACGAAAAAAAAAACGATTTTTTAATGAAAATTTGTATTTTTGGTAGAGCGACCTCTGAATATTTGTTGACCGCTCGCAGATTTCGTGACAATTTTTTTTTTCTTTAAAGACGATATCTATGAAGTATGGTGACAAAAAGGCGAAAAAAGGGAGCTCAAATTTGTGCCACCCTAATAGATACACACTACCTGCCAAAAGTTACCGGACACCTCAGATAATTGCAAAGTGATATTACAATAATATAATTCATTATACAGGGCTATATAATATGTTCGTAAAATAATAAAAGAAATGAACTATATTATTCTAACATTATTTGGTAATTATCCAGTGATCGGAAGTTTTGCAATTATCTGAAGTGTCTGGAAACTTTTAGCCGGTAGTGTGCGTGTATGTGTGTGTGTATGTATATATATGTATGTATACACACACACACACAGACACACACACACGCACGCACGCACGCATATATATATGACAACATTATCATCTTTGTGTTCATTACTCGTCGATTTTGTCATTACACCCATCCGGAAGGGCGAAACGTTTTCATGTCCTCCGTCTCAGGCTCATGCATTATGCATAACAATGTCGCCGTACGATTTCCGGCCCTTCTCTGTATCACGAGCGTTGCGACTATGCGAAGCCCATACTCACCGCAGAAAATCTTCAAAAATTGTATACGCGCGAGGCGCGCGTGTGCGAGTGCGTTCGAGTGTGGATCCAATTTTATGTGTGCGACCGCCGAACGGAACACCCAAATTTCCTGCTTTGAACATTTCAAGAAGGAAAATGCAACACTTTCGCGTGCAAAGTATACGAAAAAAAAAAGAAACGCGGAAGATAAAAGTCAAGCGCACACAGGAGTATTCTTATTGAAACCTGTACAGAAATCCCAATGCACCGGAATTCTTACCTTTCTGCAGTTTGTAAAAAGAAAAACACGCGATTGAAAAAAAGAAAAAACCGAGAAAAGTTTACCATTCGAATAAAACGCACACCATTTTTTTAATACGTCTGTACACGTGTTGTTTTTTTTCACGTACCTCTTTACCGAGTATAATCGACCGTGCTAGCGGAGACCCGCGTAAGCGAATACTCGATAAATGTATCCCGTTTTACTTGAGATCTCAATTCAACGAGATCGCCGCTGAAAAATTCATCGTACCGGGATGGGAGTTTTTTTTCCGCCATGACACTGTAATGTTCTTCTTATTTTGTGAGTCTAAGATTTAACATTCGCGTCCAACGTTTTCAAGTGGTACAAACGTTTCTCTTCCGGCGATATTTCGACCGGAGCTCCGGACATTAAATCACGCCCTTCCATTGTTTTGGGGAACGCGATGACGTTCCTTATACTCGGCGTATCGCAGATTATAGAGATCAGCCGGTCCAATCCTGAAATAATATTTCGCGGCGTTTACTCGAGGGAACAAAAGTCACTATTCCGGAATAAATTGGGAGAAATGGGAATTGAAGAGAAGTACGAACCAAACGCGATACCACCATGAGGAGGTGCACCGCTCGCCAACGCCTCGGTCAAATGCTTCATCTGCGATTTATCGATTCGCAACATATCCAATATCCGCTCCTGCATATCCGCGCTGTGAATTCTTATCGAGCCGCCCGCTATCTCGGAGCCATTCAATACGAGATCGTAATGAAGACCGCGTACCTAAAAGCAGTTTCGTTGAGTATTCACAGATAGCGTAATTCACGTGACTTCCTTAAGGGGTGAGGCTAATGTGGAAATGACGAATACTCGCTCGTCGTTTGAGGCAACTCAAATTGTCACGGATCGCAGAATCGCAGATTGAAAGTAAACGTATGATCTCAACGATAGAGCTGCTGGTGAAATTTTTAACGTGTTTTTCTCGATAACTTATTTTTAAAAACGGTGTACACGATTTCTCGACGTGTAATGAACGGATTTAAAAATTTGATACACTTTGAATTTTTGAATTTTTTGACGATTTTTAGAGAAAAAATTTCAATCATTGTTGTCGATTTTTCGAGGAAAAATTTCAATCATCGTTGTCAATTTTTCGAGGAAAAATTTCAATCATTGTTGTCGATTTTTCGAGGAAAAATTTCAAGCCTTGTCAATTTTTCGAGGAAAAATTTCAATCATTGTTGTCGATTTTTCGAGGAAAAAATTCAATCATCGTTGTCGATTTTTTTAGGAAAAATTGCAATCATTGTTGTCGATTTTTCGAGAAAAAATTGCAATCATAGTTGTCGATTTTTCGAGGAAAAAATTCAATCATTGTTGTCGATCTTTCGAGGAGAAATTTGATTTTTTTTCTCGATTTTTCGAGGAAAAATTTGAATTTTTTTCTCGATTTTTCGAGGAGTAATTTGATTTTTTTAAATCGATTTTTTGAGGCAAAGTTATCATTTTTTTCTCAATTTCTTGAGGAAAAGTTGGATATTTCATCGATTTTTCGAGAAAAGATTTGAATTTTTGTGGGTCGATGTTTCGAGGAAAAATTTGAATTTTTTCTCGATTTTTCGAGGGTAAATGACATCATTATTGTTAATAACTAATGATAACAAATGTCAAGAAGAAAAACGTCGGTCAAGACAAAACTATCATTACGTAATGGTAGTTTAGAATTGACCGACGTTTTTCGTCTTAAAATTTTTTATCATTAATTGTTAACAATAATGATGTCATTTTTCCGCGAAAAATCGAGAAAAAAATTCAGATTTTTCAAAAATGATTGAAACGTGACAACAAAAAAGCTCGGTCAGGTCTAAACCAATATTGTCTATTATAAGAAAAAAAACTCATTCTTTTGTTTCGGATCAACCGAGTAGCCAAAATCAAATACACTGTCGAGCCCCTGACATTCAAAGCTCATGAGATTGTTAATAAGTTCGTGAATTATTGATATTTTTAAATGAAATTTGGTACGAGTAAATGTCCAAACAATTTTTCAATCTGACTTGATTCTTCAAAAATAAAAGTCTTTCCGGTTGTCACAATAGTCTAACTTCTTGACACAATTTTTCCTGCCTTCCTCCTTTCCCATTTTCCCTGCCTTCCTCCTTTCCTGACACTGCCAGAGAAATGTTTGTGCACAGATCTATATTAATTTACCTTCAAGGGTTCAGTTTCTAGATAAGGAATGTCATCGGGATGCGGCTGCGTGAAAGGATGATGTGTCGATCCGAGACTTCCGTCGTCTTTTTCGTAAAACAACGGAAAATCGACGATCCATAGAAACTCGAAAGTCTTCGATCGTACGCACACACCGTTGCTCTCCATAACGTTCGCAAATTCATGACGTATTTTGCCCAACAGACTTCGCTGTAAAACAAGAAGAGACTCGTGTGGAAAAACAACTCGGAAACGATAAATATTTCCATTGCAAATGATAATCCATCTCACGGACACAATTAACGCGGAACAAAAATTTTTCTTTTTTTTTCTTTTCTTACCGCATCGTGTTTCCTTCCTGTCGTTATGAACAGAGCGTCACCGTTTTGTACATTTAACATTTTCTCTAAACCCAGCGAGCCCTCGGGCACAAGTAACCTACTCAGCTTAGCTTTCCACGTTTCCTGCGCGATTTTCGTCTGTATGAGATTGACGTTCGAGAAATTTTTATCTCTGATAGCGTTCATCGTCGCTTTCGTGGAATGCGTCAGATGGGCCTGAGAGAAAAATAAGAAGTTCAGAGGCGCTCGAGGTCGAGCAAAAGTGAGATCGAGAGTTGTCCGTTGTCGGCTTAAAAAATGGAGAATAATGAAGTGTACACAGGGGTTGCTATTTTTTGAGTGACGGAACAGTGAATGTCCACCCATAATCTTAATACGTACATGACCGTCTGGAAAGACGATTGCGTACGCTTGCATCTCAGACGCCTGTGTCGTCTTGTTGATAAATTTCGAAACGTTGTGAATCTGCGAGAAAACATTTTGAAACCATTAAACTCGCGATGCATGCTTTTTCGGGGACAATAAAATTTAAAGAACGAGAGGCTTTTAGGCGAGGATTTTTTTTCTCATTTTCATGATTTTTTTAAGCAAAGATTTCTTCATCATTTTTGAGGCTTAGGGTACGTTTTATAACTACTTTTGGCTGTTGCATGGTATTTCTTTTTGATTCATCTTTAAAAATGGGGGGGGGGGGGTACATTACAGCTTCATCCGACTGAATATCATAACTTCTAACCCAATCAATGAGAAAATAGCAACAAAACAAATTTAGGCTCATTTTTTGGAAATGCGACTTATCTAAAGAGTCACAATATTTCTAACCTTGTTGTCTAAAACATGACCCTTAATGTTCTTGAAAATTAAAAGAAAGTATTTTTTTATTGCCAAATGTAGCCATTTTTTTTCGGAAAATTAAATCTTTTTGTTTCAATTTTATCGATTTTCAACATTCCTCACTTTTTCTTGGTTCATATTCTGCGTATGAGTGTTAATGAACGAACATTTTTCGTTGGTTTGTTTCAGATTAATCCCGCCGACGCCACGTGTCACACCGTCCGACCATATCCGCTGCAACTCGTTTAGAAGACCGTGCCATACCTCCGCCATTTTTAAAGATTAATAAAAAACTCCTTCTCATAGCCAAAAGTAAAAATATACCTTAAGTCTTAAAAATTGTGAAGAAATCTTTCCTTCTAGAAGAAAATCATGAAGATCAGCAATTTTTCTCTCGTCTGAAGGTATCTCAGCCCTTAATTCGATTAACGATTCAATTTCAATTGCAATAAAGCTATTATTTCGATGCTGCTTACGAAAAGTAGCATGTTTCAGAATTCTTACGGAAACAAGCACTTTTGATATTCCCGCGGAAACTAGCACGCTTTGGCTTCCGGCACGAAAACTAGCAAGTTTAGGTTTTCGCCATGTAAACTGGCACCTTTCGATATTTGACGTGAAAACTGGCAAGTTTCGGTTTTCGCCACGAAAAGAAGCAGATTTCGATATTCACCGCGAAAATTAACATGTTTCAGTAACACTGAAATTGTTTCCGACTTTTCTTCCATGCTTCTTTTACGCTTTGTCTCTATTTTTTACTTCAATTCCTTTGACCAAGCTTTTTTTACTCCAAATTAACGAAGAATTTTTTGTTTGCCATTTAGTACCGTCTTATTTTTTTGTTCGGCTATATATTATACATATTTTATTGTTCGAATTTTCATCTTCTGGACTTGTGATAAAATGGCAAGCAGAAAATATCTCGTCCCTTTGGGGAAAAAAATGCATGGTAAAAAAATGAAGAAAATCACAATAAATATTTCATTATATTTACAATTTCGTTATAATTTTTTTAACAACAATTACTATTATCGACTTTAATTAATAATTATTATCAAAATGTTTATAAAAGCAACGAGTATAATATTAAAATGTTATTACGCAAAAAATTGTCATATTTTTTAACAAATATTTATGGTTTATTCTTCCCAATTTTTACCTGAGCACGGAGGACTTTAAGTTCTAACCAAAACTATTTTTCGTTAAGATTGTACGAGCGATGAGATTTTACATTTACTCCTTTTACACTAGTTTTTACAGTGAAAATCAAAGCTAGTTTTCGAGGCGAAATAAAAAAGTGTTACTTTTCGTAAGAACTTTGAATCGTGCAACTTTTCGTAAGCAGCGTCGATTTAAGACGGGATATACATTTACAACGATCAAAAAATTGATTTCTTTTTTTTCTCTCTAAACGATAGAACTATATATGTAGATTATTTTCCCAAAGTATCAAAGCGAAATTCGAAAAACTTCAAACGTTACAGCCCGTTAACGCTGTGCCTCATCGCTCGGATTCGGAGCGGGCGTGAACTTCAAACGAGTTTTTCTCAAAACTGCATTATCGAAATTGGCGTGCAGGATTACTCAAAAACTGTTAAGCCGATTGAGTTGAAACTTGGTAGAAATATTGATAACATTGGTACCTTCTACTTGACGAGAATTGTTTTTGAAAAATTGAAGAAAAAAAACTACTTTATTCATCCACATTTTACAGAAATGTTGTGTGAAATGTTGATTTTTTTTTGTAAATGCGTGCCATTTTTTTAATTTCGCATTTTTTTCGTTTTAGTTAACGTCACATAGAAAATATACATGTTCTAACTGAAAAAATGTTTGAAATTTTTTGGAAATCAAAGTCTACGGGACGCTATAACCTTGCTGTAACACTCTGCCACAGCTCCGCCATTTTGATGATGAATTATATTTTTAAAATTGTTTTGTTTACTTAAATATACTATTAAAGTATACCTAAAGGTTGATAATTGTAGAATAATTATTCCTTAGTTTAAAAAATCCCTCAATATTGCTTATTTTTTCCGGTCTAAATGTATTTCCCGCCTTAATGGATATATAAGAGCCTATAAAAAAATCGAAAAAAAAAAGAAATCGTATTAAGGCCTGGGTAAAAAAACTGCTGACCACATTTGCGACGTACCCTGTATGGTATTCTCAAGTCGGGCTGATCCGAGCCGTAAATCTCGTGAACTTCCTCGAAACTGATGCGAGCAATCGGTAATTCAACGGCTCCCAAATCGTCCGAGGGCCAGAAATGCGCCAACAAGCCTTCGACCATACTCATGACACCCTCGCGATCGCAGAAGGACATTTCTATGTCGAGCTGCGTGAATTCCGGCTGACGATCGTTTCGCGCGCCCTCGTCTCGATAGCATCGAGCTAGCTGAAAATATCTGTCGATACCACCAATCATCAGCAATTGCTTGAATTGCTGAGGGCTCTGGACGAGCGAGTAAAATTTCCCAGGATGCTGAGTCGGCACGACAAACTCTTGCGCTCCCTGTTGATAAGTTCTTCAATACTCTCGGATCTCGCCACGTTTCCGTATGCCACTATTAGAGAATCAGGATTGCTACGCATATGGAAAACAGGGAAGACCGGGAAAGCTCAGGGAATTTCTTTCCTCCTGAAATAATCAGGGAAAAGTCGGGTAATTTTGGAAATTCTCTGGAATTTTCTCAAAATTTACGTTGTGCAAGAATTACGAAAAATAAAACCGACTTGACAAAAAAACAGAACGGTATAAAAATAAATATTTTTGTATATTTTCAATATTTATATTATTATAAATATTATATAATAATATATAATAATATAATATTCATAATATTTTTATTGAAAATTAAAAAAACTAAAACCAATTGACTGTAAAGCTCTATATATTTGCATTCGAACTGTCGATACACAACCACATCATTATTATTATTATAGACAAGTGTTTATATTTATTTTTCATTTATTGTCATCGGCATAAAAAATTCTGTTTATAATAAAAAACCGGTTCTGTATTTGTTTTTAATGTATTTTTTTACTTTACAATGTTTAAATTATTTCTCGAATTTCAGTATTTTAAATTTTATTTCAATTTTTAACGATTCCATATATTTGATCTTAAAAAAAATTATGTCATCCAGTTGAACATAATTTTTCAATAGAAGGATCGAATTGAGAATGTCCTTTGTATTGTCAAATCGGTTAAAAATGTTGTTTTTTTTCACAAACATGATTCATTGCTATTTCTACGTATATCATTTTTCCCGCATAGTTTGTATCGTTTACAAATACTAGTATGGTTGAAACGAGGCTTAAGGGGCTATACCAGTGTGACACCTTCAAAAAATCGATTTTTCTTGCCCTTTTCTACAGTTTATACTTTCAAGAATATCATTATCTTTTATATCATTTATATCAATATCATTTTATCTTGCAAAAATCGATAGTTAAATGTTTAAACGTGTTTTTCTCGAAATGAGATTTTTCAAATTTGCTGACATTGTAACTCAAAGAGCAATTATCCGATTGACTTGAAATTTGTACTGAGTATTCTTGAATATATTTACTCTAGAATGACGTAGGATATTTTTGATTGGATGAAAATTGACGATTTGTCATTGAAAAAAAACGACCATTTTATAGGCAAGAAAACAGACTTTTTTCATAACTACGCCATTTTGTTAGATTTTGATATTTTTCGAAAATCCTACGTCATTGTACAGGAAATACCTTCCAGTTTAACGACATTTTTTCTTTTCTCGGTTTCAGCTACTTAATCGGCCAGAATCATGTCAGCAGTGGAGGAACTTTTCTTTTTGACGCCTCCGCATGCAGCGCATAAGTCGCTTGGATCTCAATATTTTTCTATGAAATAATTATGTAATATAGGTCAAATATAGCCAAATATATTCTCAATTTTCCGAAACATTTAATTGAGTACTTTTCTTCCAAAAATTTCCCGAAAATCACCCAAATTTTCAGCGTTCACACTGGTGTGAATATAGTATAGCCCCTTAACTTTTGGTCTTCAACTCAAAAATATAGAAATTTGATGAGAACCAAGTGTTCTTTATTTGACGATAATCTGGATCATTTGCAAAACCTGGAATTTTTGCAAAATCTGTATGGAAAACCTGGAAAAGTCAGTGAATTTCTGAGTCAATAATGCGTAACAACCCTGAGAACGAGATTTCTTTTTTTGTCGCAATCCACTCACCCCGGGAGTTCGTCTGAAAAGCGTCGGTGTTTCGACGTCGACGAAACCGCAGTGATCCACGAGATATTCTCGCATTTTGCTCGTAACTTTGGATCTCATGCGCAAGTTTCTCTGCATCTCGTGAAAACGCAGCGACAGATAGCGGTATTGCATTTGCAGCGATTCCTTTGCTACGTTGTAGTGTCTTATGTTGAAGGGAAGCTGACTCATGGATTCGTTGAGAACTTCGAGGGACTCGACTTGTATCTCTATAGATCCTGTCTTCATTTCATTGTTTTCCATACCCGGCGGCCGGGCTATGACCCTTCCAGTGATGCATAACACGCTTTCGTAGCTCAGCTTGTCTACCACGTCTAATATGTCTTTTTTCTGGGAAAGAAAAATCGAAAAACTTACAGTAGCTTCGCTCGAAGAGCACCAGTATCGTAGAACTGTTTCATCGGAATGATCAATTATCATTGTAGAAACAGAATGGATTTGAAACAGACTATGATCCTTTGAATATTTGTTGGTTACGTAAATTACGTTTATTACACGCTAAACATTATGAATGTTTTGTCTGAAAAATAAACGTGGTGCATTTTGTCTTCTTCCTTCTATAGGAATGCATTTTCTACGCACTACTCAGTACTGAGGACAAGTTGACAGCTAAGGAAAAAAAGAAGCAATAGACTGGGATAATAATTAAATTATGAATCGTTGACAGCAGGTTTTATCAATGGCCGAGTATTTAGAATGCTATCCTATTTTATTAAATGCGCTAGAGGTGCACCGCGGCAGCAATCTTCCATGTACAATGCGACAACTACTCAGGCGAAACACGACTGAAATCCAGGAGGAAATTCGCGAGGACATAAATGCAATTTATTTAAATCTCTACGTTAGAAACGCTCATTTGAGGCAGTTAAGGGGAGGGTAGGGGTTTGCACTCTTGAAAAATCGATTTTTGTTGTCTTTTCTTATAGTTAAACATTTCAAGAATATAATCCCAAAATTTCAAGTCAATCAGAGCAAAACTCTCGAAGTTATTGACTATTTAGTCCCGCTCCTCTAACACCGTAGCTCCGACTTCTCTAAACTTCAAACGCGTTTTTCTCGAAACTACTTTTTCAAAGTCCGTGCTCACTGCCATTTGAAAACTACATGACCGATTTATTTCAAACTTGGTACACACTTTCTACCTATAAAATACCTCTTCCCAACGGTTATTTTGAGATTTTTTTTACATTGAGGGGGTTTTCCACCCCCAAAATGGCGGAATTTTTCGTGAAAAATAGCACTTTTCACTTTACATGACCACCAAAAATTTAGAAATGAAAAAAAAAATTATCAAAGATCGTTGGGGGGAGGATTTGATGATACTTTGACTAAATTTTAATGGTACTTGATTTCAGATAATTTCTAGCTGAGATACAGTGAAATCGCAAATCGTGTTATTCCAAAGGCGTTCTTGAAAAAGCTTTGTCACTGGCTTGTTTGTGGATATTTTCGCGTACAAATTTCACGGAATGTTCTTGAAATGACACTTAACAATGTACAAAAAGGTCTCAATAAACTTACTCTATCCATGTAGATGAAAAAAATTCGCAAAAAAGTGTTTAATTCACGCTGAAACCCCTACCCTCCAGTTAACACTTATGTCATTTTTCTTTCATAAAAAATTCAAATTTTTTTTTGATGATTGACACACTGACAAAAAAAGTTTAGTGAAGTCCTAGCAAGTGTTATCTATTTTAAGAAGAAACTCGTTTTTTATGTTTCCGATCAACCGGATGGCCGAAATCAAGTACACCGTTGAGCCCATCACATTGAGAAGTCCTTGGGGAGTTGTTTATAGCTTCTTTAGTTATTAATATTTTTTAACGTAATTTGGTACACAACTTTGTTAATGTAAATACAATTTAATGTCCAACCGATTTTTCAATCATCTTACTTATTCCTTCCAAAGTAACTTTGTTAAATAATTCAGATTTTTGGTTGACCACAGTAGCCTAACCCTTTGAGAAATTGCCTAATTTCTACAAACTAAATATCTGATAGGAATAAAATAAAATGGCCTCGAGTTCATCGTACATTATTAACCCTTAGTAGTCACACTTACCTAGAATCACGTTATAGTCATACTGGGTCCATGGGACCCAGGCGTTTTGAAATTGTTATAAATAATGAAATAATGGATTGAGCGATATGAAAAAAATAGTGAGGTATAAATTTGAACCTTGTTTAATACAAGGATATTGGTTAGAAATCAAAAATTGAATTCTCAATATGCAAAAGAAAATTATGCAAAAAAAAACGTGAATGACTTTTTTTACAAAAAATGCTGTAACTCTTGTAATTATTGACAAAGAAAAAATTAAAAAATGGTTTTATAATCTGGAAACAATGTACTTTGAAATAGACATAGCGGTTTCTGTGGACTTTGCAAGAAGTATATTTATTTCATCCAACGCAGGTGCAATTTAGAAGGAAAGAATGAAATGCTCATGCATATAAAAAAATGTATGTTTTATTGGGAAAAAAAAGTTGTACGGCATCAAAATAATTTGTTTGGGTCCCGTGGACCCAGTGTGACTATTAAGGGTTAATCTTGATGATTTTTACTTGTGCTGCAATTTGTCAAAGTAACGTAGCAAAATATAAAATATAGTTTGTTCTTTGTTTCTGGTTACGGAGTCCCGCTCCGCCTTCCAGCTCCCAATCGTATTTCACGCACTTCCCTATTTCTTGTTACAAAAAAGTCATAGGAATGGTAGAGCTGAGGAGAATTTGTTACGGTAGGAAGTACCGTAAAACTTCATAACTATGGTGCAGATTTGTCCAGTTTCAAATCTGTGTTTTCTCCGCTAAAGAATGGATTTATATATTCAATACCTCACTTTTATAGATTTACCTCGAATATATATATTTAATAGTCACAGTCGATGCGATTTTGTTTGGAGGTAGCTGGACTATAACTGCATAGTTTTGCGGTAACAAAGGTAAATGTAAAGGTCTTACAAAGATAAATATAAAGTCGCGATAAATCACGACGCTAAATGGTCTACCTGCCTCGTCCGGAATCATCAGCTGCGTAGAGCCGTAAGCATCGCGAAGTACAACAAACTTTCCCATTCTTTGATATTCCATCCATCCGCACAGTTGAACTTTCTCGCCGATATTAGACGCGCCGAGTTCTCCGCAGGTGTGGCTTCTCTTGACGAACCTGTTGACCGGCAAAACATCGTTTGCGTTTTCAAATTTCGCTCGTGGTGCTTCATGACTGTAGAGCTTAAAAGCCGTTCGCTCGCTTGCATTGGTCTGAAAATTAAATTTGTCAAATATTTCGGCATTCACGAAGACGATCGTAACCTCAAAAAAAAAAACAAAGCTACTTGCTCGTGCTTCATTGACGCGACGCGTCGAATCGTTGGGCAACAACGAGGCGCATTTTGCGAACAGAGAATACGACGCCCTTTTGCTCTTGCTCAACATTGTCGGTATATTCATTTATTTATTACTCGCAGGCGACGCTTTCTGACACACGCGAGTCGAAGAGGTTAGATTCACGTTTGTCGAGTTCGTGTCGCAAAGTGAAATAACAGCTGACTTTCAATCGCCGCCACCGGTGTGTACTTTTTTCGCGGTAAAGCTTTCGGTTCTCTTTCGCTCGAGTCCGCGATATCGCACCGCTCTTGAACACACATTTTCAACCCAAAACAAAATGGTAGGGCCTTTTTTTTAACGATATTTCTGCAATGTAGATATTCTTAATAAACCGGTGTGTTCGGTTTTTTTTGCAGTTGCCACTCTCGCTGCTTAGAACAGCTCAGAACCATCCGATGGTGAGTGCATAACCTCCAAACGTCTCTCAAAGGTTTTATATTTCTCGACAAAATAGAGGCTAAGTGGAATCACTGTTTGTTTCTGTTGATGCAGTTGGTCGAGCTGAAGAACGGCGAAACGTACAACGGGCATTTGGTTAGCTGTGACAATTGGATGAATATCAACCTCAGAGAGGTCATTTGCACATCGAGGGTAAACGACGCCTTTGCGTGTCTACGCGTCTTTATTTTTTCTGCTGTTCACCGGAACGCAAACATTTTTTCGGTTCCCACGTGATTTTCGTCACTATAACATTGCGCTTCTCTAAAGAAATCATCAAACTATTGTCATAATCTGAAAAGACGAAATGAGAAAAACTTTCTCAAATCGAGTACCTTCCAATCGTGTATCAATTGAAAATTGTGGAAGGATATTTTACAAATGAACTAGCCTTCATCATCTGTAGTCATGATAAGTCAGGTCAGACTTCAGCTTCAACTTTTCAAGGCGTTGAGCAAGTTCTTTTTGCCACAGGATGGCGATAAGTTTTGGAGGATGCCAGAATGCTACATACGAGGCAGCACGATCAAGTATCTTCGTATACCGGACGAGGTCATAGACATGGTGAAGGAAGACGTGCAGATGAAGTCAAGAGGCAGAGGTGAAATGAAGGGCAGGGGTGGTCAGAACCAGAGGGGAGGCAGAGGCGGCGGTCGAGGTAAGCATATTCAATGGATTCTTCGCTAATTGCTCTGGCAACTCGCTATTTTAATAAATATTCTATCCGAATAAGAACTTGTCGTATTAACGGGAATATTTTTATCACTAAAAAGAACAGAATAATTATGGTTAAGGATGCGCAATGTGCTGCTCTGATCGATATTCAAAGATACTGATTTTCATTTTGGACCCGCATACATTGAACCAATGTGTAAATTCGAAGATTTTATAAATTTCATCATTTTCGAGGACAAAAAGTATAAAAATTTAGACATTGACTCTGGTAGAGCGTGGTTTCGAAGGTTCCCTATCTTAAGGAGTAAGGCCACTGTAACGGCCCAAAAAAAAAGGTTTTTTCACTAATTTTTTGCTCCCGAAATTGAAGGTATTTGAAAAAAAACTTTTAATGGTGTTATCGGGCATACATTAAAGTTTATTATAAAATTTTTTTACAGTAAAAAAAAAACAAAATGGCGGTTCCACAGCTATCTTCCCGGGACATGTTTTGCTTCCAGGGCTCCGCGGCACGCAGCACCACTGGTGCACTTTTGAATCTAGAACAAAAAAAAAACCATTAATCTAGAGGGCTATAGCTAGAGAATGTCGATCGGATTTTAAAAAGTATCAATTTTTGTGAATTTGGCGTGCGTTTGAAAAAAAAAATTGATTTTTGACGAAAAAAACGGCAAGTTTTTTGTTAATAAAAAATCAATAAATAAAGTTCTTGAAAATTCCGATCGACATTCTCAAGATAATGTAAATGTTCACATCTGGTTAAAATTTCAAGTAAAAAAAATGAAAATTGTTCGAGTTATGCTGCGTGCCATTTTGAAAACATGTCCCGGGAAGATAGCTGTGGAACCGCCATTTTGTTTTTTTTTACTGTAAAAAAATTTTATAATAAAGTTTAATGTATGCCCGATAACACCATTAAAAGTTTTTTTTCAAATACCTTCAATTTCGGGAGCAAAAAATTTGTGAAAAAACCTTTTTTTTGGGCCGTTACAGTGGCCTTACTCCTTAAGGTATTCCTTTCACAAACCTGAATATTTCACAATTAACTATTTGCGTCTATAATCAAGTAAAAATATGTCCCTGTATACTGGTAAAATTTCAAGCCACGTTACCGAACTTTTAACATAAAATTGACCCAAAATCTTATTTATACGGCGCTTTATGGACATGACACCCTGGCCACATTTCTGTTTAATAATTTGTACACTACATGACTCTAGATGCGTGATAGAAACTGCTGGCGCGTGTTAAAAATTCTAAAGATTCCTCAACGACAATAAAAACGGGGGGTTACCGAATATTCAACGAAAATACTAATGATAAAACTTAGAAAAATACGACCAGCAAAAGAATTTTCGTAGCCGCGACTTTTCAGAGAAAATGTCAAAATGTCTAAATCTACTAAATTTGCGCAAAATTTTTTATTCCAATTTATCGTTGGTTATAATAATTGATTGTGACTTATTTGTATTGAGCGCTATTGTAATTTACGAATAATTTTAAAGGGCCCTCTTTATGCCCCTACAAAATACAGCCCTTCGCGAAAGGAATACCTTAAGCGCTAGTGTATACCAATACTTACGAGAAAAATAACTTGAGGTATTCCTTTTGCGCAGGACTGTATTTTGTGGGAGCATAAGCGGGCGTTTAATAAAAAAAATAAGTTACGATCAGTTATTATACACAACGATGAACGAGGATTTAAAAAATCGTGCAAATGTAGTAGATTTCCCCCTTAAAACTGTTTTGTAACCGGTAAAAAAAACACGTGTCTAATAGTTTTCAGTGATTTATCACATATATGAATTTGAGGAGGTCTCTGAGGAATTGTAATGTGCCAAGTGTGGAAGTATGAAAAATATTAAAACAGGCGATTTTGCAGTTTTTAATCTGAAAAATCTTGACGTACAATCTTTGAAAATTGAAAATTCAATTTTTGTTTACCTTATCTGTGCTTAAGGGGAGATGTGCCACTGTAGAAGCTTCAAATTGATTTTAAAAAATTGTCCTATGAGATGCTTTGAACCATCTGGAATAAGGGGGAAATAGTTTCAGTGGCCGGCCTGTATGCGAGACGTCGACCAGTTTTCTCGGGACACAATTTTTCAAAACTGCACGCAGCATGACCACAACAATTTCCATTCTCTCCCAATTTTAAGCACATCTTTAAAATAACATTCCAAAGAGAAATACGTACGGAATTTTCCATGAGTTAATTTCTAACATTATTTATTAAGAAATGATTGTCCATTTTTCGGTCGAAAATTGAGTTTTTACTTTAAATGCTTGCCAATTACACAAAAATTCATATTTGCAAAATCTTTTACGTGTTTCTCTACTCATGAAAATTGATAGACATGAAACTTTTTTTCTACATTCAAATTTGCGTCTGTTGTACTGCGTGCCGCAGAGCGTCTCAAATTCAACATGCCTCGCGAGAATAGCTCCAGCGTCACGATTTTGTATAATTTCTTAATATCAATTTTTTTTCCGTTCACTTGAAGATATGACTAATAACATCCTTGAATACAGGGTTGCAAATAATGCATTACTTCTTGTAATGCATTACCGTTTACATTGCTCATTACTTTACATTTTGTAATGAAAAACATTTCCATCACCCATTACTTTACATTTTGTAATGTAAAAAAATTTCGTTACTCATTACATTGGATTTTGTAATGTAAAAAATTTTCATTACTCATTACATTGGATTTTGTCATGTAAAAAAATTCCATTACTCATTACATTGGATTTTGTAATGTAAAAAAATTCCATTCCTCATTACATTCTATTTTGTAATGTGAAACATTTTCATTGCCCATTACAATGTAATGGGTAATGGAATATTTTTACATTACAAAATCCAATGTAATGAGTAATGGAATTTTTTACATTACTTGTTCGCGTTGACAGGAGAGAGAGAGAGAGAGAGAGAGAGAGAGAGAGAGAGAGAGAGAGAGAGAGAGAGAGAGAGAGAGAGAGAGAGAGAGAGAGAGAGAGAGAGAGAGAGAGATTCATCCATCCCCCCTCTCTCTCCCCCTCTCAACGCGAAAAAGTAATGTAAAAATTCCATTACTCATTACATTACATTTTGTAATGTAAAAAAATTCCATTACTCATTACATTACATTTTGTACTGTAAAAAAATTCTATTACCCATTACATTGTAATGGGCAATGAAAATGTCTCACATTACAAAATCCAATGTAATGTAATGAACATTTTTTACATTACAAAAACCAATGTAATGCGTAATGGATATTTTTTACATTACAAAATGTAAAGTAATGGGTAATGGACATTTTTTACATTACAAAATCCAATGTAATCGGTAAAGGAAATTTTTTACATTACCAAATCCAATGTAATGAGAAATGGAAATTTTTTACATTACTAAATGTAATGTAATGGGTAATGAAATATTTTTTCATTACCTATTAAAAAAGTAATGAATAATGCATTACATTTTCATTACAAATTTCGCAACCCTGCTTGAATATTATCCTCTTATTTCTCATCCCACCCAAAAAAAATGGCGAAAAATAGCTTAATTTTAGTCGTTCACAGTTACCCTTAAAACAAATTAGTATATTTCAATACATATCAGCAAAACGCTAGATTCTTTATTTCCATACTGTATTACTCAAAAATGATTCTTTTCTAGACTTTTCATTTTTCAAATAGTTTATTTTTCATTGGAATCGATATAATTTTCGAGTTCTTCCATATGGCACTTTTTTCGTAACGAAATTTGTTTTATCAGGTACATTTGGAGGACGAGGTGGCAGAGGTCCCGCGCCACTCAGTCGAGGCGGTGGCAATCAAGGCGGAAACAAACTACCGAACAAACCAAGGCCCAAATAAAACCTCAACTCACTTAAGTCTTCTATATAAATTACAATAGGATAAGACGTAATTGTGTCATGATCGATAATCGTTCAGGAAATGGGCACGAATGAGAACTTCTTGTACTGCGATAAAATACAGTGACTTGTAAAAGAAAAAAACTGTCCGATACTGAATTTCGGGTCCGAAGTACGGGACGGAGGCACTGAAGGGTTTCTGAACTCGTGATATGTGTACTATAAAAAATTATTATTCCTCAATCATTCTCACTAATACATACGTCGTTTCAAACACGCGGTTTTTTTTTTTTTTTTTTTTCATTCTTATTCGCTCGTCATGTTTAATACTAATTGTGTGGAGTAAAAGATAAATATCCGTGTAACACTATATGGTTATTTATTATTATTATTATCATTATCGTTGACTCGAGTATGCGTAATCAAGTCTCGCCTCCACCGAATTCTTCCTCGTGTTTAAATTGTCTGTTTTTGTCGCTTCAGTGATTTGTATCTCGTAAATGGCGTTGTAGTTCATTTATAATCGCAGTTGAATTGTTCATTAGGCAGAGACGAGATTTGCGGAATGACGGAACGTTATTCGTCTCTTCTATCGTCCGGCTTCTTCAATCCCGTTATTTTGCGGAAGGAACGTGCCGGACAGCCATCTGGTCAGCTGTAATACACGAGTAACAGAGAAATTAGGGATGTTTACTTCCGGACGAATTGATTCATTGAACGAGGAAATTGGGTTACGAGATTTTACTGTGAAAATGACTAACCGCCGGGTTGAAATTCTGAACTTTGAATGCTTCGAAGGTTTGAAATTCCTAATTTTTGTGTTCCGAAATTACAAGTTTCGTGAAGACTATGCAAGCGAAAGTCTACACGGTTGACGGTAAATGATGTAGAACGTATAACATTGTCTAGACAAATTTCAAAATTGACGTAAAATCACTTCTTAAGGCGGAATATACATTTAGACAGGAAAATAATAAGCAATATTGAGAAATTCTTTCAAAATAAGAAATAATTATTCTACCATTATCAAACTTTAGGTATAATTTTATAGTATATTAAAGTATACAAAACGATTTTGTAACATTAATTCATCATCAAAATGGCGGAGCAGAGTGTTACAGCAAGGTTACAGCTTCCCGTATACTTTGATTTACAAAAAACTTCAAACACTTTTTTTCAATTGGAACATGTATAGTTTCTATATGACGGTAATTGAAATGAAGAAAATGCAAATTTAAGAAAATGGCGCGCATTTACAAAAACATCAACATTTCTGTAAAATGGGGATTAAAAAGTCGTTTTTTTTCTTCAATTTTGCAAAAACCATTCTCGTAAAGTAAAAGGTACCAATATTATCGATATTTCTACCAAGTTTCGACTCAATCGGCTTAATGGTTTTTGAGTAATCCTGCACGCCAATTTCGATAATGCAGTTTTGAGAAAAACGCGTTTGAAGTTTACGCCCGCTCCGAATCCGAGCGGTAAGGCACAACGTTGACTTTGGGAACTTTCTTGAAACTTTGGGAAAATATTCTACATGTATAGTTCTATCGTTTAACAGGAGATATACACCTGGATGGTCAAGGTCGAGGATTGAGAAGCTATGAACATTCCGTCGACTGTAGAAGACCTACACTATTGGCCTGGTATCGATGATTCCATGTAAGTTGACAAATTTCATGATTTATTCATTCCCAAATTTTCAAACGCGTTTTTCTTAAAACCACGTTTTTCAAATCGGTACCCAAAATTTCTCGAAAACCAATGAACCGATTTCCTTGAGGTTTTTTGTGGTTATTCTACGCACCATTATCTAGTAATTGTCATGGGCGTTTTTTTCCGTTATTTATTTTTTGTTTTATAAGCAAAATAATAACTAATTTTTGGCCCAAAAATCACTATTTATGTCCAAACATCCGCCATTTTGTCATAAATCGATATTTTCAAAATCGGCTATGAAAAGTACTAGATTATAGTATCTAATTTAATAATCTTTTTGGTTTTTTTTTTCAGATGATTTTTGAAGAATCGCCATTAGGTACCGTATACGCAGATTTTTTTACGACGCTTCGAGGATCATACAATATCCTTGTATATTTTTTAATATTTTTAAATAAAGAAAATTGAACATATTTTTGAATGTATATACTTTTAGATAATTAAAGCCCCAATGCGAAATTTCAAATAGTTTTCCTTGAAAAAATTCACAAAAATGACCTTTTTCCGGCTCCCAGGTGTATATCTCCCCTTAAAGAGAAAAAAAAAGAAATCGATTTTTGGTTCGTTGTAGATATATATCCCGCCGTAATAAAAAAATTCTCAAAACAATTCGTCGACTTATTAAAAAATGTTGGAACCTTTAAAACTGCCATAGCCGTATTGTTTCGACGGTGTTCAGATTTTCGGAGTTTCGAGCGTTCTGATCATTCAGTTCGGAATTTCAAGCCGGCCACGAGGCAACTCAAATTGAGGAGGAAGGTTCAACATACGGTGCAGGAATAGCAGATTAAAGGTAAACTTATGATTCCAATGATAGAACTGCTACTAAAACTTTAAACGCATTTTTCTCGAAACTATGTTTTTGTAAACGGTGTACATGATTTCTCGATATTTAATTAACGGAATGGCTTGAAATTTTGTACACTTATTCAGCGTAATAGTAGTTTAGACTTGACCGACGTTTTTATTCTTAACATTTGTTTGTCATTAATCATTAACAATGTCACTTTTCCTCGATAAAGCGAAGAATATTTGTTTACATTTTTTTTTGACAATTGAAACACGATACTAATAAACAGGACAGTCAAGTTTCTGCCAAAAAAATCTATTTCAAGAGAAAAAAGCTCGTTTTTCGTATCAGATGAACCGGGTGATCAAAATAGAGTACACTGTTGAGCCTCTTACGTTCAAAGGTCTTTCACGAGATTGTTTATAACTTCTTTAAGGGGCCACATCTACCTACAGGCCCGAAAAATGGCCAAATTTCGATTTTTTTCTGTGAAACGGTTGGTGAAAAAAACGCATTTTTTCACACAAAGGTGTGTGTGTGTGTGTGTGTGTATATATATATATATATATATATATATATATATATATATATATATATATATATATATTGAGAGCCTTTGGAAAAAATCACCAAAAATGCAGAAAAACAATATGGCCAACGACAGATGATACTGTTTTCGAAGTCGGTGGACATATCTCGAAAACCTCTTGATTAATTCCAAATTTACAGAAGATCGATGAGAAACATTCGAAGGTCGTTGACGACCTCACTTCTTTAAAATCGATCTTCATTTTTGAAGTTCCGTAAAAATGAGGTCTTTTTTTCATGGATTTTGTATGCTCGAGCGTCAATTCTTGGCCACATTATTTAAAAAAATTGAATTGACGATCGTCAACGACTCGTATTTATTGTTAACTTGAATAAACCCGTTGGTTTTTAGATTTCAGCTGGATCGTTTAACCTGAAGCCAAACGTCGCGGAAAAATTCATTAACTGCCTTTTTGTCATCAATATCCAACTTTTTGTTGTTTTTCTGTATTTTTTGGGGATTTTTTAAAAGGTTCTCGATATACAGTGGGTAAAAAAAGTATTTGTACATCTCACACGAAACTTTTCTTAATTTGACGTTATTTGTTTGAATAGTATTTGCCCAAGATTTTTGTAAATAGACACCATGTATATTTAGGATAAGCTATCGAGCACGGAAACTTAATAAAGCATTCTATTCGTATGATAATTTGAAAAAGACAACTTGTACGAACACTTTTTTTGCCCACTGTATGTACCTTTGTGTTAAATGGGTTTTCTCTTCACCACCAGATTTCTAGAGAAAAAAAATCCGAGTTTGGCCCTTTTTCGGGCCTCTAGGTAGTAAACGTAGCCCCTCGATTATTTTTTAAATTAAATTTGGTACACAACTTTTTTAACGTACACACAAATAAATATCCAAACGATTTTTCACATCTCACTTATTCCTTCAAATTTCTTTTCTTTTTAATAACCCAGTTTTATGGATCGTCACAGTTCTCCAATGCCTTAAAAATATCGAAGATGGAGAATTGTAGCTCCGCTCTATCGTGTTTCTTTATTCAGCACAATATTTACTTACAGAATTCTTTCATAGCTGCTGAATCAGACGCAGCTGCGTCAGATCTTTATCGTCCTTCAACTGAAACATCGAGGAGAAAAAAAAACATAAGTATACTGCGAGAAGAAACGAACCAAAGTTGAAAATAGTTGCGGCATTCGAGGGGAAAACTTACTGTAAGAAGCCAGGTCAATTTCGTCAGGCAATTCCGTAATGTTGACGTCGAATCTTTCCTGTACGTCGTTTAAAATTTTCGCATCACTCTCGTCGCTCACCAACGTTATGGCGAGGCCCTGCACGAAACGAAAAAAAACGCAAAAATTTTAACACACATAGCGATATTGCGAGGACGCTGTTAAGCTTGTTTTCTTTTCTGTGTAAAGCGGTTTACCTTTGTGCCGAAACGACCGGCTCGGGCAACTCTGTGGAGATAGGTATCGGAATCTTCCGGCATATCGTAATTGAATACAATATTAACGCGCTCGATGTCCATACCTCGTCCGAATAAATTTGTTGCGACCAGAATACGCTGCGGCACGAAATAGTCATTCGAAAATTAGCCAAATTCTTATTTCCTTCGATTACAAAGAGATTTTTACCGCCGTATACTCAGTAGAGAGTTCAAGAGTAAGCATTCATGATGTGATCATGGGTTTTGAAGATATCCTCATTGTATACTTTTCACAGGATGTTTATCACGAATAACGAGCACGATGAGTTTCGCATTTTCTTTTGTTTCGTATATATTATTTTTCAAGGGAGATTCAAATTTTGATAAATTATGACTGTAGTCAATGTGGTTAGAAAAGTCATATTTCTCTTTCGTGATTAATTTTTTTTTGTTGGAAATACCCAGTAAATTCAAGGGTGTCCGGCGGTCGTGTAGAAATACCATTACGGTGAAAAAAAGGATGCATTCGGGAATGAGCCACTGGAGCGTTGAAGAATTTTTCATGTTTTACCTTTTTGCGGTAGTTTTGATTGCCCCTTCATTTCAAGTTCACAATGTTAGTTAAATATTGATAAATGCAGGCAAAACAAACATTAAAAAAAAAAACACTTTCAACGGGATATTTGGCACGTGATTTACAGCTGAAATTTACGTCAGATTTTACTTTTCGTTTGGGATTCATTCCGAAGAAGTTTATATGTCGATTTACAACGTGGGATTATATCTCCTGCAGATACTTCACATGTTTTTTTTACCGTTAAAAATGCGAAACCTCGCGTACTCGCTAAAAAATCAATCGGACTTACCTTCTGGAAGTCTTTGAACTGTTGGTACCTCGACAAACGCTCCTCCTGGGTCATACCCCTGTGAATGCCGATCGCGGGGAAGTTTTGTTCCGTGAGCAGTTGAGCGAGCGCCATACATCTTTGTACGGATTTCACAAAGATAACGACCTGCAATATAACAAAAAAGAAATAATGAATAATCGATAAAGTTGAATTTCGTTCGAGAATGTCGACGTCAGGGAGTTATATACAGTTAAAATTTTCGATAAATCGATCTTTATTTTATTTTCTGTGTGTGTGTACATATATTTAAGTACACACACGGAAAATTTCTTGTCAATCCGGCGAATATTCTCGAAGTTACACGCACATTTGTAATGACGTGATATGTTAAGTGCTTTCGAAACTTTAAACGCGGTTTTCTCAAAACTGTGTTTTTAAAGTCGGCGAGCAAGATTTCTCGAAAACGGCTGAACCGGTCAGTCTCAAATTTTAACGCAATCCGTTCAAGTAAATTTTTCAGTAATTAATCGAAGGTTTTTTCTCACCGATAAATATTTACCATTTTATAAACAATTTAAGGGGAGGGTAGGGGTTTGCACTTTTGAAAAATCGATGTTTTTGTCTGTCTTTTCTTATAGTTAAACATTTCAAGAATATAATCCCAAAATTTCAAGTCAATCAGAGCAAAACTCTCGAAGTTATTGACTATTTAGTCCCGCTCCTCTAACACCGTAGCTGCGACTTCTCTAAACTTCAAACGCGTTTTTCTCGAAACCACTTTTTCAAAGTCCGTGTTCACTGCCATTTGAAAACTACATGACCGATTTATTTCAAACTTGGTACACACTTTCTACATATAAAATACCGCCCCCGAGCGGCTAGTTTGAGATTTTTTTTACATTGAGGGGGTTTTCCACCCCGAAAATGGCGCAATGTTTCGTGAAAAATAGCACTTTTCACTGTACATGACCACCACAAATTTAGAAATGAAAACAAAATATCAAAGACCGTTGGGGGTAGGATTTGATGGTACTTTGACTAAATTTTAATGGTACTTGACTTCAGATAATTTCTAGCTGAGATACAGTGAACACCGCAAATCGTGTTTTTCCAGAGGCGTTCTTGGAACAGCTTTGTCACCGGCTTGTTTGTGGATATTTTTGCGTACAAATTTCACGAAATGTTCTTGAAATGACACTTAACAATGTACAAAAGGTTTCAATAAATTTACTCTATCCATATAGATGAAAAAAATTCGCAAAAGTGTTTTTTTTTTCACGCTCTAACCCCTACCCTCCCGCCGTTAAGGCCTAAATTTTTGTCAAAAATCGGTTTTTTTAGAAGCCACCATTTTGTGAAAAAAATTATTTTGCTCATTCCTTCGATCAATTACAAGATAATCCATTATATCAACTAAATATTTTTGGTTTTTTCATTTTAGATGATCCGGTCCAGAGATATCGTGCTCACCGCAAGACGCCTTTATTAAGAGGTGCTCCCGGAGATCGGCTATAGCAGCTTTCAAAATAATCATTTTTACAAATAAAAAGTTACAATACAGTTGAAAGTCACCATAACGCGTGTACACATTTTTACGTTAATAGATTTCAAGGTCTTCTGAAGAAAAATTCTTGAAGAACCGATCCGTTTGGGCCTCATGACTGTATATAACCCCTCAAAGTTAATTCGTACGAACCTGATTGAATTCAAGAACGTCGAGGAGTTCGAACAACTTTTTGTTCTTCTCGTTTTCCTTTAACTTGACGTAATGCTGTTGGAGACCGTGTAGCGTGAGTTTTGCCTCGTCGTCGACGTAAATCTCCATGGGCTGTGGAGAAATAAACGTTATTCCGTAAGACAACTAAATCTACCCTAACAAAAAATGGTTTCGACGTCCGAGCAAAGCATCTCAGACGTTGCGAAGTCCTCTCGGTCCTTTTTCGCGTTTTTTTTTTTCATGTAATTTTCATTTTTCACGTAATTATCGTGCGAGACTGTCGAACAATGTTCAGTTTCACAAATGAAACAAGAAACGAGCGCGATCATATCGAAAATAACTCGACCATTAACGATACAAAAAGTGTTATGTTTTTTCTTTCTTCAGGAATCCCGTGATGCTAAAGCTCCAAAATTACGAGTATTTTTTTTTTTTTTCGACCGTCAAGAGCATAGTATTTGAAACAATGTTAGAACTATTGCGGTAATGCCGACGGGTTTTAATGTCGATCGTTATTTTAGTCATACTGATAACATACGGTCCGGCGACTTCCACCTCTGGGTAGTGCCAACAACGAAAACGACAGGCTGCCACACACACACACCACAGAGTGTCAGAACTAAGTTGCGGAGCACCCCTGGGAATTGCTCAGCCACCACCACATCTCCATTGACATCGATGCGTGCCAAAACTCCGTTCGATCGAAAAATCCTCTCGATGCACGTGTCACGGTCAGGGTCTCAATTGGATCCCTTCACTCTCATTTCATTTGATTTTTCTTTCTTTATCTCCTTCACGGATATCAACATCTCGTGGATTGGAGAATTTGTGGGGCTCTGACTCAGATTCTCTAACATCGCGAATCTAGCCCCGAATTCTGTTATCCACAAAATTGTGAATTAACAAACATGCCCTTTCTCGCTCTCTCTCTCTCTCTCGGGAATTGAATAGTGCTCGACGAAAATTCGAGCCAGGATAATCCACACGATCGATTCACTTTTATGGCATGTGCGTATAAAATTGTGAATAAGGATTTGTCGAACGTCGTGGTAGCTCGAACGTGAGAGAACAGATCTCGTTTTGGTCGAACGTTTTCTGCAGGTCCCCACCGATTAGGACAATCCATTTCGTTAATCGACGTTCTGTGTGTGTTTTTTTTTAAACGATCTAAGCAAAGTTGCCCTAGCTAAATGTCGTTTCCCCATTGCCCCAAAAAAACAGACGTCCTCTTGAATCTCTTCTTTCTTGCGTTCTTCGGTCTTCAGGCTGTCTTGATGTTTCTTCCTCGTTTACTCATCTGATTCGCCCAACCTCCCCCTTCGAATCATTTATCCGCATCACGAGTCTCCCGATACGCGTATACCTTTGTTTTTTTTTTTGACGTCCCTCCCAAAGCACCCTCCCCTTCTCGTAACGCGTTTCTGTTTTTTTTCTCGAATTCTCGTTTCAATTTCGTTGGTTTTGTTTTTGACATTTTATAATTAGGAGGATGCGCGCTGCGGGAAAGAGGAGGGAGAACGGCGGTTCTTTTTGGAGGGATGAGACGATTGAACTAAACAGCGTGGCGGGATCTCGATGGATATTTGGGCAAAGTGATCGGATACGGAGAAGCCTCGAGGATGCGTTTTTGGGAAGTTTTGGCGTTTTGATGGGAGGGTTGTTTTTTTTTGGCGGTGAAGGAGAAGACGGAGTCGAAAGAGAAAAAAGGTTTGCTCGGTGTGTGGTGGTGATTATGGCTCGGAACTTAACGGTCGAGGAACTGGCACGGGAGAGTGTTTCGGAACGTGCGGAATTCTCAAAAGGATTCGGTATTTCGTTCTTGGGATTACTCGACGATCCTTATTCGTGGATCTTCGATACGTGTTTGTTGTTTTGTTTGTTTGTTTGTTTCTCGTTATCCGTTCGTCTAACTAGCCTACGCCGCGTTTAACGTCACGAGCGAAATATAGAGGGTGGCCTGAGCTCTGTCCCGGGTGTGGTAGCAGTGGCAAACACGTGGGGCCGTACGAAGTCGTAACAATCGGAGTTCGGAGTGTAGAGGAAGTTTGGCTAATTACGTCTTGCATAAATTTCTTCGCAACTGGCCGAATTTCCTTGGACAATGTTGCGCTGAACATCATGACTTGCTTGCCGTGCGGCGTGCTACGGAATATTTCTTGTACGTCTCTTCTCATGTCTGGAAGCAAACGAAGGCGAAACGTCGCGTACTTTAATCGAGCGCTCGTGAACGTTTGATCGATCATATTTCATTCTCGAGATTGTCAGTAGTGGGTAGTGGTAAATGTGAGCGTCATCATTTGAGGCTAAGATAGTAAAAACATCATCCGTGATAACGATATTCGGAAAATCAATATATCCTCATGGTTGTTACGCATCGAGTCAGAAATCGTCCGAATTTGCCAGGTTTTGCAAACGTTCCGGGCACGTCGGGGTCAAATAAAGAACCATTTTTTTCAAGATCAAATATATATAAAGGCTAAATAGTAAAATAGAATTTTGAAGAACTGAAATATGACAAATAATTTAAACAATTTAAAGTAGAAAAATACTTTGAAAGGAAATACAGGAACTGTTCTTTGAACAGAATTTTTTTATGTTGGTGCCAATAAATAAAAAGTGCATATAAACATTTATCTACAATAACTGTGTGGTTGTGATCGACAAATCGAATGCAAATGTATAAAGCTTTTTTTTTATAGTAAATTAGTAGCTAATTTAGTAAATTCGTTTTTGAAATTTCAATGTTTGGCACTGACATAACTTTTTGTTGTTGTATATAATGAAGCATAATATGATTACAAATATACAAAAATATTTATTTTTATACTTTTCAGTTTTTTTTTTCGTGTCGCTTCAAGGGGCCAGTCGACTTTGAAAATAAAAAAATCGTAAGCAAGACTTGAAGAAATCGACGATGATGAGCAACCAGAAGGGATTTTGTACGGTGCAGGAATTGCCGATTGAGTTTAGGTAAGAGTTTTTCACAGTATAAACTTCAAACGCGTTTTTTTCGAAACGTTTTTAAAATCTAGCTCCATCGTATCTCTAAAACTAATAAACCGATTCTCTTGAAATTTGAACCACATATTGTAAACATATTCGCAACAAGATGACCCTCGATGGTTTCAAAATTTTGATTTTTACTATTTTTTCTGCGAAAAACTGCGAAAAAACGCGTTTAAAAAATTTTTTTTTCGTTTTTCATCTGCCATTTTTTTTTAATTTTTGGCAAAATTTTATATCCGAGGGTTATTTTGTAGCTGGTGTCATACTGAATCTAATGGACTTTGATTTTTTTGTTTCGGACGAGCCGTTGTAGAGTTGTGATGGCGCTAGCCCACCTATTTTTGAGGCCTTACGTTAAACTATAGTTTTTGTACTTAAAAATGAATAAAACTTTATTTTAATGTATTTCAAGACTTTTATCAAGCCCAGCAACTTTTATATTCATATCTTTTATAAAATCCTCAAAAAAGAATCGCGAAAATAGCTTTTTTTTTCGTGGCTCCAAAGTGGAGTGGCCCCTTAATTTTTCGTAATTGTTACAGAGTAAATGCTGAAAAAAAAATTTCCGACTTTTCCCTAGTTATTCCAGGAGGAAAGAAATTCCCGGGGTTTCCTCGGTTTTCCATATGCGTAACAGCCATGATCCTGCAAAAGAGTATCGTGTATTTACCTAGTAATTCCAGCATTTTGTCGCACTCGTCAAGAACGAAATGCTTCAGGTGTTTGAGGTTGAGTTTTTTGCTTCGCACGAGAGCGAGTATTCGCCCAGGTGTTCCAACGACGATGTGTGGACAGGTGTTCTTCAGTACTTCCTCGTCTTTTTGTATTGGCAAACCACCGAAGAATACACCAACCTGTGTTCAAACATCGCGAGGAAAAAAAAAACCACGAATGTTAACGAGAAGTCACTCGAGCGTGAGACATTGGCATAATAAAGTTAACGATCTTGATCAGTGTTGGGTAGTGGTATGTTTGAGTCATCACGTTGAGGCTAAGACTTGTTTTACATCATGTCAAGATCATTTTGATAAGCCGGAAACAACATTCGAGCAATGCTTTGCCCTCGTTTGAAAAATATTTATTCCGCAGCGTGGTCGTTTCTTTGTCGTTGCTTACCTTGACGGCTGGCATGTATTTGCTGAAACGCTCGTATTCTTTGCTGATTTGAAAGGCAAGCTCCCGCGTGTGACACATTACGAGAACGTAAACTTGATTTTCCGTTAGTTCGAGCTGCTGCAGCGTGGCCAATACGAACACAGCTGTTTTACCCATACCGGATTTCGCCTGACAAAGGATATCCATGCCGAGCACAGCCTGCGGAATGCATTCGTGTTGTACTGCAACGACAAAATTCGCGCACGCCCGTTGATTACGCAGATTCGAGAGAGAAAGAACAATACAAATATCGCGGGATCATCAGGATAGATAGATTTCATTCACAAACAATCTGTTGTCCCTATCTATTGTATTCATCATTTCGAATTCCGAAACTTTTGAGCAAAGAGCAGCACTAGTGAAATTCAAGCAATGCGTACCTTCAATTATGCACGTCTAGGGACACTCTAATATCGTCTTTGTATATTTCGATAAAGAAAACTCATTGTCAAACGGTGAAGGTGTGTGCCGTTCGAAGCTTAGGTGGAAGTTCTGTAACGCCGAACGGCACCTAGCGACGGACACTTGTACTATCTCGGCAAGTCGCAACGTTTCACCAAAGATTCGTTCAAGGATATACACCTAGATTGTCGAGGTCGAGGATTTAGAAGCTATGAACATTTCGTCGACCGTAGAAGACCTACACTATGGGCCTGGTATCGATGATTCCATGAACGGTGACAAATTTCATGATTTATTCATTCCCAAATTTTCAAACGCGTTTCACTCAAAACCATGTTTTTCAAATTGGTACCCAAAATTTGTCGAAAACCAATGAACCAGTTGCCTAGAGGTTTTTTGTGGTTATTCTATACACCATTATCTAGTACTTGTCATAGGATTTTTTTCCCCGTTACTTAGTTTTTGTTTTATAGGCAAAATAATAACTAATTTTTGGCCAAAAAATCACTATTTATGTTCAAACGTCCGCCGATTTGTCATAAACCGATATTTTCAAAATCAGTTATGACAAGTACTAGATTATAGTATCTAATTTAATAATCTTTTTGGTTTTTTTTCAGATGGTTTTTTGATCAAACGCCAGTGGGTACGCAGATTTTTTTTACGACGCTCCAAGGATTATACAATATCCTTGTATACTTTTGATATTTTTAAATAAAGAAAATTTTTTAAAAATGTTTGAATGTATATACTTTTAGATAATTAAAACCCCAATCAAATAGTTTTCCTTGAAAAAATTCACAAAAATGACCTTTTTTCCGGCTCCGAGGTGTATATCTCCCCTTAAGGCCTTAGGCCACCGTAATGGATATAAAATCACATGCGAATTTAATACATTTTTTCGCATGAAAACGTGATTCAATCATAAAATTAGACATCTATTTAGTATGAATATCAAGCTGTTAGAAATTTTTTTTTTCGATGTACAAAATTGCCGACCACTCAAAACAGCTTTTTTCAATTGGAGTGATAAATAACTTCACCAATTTTCACTGGATTTACTTCGAATTTAAAAGTTATGTTCCTAATTGCATTTCGCAGAGAAGTACGTACGGAATTTTTGATTAGGGATCGTCCATTAATCACGTGAGGTTTTTTGGCCACTTTTTGGGGCCCCCACCCCCATGGTCATATGTGATGAGGTTTCTGTTATCCAAATTCCCCCCCCCCCCCCCTCCTATTTCAGCCTTACGTAAATTATGGACGACCGCACATAACCATGAGGGGAGGGGGGGGGGGGCTCACAAATTAACCAAAAAACCTCACATAATTAATGGACGATCCCTTAGTCGGAAACTTTTCATTTTATGAGCAGTTTATGAGCAGCAATAACGAAATTCTTCACTAACAATTAATTTCTTAAGTTCAAATACCTACAACTTTTGAATAAAACAATATTTTTTAAATTCCGTATGTACTTCTCTAGGTATTCTAATGTAGATTGACAAGAATTTTTGTTTTTCGTTCTAGGTAAAAAATTGTGGATGCTAAATGTCACGCGCGGAGCGCCTAAAAAAAAGATAAAATAAAATAGTAGTCGGCCATTTTGATCATCGAAAAAACAAAAAATTCTAACAGCTTGATACTCATACTGAATAGATGTGTGATTAATTTGATGAGTGAATCACTTTTTCATAGAAAAAAAAATTATTAAATTCGCCCATTATTTTATAACCGTTACTTTGTTATACTAAGGCCTAAGGCCTTAAGTTTTTAAGTATGTTCATGGGGAGGTTACATTTTTGTTAATTTATTATGGTTTCGAGCTTCGTTGACGTGGTTATTTAATAAACAAAATGACTTTTTTTTTTTCAACGCCTGGAAAACTTAGGTTTCCAGGGGGACTTCCTCCTATATTGCGAGCGGAGATTATTCGTTATTACCTTCGGAAGGATGCTCGAAGCCGCAATCGACGATGGCACGAAGAATTTCTGGTTTAAGAAGGAAATCCCTGAACCCACTACTGTGTATGGACACGTACGTTCCCTTGACTTCCTTCTTTGCCGGAATGTCTCCTGATCCGTCTACGACCGCCTCCGTCTGCTCCTCGTCTTCGTAATCCAAAAGATCGTCGTTGTCTGCCATTTTTGGTTATTTCGTTTGTGGTGCCAGGCTGGAAAAACTAAATGGACAAATGTTTGCTTAAAATATTGTTTAACAAAACATTTCCGACTAATCGAGTAGTCGGAGCTTTACTTTTACACGTTTGATAAAAGAGGATCGTTCTTGGTTAGATTTGGTGACGTGTGTGGGTGTACGTAAAAAAAGACGAATAAACAGATTTGTCTTTCCCCGATATGTTCCTTTCATCGTACAATTGAACTTCCAAGCGAACGTTATCTTAGGTCATTCTTTGGTTTTTTAATTTTATTTTTGCGGGCATGAGGTTGATCATATTGGTCCATGTTTTAATTTCTATATATCGCCACATGTTGATGATCGAATCCCGGAGATTACCTAGTCAATACGACGCACGAGTCGATATTTTCCAACGCCAATTAAAACGCGTATATCTCAATCGAATATTCATTTCTCGCTGGAAATTGGATCTATAAGAATCCTACCACGTCGCCGGTCGGCCATTTTGAAAAGATCGCGTTTGTTTCTATCGCAATCTGTGGAATTTGGCTTCGCGCTGCGCGCGTAACGGAGAAAACGGATATCGATTGAGTTTTTTTTTCCATCACTGGCAAGCGCGTTTAGCACGGACTTCTTCATGGTCGATTTGTTCGAAGACTCGTGGATACCGAGATACGCACGTTACTGGAACGTAGCCGCCATTTTAATAATTAGCCTCGTAACCTACCAAACGTTTGGGGAAATATCGCACGATTTTTACGCCAAACCGAAGCGTCAGATGTATTTTTTTTTATTGACGTCGATAGAACGAAAAGACTTTAGTATATATAGGACGTAAATGACTCGAATGAGGGAAATCGTGATGAAATTTATTCGCGTAAGCAGAGCGTTGCGGCCGGCACGGCGTTTACTCGACGTTGGAATCTCGAGATTCGCCTGTGCACGTACAGTCGATATTGGCACAAAACTATTGATAGATCGGTCAAACTCGGGCTTTACGCTTCATCATTGGCGGCAAATCGAACGAGGATCGTTCACGCAAATACATAAATATAACGGATAACAACTCACCGAGTTCAGAAGCACGACTGACGCCAGAGAAGTGACGCCGACAATATCCGCCTTCAGGAAGAACGGTGCTGCCGACCGGAAGTGCGGCGGAATCGCGACCGAAATACTCACAGTTTCCAGTCAAAGGAACCACTCTTTCTCAACATTTCCTAAAATGCTCACTCTATCGAGCCTCTACATATTAATTAACGTCTTAATTATTCGTTGATAATTGTTTTTTTTCACTAACGGCGATATTTAATGACAATCGTTGACATTACTATTCAAATCGCACGATATTTGTACTTTCCAATGACTAGCCGCGTCGCCTAACCTGACTTTCGGAGCGATTTCCAATGGTGGCCCTATTTTAATATCATCGAAATAAACATTATTAATTACAAAATGCGCGAAGAACATTCTTAAAAATTATCGGACGCATTTCGCTGTTCCATGTGAGTGAAATATTGCAATCACGTCACGTGTTTCATAGTTGATAACGCAAGCCGATTGATTTACCGGCTACGTACATTACCCCCTCCCCTCGTGAATCTTGTTTCAATTCGTCGACGTTACAAAGGGGATCACATATAATCGTAAACCATTCACGAAAATATTCCGTTGCCATACGTAACGTTCGTGCGTGTTTACTATTTCAGCCCATGTTGGCTTCCCCGCGCGAGAAATAGCGATGAAAAAAAAACATAACCTTCGCGAGAAAGTTACGCGTGATCGGCGTAACACATTTTAATGCTATCCCCGAATTCATAACTGACTCACAAAAAAACGTCAAAACGTGAGTATTTTTGACCGGGTTTCTTAACTTGGCGAATAACTTTGCGATACGAATGATCAAAGGCTTGATGGTATTTTACTGAGAAATCTGCAGTTAAATTTAATGATCTATCGGAGCGGTAAAAGAAAATTCTACCACGGCAATAAACATTGTGTACATTGTTACTTCGTTTGGTCTGAGCGGGTCTGCAAAATTGCTATACGCCCATTTACCCGTGATGAGTTCTCACACTTTCAATTTGCAGTATCTTTTTGCACTTCTGAGATGATCCTTTTAGATACGATGAGGAGAAGCATAGCGAAAGAATGATACAGAATGTTTTGGAGTTTCCATTTTGGTAATTTTTGTATGAAAGAAATGTCGATGGATAATTTTACAATCATTCGCTATTTGGGGGGGGGGGGGGGGGTAGACATTTAGGCTGGAAAAAAATAACCACTTTTAAGGGGTATTTTTTCTTATCTTTTTGCACTTCTTTTTCTTTTGCACTTTCTTTTGCACTTCTTCTTACTTCTTTGCAAGTATCTTTTTGCACTTCTGAAATGATCCTTTTAGATACGATGAGGAGAAGCATAGCGAAAGAATGATACAGAATGTTTTGGATTTTCCATTTTGGTAATTTTTGTATGAAAAAAATGTTGATGGATAATTTTACAAGCATTCGCTATTTGGGAGGGGGGTAGACATTTAGGCTAGAAAAAAAAACCACTTTTAAGGGGTTTTTCAAACAAACATATAATTATTTTACATTTATCAAACTGTAGGTGTACTTTAAGTATAAAAAACAGTATATTTAAGTATAGTATATTGAATTGTAAAAAACAATTTTTTAAAAGTCATTTATCATTAAAATGGCCGAGCTGCGGTATATACTTCAAGTATAGAAAATAGTATACTTAAGTATATTATATTGAAGTTATCACAAAAGTGTGATTAAAGCGTCATATTGTATGTGTCACGAGAATATCGACTATTATGTGAATTTTATTTTAAAAAAACATGATTGTGCACTAAACCATTTTTTTTGTCAGGCCCGCCTGCCCTAGCCCTCCCTCCCTTGAAATAATGCTGGCTACGCCAATGAATTTGAGGTTTGGTCTACGTATTGTACCACTTCAGTTGATGTTACTTGAATCAGCGATGTATGCTCCGGAATGTCAAATTACTTTCTTTAGTTTGTATTCTCTGATCTCCATACATCTTTGATTTTCATTATAAATTTATCGTAATTTATTATAAATTTATCATAAATTTATCATAAATTATAGTAAATTTATCATAAATTTATCTCCATACATTGTTGATTTTCATTATAAATTTATCGTATTATGTACACAACAAACTATTTTATTTACTACGTCATGAATTGGAATTTTCAGTATTTGTCGCTTAAAAACAGTATATGGTACATATAATATACAGAAATTCCAAATTCCTACCTAGTTCAGTCTTTGAGAGAGGCCCCTCAAAAAAAATCGTCTAAAATTGACAACATTAACAGCCCTGTCTTGATTTTTGAAGGAATAAAAGAAGAAAAAAATTTGTACTCTACCCAATGAGCTTCAAAAAATTGTGAACCACATGCAATGGTAAACAAAAATCTCCTTTTTCATGAATGGAACCCGCATGAAACATAATTTAATTGAATTTATGATTCAATATTCGGTTTTGGGTCAACATTCTACACAAAATATACAAATTTCAGATCTGTAACTTATTCGGTTTACGAGCTACAGACTTGTGACATACGGACAGACGAGCAGCAGAGTGGCATTAATAAGGTTGCGTGTTGCCCTTCGGATATGGAACCCTAAAAACAACGAACTCTCCTTTGAGGAGCACGAAAAAAAAGTTGAAATAGTTTTTGTAATACCCCTTGACTTATCGATATATCAGGTGAAAGAAAACGTTCGTGGCGTTTTTCCCAATAGATGGCAAGGGAAACACGCCACGAGAGTTTCCCTTCACCTAATATTTCTCGATTCAGCAAGACAGCTCGGAAGTGTAATTTGCACTTTCGAGCTGTCATTGAAATGGACATTATTAATAATAGAATGTCATTAGTGTCATTGAAATAGACACAGTGACAATGATACACATTAGTGTCACATTAGTGTCACATTATTGACACACATTAGTGTTACAAAGGGTTACATTTTACTGACATTTTACAGAATCATGCCCCACATTAGTGTCACATGCCACTCATGCCACGCATTAGTGTCGCCCAGTGTTACAAGAGTTACATTTCACCGATATTTTACCGAATCATGACACACATTAGTGTCACATTAGTGACACGCATTAGTGTTACAAAGAGTTACATTTCACCGATATTTTACAGAATCATGACACACCTTAGGGTCACATCAGTGACACACATTAGTGTTACAAAGAGATACATTTCACCGATATTTAAAAAAATCATGACACACATTAGTCCCACATCGGTGACACGCATTAGTGTTACAAAGAGTTACATTTCACTGATATTTTACAGAATCATGCCGAGCAGGAGGAGAAAACATCCAGCTCTGAGGATACTCAGAGATGAAATTCTGCCGAGCCGTCGAAGTTCCCTGCAGGTCAATCTGAGTTATGTCTCCAACTTGTCGGATTCGGGTAACGAATCCTTCAAGAGTACTCAGCCCGAGAATAGCATCTCGATGGGCGAAAAAGGCGCTGTAAGTCTGGCCCGAAATGTATCGACGAAAATTCCTGATAAATCCAATGTCTCTGTACCTTCCGCGAAGACGCCGTTGAGCGCAATGAGCGAGAAGGAAACGGCACTTGGCAAGAGTTGTCAGGAATTGAAAAACGCCATATTGAACAAAACAAGAGAAATATTTGACGGCAAAGCCGAACTGGCGTTGAAAACTGCGACGGTGTTGAGAGGACCGAGACGAGCTTTGAAGGAAATAAACGAAGATTCGAAAACGGCTGGTACCGACAGGAATATCGTTTCATCGAGCGGAACTCCGGATGCTGCGGCGAGAAACAGGTCGATCGAACGAAATTCGGGAGATATTTCGATGGGAAAGACACTGCGATCGTCGTCGCGTGTTTCAAAAGTCAACAAGAGTGTCATACTCGGCGGTAGTGACAAATACCGCGACAATGCATTGTCGAAAACGACGGAAAAGATATTGATGGTTAGTCTGACGAAAATGGCTGATCCAAGATTGGAAATATCGATGGAATCGAACATATCGGAGATAGGAGCGCCCATTGTTTGCTCGTCGTTTATCGCTGGACACGGAAATTCCGATGGTCCCTCGTCCCAGCGGGTGGAGAACGTTGCGATCAGCGAGAAGTCCGAGCCGGAAGGCTCAACGCGAAATCCCGAAGATACGTCGCTCACGACTATGGAAATCACCGCAATTCAGACTCGTCCTACAGCTCCTTCGGCGAGAAACGTCACGAAATCGCGAAGTCGGAGCGACGCTCCAGATGATCGTAGCTCCGACCAGGTGATTCCCATGGAATTGACGAGCGTGCAGAGTCATATCCCTTTGCCTCCATCTACGAACTCCTATTCTACGAACGAAGCTCCTCGTACTTCGTTCAATGCGAACACACATACGAGTGTATTATCCCGTACCCTGAAAACGCCGAAGCGCACGCGATCCACAGCGGATTGCAAAGACAATTCACGGGATGCTCGCACTGCTGGAAGTTCCTTGAATGTGAATACGTCCCTCGACACCGAGGAACAAAAAACGTCGAACGACGAAAACATCTCGTGCTCGGAGGAAAACGACTCCGAAAGATCGACAGGGCCAGAAGTGGAGAAGAGAGGAACGATAATTAGCGGCAGCGATACCGATTCGATGGACAATATGTCGCTCATCGAGAGATTGAGAAATATATCGGCAAGAAAATCGGTGCTTAGAAAAAAGCGATCGTGCGTGGAAGATGGACCGAGTTTCGTCGAGGGTACACCTTGCCCACCGAGTCGCTCTATTTTGTGGAGAACCCAAATCAGATCCGAAACCATTAGGATAAAAACTAATGGGATTCGGTTGAAACAACATATTGCCCAAGCATTGACGAATCACGCGTCTCAAGCTTCGTAAGTATAATAAGCGAATCATGCGGAGCAGTGATTATTTTTTGGGGAAACCATTTTTACAAGATTTTATTTTATTTGCTTCGATCGTATGTCTGTCTTTCCGGTACAAAATTTGTAATCGACTTTTCGAACACTTGCTGGAATTCGATTGCGTACCATATGTACCAGTGCAATAATATGGTACCACGTAGCTGGTCCGGTGATGGAGGTGGGCACTGCAACTCCTCAAGGGAGAATATCAGTGTGACAGGCTGAAAAATGAGGTATTTTTCGGGATTTTTTTTTAAACGGCTCGATCAAATTATTTGAAATTTGGTGTATTAATTATTGAAGTAATGAAGCATACAGGGAATTTTTGCATAGAAAAAAATGTAGATTGGCTTATGATAATCAAATCAACGTTTTTTTTTCTTAAACTCAGAAAATTTGAGGGGCAGACAGCTGTTCGTTTATCTATTTGACGTCGTTTGGCAAAGTTTCGACGGGATCTGAAGAGCCGTTTTCGAGATTTTTGGGAATCTATAATTGTTCTACCATACCGACCGCGATGAGGTATCATTCCCTCTTAAGCAGAGGAGCGGTCGCAAAATGGCGTCTCACAAAAAGACTCCCCGACGGTTGACAGCATAAGTGCCACAGCAAGCATGTGAAATCAAAAATTCAAAAAGATTATTAAATTACAATAGTATAGCTATCGCAGCATCGTAGGAAATTTGATAATTTTGACTAGAAAAAAAATGGCGGTCATTTAAGAAAAAAAATCGAATTTTACACGAAAATTTTGCAGTAAATTGTTAAGAAAAAAGTAAACAATAAAAAAACTCTACGATGCGACGATAGCGATAAGTTTTCTGAAGAGAATCCTTCTTGAATGAAGTCGATTGGACAAAATTGGACAGAGTTATGCTGTCAACCTGGTCAAAAAACATGGTTTCGAGAAAACCGCGTTAAAAGTAGTACGAGCGCGCAATCTTGTTTTCTATAGATTTTGTTCAAATTTTAACCAGACATTGTTCATATCATTATGCATATTTGAGTGAAATTTCAGAACTGTCGACTATTTAGATTGGGAGATAATGGGTTTTAAAATTGCAACTTTTAATACTGCAGGGTCTGCATTGAAATTTAGACAGAATAATTTTCCGTAAAAAATATTTGTCCCCTATAATAAGAAGACATGCCAACACCGCATCGTTTCACGTATCCAATGACTTGAGTTTGCGCGGCACATTTAAAATAATACTGCAACACAAATTTTTATTTGAAAGTAATTTTTAATCGAACAAAGTTTTTAATTAGTTATGAATGAACCAACAATTTTATTTGTAAATGAAGATAACATAAACAATATATAATATTAATATTTATAATGCAAATATTTTTTTACGACGACATTTTTAACTTTAGGAACACGATAATTTTTTTTTCTCGAAATATTGAACAATACTGTTCTGTGGTGTTGGCATATCTCTTCTTATTATAGGGGACAAACATTTTTTTACAGAAATTCATTCCGTCTAACTTTCAATGCAGACCCTGCAGTGTTAAATTTGTAACTTTAAAACCCATTATCTCCAAATCTAAATAGTAGACTTCTGAAATTTCATTCAAACATGCATAATGCTATGAGCAATGTCTGGTTAAAATTTGAACAAAATCTATAGAAAACAAGATTGCGCGCTGGTACTACTTTAAAGTATAGAAAGGCCCGTATAGAGAAGGCTCTGAGAGCGTCGACGCTTGGCGCCAATTTCGAATACTTCTAAGCCGAATATCGTTTTGAAAATTTGTAGGCATATTCTTAAAGGCCAAAACTATCTATTTAAGCAAAAAAAATCGATTTTTTTTCACACTGATATTCCCCCTTAAGGGATAACACCACTCTAACGGCAGAAAATAAGGCCTAACATTGACAATTCATTTTGGGAGTATGAAAAAAGGAATAGCATTCATTTTGAGAGAGTTTATTTAACACATGTTAAAGTATAAAAAAAACAATTTTATAATAATTTTCATACAAAATGGCGGTGACGGAGCCCATCTTGAAAAGCGTGTTTTTAACAAATAGCTTCACGGCAGGAAGGTTTTCTCGTACAGTATAAGACCTGGAACAAAAACCAAAGAAAACTATAATATATGTATTATCAGCTATGGCACTACGGAGGGATTTTTAAAATCAAATTTTGAAAAAATGAAATGAAAGAAATAAATCGATTTTCTGCCCAAAAAATAAGCAGTAAATTGTTTATAAAAAAAAACGTTTACATTTAATAACAAAAAACCGGCTACGTACGTATGTCTACTCATAGAGAATGCAATTGTGAAGCTAGAATCAAAATTTCAAATCGATCGATGTAAAGGTGTTCGAGTAATCTATCCTCCCAGTTTGAAAAAAGTGATTTCGAGAAAGACGCGTTTAAGGCAGGATTCTACTTTGAAACCATGAAAAAAACGCTATTTTCGTGAATTTTTTCTGAGAATACTATTAAAGATATCGATATGGGGTTTAAACTGTTCAATAAATACACTCTTTAAGTACATAAAAAAAAACTTTAAATGTATTTTATTAATTTTTTGTACACGTAAAATATGTTTAAAGCCAACGCCTCGAAAAGCAGGTACCGTTGCCGTGGTCGTGAAATCTTCCCGACGGATGGTCTGAAACAAAAAAATCAAATAGTTTCATGTTCAGTATGTCTTCAGGAACCGACCTAACTAGAATATTTTATATACGTGCAAAATTAACAAAATGGTGGCTAAAATACGAAAAAAAAATGCGTTTTTTTGGGTCTTTTTTTGCAATAAAAAAATAGTTCTAATCAAAATTTTAAGTTGATTGTAGTTAGGTCGGTTTGTACACACATATAGAATATGTGTTCCAAATTTCATAAGGATCGGTTCAGTACTTTTTGAGTTATCACGACTACGGTACTTGAAAATGTCGTTTCGAGAAAAACGCGTTTAAAGTTTTGGTGAGTCCGGGCCGCGCGCCGGGCGGGTCACAATAGCGCGCTCAGGTAGGTGCGTTCGAAAGACGAAAAAGGATAGTTAGACTGCTTGGAACTTTATAAAATTTTGACCGAACATTCTTGAACATATTTACTTTCGAAAAATGTAAAAAAAAAAATTTTTTTTTCAAAGTTTCAAAGTAGAATCCTTCAAAGTAGAGTCTTATATACACTTGTAGATGGCGAAGGGATGTGATTATTTTGATTTTTTTCGATGGGACAATAAATGTTTATTGAAAAACTGTGAAGAACATCGATTAATACACATTTTCATGTACTTGTACATTTTTTTTATTAAAAAATATTTCAAAATGGCGAAACTCCAGCTGTCTTCCAGGAGCGCCTTTTTTGAGCATCAGTTGCGGTGGACATGATAACTCGAGAACGGTCCACCTGAAATCAGAATTTGAAAAAGATTGCATTAGTATATTGCAATAGCTTGGGCCTGGACAAAGGATTTGCAAAAAAATTGTTTTAAAAAAAATTATGATAATTTTAACAAAAAAATCACTTTTTGTAGTGTTAAATTTTCGGTTTTTTTGTTACAAATTTGTTTTTCAGCAAAATTCAAAATCCCTTGTCCAGGCTCTAGCTATTATCATAGTAAACAAGTGGTATAAATTTGGTATGGATCGGATTAATAGTTTTTTAGTAGTCGTGTCCACCGCAAAGGTGTTTCTCAAAAAAGACGATTCTGAGATAATCGCGTTTAAGATTCAAGTATGTTTCTTTTACATTTAAAGTTAATTTATTCATACCAACACGGAGTCGTCGATTCCAGGGCCATAGAGTAATCCTTCTGCATCCTCTGCAGCCTCTAAAACATTGATTTGATACTGCCTACGAGTCATACTGCCTACGAGCCAATTGCGCGAATTTCAATTCTTGCTCTCAAATCTCAAACCTTGCTCAAAATAATTCTTCGATGTTCCAGGGATTCGGATTCGTCGGGTAGCAGTGCGGAATTCACGACCGCACCGAACAGCACAGTGATATCCGGTGCGTCGCCCCACAGGATCACCTGCAACACAGCGAATCCCCGAATAATCGAAGACTCGTCGACGGAGGATGAATCTTTACGGGTGACGAATGCGAATCCGGCAACTCCCGACGGGAACGCAGCAAAGTCCGTTCCTAAAAAGAAGAAATTGCTACCGCTCCGCGACAATTTCGAAATGGTCTCATTCAGTCCCGTATCGGCCGAAGAAACAGCGCCGAAAAAACCGACCACTTGGATGCCAAGGAGACACTTTCGCCGGCGAAAACTCGTTCGAGCAGTTGCGGAAAAGCGAATCGAAACTTTGCTGATGGAGAACGAGGACGAGGATGAACACGCGTCGTGCTCGAGCCTCGGAGTAACCAAAACGCGCAAGGGACCGTCTAAAGCGAGGAAACCACGTAAAGTAATCAGCAAGAAAATCGTCGTCAAGAAGATTGCGAACGATGAGCTGGCGGAATGCCTCGCTCGCAAAAATTCTGAGCCTTCTATTGCCAGCGAGAGAAGCTCGGTTAATGAATTTCTTAAGAAAAAGAAACTCTCGGTGACCGGGCGAAATACTAAACCGCAAAAGCTCTTTTTGGTTGCCACGGGATTCTCGAAAGGGTAATAAAAATATAATTTCAACAATCTCGACCCAAGTAAAATCGCCAAGAGTTTGTGACGCTCTTGTTTCTTTTGCCTTATAGGCCATTCGTTATTTTCGCGTTACGATAATATTGTTACAACAGCGAGGAATGATTTTTGCAGAGATTTGGATCTAGTCAAGAGCGTCGTGAAGGAACTCGGCGGTGCCGAAATCAACACCACGGTAAATCGTCGGACTACCCACGTCGTCAGCACCGGTGTCAGAACGATAAATCTATTACGCGGAATAATAAGAGGATGCTGGATGGTCAGTCTCGAATGGGTTCTGAAATCTTTGGAAAAGGGGGAATGGCTTAACGCCGAACAGTACGAAATGGTTCATTTTTCCAAGGCTGTACAGGTAAATGCCAAATCATGAATTCGCGTGCGTTTGTAACGATTTGATTTACCGTATATCGGGGCAAGATTTGTAAATTAATCTTACGCACAATTTTCCTCCGCTGATGAGGATTCGTTTGATGGGTTACACCTAGCTCGTGGCTGGAAAAACACTTTCGTGAATTTTCTCTGGGAGAACGTGGGCGCGTTTGGAATTTTTGTTTAACACAAAAAACTATGGTTTCAAGCATCTTTTACAATGTTTGTATTGAAAATATTAATAAAAGAGGTAGATACAAAGGTTTGTGCAGACCGCTGTTTGAAAAACGCCCTTCGCGGTTACCACTGCTGCTCGGAAACAAATCATTCGAAATAACAAAAATCAAACGCATTTAGTTTTTGCGTGAAATTATCTAGTGGTTGGACGAAGGATTTAATAAAATATTGATTATCGAAAAATCCGTTGCAGTCCAAAGTGATACTATCGATTTTCGGCGATTAAGGGGAGATATACACCCAGGAGCCGGAAAAAGGTCATTTTTGTCAATTTTTTCAAGGAAAACTATTTGAAATTTCGGATTGGGGTTTTAATTATTTAAAAGTATATACATTCAAAAATATGTTTAATTTTATTTATTTAAAAATATCAAAAATATACAAGGATACTGTATGATCCTTGGAGCGTCGTAAAAAATCTGTGTATACGGTACCCATTGGCGTTTCTTCAAAAATCATCTGAAAAAAAACCAAAGAGATTATTAAATTAGATGCTATAATCAACTACTTGTCATAACCGATTTTGAAAATATCGATGTATGACAAAATGGCGGACGTTTGAACATAAATAGTGATTTTTGGGCCAAAAATTAGTTATTATTTTGCCTATAAAACAAAAACTAAGGTAACGGAAAAAAGATCCTATGACAAGTACTAGATAATGAGGACGTTATGGGCTGTCGAGACTTGGAATTTCCAGATAATATTTTCGACGTTTTATATTTTGAGAATCCGTTGAAAACCAAAAATCGACATTTTCAAAAGTGTTAACTAAGTGTAAGCCGTTAAAAACTGTAGGAAAATATAAAAAGGAGTACACCCCAGCAGATCCAGCCACTCCTCGAAATACAAAAAGGAGGACACTCCAGCTTAAACGGTCCAACTGAAATCTAAAAACCAAACGGGTTATTCGAGTTAATAATAAATTCGAGTCGTTGATGTTTTAAATCATTTTTTTAAACAACGTGGCGATGAATCGTAACTCGAGTATACAAAATCGATGAAAAGAAGTTGTCATTTTTACGTAACTATTAAAAAATGAAGGTCGATTTTTAAAAAGTTATATCGTCCACGCCTTTTAAATGTTTCTCATCGTATCCTGTAAATTTGGAAGCAATCCATCAGGTGTTTCTCGAGATATGATGTCTACCGACTTTGAAAACAGTGTTTCGAGAAAAACGGCTTTAAAGTTTGAAGTATGGTGCTGCTACTGTAGCTCATTTAATTTTAGGAATATTTCAATGACATTTTTAGGGAATATAGCTAAAAGGTGATATGAATAAAAATATTTTCGGAAAATGCGATTTTTACCCACCTAGGTAGCCTGTTAAAAAAATATATATTAGGAGTAGAACTTTGCAGTTACCGTTTTACTTAGAGAGCCACTGCGGCCGAAGTAGTGGCCCTAGCCCAATAAAAAACTGGCATTTTAAACTAGAGGCTCTGCCAATGTAAACAATTTAAAAAAGCTAACGGATACGTGTATGCATTATAAAGTTATTGGCACTCAAACATGGCAACCTACGAGCTGAATTCTCAGCATTTGCGGGAACTGCTCCAAAGACAACAAAGGAGGGGATTTTTGCACCGGATTGTGACTGGAGATGAAAAGTGGGTTTACTACGATAATCCTAAACGCCGAAAATCATGGGGAGTGCCTGGTCATATTCCGTCATTAATGCCCAAACCGAATATTCACGGATCCAAAGTGATGCTGTGTATCTGGTGGGACCAGCTGGGCGTTGTGTACTATGAGCTGCTCAAACCATCTGAAACCATCACAGGGGAACTCTACCGACGTCAGTTGATGCGCTTGAGTAAGGCACTCAAAGAGAAACGGCCACTGTTCAACGAAAGGCATGACAAGGTGATACTGCAGCATGACAATGCCCGACCCCATGTTGCAAATGTCGTGAAAAAGTACTTGGAAACGCTGAAATGGGAGGTTTTATCCCACCCGCCGTACTCTCCAGACATTGCCCCTTCCGACTATTACTTGTTCCGGTCAATGGCACACGATTTGGCTGACCAGCACTTCGGTACTTACGAAGAAGTCAAAAATTGGGTCGATTCCTGGATTGCCTCCAAGGACCAAGACTTTTATCGACGCGGGATTCGAATGCTACCTGAAAGATGGGCTGAGGTCGTAGCTAGCGACGGGCAGTACTTTGATTAAAAAATATGTAGCCACTTTTTTATAATAAAGCCTTAAACTTTTGAAAAAAACGGTCACTGCAAAGTTGTACTCCCAATATATATATATATATATATATATATATATATATATATATAAACAGAACGATTGCTAATAACTTTTCTGCTTCCATCAATTTTATTACCTTCTACTTTGTTCTCCATTATTTCTGATAGATTATTTAGTATCGACCGTTATTTTAATTGCCAGGAGAACCGTCGCGACAGGCAGATATTCGGGAAAGCTTACATTCCGGAGTTGTTCACGACCTGCGGACCGATTCACGTGGAGGGTGGAACTTCGCCACCCCCTGAAATTCTCAAAGAACTCGTCAAGACGGCGGGCGGAAGAATAGCGGACGATCCGAGAGAAGCGAGACTGAGCATAGGGCCGAACGGCCTCAGGGAGATCTGGATATTGGATTCTATAACTACCGGCGATTTACAGCCCGTCGAAGAATATCACCGAAAATAACACCAATTACGGGTACTCGGATAAGGAGAACGAAGATAATAATTTAAAAAAGGTGTACATACTTTCTAGATATACAAAAATGTGTATATGTAAAGAAAATAATAGGATTAATCTATTTATCGCCGTGTTGCGAGGAAATAAATAAATTAATTTTGATATTGAAACTGTGATTTTCCTTTTTGCACATTTTTCGACTTTCCTGATTGAGGCGGGTATGAAAATGCTTCTTTTCCGTAATTTTGAATTTGCAGTGTTTCACCTCATCTATTTTCTTGCATTTGTTTATTGGATACGCTTGTTCACTGTAACCCAAGGCCATCAAGTAACCTTTATTCCTCTCCCAATGTATATACTTTCCGAGTTCAAGACGAACCAATTTTTTTGTTGTTGACAAAACGGTATTTGTAAACTGCACTTGTGAGTGTATGAATGATGGATCACGATGACTATTTGTAAAGCGTTAAAAACATGAATATTTTTACTTTTTCCGTTGCCGAATAAATTAAGTTTCTCATTATATTTTAAACTGTACGAGGATTTTGTGAGATGTGATATATTTAAGGCATCTGGCCACCATGTAATTTTTGTTTTTATTTTTTTTTAATAAACCCTGAACTGTTAAGAACAATTTAAGCCATAGTACGTATTGAAAAAGGGGCCGTCCATATATTACGTCATTCTAAATTTGGGGGGGGGGGGAGGTTCGTCTGCGGATGACGGTAAATGATGAATGGGGGGGGGGGGGGGGGCGTTTCGAAATTGACGTCATTCTTGTGATACCAGTTACTTCAAAATGTACACTAGTATATTGTACAACTAGAGTGGTTTCCCCGCATGAGTGATGAAAAATATTTTGCAAGTACCTAATGGTATTAGTTATTGAACTCATTATTTATTTATTTATTTATTACATAAGGTTTGTCTACATTATATTCGAGAACTTCAAATAACAGCGTACCTATGAAAATAGTTGGATCGAGCCAAAATGAATATGGGGAGGATACGGAGATATTACCCGTGATCCAGGATTTGCAAGAATGGGTGAAAACTCCGTGGGAGCTATCCAAAGAAAACTAAAGAATAGGGAAGAATAATATTATTATATTAATGAAAATTGCCAAGGTACAAAATAATAAAAGATGATTCTATAACAAAATGTGGGAGCTATCCAAAGAAAACTAAAGAATAGGGAAGAATAATATTATTATATTAATAAACATTGCCAAAGTACAAAATAATAAAAGATGATTCTATAACAAAATGTTTTAATGTTACCCAATTTTTCTCAAATCCGCAAATGTTTTAATTTTGCCAAACTGGTAATGACGTCAATTTTGCGAGAGGGGGGGGTCATTAGGAAATGACGATAGGATGATTGTAGGGGGGGGGGGGTCGAAAATCAGCAAAAATCGATGACGTATTATATGGACGGCCCCAAACGCAAAATTGACCAAGTTACAGGTATTTTTCGGCAGGAAGGTTGAGCCGCTGCGGGCAGTCGACCGTGCGGTTCAATCCGTGTTTATAACTCGCACGGTTTAGCTCACGCAGCTGTCCTGCGTTATCTCGAAACTACATTTTTTGAACTGGTACTATCGAAATATCGTAAACTATCGGTCCGATTACTTTCAAATTTTTACACAATACTTTTAGATACATTATATAAATTGTCACGTAGGATTTTTGCGATAACTTGATTAGTTTGTGTTTTATTATTGTTTTTGCTCGAAAAATTTCGGTGAAAAATACAAATTTTTTTCTTCGGCTCAACATAATTTTTTTAATGGTCGAAAAAAAAACCGCTATGCTACATTATAGCCACACTAATCACGAATGAGCTCATTTTTTTTTCTGGTGTGACATGACCGGGTAACAGATGGGATAACGACCGCGCGTATCGTGCGGAGGGCCGCCGCGGCAATGGTCATAACGGCGCCATTTTTTAATATTTTGAACGGAAATTTATTAACGTTATTCTTAAAGGCCTTGCTGACGTTGTGTAAAAAAATATAAATATTCCGGCCCATACTTTCGAGTTTATTATTTTTTTTAATATACCCATTTTTTGATCGGCCAATGTGGCCAGACGCCTTAATAGATTGAGACTAAATTCGGAGTGTCTGAAAATGTACGATAATACTGTCGTTGGGTTTTGGGTAGGTTTTAGGTTTATGAACAGTCTCAAATTGTTTTGATGTAAAAAGCAGATAAGCTCAGAAAAAAATGATATCAATTGAAACATTAATTTTATCTGTACTTATCTTCTTTTTACACACACACACACACACACACACACACACACACACACACACACACACACACACACACACACACACACACATATATACATATGATAAACAGCGGATCGCAAATTTCTGCAACATCGCAATTAAATGTCATGAGTATTTCGAGTGCTTATTTCCTGCAGATTGCAAATATTATGTACGAACAAAAAGTTATTTAAAATCATCAATGCTTCGAAATTGATCGCTGAATTAATAATCATTATATTTTGTTAGGTTACACTTTTTAGTTCGTTTTTCTGCGCGATTTTCAACAAAACTGACTATTACGATATTTTCTTCAAATATACGTGCTTCTTTGGATATTTTTTTAAAGGTAAATCCTGAAAACTCCATTCCTCATACATTATTTATTGATTACATGGAGGGGAAAAATTAATTAATATAACAATTCATGTTCATGTTGTACGTTTAGCAGGCTTCAGTCGACGTTATACGTTTCGCACGGTTTTCATGATGACCGCCCCATGGGTCGATAAACCTAAAAAAATCTAAGAAGATTCTTGCACAGTAACGTTATATTGATAGTGCGTCGAGCCAAATTTTCGAATTTCGAAAAAGACGACAAATTATTACATAAAACCCTGTTTTTCATGTCGGACTATGCGCTTTAAATGTTTAGAGAAAACGTTTTTAAAGAAGGTTCGATGGGTTAGGGAGAATTTATCTTCGATACAGAACACTTGTATTAAGGGGTTACTGTGACGACCCGAAAATCGAGGTGATGTCGACAAAATTAATTTTGAAGGAATAAGGAAGACGATTGAGAAATCGTTTGGACATTTCATTGTATGCACATTAAACAACGATAATAATTAAAGAAGTAATAAACAATCTCGGGAAGGATCTTTGAACGTGAGGTGCTCAACGGTGTACTTGATTTTGGCCACCCGGTTGATCTGAAACAAAAAAAAAACGAGTTTTATCTCAAAATAGATAATACCGACTAAGACTTGACCGAGTTTTTTTTGTTATCTTGTTTTAATCATCAAATTGTATTTTTTTTCGATTTTTCGAGGGAAAATGACATTATTGTTGATAACTGATGGAAAAAAATGTTAAGAAGAAAAACGTCGGTCAAGACTAAACTAGTATTAAATTGAATAAGTGTATCAAATTTCAATTCAATCCGTTTATGGGATGTCGAGAAATCGTGTACACCGTTTTGAAAAACATAGTTTCGAGAAAAGCGCCTTTAAGGGGAGGGTAGGGGTTTTAGCGTTAAAAAAAACACTTTTTTGCGAATTTTTTTCATCTATATGGATAGAGTAAATTTATTGGAACCTTTTGTACATTGTTAAATGTCATTTCAAGAAGATTCCGTGAAATTTGTACGCGAAAATATTCACAAACAAGCCGGTGCCACGTTTTTCTTGAAACCACTTTTTCAAAGTCTGTGCTCGCTGCCATTCGAAAACTACATGACCGATTTATTTCAAACTTGGTACACACTTTCTACATATAAAATACCTCCCCCCAGCGGTTAGTTTGAGATTTTTTTTACATTGAGAGGGTTTTCCACCCCCAAAATGGCGGAATTTTTCGTGAAAAATATCACTTTTCACTTTACATGACCACCAAAAACTTAGAAATGAAAAAAAATTATCAAAGACCGTTGGGGAGAGGATTTGATGATACTTTGACTAAATTTTAAGGGTAGTTGATTTCAGATCATTTCTAGCTGAGATACAGTGAACACCGCAAATCGTGTTTTTCCAAAGGCGTTCTTGGAAACACTTTGTCACCGGCTTGTTTGTGGATATTTTCGCGTACAAATTTCATGGAATGTTCTTGAAATGACACTTAACAATGAACAAAAGGTTTCAATAAATTGACTCTATCCATATAGATGAAAAAAAATTCGCAATAAAGTGTTTTTTCACGCTGAAACCCCTACCCTTCCCTTGAGGGGCTATACCAGTGTGACACTTTCCAAAAATCGATTTTTTTGCCTATTCTTGATACTTTCAAGAATATCCTGTAATTAGCAGTTTTTATGGTAAATATAATTTTATCTTGCTAAAATGGATAGTTAAATCTTTAAACGCGTTTTTCTTGAAATGAGATTTTTCAAATTTGGTGACATTGTAACGCAAAGAGCAATTATCCGATTGACTTGAAATTTTAACTGAGTACTCTTGAATATATTTACTCTACAATGACGTAGGATATTTTTGATCGGATGAAAATTGACGATTTGGCATTGAAAAGACGGCTATTTTATAGGTAAGAAAACAGACTTTTTTCATAACTACGCCATTTTGTTAGATTTTAATATATTTCAAAAATCCTACGTCATTGTACAGAAAATACCTTCCAGCTTAACGACATTTTTTCCTTTTTCGGTTTCAGCTACTCAATCGACCGGAATCATGTCAGCAGTGGAGGAACTTTTTTTTTTGACGCCTCCGAAGGCAGCGCATAAGTCACTTGGATCTCAATATTTTTCTATGAATAAATTATGTAACATAGGTCAAATATAGCCGAAAATATTCTCAATTTTCCGAAACATTTATTTAAGTACTGTTCTTCCAAAAAATTCCCGAAAATCACCCAAATTTCCGGCGTCCCCACTCGTATAGCCCCTTAAAGTTTTACTAGCAGTTCTATCGTAATAATCATGAGTTGTCTTCGATCTGTGATTTCTGCACCATATGTTGGACCTCCCTCTTCGACTTGAGTTGCTTCAAGCGATGAACGAGCTTCGTCGTTTTCACAGTATAGTAGCCATGGACAACCGAATATTTTTCATTCTCGACTCGCATGTAGCAGATTCAGATGCAAGAAAATATATTGCGATAACGAGCAGATGACGACAGAACGCGGGCTTACGTGTGTTCCTAAAGATACGCACACACGTGGAAAAGGAGTCATTTTTCAATAATACGCGCGCGCGTGTGTGTAGCAGTACAAGTGTGTGCATATACTAAACTTTCAGGTTACGCTGAGTGATTCCGATTCCTCGCCTCTTCGCGTGTGCGATGTGTCAAGTTGACACACATGTGTTTGTTAATATGAATCGTCGTAACTACTTCGTATCATTGTGATAGCCCGATGATAAAAAAACTTTTATAATCGTTATGGATTATTATAACAAGTAAGTTGGCCAAAAATGTGTTATTGTGTATACTATCTACCGTTTCGCATTTTCGCATACACACGAGCGAACCACTCGACTGTTGTACAACGAATGTTTTCTCCTGTTAAAAACGTCGCGGTAACGCTCTTTTGTTCCGGATACTTTCGATTTTCAGCTTGACGTGTCTCTGCTGTCAAGTAAAATCACCAAAATACTGTTTTCGCACTTTTTTTTTTGTAAACATTTCATGGAACGAAATGGTGATAGTTTGTCAAAAGTTTGTCGATTTCGAGTTAACTTTCACTTTTTCGTTCAGCGGAGGGTCTCAGAGGAAGAAACAATCTGTCGTTGCTTGTCAGCGTTGAGTAATCTTTGGCTTTTTTCGCTTCGTTGTTTGAATTTTCTTTCGATTGAATCCAACAATCGAAGGTCCCCGATACACTTGTAGATAAGGGTATAAATCGGGATTGTTATTGCGGACCATTGGCATGTTATTCTGAATTCGGAGCGTTCCACCTGGTTTCCATTCTTTCACCTTTCATTGTTCGACGAATGAGCTTGGTTTCCGTTGCTCGAGGCAACAAAGTCATCTTCATCTACCTCCAAATGTACCATATCGCAGTTTGCATCGTCGGGATGCAAAGAAAATATACTTTTTTCGTAGTGCCTAATGCTTCTTTCGGCTTATTTAAGCTAGCAAAGTCACTGAAACATTTTTCACTCATTGGGCTTTCCATAACCTAAACTTGGAAACGAGTTGAGATAGTGATAAAAACTCGGTGAAGCGCGAGTAGGGCTTGCACTATTAGGGTTCCGTATATGAGGCATTCCACGTCACTTCAGTTGGTAAAAAAAAAATCCACAAATAATTTTGAAAAATCGAGTTTATTGAGAAATATTCACTAAGTGTCGACATTTTTTAAAAAAGTAGCTGGATTTTTCGGTATTATTTGTGGATTTTTTTTTTACTGGCTAAAGTGATGTGGATTGTCTCATATATGACAAAATAACTTTTAAATTGTTTTTAGTTGTTTAAATACAGTATATAGCACATAATATACAGAAATTCCAAATTCCTAACTAGTTTAGTTTTTGAGACAGACCCCGTAACAAAAAATGTCTAAAACTGACAACTTTGACAGCCTGCCATTTCTGTATTTTTGAAGATAAGAAAAGAAAATATATATTATTACTCTGCTCAATGAGCTTTAAAAAATGACAGCCCACGTGAGCTGAGAGATTTTGGGGTGAGAATTTTTTTTTTCTGCTCTGTTTTCGTGTACTGAATAATAATTTTATTGAATTTCTCATTCAATGTTCTATTTTGGGCCAACATTCTACACAAAATATCAAAATTTCACTAATAGGGTTCCGTTTTGGCCTTTGGGTATGGAACCCTGAAAATGGAGAAACGAAGAAATGAAAACGAATATTCGTTGCATTCCAATGATGCATAATTCAATACCATCCAAATGTATATCGATTTTCTTAGTCCGGCGCAATTTAATTTTGGAGCTAAACGGCAATTATAATCTAAACTTATAAGTTCATGATTTACAACTGAAGTTTACGATTTATAAATCTTAGGTGAATGTTAGGACCTTTTGAGATAAATTTCGTTCCTCTTTATATTTGATATTATCTAAAAATGATTGTTAGGAAACTATTATCGCTCGGTTTTGAGATATTTTCAACACCGATATTCATTGTTTCTTTCAGTACTAGTTTTTACGATCCACCAACACCAGAAACTTGTATTCCAGTCCGCAGGAACTCCACTATAATACCAGACTTTTATGCTGGTATTCCAGCCAATTTACTACTCAATTTCATAGGTTTCGTGGTGAGTGCGCGTCACATTTTAACGTCTTCATCGTAAATTGTTCTCTCCGGTTGAACGGATCGATTTTGACTGCATCTTCTTGCAGCTTTTGGTTATCCTATTCGGACTGCTGCGCAAAAAAGCTTGGAATTATGGAAGACTGGCTCTCTTGCACAAAACCGATAACAGATGGATGGAATTGTTCTACGGGGACAACGAAGTTGGCGAAGCTGACGTTTCTGCTATTGAGGCCTCCACCAATGCTCAATTAGCTCACATCGATCGCGGATTTTTAACGTGGATAGTGACCGCCTTCAGAGTCACGTTAGTATTCTATTTTTTTACACTTTTGCCTCACAGATGGAATAATTTTGAGAACGCACGCGTGTTTTTGAAGCATGCTGCCATCGCGATAAAAATTGAATACGTTGTGACTTTGTTAGTTCTAAGCCGGTACGCAAAGTTTTGGAGAGATCCACTGATCTATTGAATTATAAGATTTCTAATTTGCAATTTTTGGGACACTTTTTCATGGGACGTTTTAATTTCATCGTAATGAGACAAATTATAAGGAAAAAGTAGAATAGCGGGTTAACATTTTTTTTGTTTGAGTAATTTATGTGAGAAAGAAACTTTATAACTGTAGTGTAATTGATCATAATGAACAAAAATTCTGTGTATTCTCTTATTCGGCTCTACTGTACATCCTTACTCTACTGCACAGCCATGAGGTAAACAGTTGAGAAACTCAAAATTGACCGCAGCCGAGAGGCGCAATCAATTCACTCTCAAGTAATCCTTATAAATATATATATTAACGAAAACAGGTGAAACAATCATTAAAGAAATGTTTTTCATTGAAAATTCGAGGCTTGGCCTTCATATTATGGCACTTATAGCTAATTTTTCTTCACATACATCATACATATTTGAGAATTTACAATTTCTTAAGAGGTCAGGCTACTGCGATGACCCGAAAATCAGGGTTATTAAAAAAATTCATTCTGAAAGAATAAAAATTGAAAAATCGTTCGGACATTTATTAGTATGTACATCAACAAAATTGTGTACCAAATTTCATACAAAAATATTAATAATTAAAGACATTATAAACAATCTCGTGAAGAACCTTTGAACGTGAGACTCTCAACGGTCTACTTGATTTTGGCAACTCGGATGATCTGAAACAAAAAAAAACGAGTTTTTTTTTCTTAAAGTAGATAATATGGGTTAAGACGTAACTAAGCTTTTTTTTTTCATGTTTCAATTATCAAAAAACAAATTTTCAATTTTTTTTTCGATTTTTCGGGAATAATGACATGATTAATGTTAATAACCAATGTAAAATAAATCTTAAGAATAAATACAGCGTTCAAAACTGAATTACTAGAACAACTAGAATTGCCTCAAGCGACAAACGAGTGTTCGTCATTTTCACAGTAGCCTAACGCCTTAAACTGAATCCTTATGAACAACGGAATATCATCTGGAAAGGAATTTTAATCTCGAAATTCATAAATATCACGATACTCTTGTATATATTTCTACGGTTTATTTGCCACTACAAAGTCTTAAAGGTTGTTCAATCAACGACAGATCAATCGCAAATGTCTAAAAAATCATTAATCCTTTATGTAATATTACAATTACGTGCGTACCTACTGAGACAAAGGATCCTTCGTTAACACCTGCTTAACTTCCTCTTTCCTGTATGATTTTCTACAGCGATAGAGAATTGCTGAGACGTGCCGGACCGGATGGCTTGCTGTATATCACCTTCGAGCGTCATCTGATTCTTCTGACGGCAATAATGGTCGTACTTTCTCTGTGCATTGCTTTACCCATAAATTATCATGGACAGATGCAAGGCACCAACGCGACCTTCAGCCACACAACGCTCTCCAATTTAGATCCAAATTCTTCCTGGATTTGGGTTCACTCAGTTTTAATATTGTTATACTTACCGGTCGGTGCTTTTGTGATGCGACGATTTATGAAACAGGTATGCGCTTTCGATACGTTTTTCGTCTATATCTGCATCGGATTGACTCAGTATATGTATATACATGTAAGGGCAGTGAAATGAAAAAAAATTATATGTAAGAAAAATATTCAAAAAGAAAGCTTTTATTTAATTCACTAGAAAGTAGAAAATAATTTTTTTTTACCATGTCACTTATATGTGACTGTAAATAAAAGCTTGGGGGGCTCAACTTTTTAAATGTTTGATAAATGTGATCAATTCAGCTTCATTAACCGTATTTAATTTGGTACAATAGTAATTAGAGAAATTATCATCACACGTTTATACTTAGTTTCAAGATTTTTATTTAAGAAATCTGAGGTTGTTTTACAGTGAATTAAATACAGTTGATATGTTAACGGATTCATGTAAATTAAAGATTATAAGTCTAAATTTTGAGCGTCTCAAGCTTTTATTTATAGTCACATATAGGTGGATTGGTAAAGAAAATTATTCTCTACTTTTTATACATTAAGGCGGGATATACATTTAGATAGGAAAAAATAACCAATATTGAGGGATTGTTTAAACTAAGAAATAATTATTCAACAATTATCGAACTTTAGGTATACTTTAATAGTATATTTAAGTATACGGAACAATTTTTTTAAATTAATTCATCATCAAAATGGCGGAGCTGTGGTAGAGGGTTACAGCGAGGTCGTCGCGAGGGTTGCAAATCGGCGTGCAGTCTAGCTTCCCGTAGACTTTGATTTGCAAAAAGGTCTAAAAAATTTTTCAGTTAGAACATGTGGAGTTTCTATGTGACGGTAATTAAAATGAAGAAAATGGAAATTTGAGAAAATGGCACACATTTACAAAAAAAAATCAACATTTCTGTAAAATGTGGGTTAAAAAAGTAGTACCTGTTGTTATGGAATCGGCTTCGATTCGGCCAATGAGGTTTCCAAGGTCGCGATGGAAATAAAAGTTTTTCTGTTTTACGTTTCGGTCCTCGATTCGGATCCTCTTCAGAATTTCATTTATTCAGAATATTGTTGATATTTCCAGTTTTATGTTTGTGCTTGGAAGATGATTAGAATAGACAGTATTGATGCTGGTGCAATACTGTCTTATGGAGGTGAATCGGAAGATTAATTCGGGCCATTAATTTCCATCGATTGGAAGATTTATCGTTTATTGGCGATTTCTATCATCAGTTGAATTAAAAAAAAAATTTAAATAAAAATAACTGTATATTCGCATGCACAAGGAAGAAAACTAGAAATTTTCAATGTTCTACATGTCAAGTAGTGAAGTCTCTGAGAGTTCGAGAGAAATTCTAAAAACCTTTCATTGGCCGAATCGAAGCCGATTCCATAACAAGTTTTCATCAACACGGCCGCACACAACTCGTACTGAATTAAAAAAGTAGTTTGTTTTTTTCAAATTTTTCACAAATAATTTTAGTCATGTAGAAGGTACCAATAATATCAATATTTCTACCCAGTTCCAACTCAATCGGTTTAATAGTTTTTGAGTAATCCTGCACGCCAATTTCTAAAATGCAGTTTTGAGAAAAACACGTTTGCAGTTCACGCCCGCTCCGAATCCGAGCGGTGTGGCACAGCGTTGACGGGCTGTAACGTTTGAAGTTTTTGGAATTTCGCTTTGAAACTTTCGGAAAGTATTCTACATATATAGTTCTATCGTTTAAAGAAGAAAAAAAAAGAAATCGATTTTTTGATCGTTGTTAATGTGTATCCCGCCTTAAATGAAAGCTTGTTTTTTAAAAAAATATTTTTTTACATATACATTATGTTCTACTTTTTAATCTTCAATTGATTTTACTACTTAGTAGTTACTAGTACTTTAGTAGTTTACGAGTTTGTACGTTAGGAACATGGAATGCTTGCAAAAATAACAAAGACTGTAATTGGGAATGAACTTACGACTACTTGCTGCATATAAACTATTAAGATAATTCGATATCGCTGATTTTACATGAAAAGTTGGAAATTGTATGGATATTTGTTTTTTTTGCAGTTGAATCATGCATTGTCACCTTTCAGGTGCATGTTTGCAAAATTTTAGAGCTCCAAGTAGTCGGGAAATGGGTAAAATAGCGATTTTTCGTTTTGCATCTCACAGAAAGTCAAGTTAAATAAAAGCTTGTAACTTGTAATGATGATTTTTATTCAACTGCAAGTATAACGCATAAGGTATACAAAAAATTAATGCTCACATTTAGTTTTGTAACTTGATTCCAACAAAGTTGGAGCGTGTGATAATAATCGTTGTTGATAATAATAACTCAATTTTATTTACACAGAACATTCGCTCTTCACTTTCGAACTGCAACGCCTCACCAGCTATTCAACATTTATCGATTCAACTTGAAGATTTTCAACGCTCACTTTTAAAGCTTCGAAACGCTTTTTTTTACATCCGATGTCATTATTTTTCACCTATTTGAAAAATGTATGCATACTTATTGAAGAAAGCCGTTTTTCGAATAGTTGTAATGTAGTCTCGATATAAATAAATTTAGATTTTTTTAGAAAGCCTTCCAAAGCTCTAAAGGTCAGCTTAAAGAATCTTCGCCGAGTTGTTGGAGTTTGATGGTAAACCGCGAATTGTCCGTGTAAATCAAAAGGGAGGATTATCGGGCGTTTGTACTAAGAGTTCGAGAACTAAAATGCGTCATGAACTTTTTTTTACCTAATATTATGGTTTTAAGGGGCGAGAGTGGATTTTTTTTTCGTTCGACCCTAACATGTACATACGACGTATGATTTTATCTGAGCAGTAATTTTTCCCTGTTGAGTATGTCTGAGTAAACTGATCTGCATTCGGGAAATTCAGGTACGCGATGCCAGGCCAGCCGGTGAATTGGCAGCGAGGACGCTGCTGATTACGGAAATCCCGAAACATCAGTGCAACGCCGAGAGCCTGATGGAATACTTCAAGTACGCAGGGGAAAAAAAACTAAAAAAGATCATTGAAGATGTACATTGCTCGAAATTGTTTTCGAATGTGGTATTCGTTGATTTCAGGGAAGCATTCCCGACTCTCACGGTCGAGGATGTCACGCTGGCACATGACATTCAAAGATTATCGGCGCTGGACGCGCAGCGAGACTGTGCCGAGCAGGCGAGGCTATATTGCGAAAATTACAACAGAAGAAAAGAACCGCTGAAGATGTATCCGTATCCTTGCGGCCAGGTCATCGGTTGTTGTTGCAAAACGGTTCGTTAATATGCCTGAAGGGCGTGAACGTATAAAAATGAAATGTGTTAACGTTTAAGGAGGTTGAAGCGGTCCGGTTGCGACAAATGGCGATTTATGATTTTTTTTCTCAAGGAACCTGAAAAAAATGCTTTCGAGGCATAGATTTATTCTGTAGATGATAATTTTTCATAAAATTTCTAATTAACCCTAGGACCCTACACTATCTGTACGAAACAAAGAACCTACACAGGGGTTACGCACACTTCAGCACTTCAAATCAACGCTGCTAACGAACTGTTTATCATGGTGCTGAAGTTTGCATCGTTGGAACGCAACGAAAGTTCTTTTTTACGTTTTCCTTATTTTTATTATTATAGAATATCTTTTTTTTTAGAGATTTATATTGTAGATCGCTAGATGACTCGTAAAAAATGGTTGAGAGATTTTTGTGGAAAAAATCTGCTAAAAGAAATTAAGGGGTTAGGCCACTCTAGAGGCCGAAAAATAGGCTTTTCAGGGATTTTTTTTCTTCCGAAAAACTACACAATAAATCGAGATTACAAAAAGCGTGTTTATCATACATATCAGTGACTGTATACGATAATTGTTTTGAAGCGATTAATTTCAAAATGGCGGCTGTGCAGCGTTTATTTCAAAACTGCATTGTTTAAGTTGGCCAAAAACATAACTCAGACAATTTTCAACGAATTCACTTGAAATGTTGAATATATCTTGAAAAATACATTGTCTATGGAAGTACGTAGGATTTTTATTTATATTGCATAGTTTATTTGTTATTAACAATAATCTGACGAAATTTTTAACTTTCCAAAAATTTGCCTAAGAAATCGTCAGATAATTGTTAATAACAAGTGATCTATGTAAGTATTATGTATGTAATCCTACGTACTTCCATAGACAATGTATTTTTCAAGATATATTTATCATTTCAAGTGAATCGGTTGAAAATTGTCTGAGTTATGTTTACAGCCAACTTAAAAAATGCAGTTTTGAAATAAACGCTACACAGCCGCCATTTCGAAATTATTCGCTTCAAAAAAAAATATTGTATACAATCGTATATATGAAAAAAAAATCCCCAAAAAGCCTATTTTTTCGGCCTCTGGAGTGGCCTAACCCCTTAAAGAAATTCAGCAATATTGATTTTCGTTGCATTCCAACGATGCAAACTTCAATCTCGTCTGTTTGTCGTATAGAGTTTTCTTTTCATTCGAAGGCTGAAAGACTGAAGAATGGAATATGAATTTTTCGCCGTGACAAATGCGATTGAACATAGCAAGAAAAATGATTTTAGCATTTCTTATCAATTATGTGGGGTTTGGGGTTCTCATGTGTACGGTCCTAGGGTTGAAGTGCAAAATTATGCATTTTTATTAGGAGTACAACTTTGCAGTGACCGTTTTACTTAGAGAGCCACTGCGGCCGAAGTAGTGGCCCTAGCTCAATAAAAAAAAGTGGCATTTTGAACTAGAGGCTCTGCCAATGTAAACAATTTAAAAAAGCTAACGGATACGTGTATGCATTATAAAATTATTGGCACTCAAACATGGCAACCTACGAGCCGAATTCTCAGCATTTGCGGGAACTGCTCCAAAGACAACAAAGGAAGGGATTTTTGCACCGGATTGTGACTGGAGATGAAAAGTGGGTTTACTACGATAATCCTAAACGCCGAAAATCATGGGGACTGCCTGTTCATATTCCGTCATCGACGCCCAAACCGAATATTCACGGATCCAAAGTGATGCTGTGTATCTGGTGGGACCAGCTGGGCGTTGTGTACTATGAGCTGCTCAAACCATCCGAAACCATCACAGGGGAACTCTACCGACGTCAGTTGATGCGCTTGAGTAAGGCACTCAAAGAGAAACGGCCACTATTCAACGAAAGACATGACAAGGTGATACTGCAGCATGACAATGCCCGACCCCATGTTGCAAATGTCGTGAAAAAGTACTTGGAAACGTTGAAGTGGGAGGTTTTATCCCACCCGCCGTACTCTCCAGGCATTGCCCCTTCCGACTATCACTTGTTCCGGTCAATGGCACACGATTTGGCTGACCAGCACTTCGGTACTTACGAAGAAGTCAAAAATTGGGTCGATTCCTGGGTTGCCTTCAAGGACCAAGACTTTTATCGACGCGGGATTCGAATGCCACCTGAAAGATGGGCCGAGGTCGTAGCTAGCGACGGGCAGTACTTTGATTAAAAAATATGTAGCCACTTTTTTATAACAAAGCCTTAAACTTTTGAAAAAAACGGTCACTGCAAAGTTGTACTCCCAATATATTTTCATTATGTGAATAAGAAAAACTATTGTATATTTACCAACTTGAAAAAGGATAAGAATATCGATGATTATTAGGAAAAAAAACTGCGCCAGTGAATATTTTATACAACTGACAATGAAATTTTGAGTAATTTATAATGATGCCTTTATATATATATGTCACTAGATTATTTATTATTACCATTGATTAATATTGAGTGTTGCCGAAATACGGCAACTTCGCGAACATTGAGTTTGGCAGGAATGCTCTTCATTCGCTAGCCAAAATTCTCAATCTGTTATCAAACATTAATGGTTCAATATTGAATATATTAGCTGTAGTAAGAAGAAATCCATTATTTTTGCATGAAATTGAAGGCAAAATAATGGATTTCTTTTTACTACACCTAATATATGGTTTACGATGGGCAAGATGAGGTTCTTTTTTTTCTATATGTTTACAAAGGTTAAATTTGCGTCAACTCGTTGTTAGAAATGGTTTATCTTGGTGCTAAATAGCCGAAAAATTACATCACCCGTAGTGTGAACCACGTGCCATTTTTTATCTATGGTATTTGGTGGTGAAAAAAATTCAAAAAATGTTGTAATGATAATATAGTCTAGACAACAACATATATATATATATATATATATATATATATATATATTTTAAATATTGGATTGTGGCTAACGCTCCAACCTCCTTAATTCCCGTTTGTCGGAATACTCTCGAAACGAATTTTTGTTTTCGGAAATCTAGGTCGATGCCGAAGAATTCTACACGGCTGAGGAAATCCGATTAACGGCGATGGTCGAGGAAGAGAGAGCGGTTGCGCTCAGTAGACCTTTGGGAGTGGCATTCGTCACGCTGGGTAATTTCATTTTTGCCGAATCATTTTAAAAGAGTCGCGTATACACACGTCCGCGCGCTAGGATGACCGAAATTTCACGAAACGCTTTAGGATGACATAAAGTAACGATGTTTTCAGGTACTCCGGGGGCAGCGAGGTCAATGCGACGACAATTGCGTTCGGCACCGGCCGTTAAGTGGATCGTCGATTACGCGCCAGCTCCGTCCGACATATTTTGGGAACATCTGAGCGTGCCACGACCATGCTGGTATTTCAATGCTGTATTCATTAATCTGGCATTGGGAATAACACTGTTCTTCCTGACGACACCGGCCGTTATCGTCGCGGCCCTCAACAAATTGCCCGTCACCGGCGAAATAATGAATCTCAGTCCCGTACTGTCTTCCTTTTTGCCGACCGTGCTCCTAGTGAGTGTCGCCGCTTTGATGCCCGTTCTCGTTGCGAGAAGCGAATCCCTCGTGAGGCACTGGACCAGAAGCGGCCTCAATCGCGCTGTTATGAGAAAAACGTTGCTCCTCTTGCTCCTAATGGTGCTGATACTTCCGAGCCTCGGTCTCACGAGTGCTCAGGCGTTTTTGGACTGGACCGTCAACGTTGGCAACAACACCGGCAGATGGGAATGCGTTTTCCTCGCTGATCAGGTACAAATCAGTTTCAATCACGTTCCGCGAGGACAGTTGAATATTACGGAAATGATTTTTTTTTCAAACAAGCTCTCGTTTGATGTATTTAATATCAGAAAATAACTTTTTTACCAAGTCACCTATATGTGACTATAAATAAAAGCTTGTGCACTGAGAAAACAGTTTATTTATAGTCGAGAAATACATTTAGTTGGCACTTTTATTCAAATATTCATTAAATGTTACAAAATTTGTTAGTCGTTAAGAAATATTCGTGTTTTTGTGACAAAATGTTATAGCCATAGTATTTGTTTGAAAAGAATGATTTATTTGATCACTTTTATTTCTCTTAACTCAGTAGATGTTTATTGTCATCGAATGACGAGTTGAAATTGTGATATGATAATACAGACCAAAGAAGTGGAGATTTGTTCACAATTAATATATTTAGATCCGGGGTCGTTAATGTATAGTTGCCGCGACTATTCTGTATTCAATGCAAATGAACAGGTCACAAAAATTAACTGATCTTCATTCAAAACGACTATATCGGGGGCATTTGAGCCAAGACTCACACAGTTGACGCGACAACTTCTCTATTTAGGGCAAATAAGGATTTATTAACTCTTAATGAATGTGTATTTAAGATGTTGGCCCAGTAGTTCTTTGTGATAACAGTCGTACACTTATTACTAAATGAATATTTGGTAATGATTGAACAATCTTCAGTTGAATCGAATATAGCCCTGTTAATAGTTGGCAAATAACTGTTAAAAAATCGACAACTCGTCTGCAGTAATGATTCGATAATAGTTAACAAATCTGTACTTGATATAAGTATCGTACGTTTGGCAAGACCGTTTACTTTGTACGCTACCATGGCTCTTTGTCGCACAAGCTCCTTCGTGCGCAGACGCGACGTAGATACGATCGAGGTACACTGGAGACTGTGCGTGACCGCATGTCTTCAGTGAATCTTGATAGAGTATCATCTAAGTAACATCTTGATAGAGTGTATCTTGATAGAGCAAACCGCATGTCTTCAGTACATCTTGATAGAGTAAATTTATTGAAAACTTTTGTACATTGTTAAGTGTCATTTCAAGGACATTCCGTGAAATTTGTACGCTAAAATATCCACAAACAAGCCGGTGACAAAGCTTTTCCAAGAACGCCTTTGGAAAAACACGATTTGCGGTGTTCACTGTATCTCAGCTAGAAATTATCTGAAATCAAGTACCATTAAAATTTAGTCAAAGTATCATCAAATCCTCCCCCCAACGGTCTTTGATAATTTTTTTTTCATTTCTAAATTGTTTGTGGTCATGTAAAGTGAAAAGTGCTATTTTTGACGAAAAATTCCGCCATTTTGGGAGTGGAAAAGCCCCTCAATGTAAAAAAATCTCGAACTAACCGTTGGGGGGAGGTATTTTATATGTAGAAAGTGTGTACCAAGTTTGAAATAAATCGGTCATGTAGTTTTCAAATGGCAGTGAACACGGACTTTGAAAAAGTGGTTTCAAGAAAAACGCGGCACCGGCTTGTTTGTGGATATTTTCGCGTACAAATTTCACGGAATATTCATGAAATGACACTTAACAATGTACACAAATTTCAATAAATTTACTCTATCCATATACATGAAAAAATAATCGCAAAAAAGTGTTTTTTTTTCACGATGAAACCCCTACCCTCCCCTTAATGTGAAGCATTGGGTTAGACCAACTGTATATCTATTGGCTGTTAAGACCGGGTATATTCTATTAAGGGGTAGGTAGAACACCACAAGAAGCCACAGTAGAATGATCAAAAAATCGATTTTTTTCTCGCTAAAACGGTGCTTTATCTTCGTAAGAATAAGTTACTATTCGATTTAGAGCAAGAAAAAATGTTCATCACCAACTTTGAGCGTATAACGTAAGCCCACCTCTGGCACGGCCATAGAGTACCTGAAAGTTTAAACGCGTTTTTCTCAAAACAGCTTTTTTCCAATTGGCGTGACAAATAACTTCAACAATTTTCACTCGATTTACTTAAAATTTAAAAGTTATGGTCCTAGTTGCATTTCGCAAAGAAGTACGTACGGAATTTCTGATTAATCGAAAACTTTTCATTTTACGAGCAGTTTTATCCGAAATTTTTCACTGAAAATTCATTCAAATACCTACAACCCAATTCAAATACCTACAACTTTTGAATAATACAATATTTTTTACATTCCGTACGTACTTCTCTAGGTATTCTAATGTAAATTGACCAGAATTTTTGTTATTTGTTCTAGTTAAAAAATTGTCGATGCTAAATGTCACGTCGCGGAGCACCTAAAAAAAGATAACAAAAAAAAAATATTAGTAGTTGGCCATATTGTACATCGAAAAAAAATTCCAACAGCTTGATGTTCATACTAAATAGATGTGTAATTAACTTTATGTGTGAATCATTTTTTCGTACGAAAAAAATTTCTCAAATTCGCACATGATTTTATACCCGTTACTGTGGCCTAACCCCTTAAAATACCCATTTCTTAACTATTACCAAATCGTTATTTGTGACAATTCAGGGGATCGAATGATTCATTAACTGCAAGAAGATATTTATTTCACCATATCCAACTTTACCATTTGTTAACAGTTAACAAATCCTGGTACATAGAAATATATTGTCTTCTCGCAAGTGCTTAAACAGTGGATTACAAATTTCGAACTGGAAAGACAGACATACGAACGAAGCAAATTAAATAAAAGCTTGTAAAAATGAGCTCCACTGTGCTTTGTTCCTTATTTTCTGCTATTTTTGTACTCACTAGGTGGCTTAAAAAATTGTCGTTTTCCCCGACACTCCTGTCATTATATATACGCGTGCCATTTTTATTTATTCAATAGACATAGCCGTTTCAGAGGGTTTCAGAAGTGCGGAGATCTACCTAAAATTCGTCTCCGAAAAATCTTATTTTCTCGCAAGTTCTTTCAACTTGTGTAAAGTAGTGAAATTCTTGGAAAGTGCGATGTTGAGCGAAGACACTCGACAACTAAGGTGTTTCAAACGAGATATGCAGTAGAAAAAAAACTTCGATAGAAAAAAAATAACAATAAAGTTTGCACAAAATTTCATAAATTTGTTTTTATGACTCCTAAATAAAACATCGTGAAAAGTATATCTCAACTTTTCGTCAGTGGTGTACATCATCTGCAGAATTCCATCGAGACCATTCCGGCTTGACACATTATTCTTTCTATTTCAGGGTGCTCTGTTTGTCAACTACGTTATAACGGCAGCTCTGCTAGGAAGCGGATTGGAGCTCGTGAGGTTTCCGGAGCTCGCACTCTACACGTTTCGGCTTTGCATAGCTCGTAGTCGGGCCGAGCGAGTGCACGTGAGAAAAGCGGTACTGTGGGAATTTCCACTGGGCGCACATTACGCCTGGTTGCTCCTCGTATTCACAATGACTACGGTCTACAGTCTCGCGTGTCCTTTGATCACGCCTTTCGGACTGTTGTATTTCTCGGTCAAGCATTTAGTGAGTACGAGGGGAAGGCTTTCTTTTTCCACGCGGCATGGTTGTTTTTTTTTCGGCATCAAAGGCGCGTAGCTCACGTGATGGATCTTCGTTTTCTTGTCCTCAGGTTGATAGACACAATCTGTGCTTTGCTTATGGACCGAGTGTAGGCGGTGGTCAATTAGCGGGGGCGGCTGCTGGCGCGGCCGGGGCAGCTCCGGTGCTCGGCCAAGCTGCACTTTTGGCTCTTGGCCTCGTCAGGAGAGGCTTGTCGCCACTGGCGGCGCTTCAACTCAGCGGACTAGCCGCTAGCATATTGGGCCTTGTAACCGGAGCAACCTTACCAGCTTCGAAGCCTAAAGTAAGTTGAGAAAGACAGAGAGAGGTAGTGATTACATCGAGGATATTACGATATATGTGACCCCTAATGCTGACCACGCAGCCTTCATATTTGACCTAAAATAAGTATTTTTTCAAGCGTGGCAAAAATCGAAATACGACCCTTGAGGAGGTGAAACAAGGGTTTTAAAGGATGGGTTTGTTTGGATGTTTTTTTTTAATGCTCACATATGTGTGGCATACACAGTTAAGGGGCTATATCAGGGTGAACACTGAATTTGGGTGATTTTCGGGAATTTTTTGAACGAAAAGTACTCAAGTAAATGTTTCGGAAAATGAAAAATATATTTGGCTATATTTGACCTATATTACATAATTTTTTCATAGAAAAATATCGAGATCCAAGCGACTTATGCGCTGCCTTCGGAGGCGCAAAAAAAAAGTTCCTTCACTTCTGACATGATTCCAGCCGATTGAGTAGCTGAAACCGAAAAAGGAAAAATGTTAAACTGCAAGGTATACCCTATACAATGACGTAGGATTTTCGAAAAATATCAAAATCTAACAAAATGGCGTAGTTATGAAAAAAAACGTCTGCTTTCTTGCCTATAAAATGGTCGTTTTTTTCAAGGCCAAATCGTCATTTTTCATCCAATGAAAAAAATCCTACGTCATTGTAGAGTAAATATATTCAAGAGTACTCAGTTCAAATTTCAAGTAAATCGGATAATTGCTCTTTGAGTTACAATGTCAGCAAATTTGAAAAATCTCATTTCGAGAAAAACGCGTTTAAAGATTTAACTATCGATTTTTGCAAGATAAAATGATATTGATAAAAATTGTATAAATTATAATGATATTCTTGAAAGTATAACCTGTCGAAAAAGGCAAAAAAAAATCGATTTTTCGAAAGTGTCATACCGGTATAACCCCTTAAGGAGTTAAAGGTACTGCTTGACTGTCTTCTACTTGATTGAACAGCTAGGAAAACATGGTATAGTGTTATATATCAAATAAATTTGGTCTGTTTCAAGTAAATCTGGTCGAAAAATAGGTTGTTTCATGCAGACCTTAACACTCCCGTTTAAGGCCTTATATACACTTGTAGCGGGCGAAGGGACGTGATTATTCTTGATTTTTTTTCGACGGGACAACAAATGTTCATTGAAAAACTGTGGACAACATCGATTAGTACATATTTTCATGTACTTGTTTGTTATGTAATTTTTTTTATTCAAAAATATTTCAAAATGGCGGAACTCCAGCTGTCTTCCAGGAGCGCCTTCTTTTGAGCATCGGTTGCGGTGGACATGATAACTCGCGAACGGTTTATCTGAAATCAGAATTCGGAAAACATTTCATTAGTATATTGCATTGGCTTGGGCCTGGACGAAGGATTTGTAAAAAATTGATTTAAGAAAAATGACATTAATTTTAACAAAATTCTTCTTTTGAAGAGCAAATTTTCGGTTTTTTTTTAAACAAAAAAAATTTCGAAATTTTTTTTTCAACAAAATTCTAAATCCATCGTCCCGGCTCTAGCTATTATCATAATAAATAAGTGGTATAAATTTGGTATGGATCGGATTATTAGTTTTTTAGTAATCGTGTCCACCGCGAATGTGTTTCTCAAAAAAGACGATTCTGAGATAACCGCGTTTAAGATTCAAGTATGTTTCTTTTACGTTTAAAGTTAATTTATTCATACTACCATGGAGTCGTCGATTCCAGGGCCATAGAGTAATCCTTCTGCATCCTCTGCAGCCTCTAAAATATTGATTTGATACTGCCTACGAGCCATTCTTCCTTCTCTTGTGGCTGCTTGCGCCTGCTGCAATCGTAACACGCGACTCTAACACGTCGTGCGGTTGAAATACCTATAACTGCGAATCTAATGCTCTGATCTTTATGAAATTTGGTGAGAATATTCTCGAGATATCGAACTTAAAGAATATGCAAGATAAAAATTTACCACTTCTCCGACCATCACAAGTGTATATAAAGCCTATAAGGTTATATAAGTTGTATATAACCTCCCTAAAACTTACATTTTTGAAATTGCTGGAATACATATTTAATTATTTGCATTGGAGTGTACTTGAACCAAGTTTCAAGCAGATCTGACCAAAAAATATGCTGTCTCATATAAACTTGAGAAACACCGTTTCACCCCCCTTAAGGGTTGAATTTCGACTTTTACCACATTCGAAGGACTTATTTTGGGTCAAATATGAAGACTGCATGGTCAGAATGATCGGCCACAGATATCGTAATAACATCGAACGAACAAAAGTGTGCGTCACTGTCGTTCTGATCGAACGGCTTGGTTCAACGACTGTTTCGTTTTTTAGGGTCAAGCGCCGAAACGAGATTTGACCACTAGTCAAAATTTCATAGCTCCAGTATTGAGAAAAAAGATTGGCACTGTGCCGACCGAGGAGACGATATCAATGAATTCGAACACCGGCTCGACGACAACGACGACTCAAGCTCTAAGTCTAAGTCCCTCCGTTCACGACAGTCCAAAGTTGTATCAAGATTACGGACGCGAGCCTCAAGTTTAGCCATCGTGCTCGTCAACTCGACATACCAATCGTGAGATGCAATACTGCAAATTCATCGAAGGAATACATCGCTCTACGTTCAACAATTCGAAACTGAACAAAGCAAGTTGTTACTCCTCGTTTGTGATCAAAGAAGCGCAAGATCTGTTACGGAACTGTAATATTTTACAATGAAAGTTCTTACTCGAAAGATAATAATGAAAATATGGTTGAAGCGGAACAGCTTGAATCCTTCGAACTCTTGATAATACATTAGCTTTTTGTATTGGATAACAAATTGGGTACTATTCGTGTATAGTAGGTATAAACGTGTAATACAGACCATCGTCATAGGGTTATCCGCAATCACGAATCCGGAGTGAAACAAGAGAAATCGTTTTAACCGCACGAGCTTGTCGATCGAGTTTGTACGATCGTTGATTGTTGTCTACGCACCCGAGTGATTCCTTTGTACAGTACATACCGTGGATGTATTTTTATGTAATATATTCTCTAGGTGAGACTCCAACCTTTTCTACATCTACCGCGCCGCTTTCGAATTATGTTAAAACACGCAACAGCCCACTCACCCTTGGCCAATGCATTATTTCGAGTGTATAAAGCGGAATGAAAAGAAATCCGGTTCGAAGATTATAGAATTGGTGTGCTATTTTATGAAAATAAATTTCCCATTCGTCAGCCAACCTTGTTCGACGTTCCCCTTAATATACGAGAGAAAAATGACCCGTCCAAAATGTCGAATAAAATAATGATTCGAGTTAATTTGCTCGATGAAGTCTATTCTAAAGAATCTAACTCGTGCACCGTGATAAAAATGTCCGGATTCCACAACGAAAAAACAGCTCGTTATTTTATTCACGTCTCGCGAGTCTTTTTATCTGCTGTTGCGTAATTCATATAACTGACGAATTGCTCTGTGTGAGTATATAATTATTTCCGTTTCTTTTTAAACCATTTATCTCCATAAAATCAGTGTGTTATTAACAGAAATTACATTACGAACGTCTTTATACTATTCTGATTTCTTAAAATTAGAATAATGCCATGGAGAGAAGGTCGCGAGTACGAAAGGCGGAGGACGTCCGGAGGATGCTGCAGGCGGAAAATAATGAAGAGGAACCTCGGGACATCGACTCGACTGATAGTGAATCAGACCATAAAGAATTGGAGGGTTCTGATGAAGATTCTTAGGATGACATTCTGCCCGTGACGTTGCAGACAGCGACGATGACATGATCGCATGAGAAGCGGAGAGAATAAAAAGGCGTTGTATATCCCAATCTGCTCTCGGCGGTACCCGGAGTAAATTTCTTTACGGGAAAAACCGATACAAACGGTCACTCGACCATCCTGCTCGTCGCTCTCGCATTACATCTGCTCATAAGATGAATAGGCCGTGTGACGTTAGGGCCGGAGCCAGTTGAAGGAGCGAAGTCGTAGCGTGGCGTCTTTTCTCACGTGACGAAACCTTGAATGCCGATTCCCGCGTTGCCAAGATCATCGCTCGACGCCAGTGCTCTCAATGCGCACCGAACTGAATTTATAACGAACACATCTACATTTTTCCATTTATTACTACAATATACGTGTTTTCACTTCTAATAACCCATGTCAAACTACATATAGCGATTTTTACAGTATTATTATGTAAACCCAGTTCTATGTACTGTACCTTGAGCTAAATGTATTGTTTTAAAAATAAAATTCATGTATAATCAGCTCAATATCCTTTAATGTTTTTTTTAATAGAAAACACTTTTAAATCATTTTTTTAAACATTTATTTACACTTTTTCCCTCAAGAAACCACGCCGAAACATATTGAAGTCGAAAAAAGTGCCAACATTACCCCTTGTGAATTTCTTCAACTTCGAATTTTTGTCTGAAATTTTTTCAAGCTTGGTCCATACAGTCTTTTTCAAGAATCAACGAAAAAATAGTCAAAAAAAAACGCGTGCAAAAATTGTGATGATTTTTAAAATTATTTTTACTGAGAAATGCTAAAATATTTTTCTTGCTTTGTTCAATCCCATTTTTAGTGGCGAAAAATTCATATTAGGTTTTTCTCGCAAATCCTATTTCATTGTAATCTTTCAGCGTTCCATTAAAAAAATTTGTTTAACTCTACGACAAACAGTTCGTTAGCAGCGTTGATTTGAAGTGCTTGGGTGTGCGTAACCCCGGCGTAGGTTACTTGTTTTGTACAGATAGTGTAGGGTACTAGGGTTAAATGTGTATATCTCACGCTCAAAATATAAGTGATTTCACAATTTATACGATACCTCATTATTTTACACAATTCTTATAAAGAATACGGATCCACCGACGATACTGGCGTCGTGCAGCACCATTTGCATTGACAAAAATTTGCCAATACTTTTTCGTCAGTTTATAATTTTATTGTATTTTGGTCAACTTTATTCTACATTTTTCCTCCTTTCCTCTTCGAGCTATCTCACATCGACAACGTGATCGTCGAATAAATAATTAATTCGATACGTCTTTACACACGACAAATGAACCTCGGCTCATGTTTTCCTTGCGGGATTTCAACCCGCCATCGTAAATATACAATTGGATAATTGGTAAATTCGAAATAATGTTTTTTTTTCAAGCGCGTCCTCATTGTACGCGAGCACAATTGTGCTCAATTGTAATGCTGCCACCTATGATTGTTTCCAATTGACTCGGTGTCAGTGATCTCAGAGTTTTTATCCTTTCTTCGTGACGCTTTTTGCGTTTCGTGGATCTGTCGTATTTGTTCGCCCGTGAAACGCGCGAACGCTTTTTTTTCCCGTTACCCGAATCGTCGAGGCTGTCGTCCAAAATCGACGAATCCTCTTTCTGCGATTCTTCGCCCTCCTCGCTGCTGAATTGAACCTGCGAGGCACATTTCTCCTTTGCACTTCTGTTTTGCTTCTTTTTTTCTCCGTTCTAATCAACTGTTTCGGGGCTACATATCCAAGCGACTATAAAGAGATGCACAATTGTCCTTTCGTCATGCAGTCCTTTTGTTTTTAATGTTCTAGGAGGTGGGGTACAGCGTGTATGCACAAAGACCCGTGAATCCCTCAAGTGTTTCCTTCACGAGTGTGCAGGTGTATCGAGACGACGAAAAAATAAAATAAAACCACCAACACATTGAAAACAACGTCGAGGAGAGGATATTGTCGTGAAACACAAATTAACAAGCATATACGTCGAGGAAATATTACTCAGCCACTATGAACGTAAAATGTCACTAAAATAATTATCATACGTAGTAACAACGAAAAAAAAAGGTGTACGGTGAAATTGGATGTGACGATGTAAATGTATTCTGCGTCATTCTTGCCATCTAACTACGAAGTGGTAACGAATATTGGGATTGTACATTCGTAAATAAGGAAAATAAAACAATAGTTGTGTATGTATACGTGTATATGACCAGTTCATACTACATAATATGAGGAGAAGGTACTAATTTGTATCGATAAAGAATGAAAAATAAACAACATAATTTACTTTATAGTTCTTGAATCCATTTGACATTGGACGATTACATCGATATTATTCGTAACATCTAAATAATAGGAAATCGGTATAATATTTTCCCTCTTCTAGGCCGTTAAAATCGCAAATCATCGTTCAACGCCTTGGATAAAAAGTGTACTCGAATATCCGAATGCCGTTGCCGTACACGCGGAACACGCTATCGATACGTCAGTTTCTCGGGAAAAAAAATCCACACTTTTGGAAACGACGCGGTCGTCTTTTTCTGTTGTTTTTTTTTTTTGATCTTTGAAATATTGAAGGTGCGACAAATATTGCGATGGTGTGAACGATTCGGAATTTTGCCGTCTCGCGGTTCGAAGAGTTATCCTTCGAGCGAGAATACGAAGATGAACGTAAAGACGCATTTTTGTACTACGTTCGCGAATAGAAGAAACAAAAAAACGAAAATTCTTGCCAATAACGTCATGCTCATCCACCACCAACGATATTTGAAATAACGAAAAATTTCATTTGATAATTCATTATACATTGCGTTCGCGCCAGACGTCTCGAGAGAAGGAGGGGGGGAAAAAAGAAAGAAATAAATGTTTTTCCCAAACTCACATAATTCGCGATAAAAATTCCATACAAGGCGGTAAAAAATCCGAGCCTATTTGCCGATCTCGATCTCGCCGAGCAGTCCGTTTGTTACGTGTTTTTTCTTACCTCGACAATCGCTACTCTCGGCGACGATTCGCGTGGTAACGATGTCTTTTCGGAATATGTCAAACTATCGGAGCTTATCGACGAATGATCTTTATCCGTCTCGGTCTCGTTGTCCGTTTCTTCCTTGTCCTCGTCATCGTTGACGAACTTACGAGACTCCAAGCCCTCGTGTACTTTGCAAACGTAGCCGATCCTCTCCTTGTCCTCCATCAAATGACCGTCCAGATGAGCTGAGAGAAAATTGAGTGTCGATTCGATTTATAAGTTTTGTAAAAATACACACAATCTTTCTGCCTCAAGTCAACACCAGATTTCGTTGCCTTCCTTTGCCATTGCTGTGAGAGATCACAGTAAAAAAATTGACGTCTTTTTGGCAATGACCGATAGTACAGACGGTTATAAACGTGCTGGTCATATACTTACATAAACGTAAGTAGACAATTTATATGAAAATTCCGCACTCGAAACTTTAAACGAGTTTTTCGCGAAATGGCGTTTGTCGAAACGACACTCTCGGTACACTCTCAGAACAAGAGTTTTCAAGCTATCCGTCTCAAATTTTGACACAACATTCTTCACGTCATTCTTCATCTTGCTGTGGAACCCGTTTTTTTTTATTTAAAAAATGTTATGACGAAAAACTGTCGAAAAAATAGGATTTTTTTTCAAACCGCCACTATTATGTCAATTTTGATTTTCAAAAAACCTCCATAGCCACATATCGGCTTTCATACTGATTAACAATCTTTTTACAATTTTTAGGTCAGATAATATTTTCGGCCACAACCGTGTACACCGTGGGACATTTTCAACCGTTCAAAAACATGTAAAAAAATAAATAAACGTTAAAATTTAACTGTAAAAATGTAAAAAAAATGTAAAAAAATAAACGTTAATATTAAATGTTTATTTTCTGTCCTTCATGAGTGCTTTGATTTGACATAAAAAAATTAGCCTGATTAGCGTATTGGAACGAGCGAAAAGAAAAATCGCGAAAATCAGCAATTTTTCGACCCGTTACACTGTGACGATCCCTTAATTTATTTTCATATTTAAGCAACTTTGTCAACGGATTTGTTGAAAATCAGCGACTGTTTACCTTGACAGTAGGCTGTACTGCAAAACACGCAGTGGGCTCCAGTCCTCTTGCCGCATTCTTTACAATGGTGCCAAGGACAACTGAACTTGCAATCTTCCTCCTCGAGAGTGACGCAACCTCTGTGATACTTCTTGACACATGTTTTCTGATCGCACTCCAGATAGTCGTCGTTTTCCGGCAACGTCTCACCGCAGCTCCAACAATCGAAAGCCTTCTTCGCCCTGTTCGGCGTAACGAAGAATAGATTTGATGAGATGTATTTTCATGTCGATTTCCGAGATCGTATCGTATACTATTGAACGAGCAATATATTCGTGGATTTTAGCATGGGGGGGCTAAGGATTTTTGACAAACTGGAGTGAATTGATCGTTTTCGGGAGCGAGAATGCGTCTTAGCTACAGTGAGTAAAAAAAAGTATTTGAACACGTCGTCTTTTGCAAATATCCTACGAAAAAAAATAAAATGCTTTGTGAAGTTTCTGTGTTCGATAGCTTATTCTAAATATACATTGGGATAACATGAACAAAAAAAATTGAGCTAAATTAACAACAGTTTCGTGTGAGATGTACACATACTTTTTTACCCACTTTATGTATCAACGCTGGAAAAGCTCATTTAGGGGAATTAATAACCACATCGATGTACCGACAGTAGCGGATGCGTGGTCGTGTTAAGGTATTTTCGCGGAGGGCCGTATTATGTGGAGCTATGAGGAGGGCCCTTCTGAATCGTTTGTTAAATTACAGTGGCGCTTGATAAAAATAAGTCACAATCAATTATTATACCTAACGATAAAGTGAAATGTAAACATTTTCACATTTTCTTGGAAAAGTCGCGGCTACGAAAATTCTTCTCCGAGTCATGAATATTTTGTCTGAACATTTGGTGACCCATTGTTTTTCTCGTCGTTACGGAATCTTTAGGATTTTTTACACGCGCGAGCAGTTTATATCAGGCATCTTGAGTAATTTAGTGTATAAATTATTAGACAGAAATGTGGCCAGCGTGTTACCTCCATAAAGCGCCGTATAAATGAGCCAATTTTTAGAGTCGTAATTTTTCGCTAAACGTTCGGTAACTTGGTTTGAAATTTTACCAGTTTACTGGGATGTATTTTACTTGTCAATGGACAAAAATCAGTTTATTGTTCAATATTTGGGTTCGTGAAAGGAATACCTTAAAGGGCCAGTCCACTTTGAAAATTAAAAAAAAATCGAAAGCAAGATTTGAAGAAATCGACGATGATGAGCAATCAGAAGTGATTTTGGACGGTGCAGGAATTGCCGATTGAGTTTAGGTAAGAGTTTTTTATAGTATAAACTCCAAACGCGTTTTTCTCGAAACAACGTTTTCAAAATCTAACTCCATCGTATCGCTAAAACTAATAAACAAATTCTCTTGAAATTTAAACCACATATTGTAAACATGATTCGCAACAAGATGACCCTCGATGGTTTTAAAAATTTTATTTTTACTCTTTTTTTTGCGAAAAACTGCGAAAAAAATGCATTTTTAAAATACTTTTTTCGTTTTACATCCGCAATTTTTTTATTTTTTGATAAAACTTTATATTCGAGGGTCAGTTTGTAGCTAGTGTCATAAGGAATCTAATGGACTTTAATTTTTTTGTTTCAGACAAGCCGTTGCCGAGTTGTGATGGAGCTACCTATTTTTTAGGCGTTACGTTAAACTCTAGTTTTTGTACTCAAAAATGAATAAAAATTAATAAATTGTTTTTTATAAATGCATTTCAAGACTTTATTTATCAAGCCCAACAACTTTTATATTCATATCTTTTATAAAATCCACAAAAAAGACGCGAAAATAGCCTTTTTTCGTGGCTTTAAAGTGGACTGGCCCCTTAAACAGGGCTCCAATACTCGATTGGGTGATCGTTAAGCGATGCACTGTCTTGCTCCCTGACTATTGAGCGGAAGGCAGTTTTACTGACTTTCCGATGGTAAATCAACTCAATCTAGGTAAAATATCGTCGTCTGGGTCGGTACAGTGGCCGTGGCTAACCTACGAGAAAGAGGGCTATAAGGAATCGGAAATAGTAGCCTGACAAGTGTGGCCTAAGAGAGAAAAACATGGGATCATGAAAGTCCGCCAGAGGGAGGCACATTTGTTCAAACCATTCTTCCGAGCTTACCTCTTCGTCACGATTTTTTCCATCTTCGCACTCTTCGCTGCTTTTTCCGACTTCGGAGTTCTCTCTACCCTCTCGGACTTGGGAGTTTTTTCGACTTTTTCGGATTTGGGAGTTTTTTCGGCTTTTTCCGATTTGGGAGTTTTTTCGATTCTGTCGGACTTCGAGGGCCTTTCCGCTCTCTCGGACTTGGGCGTTTTTTCAGATTTCTCGGACTTTGAATGTTTCTCACCTCTCTCAGACTTTGGGGTTTTTTCAATTCTCTCCGATTTGGAGTTTCTATCTACTTTCTCGGATTTTGACATTCTGTCGACCTTCTCACTTTTTGGAGTTTTCTCGGCTTTGGAAGTTTTCTCGTTGGTCACGTCGTCCTTCGACATTCTTTTCTCCTCCTCGCTTTTTTGCTTCTGCGCCTTGAGGCCTATGAAACCGCTGCAGTTTGGTGCACCGCACAGACACGGCTTTCGAGTTTCACCGTCGCAGGCCAAATTGTAATTGAACGTGAGCTCTTCGCCGATTTCTATGTCGCGCAACGCGAAAAGTCCAATTCTGGTGTCGCCGTTGACCGTCCATTTCTGTGTCTCGCAATTCGGCAGACAAGAATGATCTGTAATGATGGAATTGATGAAAACATTGCATCGATAATTATTTGAGAAAGGCAACAAAGAAAAAAAAAAGCATACTGAATCCACAATTTCGCATTGTTATGTAGACTGCCTAATTGAACTCTGATGTTAAGGAGGTTGCTCAGCAATCGCGAAATAGTAAGAATTTGCTGAAATTTATTGAGGATATTTGGAAACAGATGTTACGACTCTGTGTAAAATTTCAAGTACTTTGTCTGCGTGATTGTTGAGCAATTAATTATTGAAGTTAGGCTCTTATACACGAGCGACATAGCTAAAGCTTAATAGGAACTCTAACACGACTATCGCAACATAATAAAAATAGTAAGCATTAAATGGAAATAGGCTGAAAAAAATCTTGATATTTTTATGAATAATTTCAACGAAGAGTACAGCGTTTTGTCTGTCTCGTTCTCGAGATATTCGTGTGATAAAACAGGAAATTTTAGCTGATTCGCGTAAAACGATAAAGCGCGCTACGGCACGTGACAACGCTGCTGTCAAGTCGGCCATTTTGAATAGGTGCGAAAATTTGAAACTCACAAACTACTGCTTCCTTGCTATAAATTTCATCCCGCGGTTTCATAAAGAGTATTTAAATATCTTGAATCATTCTTTACAGAAGCTGCATGTGTTTCGACATAACCTTCAAATCAATTACGCCTCGTCCCTCGACTGCGCATTCATTTTCCGGCTCAACTACTTTTTTCCGCCGCTTTCCAGGTTGTACTTGCTCCAACCGTCGATTGTACTGTTTTTCGCTTTGCATTTTTCCCTTCGATCTTTTTATTTTCGTCAAACAAAAAAAACGGAATTCGCGAAGGATGTTTGACAACTACGCGCTCACGATGTGGCGTTCGTATCTGAGCTCAGTGATACCAGTCACTGAGAGCTAAATTGGGCCTTTGCCACATTTCAACTTGGTTAATAACTTATTCGCGATATAAATAAACAAAAAAGATTAATAACATTTCTAAACACTCAAATATATGCATTCCACATATTTATTAGCTGAAATTGATTTATTTTACGTAACCAAAAATATGATTAATTGACGTTGGCAGCCATTACAGGCGCCCGTGTTACAGGGGAACGCATATTAAGCATATGCGTTCCCCTCTTGCCGCCTGCCTCGCCCCTGAACAGCCTCCTTAAGGGGTAAGGCCACTGTAAATTTTTTGAAAAATCGATTTTTGTTTATTGGCTTAAAAAATAGTTTAAACCCTCTAGTTTAAAAATAGTTTAAATCCTTTTAACTTCTTTTTTTAATTTTTTCCAATAAAAAACTATTCGCAAAACTTTAAACGCGTTTTTCTTGAGACATGGTTTTTCAAAATGGCACGCAGCATAACTCGAACAATTTTCATTTTTTTTACTTGAAATTTTAACCAGATGTGAACACTTACATTATCTTGAGAATGTCGATCGGAATTTTCAAGAACTTTATTTATTGATTTTTTATTAACAAAAAACTTGCCGTTTTTTTCGTCAAAAATCAATTTTTTTTTTCAAACGCACGCCAAATCCACAAAAATTGATACTTTTTAAAATCCGATCGACATTCTCTAGCTATAGCCCTCTAGATTAATGGTTTTTTTTTTTGTTCTAGATTCAAAAGTGCACCAGTGGTGCTGCGTGCCGCGGAGCCCTGGAAGCAAAACATGTCCCGGGAAGATAGCTGTGGAACCGCCATTGTGTTTTTTTTTACTGTAAAAAAATTTTATAATAAAGTTTAATGTATGCCCGATAACACCATTAAAAGTTTTTTTCAAATACCTTCAATTTCGGGAGCAAAAAATTAGTGAAAAAACCTTTTTTTTTGGGCCGTTACAGTGGCCTTACTCCTTAAGGTGCAAGTTCCGAGTCTCTCAAAGCAAAAACCCTTATCACCATTTCTAAAAAAAATGACGCTCGTTTATAAGAGTAAGGAAATCGCAAAAAAGTCATGTTTGTTTTTTGACGCGTTTTTCCTACTCTCGTGAATATTTTTTTCATCGATATCTGGCAGAAGATTGCGCCTGTCGGAATTTTTCATCGAGACGAAGCGTTTCTTTCGCCGAAATAATCGTCTGCTTTTTTTCGCCGATATCTTGTAACTTTTTGTCCCGCTCTAAACTTCGAAAAGTGTATCCATGCTTGTTTCCACTAGTCTATATATAATACAAAAAAATTTAAGTTCGAAAAAAAACGTACTCATGAACCGACTGAGATTTCCCTTGGGCTCGGCATCGATCATCCTCGATTGGTCGATCGTTAAGAAATAAAAGTTTTCATTCTTGAGCTCCTTCTTATGATGCAGTCGTCTTTTGTACTCAGCCTCGTCGATCACCTCGCCAACATACTCGACGACGAATTTCCCTTCGGTTATAGCCTCGAGTGTACGAAGACCCCAGCCACGCCCGACCGTGTGAAAAGGCTCCATGGCCGGATACTGCCGACGGACGAATGCCTGATTATTGCACTTGGGCCCTGCAGGACATATGGCCGGACTACACTCGACTGATAATATACGATTGAGGCAATCCGTGTCCGGAGCGCAAGGACTATCCCACGTTGGATCACAGTCGCAGGCACCAATGCTCTCTACCTCGGCCGGCTTAACGTTTCCTACGGGCTTGTTCACCTATGAGACAACAGACGCGAATCAATAAGCATAAATACAGCTTTGTTTTCAGAATTTGTTCGTTTCGTGTTGTAACTTAAAAAAAAATCGAATAACCCGCTTGTTTTCCCTTACATTCCCTTACATTCTAATGTCATTATAGCCAATTATAACTCCGAGTGAAATATTTACCAGACTAGTGTGCAATTCAAGATATGTTTGAATTAAATTTGGATTAAATCGTCGAACGGATTTGACTTTCGGGGAATCGGAATTTCCTGAAAACCGTCTTTTTACGCTATAAATTTCCACAAATGAAAAAATATCTGGCTAAATTTCTGTACACAGAAAGAAAGGAACTATACAGTGAATAAATTTCTTGAAATAAAAAGAAAAACATTTACCCGACTGGTGTGTGGGTGTGTATGTCATACGAAATATGTTAGAATTCAATTTTGATAAAATCAGTGGGTAAAAAAAGTATTTGATAAATACAGTGGGTAAAAAACGTATTTGTCCACGTCGTCTTTTTCGAATTATCCGTCGAAAAAAATAAAATGCTTTGTGAAGTTTCTGTGTTCGATAGCTATTCTAAATAAACATTTGAATAACACGAACAAAAAAATAAAGCCAAAATAACAACAGTTTCGTGTGCGATGTACAAATACTTTTATTTACCCACTGTATGTATCAACGCTGAGAAAACTCATTTAGGGAAATGAATAACCACATCGATGTACCGACAGTAGCGGATGCGTGGTCGTGTTAAGGCATTACTTTCGCGGAGGGCCGTATTTTGTGGGGGCATGAGGAGGAGGGCCCCTTCGAATCGTTCGTTAAATTACAGTGGCGCTTAATAAAAATAAGTCACAATCAATTATCATACCGAACGATAAACTGGAATGTAAACATTTTTACATTTTCTTGGAAAAGTCGCGGCTACAAAAATTCTTCTGCTAGTCACATTTTTCGAAGTTTTATATCATTCATATTTTCTTTGAACATTCCGTGACCCACTGTTTTTTTTTGTCCTTACTGAATCTTTAGGATTTTTTACACGCGTGAGCAGTTTATATCATGTTATTTAGTGTATAAATTATTAGACAGAAATGTGGCCGGCGTGTTATCCCCATAAAGCGCCGGATAAGTGAGACCCTTTTTGGAGTCGTAATTTTTCGTTAAATGTTCGGTAACTTGGCTTGAAATTTTGCCAGTATACTGGGACTCATTTTATCTTGATAATGTACGAAAATCAGTTGATTGTTAAATATTCGGGTTCGTGAAAGGAATACCTTGAAATACCGTATCAGAAAAATAATAGTGAAAATAAGCAACTTGCTCGTAGCTGCCTCATAATTTCAATTTGCCCACAAAACTTCCCATATAAGTACATTTTGGAAAACCAACTCTCTCGTGGCAGAAACTTCGTGCGGAGAATAAAATTATAAACAATTAATGAACAAGTATTCAATTGGCACGTTGTTTGTTTCGTCACTTACCTTCAATTTAACGTAAGGTGGTGGTCTCAGAACGCGCAATTCCGAGCCCTTTGCGGCGACACGTTCCATCTTCAAGCGTTCGTGTATCTCGTTCGCTTCTTCCAGCGCCTTTTGGTAAGCACCGTCAACGTTTTTCCGGCGAACCGAGACCTTGGCGTTCGCATCGCCGTCCTGATAGAGGAACGCTCGACCCCTGGAGCACACGGGCATCAATTGAAACGCGTAAATGTGGTGTCGTTAGAAAAATACGAGGCAGAATGCAAACTAAAAGAATGACAATAATTTGGACGGGGGACATTTTGGGGGCTTTTCGAACTTTTACCTATGAACCCAGTAATAATTGTTGGTCCCGAGGAACATGACGCAAAATTCGCCAGGCCGGTGCTGTATAGCTTCGAGATTTCCCGGTATTTCATGAGGAAAGCATATCCTAGACGGCCACCAACGATAGTAGCCAAGTTTTACCCAGACGACTTCACCGTAAAGAGGCATTCTTCCGGTTTCGCAATCTTCGCAGATGAATGCACCGTCGGGTGCATCGATACCTGCACCAGTAATCAGCATTAGCGCTTACCGTTTAAAAACGGGTATACGTTGCTTTTAAGAATGCCGCCGTGAGCGGAGTAGTGCATTGGAAAAGAGCAGCTGCAAGTGAAATTCTGAGCGGGTCTCTAAAGGACTGGAAACAGTGAAGTGACAAATGTAGAATGAAAGTGCATAATTGTTACGCATTATTGACTCAGAAATTCCCTAAATTTACCAGGTTTTCCATACAGGTTTTGCAAATATTCCAGGGAGATTGGGATCAAATAAAGCATATTTTTTGAAGACCAAATATATGAAAATGGTCAATATTAACATTAAAAAATAGAAAGAAAAAAGTGAAATTCGAAAAATAATCTAAATACTGTAAAGTAAAAGAAAAATACATTAAAGAACAAATACGGAACCTGTTCTTTATTATAACCAGACATTTTTATGTCGTTGCCCAATAAATAGAGCATAAATATAAAGCTGTGTATAGACATATCAAATTTAAATCTATAGAGCTTTAGAGTAAATTAGTTTTTAGTTTTTGAACTTTTCAATATTTGGCACTGACAACTTTTTTTTGTATATAATAAAGAATATAAATATTAAAAGTATTCAAAAATATTGATTTTTGTATTTTTTCGTATTTTTTCTTCGCGTCGGTGTCATTTTTTTCGTAATTCTTGCAAAAAGTAAATTGTGGAAAAATTGCAGTGAATTTTCAAAATTCCGTGAATATTCCAGGCGGAAAGAAATTCCCTGAGTTTTCCCTGTTTTCCATATGCGTAACAGCCATGAATTGCTAAGAGATGGGGCCGTTGATATGAATAGTGTTACTTCAGAAAACGCTTTCAACTGTAGTATGAAATCCTTGTCTGGGAAAATGTTGTTTAATGTTTTTCATCTATAGAAACGAGAATTATGTGGATATCCGCGAAGGAAAATCAATTGATTTTTCGATATGTTCGGTTTTTTATGGTTTCATAGTCAAACGGGGATTCCTTATAATTCCGTTATATCCTTTCTTTCGAAGTCTCAATTAGCAAGTAATTTTTTCCCATCGATATTTCACCCGCTTCCCGACTACTTAGAGCTCTGAAATTTTGCAAACATGCATCTAAAAGGTTACAACGCATGATTCAACTTAAAAAATATGAATAAATTGCTCAAATTTTCATATAAAATTCGCGACGTCTAATCATCCATATACAATTTTACTAACACATATAAACAAATTCGTAGCCGACTGTGGTCACATATGAAAAGTTTATATGCAACAATTAGCCGTAAGTTCAATCCCAATTACAGTCTTTGTTATTTTTTAGAAGCATTCCATGTTCCTAACGTACAAACTCGTCAACTAGTAAACTACTAGTAACAACTAACTAGTCAAATCAATTAAAGACTAAAAAGTAGAAAATAATTTATATGTAAAAAAAAAAAAATTTTTAAACAAACTTTCATTTTATGTCGTAAAAGGTAGAAAATATTTTTTTTACCAAGTCACCAAGTCATCTGGTGATATTTGACTAGAAAATAAAATCTTGGGACGCTCAAAGTTTGGCCATATAATCTTCAATTTACATAAATCCGTCAACATATCAACTGTATTTAATTTACTGTAAAACAACCTTAGATTTCTTAAGGCGAGGGTAGGGGTTTCAGCGTGAAAAAAAAACACTTTTTTGCGATTTTTTTTTCATCTATATGGATAGAGTAAATTTATTGAAACCTTTTGTATATTGTTAAGTGTCATTGCAAGAACATTCCGTGAAATTTGTGCGCGAAAATATCCACAAACAAGCCGGTGCCGCGTTTTTCTCGAAACCACTTTTTCAAAGCCCGTGTTCACTGCCATTTGAAAACTACATGACCGATTTATTTCAAACTTGGTACACACTTTCTACATATGAAATACCTCCCCCAACGGTTAGTTTGAGATTTTTTTTTACATTGAGGGGGTTTTCCACTCCCAAAATGGCGGAATTTTTCGTAAAAAATAGCACTTTTCACTTCACATGGCCACCAAAAATTTAGAAACGAACAAAAAAACTATCAAAGACCATTGGGGGGCGGATTTGATGATACTTGAACTAAATTTTAATGGTACTTGATTTCAGATAATTTCTGGCTGAGATACAGTGAACACCGCAAATCGTGTTTTTCCAAAGGCGTTCTTGGAAAGCTTTGTCACTGGCTTGCTTGTGGATATTTCCGCGTACCAGTTTCACGGAATGTTCTTGAAATGACACTTAACAATGTACAAAAGGTTTCAAAAGATTTACTCTATCCAGATAGATGAAAAAAATTCACAAACAAGTGTTTATTTTCACGCGGCAACCCTTCCCCTTCCCTTACATAAAAATCCTGAAACTGAGTATAGACGTGTGATGATAATTTGTTCTCTAATTACCATTGCGCTAAATCAGGTACGGTTAATGAAACTGGATTGATCAAATTTATTAAACATTAAAAAGTTGAACGCCCCAAGCTTTTATTTATAATCACATTTAGATCACTTGGTAACAAAAATTATTTTCTATTTTTTAGTCCATTAAGACGGGATATACATTTACAACGATCAAAAAACCGATTTCTTTTTTTCTTCTTTAAACGTTAGAACTATGTATGTGGAATATTTTCCCAAAGTTTCAAAGCGAAATTCGAAAAACTTCAAAAGTTACACCCACCGCTGTGCCTCACCGCTCGGATGCGGAGCGGGCGTGAACTTCAAACGCGTTTTTCTCAAAACTGCATTAATTGATGCGAAATTGACTGCGAAATTGACGTGTAGGATTACTCAAAAACTGTTAAGGGGCCGTCCATATATTACGTCATCGACTTTTGCTGATTTTCGACCCCCCCCCCCCCCTACAATCATCCTATCGTCATTTCCTAATGACCCCCCCCTCTCGCAAAATTGACGTCATTACCCGTTTGGCAAAATTAAAACATTTGCGGATTTGAGAAAAATTGGGTAACATTAAAACATTTTGTTATAGAATCATCTTTTATTATTTTGTACTTTGGCAATGTCTATTAATATAATAATATTATTCTTCCCTATTCTTTAGTTTTCTTTGGATAGCTCCCACATTTTGTTATAGAATCATCTTTTATTATTTTGTACTTTGGCAATTTTCATTAATATAATAATATTATTCTTCCCTATTCATTAGTTTTCTTTGGATAGCTCCCACGGAGTTTTCACCCATTCTTGCAAATCCTGGATCACGGGTAATATCTCCGTATCCTCCCCATATTCATTTTGCCTCGATCGAACTATTTTCATAGGTACGCTGTTATTTGAAGTTCTCGAATATAATGTAGACAAACCTTATGTAATAAATAAATAAATAATGAGTTCAATAATTAATACCATTAGGTACTTGCAAAATATTTTTCATCACTCATGCGGGGAAACCACTCTAGTTGTACAATATACTATTGTACATTTTGAAGTAACTGGTATCACAAGAATGACGTCAATTTCGAAACGCCCCCCCCCCCTCCTCCATCATTTACCGTCATCCGCAGACGAATCTCCCCCCCCCTAAATTTAGAATGACGTAATATATGGACGGCCCCTTAAGCCGATTGAGTTGAAACTTGGTAGAAATATTGATAATATCGGTACGTTCTTCTCGACGAAAATTGTTTTTGCAAAATCGAAAAAAAAAAAACGAATTTTTTAAACCACACTTTACAGAAATGTTGAGTGAAATGTTGATTTTTTTTCTAAACGCGTGCCGTTTTCTCAATTTGCATTTTCTTCATTTTAATTGCCGTCACATAGAAACAATACATGTTCGAAATTAAACAATTTGTGAACTTTTTTGCAAATCAAGGTCTACGGGAAGATGAATTAATTTAAAAAAATTGTTTCGTACCCTTAAATATACTATTAAAGTACACCTAAAGTTTGATAATTGTAGAATAATTATGTCTTAGTTTAAAAAATCCCTCAATATTGCTTATTTTTTTCCTGTCAAAATGTATATCCCTCCTCAAATAAAAGCGTGTTTTTTTTTAAATATTTTTTACACATAATTTTATCGTGTTAAGGGAGACTTTGTCCTTTGTGCCCAGCGGGAGATGTTAGCGGGTCAACATGAGCAGCTAGAAGAAGAGGAGGGATGCCTCTATGGACCAGGCATTGCCGATTAGCGGTAATTATAAACACATTTGTGTAAACACATTACAAAACTTTAAACGCGTTTTTCTCGAAAACAAGTTTTTAAAAATGGCTGACATTCTCCTGACCGCTGTAATTAACATATCGACCTGAAATTTGGAGAGCATACTCAGAAAATATGTCTTCACGGAATGACGGATCGTTTTTTCGATAGATACATTTTTGCATTTATTATTTATCTTTTTATGCGAAAAACACGCGAAAATTCGATTTTTTTTAATTGCCGCCATTTTCCGAAATTTGTACTAAACGAAAAACCCATCCGTCATTCCATGACAAAAGGGTCACAGATTGATAATATGCTTTGAATTTGTGTTTCAGATCAACAAAGAGGGGGGCAGTGATGTCAGCCGTTTACCTCCCACGATTTGAGGACCTGTTTTCGCGGAGCTGCAACGGCCGCAATTGGTTTTTTTTCAAAAAAATTTTTTTTAACGTTCTGTATATCATGAATAAAAGCAAGAAAAAAACCGCACTCAAAAAGCTTTACTCGTTTCTTTAAAAAAATAAAATGCAAACACCTGAAATATGGCACTCCAAGGACAAAGTCTCCCTTCACATGAATGACTGTGTTACGACATACCAATAATAACTACATATTAGTTAAGGGGGGAAATCACAGTAGCACACAAAAAATAGGCATATTTTCGGGAATTAATTTTGGCTAAATAAAAGTATCAATCGAAAATCTGTAAAGCAGGTTTTATAGCAATACTAAAAAAGTACAAAATGTAATTTTTTCAATAAAAAATATTTAAAAATGGCGGCTGCGCAGCATATGCCCCAAGGCGCCTTTTTTTGAGCTCGCCGAAGACATAACTCGAGCAAATTTTTACCAATCGACTTGAAATTTTGACAGTAGCTTCGAAACATCTTTCTCCACGGAGCTACGTAGGATTTTTTTCGATATATTGATTTTTCGCAAAATGGTGCATGTTTGAAAATAAAGTTAAATTTTTAACAAAAAAAAACGCCATAAAATCGTCGATAAAAAAAAGTAAGCCATATAAAATAAAAAATCCTTCGTAGCTCCGTGGAGAAAGATGTTTCGAAGCTACTGTCAAAATTTCAAGTCGATCGGTAAAAACTTGCTAGTACTTTTTTAGTATTGCTATAAAACTTACTTTACAGATTTTCGATTGATACTTTTATTCAGCCAAAATTAATTCCCGAAAATATGCCTATTTTTTTGTGTGCTACTGTGATTTCCCCCCTTAAATATCGATCGTTCAAATGATTGCCGAAGCGAATGACTACGGAGCTCTACTTTATGTGTAGTCCAACATTTGGTGGATTTAATTTTCTCTTGACAAAACGAAAAGCGCTTCTTTGATTGCGAGAAAGAAAAGTGTTGGATCGAATATGCTTACCGAGGCATTCCGGATGAAAGGAGGTCGGGCACGTGTCGCAACAAATGAGGCTTCCACCTTTGGTGCACAAGAAGCACCAGGTCGCGTTGATCGGTGGACCAGGTGCTTTGTAATGCTTCGGGCATACGATTTGACTGCCGGTCAATATTTCCGTACCAGCTGGCAAACACGCGGTCGACGCGTGATACGCAGATGGACATCTGACGCAACGGACCAGTTTCTCGTTCGACGACCAGGATATACCGTTCTGGGGATTGTCGGAGTTGCAAGTGTGACACATGTGATAGGGACATGTCAATCGACCGCCCTGCCAATGCGACTGAGGCCACGCTTTCAAGCAAACGGTGTGGTAGTGCTTGCCACACGCCGCCACGGAACATCTCAATCGGTCGTCCTCGCGCTCGTTGCATATGAAGCAAGCGGGCGCCACACCCGAGAGACAGTCTATGCATTTGAACGTTTCGTCCTCCAATATTTCGTCGCTCTTTTCTGTAAACCCGTCACAATCGTTATTCCATTTTTACTCGAACAATACCGGAAGTACCTGAGGAAGACCGAGCGATCCTCGGTAGAGGAAACTAAAGCCGCTAAAACTGTTTTATTTTGCCATGGTGTTTGAAAATGGCATAATACTGAGTCGTAATACCTTTGAATTAATAATGTAAGACGACTTCGAGACATTAATCTTATTATTAATAGATTGTTGGTTCGCAAAAATCACTCTCGTTATTTAACCGTTACATGTGTTCATAACAGATGGTGGAGTTTCTTTCGTCATCGATATCTTCCACGAGTTCATAAATAAACGAGCTACATCTACTTCGGTGGGTAAAAAAAATTGCATTTTCCCAAAATATTCTTATTCCATAGTATCACCTTTTAGCTATATTCCCTAAAAATTCGTTCATAATATTCCTACAATTGAATGAGCTCGAATATTGAATATTCCTACAATCGAATATTGAAGATTGAATATTCCTACAATTGAATGAGCTTCTAACAGTCTGCCGAGTGAGCGGCAGCAGCACCGTACTTCAAACTTTAAACGCGTTTTTCTCGAAACACCGTTTTCAAAGTCGGTGGACATATCGCTTATTTACAGGAGATACGACGAGAAGCATTTAAGGGGGGAAGACCCTTTGAGACGCCCGAAAACGAGTCATTTGGGGGATTTTTTTAAAAGTGATCAAATAATCGCATCTTTTTTAAATTTTGACATTATCTTATTACAACTTTCAAGTGTTAATTTTTTTCCTTCGTTTTTAAAGACATCAAAATGGCGACGTTATAAGGTATTCCTTTAAGCGTCTTTTGAAAAACTGCTCTTGTTTTAGCTCAAAAAGTTATTGATCGATCTGGCTGAAATTTTGGGAGGTTTCTCACTACAACATTATTGGAAGGATATACATATAAAAATATTAAAAACGTATATTACTAATTAAGTAGGCTTTGTAATTAAACTTTTATATTTTTGACCATTTTCTCGACAATTTTTACGTCAAAAAAAACGTAATTTTTTCTACGCGATAACCTCAAAACTTTACGTATATCCTTCCAATAATGTCAGAGTGAGAAACCTCCCAAAATTTCAGCCAGATCGATCAATAACTTTATGAGCTACAACGTGAGCAGTTTTTCAAAAGACGCCTAAAGGAATATCTTATAACGCCGCCATTTTGTTTTGTACGAAAAAATATAACCCTTGAAAGTTGCAATAAGATAATGTCAACATTTTTTAACGATGCGATTATATTGTCGGCTTTGAAAGTATTCATGAAAAATGACTCATTTTCGGGCGTCTAAAGGGATTTCCCTCCTCAAAGGCCGTCAACGAACTCATTTAAAAAAAATCGAATTACATTTTTTATAAGTTACGTAAAAATGACTTGTTCCTTAGATTTTGTATGCTCGAGTTTGAATTCGTCGCCACGTTGTTAAAAAAATGATTTAAAAAATTGACTCGTATTTATTAACTTGAATAACCCGTTAGGTTTTTAGATTTCAGATGGACCGTTTAAGCTGAAGAGTGTCCACCGCCAAACATCTCGAAAAAAATTTCATCATCTGGCGGCGGCCATGTTTTTGTTGTTTTTCTGTATTCTTTCGTGTTTTTTTTCCCTCTAAATCTCTCAACATATGTACCTTTGTGTTTAAAGAAAAAGGCGTTCCTTTTTCACCGACTGTTTCCCAGAAAAAAAGGAATTTGCCGACTTTTGTTCGGGCCTCTAGGTAGATCTAGTCCCTTAAAAGCTCGGTAATGAGACTCAGTCCGATCGAGTTAGGCGTTCGATCGAGTATTTCGAAGCTCTTTGGTAAATCGAACAAAAAAGGAAACGCTCACCATCACCGTCAGCAGTGGGCAAGCGGTCAATTTGCGGCCCTAGTCTCCCATGTCAAGCAGACTTGGCCTGTGCCAATACTTGGATGGATGACTGCTTAGGCACGCACTGGCTTACGAGCCGACTACTGATCGGGAGGCAGTTTTACCGAGTTTCCGATGACAACACAACTGACAGTGACAATATAGCCGCGCGAATCGGCAAAGGTTTTTCCACAGTTTAACTGTGTCCTCGTGCAAACGGCAGTAGTGCATTACGAAAGTGGCTGTGGACAACACTCTTTGGGGGAGTCTCAGGAACTGGAAATAGCGAAGTGACAAATGTGGGATAAGCGTGAAGGGAATGGGGATCGTGAAAGCCCGCAAGAGCATACGAAGGAAGATTGGAAATTAAAATAAAATGGAAAAGAAATAATGTCGGGAAACTCACCATCCTCCTCGTTAGCTAAGCTTTTTTTGATCTCCTTGAGATCCTCGAAAAGACCATCCTCCGTTGTATCCTCGTCCACGCTACACTCCGAGCTCGATTCGCCGGGTTTAACGCACGACAAATGAAAGTACGAGTAACAAGGTCCCTTGCATCTCGTCAGGTCGCCGGTTCTCTCGCAAATCTGGCAGACTCTCTCCTGTTTCGTGCCGCGGAATAAATTATAAGGGCGCGGCTTTTTGGCAGTGTCGCTTACGCGCGGCTCGTCTTTCTCTGTCTTGTTGGACTTTGGCTTTTTGTTGTATCGCGACTCCGACTCAACGGACGATTCCTCCTCCTGATCGGTGGACCCTTCCTTTGTTCTCGCGTTGTTCGGCGATTTTTTCTTCTTACTGGACTTTGGCTTTTTGTTGTATCTCGAGTCGGATTCGACGGAGGATTCGTCCTCTTGATCGGTCGATGGCTCTTTCGCCGATGCAACGGTCGGCGATTTTTTTTTCTTCGCGTTCTTTGATTTCGCGTTGAATCTCGAGTCTGACTCAACCGACGAAACGTCCTCCTGATCGATCGGCTCCTCCTTCGGCGGCACGCCGTTCGCTGGCTTTATTCTCGAACGATATTTGCTCCTGAGTGTCAAACTCATGTTCTCCCACGTTTTCTCGAGGTAAGTCCGAATCTCGGCCTCCGTGGCGTCCGGTTGGGCGTCCTCTATCATGTCACGATTGCGCTCGTAGTACAACTCGAAATCACCGTCCAGCTCTTTCTTGCGCTTCTTGACTTTGTCCTTCTTTATAACGGTGCACTCGTCGCTCGAATCCTTGTGACTCGATGGCGGTGTCGGGGGAGTTTCCGTGTTCAAGTTAATACTCATCTTCTCGTCATCTTCCGTCGCGACCTTCTGCGACTTCTTCTTTGACGTTTCCATCTCGGTTTGTAACGCTGTACCCGACTGCGAAAGAATTCGAGACTTAGCGTCTTTCCGACCGGAAACGCAGTCAAACGATGACAAGTGAATATAAACACGCTGGGATATCGTTTCGGTCTTATAAATTTCACGTGAGCAATCTCAAACTAGGATTATTCAAATGTAAACATTCAGACGAGGAATATAGAAAAACATCAGGCAAATTATAACAGAAAAAGTAGCCAAAATTGATGTATAAGTAAAGAAAATTATTCGTGGAATTCACGTTTTAGAAGTTAAATATGAAAAAAAAATATTTAAAAAAAAACAAGGTGTTATTTAAGGGGTCTTCTCACTTTGACGCTTAAAAAAGGCTATTTTCATGAATTTTTTTGAAAGGTTTATATTATAGATATTGATATAAAAGTTGTTACACTTAATAAATACACTTTCGAAATACATTACATTTAAAAAAAAATGTATTTACGTAACCAAAACAAGCTTTTAACGCGTCTTTTTCGAAACAACGTTTTCGACGGCTTGTTGATAAAATCTTCGAAACTTCTGAGCCGATCCTTATGAAATTTTAACAACATATTCTTTACAACTATAGCTATTGCGCATATCAAGGATCTTAAAATTTTTTTGATATTTACTTTTTTTTGCAAAAAACGGTGAAAAAAACGTTAGTTTTTTTTTCGAAAAATGTCCGCCATTATGTTATTTTTGCATATATCAAAAATGGTATGATATGCGATATAGCCATCAACATACTGAATCGGAAACCGTTTGATATTTTTGTTTCGGATAATCCATCTCCGAGATTTCATCAACAGCGCAGACCTACAATGTTGTTAGGACATTTTTTTACTACCATTTTCGTCTATAAATAGTGACTTGAATAAATATTTTTTTTTCGAATGTATTTCGAAAGTGCATTTATTAAGTGTAACAACTTTTATATCAGTATCTATAATATGAACCTATCAAGAAAATTCATGAAAATAGCCTTTTTTTAACGTCCGAAGTGAGAAGACCCCTTAATGTACCAAAAAGTAGGAAATCATTGTTTTACCACGTTACCTATTTGTGACTATAAATAAAAGCTTGGGGCACTCAACTTTTTAAATGTTTAATCAATTTGATCAATTCAGTTCCATTAACCGTGTTTATTTGGCACAATAACAATTAGAGAAATTATAATCACACGTTTATACTCAGTTTCAGGATTTTCATTTGAGAAATCGAAGGTTGTTTTCCAGTAAATTTAATACAATTGAAATATTAACGAATTGATGTGAATTAATGTCTAAATTTGAGCGTCCCAAGCTTTTATTGTAGTATTTTACGAGTTTGTACGTTAGGAACATGGAATGCTTGTAAAAAATAACAAAGATTGTAATTGGGACTGAACTACTAAACGACTAAAAAAACACAGTCGGCTACGAATTTCTTTGTATGTGTTAGATTTTATATGAATGATTAGATATCGCTACTTTCACATGAAAATATGACAATTTTATGGATATTCTTTTTATTTTTCAAGTTGAATCATGCATTGTCGCCTTTTAGCTGCATGTTTGCAAAATTTCACAGCTCTAAGTAGTCGGAAAGTGGGTGAAATATCGATTTTCCGTTTTGCATCTCACAGAAAGTCAAGTTGAATAAAAGCTTGTAAAAATTAAATGGTATATCCTTCCCTCGCTCAAAGTACACACAATATTTTTCCGTAGGGACTTTCAAACATTCATTGACGATAACTCGGCACATCAATTACTCATACATATAAATTATTTAGTTTTTATAATGCTTTAGCTAATAAATGGTTCATGTAAGTTAAAAGTTACATTTAATTTAACATAATGGTGAATTTAAAGTAACTAAATCAAGAGGAATAATTCAACAAATACTTATATCAACAATATTAAGGTCAAAACCATAACCATCATTGAATAATAAATCGAATCACACGACAGGGCAACTCATATTGCCAAACGTACGAGCTACAAGAACTCAAGCAATTAATAAACCATAAGACACAGAAATGAGGACAATTACGTTCCCTTACTATGTTGAAAATGTTTGAAAAAATTGGCTAACGTTGAACCGGATCAAGGATGAAATTTTTCCAGTCGGACACAACTAAAGCTCGTAAATAAATATTTAAAGATCGAATTTTCAAGGGTTAATATTTTCAGAGTACAGTCGTCAGCAATCGACATACTTGTTGAGAAATATTTGTCACTGAAAAATAACTGTTCGATATCAATAATTCGTTTCATTCGAAGCACAATTGTCCTCTCGTTCGTACTCACTTCGTCCCGTTTAGCGCGTTTCGGATTAGGGCCAGCTGAATCGCTCCAACGCTCTCTCTTGTTGCCCCTGGCTCTCGTCGCCAACTCGAGCAGTTCTTCATACTTCGTTTTCTCCTCCCTCGGTCTGAAGTGTTCGGCTCTCTCCTCATTCGTCATTGGCAGTACTTCGGTCGCTTCCTCGATAGCGATGTCCCATTTTCGCGTTATCGCCTTTTTCGCCGTGTAAAGCGAAATCGTCTTTCCGTTCTTTTTCTTCACCTCGTAATTCGAGTCCTCCGCGAGTTTTCGAAAATCAGCAATCCCGGTAAACGGTATTATCGAGATCTCGGGTACCCAGCCGTGACGACAGCTGTCCCCGAAATATTGTACGTGAACGAGGATCGATGTAAATTTTCCAAAAACTATAATTTTACAAAGTACAGATATGCGTATAGATATATATATATATATATATATATATATTTAATTATACTGATATTTACATCAGTATAATTAAATTGTTAAGAAAAACAATTAGTAATTGACTTGGATAGTCTTGTTTTTTGTGGCTCCTTACATCGAAATTTCGCGTGACATTGCTCCGTTGCATCGACGGTGACGACGCAGGGCCAGTATGGATAATTGCCGACCTGAGCCCACGCCAACTGACCCGCGGCGAAACGACAATTCGGTATTCGTTTATTTTGCGGCACGGCTATACCATTGGGAACCGAATCGTCCGTCGAATCACTCGAGTGTTTCGGCTCTGGCTTGGGCAGTTCTTCCGTCGCAGCCTCTTTTGTAACGACGCCGTTGCTTTTTTCCATTGCCACCGGCGACAACTGACTCGATTTTCGCAGCTTCGGCACTTTCGCGCTCTGCAAAGATGCGAAGAGGATAAGTTCCGACGCCATACTGAATTTGGCTGCAATAGAGCGCTGTTCAAAACGAGCAGCGGCACGTTAGATATCGGAAGATGTGCAAATACGAGGCTAGCCACCCGACGGTTCGTCCTCGTATCATTATCGACGAATAATTTATTCCAATGGAATGTTTTTTCAGTAAGCGAAGCAAAGATAGAAATTCTTCAATGGCGTACCTGAATCGTATCGGCCTCTAGATTTTTCGGCGACTTGGGTTTTATAGCTCTGCCGTAGCGACTCGTGACCGGAGAGCCGTCGACCTCGTCGGCCCTTTCCTTCGCGACTCTCTGAACGTCGTCTCCCGGAGACGTTCCATCCGGCTTGACTTTCGAGAACCTTTTTCTCGGGCTCTCGCTACTTCTCACTAACGACGGACTCATGACTCTCGGAGATTCAGTGATACATGACGCGTTATTTGAGCTAATATCGGGCGCCTAAAGATGTCGAACGATGGGAAACGTGGGTACGGATAAAAATTCCAAATGACCGCTTAAAGTTGCAGAGCACGTTCTTGAAAAAAAAAAAAAAAAATGAAATAAAAATTCTTCTGTTTACGATGGTGAAACAAGAATAGGCAAATGGGAGAAAAATGCTTCGAGGTACTTACTTTTTTTCTCAGACTTTCACGCAACAGACGCTCCGAACGAATGTCCCCGCGCCGAACGACAAAACACTTGGCAAAATACGTTGGTGCGATATAAAGGCGGAAAGAAATGAAAAAAAAACGGCAATTTACAACCGAAAATCACAAATCGTTCGATGATATATATTTGCACGTCAATTAAAATTAAAATGAATTTCTTCTATTTGACTATTTTATTTATTATTCTGTTTGTTACAGGCGCCGTCTATTCGGAGCGAGGCTCGCACCAACGGAACGCCGTTTCCCGCGATTTCGAAGCAATTCCATAACCAAAGAATTCTCCGTTCCTCTTTACGATATTTTCGCCCCCCTCCTGCTACAGCACGATGCCGTGATGCGTTTTGTCGGCTGGTGTTTGCACGGCGCGGCGCGCGCTTTTCGGGACACTTGGTGCCACCGCAGCGGAGCGTTGCCGAACTAAGCGCGGTATTATGAATGTTTGAAATAACGAGGCGCCAAATACAATTTGTCACTTTATTGAGCAATGTTTCGTATAATTGTTATAGGATCACGGGTGATCTTGTTTTTTGGCAAATTCATCGAGATAGCCGAGAATTCTGACGGTATCTTCGTTCAACTCGTCGGTCGATCGTTTGTTTCTGTTGAATAAAACCGTCGCTGTACCCGGGGTGTTCGTGTTGTTTCCCAAATTTCGAAACAGCATCTATCGAAAGAGAGCACACATCGATCAATTTTTGCTTTCTCTCGGAACTCAACGGATTGTGATATTAGGTTGAAAAATGCATAGATTAAAATCAATGATTTACCATGACCAATTGTACGAGGTAAACGGCGAACGTTAGAAAAGCAATGGCCATGAGAGCACCTTCGAGCGAGGGAAAACCGATGCCCTTTTCATGATCGTCCCAACCGTGGTCGCCCCGAGATTCGCGCTTCTTCCTCCCGGGACTAAATGCCAAATGAAGCCTCTTTTCTAAAAGACGACAGCCCCGGAAATGTGTTCGTTGAATTGACCATTTTCGGCATATTCATTTTTATAGCTATCTATACTGCCGTCATGCGGAAGAAGGCGGCATCTACAAACAAAAACGAAAATGCGTTTAACTATAGAGAACGATGGAAAATTTTGTACTGATTCCAACGGTACCAAAAACGCGTTTTCGATTTTTTTTTTGTAGATGCCGCCTTCTGTCTTATGATGGCAGTATAGGCAGTAAGGTGGGAAATACCTTCAATTTATAAGAATCTTTTTTAAAGGAAAGATTTCTTCACCATTTTTCCGACTTAGGGTATGTTTGATTACTACTTTTGGCTATTACGTGGTATTTTTTTTTTATTAATCTTAAAAAATGGCGGAGCAGGGTCTTCGGAACTGCATTTTAAAAACTGGCGTGACGTATAGCTGAAAAACTAACCGACCGATTCTGGTGAAATTTCGTATAAATCTTTCTAACCTCACTGTCTAAAACATGACGCTAAATGTTTTCGAAAATTAAAAGAAAACGTATTTTTTCATTGCAACATACAGACATTTATTCCGGAAAATTCAATCTTGTGGTTTCAAAGTGTGCTGTTCCATTAATTTTCAGCGTTTCTCAGTTTTCCTTGGTTAATATTCTGCGTATGAGTGTTAAGGGGTAAGGCCACAGTAGAATTTTCAAAAAATCGATTTTTTTCTCGCTAAAACGGTGCTTTATCATCATAAGAATAAGTTACTATTCGATTTATAGCAAGACATTTTTTTTCGAATTTGAGCGTATATCGTAGGCCCATCTCTGGCACGGCTATGGAGTACCTAAAACTTTAAACGCGTTTTTCTCGAAACGGCTTTGTTCCAATTGGCGTGACAAATAACTTCAACAATTTTCACTCGATTTACTTCAAATTTAAAAGTTATGTTCCTAATTGCATGTCGAGAGAAGTACGTACAGAATTTCTGATTAATCGAAAACTTTTCATTTTATGAGCAGTTTTATACGAAAATGTTCACTGAAAATTCATTCAAATACCTACAACTCAATTTCCATACCTACAACTTTTGAATAAAACAATATTTTTTAAATTCCGTGCGTACTTCTCTAGGTATTCTAATGTAGATTGACGAGAGTTTTTGTTTTTTGTTCTAGGTAAAAAATTGTGGATGCTAAATGTCACGCCGCGGAGTGCCTAAAAAAAAGATGAAAGCAAATATTAGTATTCGGCCATTTTGTACATCGAAAAAAAATAGTATTTTCTAACAGCTTGATATTCATACTAAATGGATGTGAAAGTAATTTTACGAGTGAATCACTTTTTCATACGAAAAGAAAATTGTTAAATTCGCACGTGATTTTATACCCGTTACTGTGGCCTAACGCCATAATAAAAGAAAAATCTTAGTTGGATTTTTTTCGATTAATCACGCCGACGCTACGTGTCGCGCCGTCTGACAAGATCCGCCACAACTCGTTTAGGCAATCGTGCCACAACTCCGCCACTTTTGAATATTAATTTTTAAAAAACACCAGGTAACAGCCGAAAGTAGTAATAAAGCATACCCTAAGTCTCAAAAATGGTGAAAAAATCTTTCCTTTTAAAAAAAATTATGAAAATCACCAATTTTTTCCTCGCCTAAAGGTATCTCCCCCCTGAAGGTATTCCTTTCGCGGAAGGCCGTAAAATGAGTCAAAAACAATTATTATACCCAACGGTATACTCGAATAAAAAATTTTGCGCAAGTTTGGTAGATTCAGACCTTTCGCATTATGTCTGAAAAGTCGCGACTACGAAAATTCTTCTGCTAGTCACATTTTTCTAAGTTCTATCATTAATATTTCCTCTAAAATTTTCGTAACCCCTTTTATTGTCATTACGAAATCTTTAGAATTGTTAACTCGCGTTAAGCACTTTATATCTATCATCTAGAGTTATTTAGTGTATAAATTATTAGCTAGAAATGTGGCCAGCGTGTCATCGCTATAAAGTGACATATATAAATATAAATGTATATATAAATGAGACGATTTTTAGTCTCAATTTTTCCTTAAAAGTTTGATAACTTGGCGCCAAATTTTACCAGTATGTTAGGATATATTTTTACTTCATTATATACGAAAATTAGTTGATTTTCAAATATACGGGTTCGTGAAAGGAACACCCCAATCAGGGGTTTCGAATCGATAGGAGTCGAAAGAACATTTGCAGGCAACTACGGATGTTCATGTAACTTGAAATTTCAAAATTTTTCCTCCTCCTACTTTCAAAAATCCAGTGCCCACCTATTTCCCGAAGCAGCGTCTTTTCGAAGCGTTTCAAAAAAGTAATTTTCCCTTCGACAGTCGTTGACTGTGATTTGAGAATAGCGTGAACCTTCTTGAACAATTCGATCGGTATGAAGGCCAAGAAGCTCGGCTTTTTATCGTCATCATGGACTTCCGGTTCGATAGTTCCATGCTCCGAATGGTTTGCAGGGGGGATCGCTTCGTAGGGTTGATCATGGTCAACAATAATTTGAGCATCGTGATCAATGGTCGGTACGATGACAACTTCTTTCTCGTCCTCGACGACCGCGTCTTCCGTGTGATCTTCGTTAATGTGCGGACTTTTCGTGACGATAGTATCCGCGTCGTTCTGCGGGCTTTTCCTCGTCGTAAGGATTCCGGAAGTGTGAGCGTTGAACGGCGTGGATTCCGTTGTCGTTGTCACCCCGTAATGTTGTTTCAACGGGCGACGAAAATTCTCATCCGTAGCACTCGCATTTCCGTAAACTTTCGGCCCGTCGCGATTTCCCGTCACATACGAACCACGATCGTGCTTCGTGAATGGTATCCTGTATACTTTCGCGGAGTCTGAGAATTGTGGCACTTCCACCCATTCGGCGAACGTCGATTCCTGCACGACAACAAATATCAGATGTATCAGAACAATTCTTTTATCAAACATATCCGTTTGTTTGTTGATTTTTTGTTTTATTTTCTTTTTTCAGCACTCCCAGGCGGAGAAACAGAGAGCACTAGGTGTTGGTCGTTTACTCCAATTTTGTCTACTGACCGTATTATACGCGAGACTTGTGACACGCTTTGTTGAACACCCATTATTTCGAGCACACGTTCTGCTAAAGTGTCACAGAATTTTCTTCTCCTCCCTCTCGTAAAACGGTACTACTCGCGTTCAATTACCCAATTTTTTTTTTTCCCGCATACAACAAAACACTCTGATTCTCGTGTCATATTTTTATGGATTATAAAAATAATGTATATTTCGTAGCATTAAGATGAGTGAGTAACATATACGTTGTGTATTTCAATACAATTGAGTAATCTCGGTAAATTTATAATTCATTTGAAACTTATATCCGTGTCCAAAGTGCATACAGAGATTTGTCGCGTCGACTCGACAACTTCGAGTTGACAATTACCCGTGTGTGTATTTGTATATATATATATATATACTGTCTGTACGAATTTCAATTGAGATTTTTTGTCGTATGAACGATATTTGTTTTTACAGCGGAGCTAATAAAAAAAAAACAATATTACGTGGAATGTTTGATTTATGACGGGTACGAGAAAATAAAATCATTTGGAATGATTTGTTGCAAAGATCAGACACGGAGAAACTGCACGTGAAATTAACGTATCTTCGAGGGGTATGTGAAAATTTCACTATTTCTTCGTATCCCTTTTACGTAGCAACTTAATTGTAGATAAACGGAGCAAACTACGCTCTTAAATAAAACATATACGAATTATTTTTAAAATTGCTTAAAGCTCAATCTCCAAAGGTGAGTGTGTATATATATGTGTATTACATTTTTTGTGACGTCGATAATTACCGAGTTATTTCGGGTGGCAAAGATAAGAGGGACACCCTATGTATGTATGTATGTATGTGTGTGTGTGTGTGTGTGTGTCCCTCTTATCTCTGCCACCCGAAATAACTGGGTGATTATCGACGTCACAAAAAAAATGTTCCAGCCAAAAGTTGTACGGTATGAAGTGAAATTGGTCGCCATCAAATGCGAGCAATTTCTTTTTCTATTTTGGTGGAGGCGCTGACGCACAGTGAAGGCCACCTCCACTTTTTAAAATGGGATGTTACTTTTTTTCAACCATCTTGTGGAGCACCCCCAAGCCGCATAAAAAACATTAGAGGGTCAAAGTCGTTCAAGGTCTTTCAAGGTCATTATCGATGATGAGAGTCTAAATATCGCGGATCACTACTAAATATTTGGTAGGGATCCGAGATATTTAGATTTGTATTTACCTTTAATAGATGACCCTGAATGACCTTGAACGACTTTGACACTCGATGTTTTTTATGCAGCTTGAGGTGCTCCACAAGATGGTTGAAAAAAAATGTATCATTTCATTTTAAAAAGTGGAGGTGACCTTCACTGTGCGTCAGCGCCTCCACCGAGATGAAAAAAGTCGGTCGCACTTGATGGTCTTCTGCACATCGTACAACTTTTGTCTGGAACATTTTTTTGTGACGTCGATAATTACCGAGTTATTTCGGGTGGCAGATATGAGAGTGACATCCTGTGTGTGTGTGTGTGTGTGTGTGTGTGTGTGTGTGTGTGTGTGTGTGTGTGTGTGTGTGTGTGTGTGTGTGTGTGTGTATGTATGTATGTATAATCGAATGAATGTTTGATGCATTCTGTGGTGAGAAATGTTTAAATAAAAATCGTTTATCAAAAAGCAAGAAAAAATCGAATAATGTAAAGAGTATTCGCGTAAAATTAATCAGATCCCACAACCAGGTCACATATTGTACGTCTCGTTATCGATTAATTACTCGTAACAGATAACTAAATAGAATCCTTAACCTACGCGGTTTGTTTGTTCGTATCGTGTATCGGCTCTTGTTCGCACGCTTTTCTTTTGTGCGTTCCTTTCGTGTTCTTTTGTAACGCAGCTACGAAGTGTGGAGCTATCAGTCTATTCGATCGTCGTCCCGACGATTCGAGCACGCACCGTACACGAAAAAAGGTTTTCGCAATTAAAAAATGCTTCGCTTCTAATGCAAAGAGCAAAACTGTTAAAATTCGACAACGCGTCGAATGATGAAAAACTTTGAGCTCCCTGCGTGCTTTTCCTTTCTGTTTCGTACACGTCTAACGTGTAAAAAAGACTACTCGACAGGATTAAAAAACAGCCTCACTTGTTCTCGGCGATATTCATTTCACAATGTACCGTAGACTGAACGGTTGGTTCAATTGAGATCAAGATAAGAACCTTCTGCTCTCACAATCTTTCGTGGCGCTCAGGAATGAACTGCGATCGAGTGAAAAAAAGGAACACTTGAAGCAATTCAAGTAACGGTGGAGCGATGAATAATTGTGATGGTAATCTTGCAGCAATCAAGCATTGTTTGAAATTAGTATTGTCGATAATGTGTATGCAATGATGACATATATGTTGATTATTGGTGGCGACTTTGCTACTGGGACACTTGCGAGGCGACGAAAATAATGTCTTGGGCCGAGAGCCCTGGGACAGTATAGCAAATAATTTTGTAAAGGCAATTCCCTCCACCACCGACATTATTTACGACAAGATATAAGTATCTCGATAGGAAAAATGATCTTGCAATAAGGTAATATTCTCCAACATCCTAATTATCATTCATAATTCTTTAAGGGGGGGATACCTTTAGGCGAAGAGAACATTTACCGATTGCCATGATTTTTTTTTAAAGATAAAGATTTCTTCACCATTTTTGAGACTTAAGGGGTAAGGCCACTGTACATTTTTTGAAAAATCGATTTTTTTTTATTGGCTTAAAAAATAGTTTAAACCCTCTAGTTTAAAAATAGTTTAAATCCTTTTAACTTCTTTTTAAAAATTTTTCCAATAAAAAACTATTCGCAAAACTTTAAACGCGTTTTTCTCGAAACATGGTTTTTCAAAATGGCACGCAGCATAACTCGAACAATTTTCATTTTTTTTACTTGAAATTTTAACCAGATGTGAACATTTACATTATCTTGAGAATGTCGATCGGAATTTTCAAGAACTTTATTTATTGATTTTTTATTAACAAAAAACTTGCCGTTTTTTTCGTCAAAAATCAATTTTTTTTTTCAAACGCACGCCAAATCCACAAAAATTGATACTTTTTAAAATCCGATCGACATTCTCTAGCTATAGCCCTCTAGATTAATGGTTTTTTTTTTGTTTGTTCTAGATTCAAAAGTGCACCAGTGGTGCTGCGTGCCGCGGAGCCCTGGAAGCAAAACATGTCCCGGGAAGATAGCTGTGGAACCGTCATTTTGTTTTTTTTTACTGTAAAAAAATTTTATAATAACGTTTAATGTATGCCCGATAACACCATTAAAAGTTTTTTTTCAAATACCTTCAATTTCGGGAGCAAAAAATTAGTGAAAAAACCTTTTTTTTTGGGCCGTTACAGTGGCCTTACCCCTTAAGATACGTTTTATTACTATTTTTGGCTATAACATGGTATTTTTTCCTTAATCTTTTCAAATAACAGACGTATGGCACGGTTTTTTTAACTGCATTTTCAAAACATAATCCTAAGTATTTTTGAAAATTTTGATAACGCATTTTTCATTGCATAATGTAGCCATTTTTTTCCGAAAATTCAATATTTTTGTTTCAAAGCGTACGATTACATCGATTTTGAAAATTTCTCACTTTCTCTTGGTTCATATTCTGCGTATGAGTGTTAACCCTTCCTCGACGCACTGGGTCATTTGGACTGGGACGAATTTGAAACAAAATGCTCACTTTCCGAAAACTGAAAGTTTTCAATCATTCTTTACAACAATTCAATGTCATACTTCCGAATTTTAACTATGCAGACATATTGAGAAATGTTTGAAGTGTATCCCGGATTTTTTTTCAATAAAAACCGACCCAAGGATCGTCAAAGGTAGGTGGATAAAATACTATCCGGGTCAAATTGACCTAGTGCGTGAAAGGCGTGGCCAAATATAAATGCGTCAAGGAAGTGTTAATGAATGAAAAATTTTCGTTTATTTTTTTTCCATACCTCCATCATTTTTATAGATTATTATAGGGCCATGCCTTCACCATTTTTGCAGATTAATTTAAAAAAAATACCATTTAACACCCAAAAGTAGTAACGAAGCACCCTAAGTCTTAAAAATGATGAAGAAATCTTTACTTAAAAAAAAATCATCTTTTTCATTGCCCTTTTTCATCCCCCCCCCCCCCTTAATTCGACAAATGTTCCTAGGATTTTTCACTCGAACGGCGTGTGCGGATGTCGAGGGTTTTTTGTTTGTGCGCAAACAATATGTGATCTACGTTTCGTACCGTATCGGCTATTTCGGACATTGAATCGCATTAAATGTCGTCTGTCGTTTGTCTCGGGTCCTCTTGCGCTCCGAAACGAACAGGCAACCGAAACAAGGGAAAAATCACACGAGAACGATTTGCGCGAACCGTTACGTTCAGTTCGCAAAAATTGGCACGAGCGGTAAATTCATACGTTTTAACGCAAGCGCGGCAGTGGACTAATTACAATGAAAGTCCCGAAAGTCGCATACTCGAGTTTCGCGAAAGCTTAAAAAATTAACTCAAAACCGGCATTTGTTTTTTCTCTTTGTCTTTCGCCATTGCTAAATCCGCTCCGACGAGCAATTCCCGTGGGTCTTTGATCAGCGAAAATTCGAACGCGTACACGCTTCGAATGTGGAATGTCTGAAATCGACAACGATTACGCGGAATGCAAAACGTCGGCTCTGACTAATGTTAATTACGAAATTGTATACTCCATTTCGGAAGACTACGAAGCCAAAGAGTGATCTCAGCTCCCACCGTGGAACAAAATTCAACAGAGATGGGCGCACTTTCCAACGATAAACAAATCCCTTAAAAATAATTTTGCAATGAAATAACTACGAGAACGAAAAAAGGGCGTAGGGCTGTTTGAAATGCACAATTGCTCCGAATAATCCGCGAGTTTTGTCAAAAAAAAAAGGGCTTCTTTCGGTATCGCCAATAGCGCGATTTTCCTTACAATTATTTCGTTGTAAAATATAATTTTCAACTATTGACGTTCGAAAAATTCGTCCATCTCTGTAGATGCAATTCAACGTGACGAGGCGCGTTTCGTAAGCCTCGTACGAAAATTCACGCCCAAGGCCCGTGATAATCGAATTATCGTAAAAATCGTCGACTAAAAACTAGGGTCAAAGTGAGTAACTCGTATAATCCGAGCGATATTATTCATTCTAATCCCAAAGACAATCGAAAGCTTCGAAGATTATTGATTTCGAGTTGAGAAGTTTAAAACCGCGTGTAATAAAGTAAACGAGAAGTTTTTATCGCTTCTCGCAGAGCCGCACCGATCACCGCCTAGCTAATATACTGTATTTTGTTCTTTATCATCAGATCTTCCTCAAACTCGAGCCGAACAAACGCTTTTCGTCGGCTCTCTTTCCCCTCTGCCTTTTTTTTCCCTCGTAATATTTAATAAAAACTCTTTCACGCGACAACGAATTAACCGGCTGTCCGAGGTATTTCGAGTATCGTACGAGATTCTCACGAATCGCATTCGTGTCGACCGACGCTTCTCGGTATTATTCCCGTTTTCTCTCTTATCAGGCACGAATGAAGCGGCGTAACGTGGCACGGGCGCTGCGGGCCCATCCCTTTTGCAGCGTGTCCGGACTCGTCGATGATTCGATGTTTACGTTAGGCAGGTAGTTGTGTCATGTTCGCTGACCGGCGTGAGCCAACCATCGGGGATCGTCGCTCTCGTGTGTCAGGTAACGAGCGCCGACTTGTACCTCGAGCTGCCTCAGATCGCACCAGGTCTGATAGTCCTGTAGCCAAACGTGCTGAAGGCTCTTGTCCACCGTGTAACGTTTTCTCTGCTTAACTTGCAGCAAATTGTTAATCAGATCAATCGCGTCCGAGGATATTTCCCGCCACGGATTCGGCGGATACATGAAACCGGCGTTTTGTATCTGCTCGTTGATGTCCTCGTCCTCGTTGAACGGGAACGTACCGCTGAGTGAGACGTAGACGATAACGCCGACGCTCCACATGTCGAGAGAACGATTGTAGCCCTTGTTGCGCAAGACTTCCGGCGCCAGATATGCCGGCGTGCCAACGACACTCCGGCGAAAACTCTTCTCACCGATTATCCGAGCGAAGCCAAAATCACACAGTTTCACCTGAGTGAAGTCGCTGTTGCTGCTGAGCAATACGTTCTCGGGCTTGAGATCGCAATGGACGATGTTCTTGCTGTGCAGATGCTTCAGGGCAACGAGAATTTGCGTTATGAGAAACTTGGTGATTCGCTCGCTCAGCCGGCCACGCTCCGAATTCAATATCATCTCGAGCATGTCACCCTTGAGCTTCTCCATCACGACGAATATTCTCTCGGGTGTCTCGAACATTCTCTCGAGATTGACAACGCCGCTGTGCGAAAGATTCTGCAGTATCGCAACTTCGTTCTTCAGCTGGGCCTCTTGCTTCGTGGGAAAGCGAAGCTTGTCGATTACTTTTATCGCTACGGCGCGTCCGGTCTTGCGATGCGCGCCTCCGTACACTATGCCGAACTGACCGGAGCCCAACACCTCGTCTGGGAATATTTGATACAGCTGCGACATGTCGGTCACATTCTCCTCGGGCTCGGTCGATTGTTCTTGGTCTGGAAGAGATGCAACGTGAATATTAATCGATTGGAATCACTCGGCGAAGAAAGATACACGCGTCGTATCAACAAAAAAGTTCCCCCCGGGGCCATCGTTTCTCCGTTTATTGAGAATCACTGCGTGAAAAATCTCGAATTTATTCGTTTCTTCTTGTATTCTGTTGCTACAATCTCTTCCAAACATTGTGGCGCGAAAACTGAAAAATTCGCACAATTGAGCTCAGGTGAGCAATAACACTCCGATACTCCGCTAATGATTGACGCTTGGAGTACGGAAGGCGCGCCGTTGGAATAGGCAAGTTGCGCGACCAGGAATGCTTGTTGAATGCAGACAAGAGATCGCAAGTATCGACAAAAGAAGCTAAGGTGGCAAAAAAACCAACGTTCCGCTGACACAAAAAGCCGAACTCGAAAAGTCCCACAGCGCCGGCAATTTTTAACGTACGCGAGATTCAATTTGTCTCGAAACAGCGTTTTGTACTAGTTTTGCCGCGATAACTCTACAACGATTGAAGATATCGCATCGATTTCTCTTATTTAAATGAAGATATCAACTTTCTCTATAAAATGAACCGACGTCTACGTAAAAAATCAAATTATTATCGTTATTACAACAAATGTCAACCGTTTTTCGATGTTTTTCAAATTTTAGCAGGCATTTTTATAATTTTATTAGGTAACATTTTTTGGTTGCTGTGGAGGAACATCCCCTGAAGAGAATGGCGTTTGGGAATTACCAAAAACTTCAATTGTGACTCGAAATCGTGGAAATGAGGGAGCAGTCCCATATCTCCCTCAATTATTTATATTTTTGAAACCTCAACCACTGAATTTAATAGCCAAAACTCCAATGAAAACGTTGCAAAAAAGAAAATGTGTGTTGTTTCGGTTCTTCACAAATGCCATTTGAATTTTATCCCGTTTTTGCCTATTTTCGCTAACTAGTCCCCTTAACCTACATCTACCTAGGTGGGTCAAAAATTGCATTTTCCAAAAATATTTTTATTTCACAGTATCACCTTTTAGCTATATTTCCTGAAACTTTTATTGAAACATTCCTAAAATCGAATAAATTGTTTCTAAATTTACAGAAGATACGATGAAAAACATTTAAAGGTCATTGACGACTTCAGCTTCAAAATCGATCTTATTTTTTTAACAGTTACGTAAAAATGACGACTTTTTTCATAAATTTTGTGTGCTTGAGTGTAAATTCGTCACCGCGTTGTTAAAAAAATGGCCCATTTTTTGGGGCCTCTAGGTAGGCGTAGCCCCTTAATGTCGTAGAGATCGACTGTGAAACTCACTCGCTAGAGCATTCGTGACCGGCATCAGAGCTTGTCGGATGCTCGTCTCCCAGGTTCTCGCCAAATGTGCACCAACTCCGCTCTCGGGAGCGGGAACTTGGCCACCGACACCGTCGCTAACCTCTTCCCCGACGTAATAATCGACATTGGCTGTTCGCATCTCGAAACAGTGCGTAGATGCTGCAAAATCCAAACGCATATCCGTCAACACTTGTACTGTTGGATTGTCTGTTTATTGCAAATGTCAAGTACATACGTGAATGTGGGGGCCTCGCCGTTTCGATTGCCAATATCTCAGCGAGGGGTATTTCTCTGTAATACTTCGATCCACTGTCACTTTGGAAGAGCGTGATCGCTTTAGAGTCCAAACGCCAGTAATGTCTTCGTTTCTGCAATTTCCAACGTTAAAGGATGCGGATAAATACTAGTTTGCCTTAAAACAGTCGGCTCTTTGCGCGAGATACCAAAGATTCTCGCCCAATTCGAGCTTTATCCAAATGTAGCAGCAACGGCTTTACCCTGAATAAATTGAACCTCGGAAATTGATCCTGGGAAGTTCGACAACTAAATATTTTCAACCTAGGTCAATTTGAATTCAGTTAAGGGGTTATATAAAGTAAAAAATTTTGAAAAATCGATTTTTTTTTATTTAATTTTCGTAATGTACGTATATTTAAGTACACACACGGAACATTTCTTGTCGATGCGGCAAATATTCTCGAAGTTACACGCACATTTGTAATGACGTGTCGGAACGTTCGAAAGGACTTTTGAAACTTTAAACGCGTTTTTCCCAAAACTGTGTGTTTTAAAGTCGGTGAGCAAGATTTCTCGAAAACGGCTGAACCGATCAGTCGCAAATTTTAACACAATCTTTTAAGTATATTTTCTAGTAATTAATCGAAAGTTTTTTCTCACCGATGAATATTTTTCATTTTATAAACAATTTAAGGCCTAAATTTTTGTCACATTGATTTTTTTTTGAGAAGCCGCCATTTTGGCAAGAATTATTATTTTGCTTATTCCTTCGATCAATTACAAGATGATCCATTATATTAACGAAATATTTTTGGTTTTTTCATTTTAGATGATCCAGTCCAGAGCTATCGTGCTCACTGTAAGACGCTTTTTTTTGTTAAAAGTTGTAAATTTAAAAAAAAATGTTGGGACACAGTTAAAAGTTACCATAATATGTGTACAAATTTTTACGTTAATAGATTTAAAGATCTTCTTAAGAAAAGTTCTTGAAAAATCGATCTTTTTGGGCCTTCTCATTGTATATAACACCTTAATTCGCCAGTATAAAATCTTAAGCTGTGGATTTTTGAACCACGAAAATGTTGTCACTAGTCACTAAATAACTTGACCTTACTCTATTTCTTTAAACATTTAGATGTATTGTCCTCGAGAAATAATCAATAAGCGTGGAGATGGAAAGAGAAGGTAAGTATTACTGGATATAGACCTGTCATTTAGTGTAATTCGATTTGTTATTGTTTTTTTTTTAAATATTGTTCTTTTGATCTGAGTGCACGTACGCTTAAATATTTTATTGTGACAATGTAATGAATTTATACTTAGCATTGAAGATTGTAATTTTTTTTTAAATCGCACATTTACAGAGTTATCACCAATGAGTTCGATCTCCTCCAGAAAAAAAATGGTATACTTCTAATGAGAGTACAACATATTATTTTATTATTTAAGGACATGTGTGGATAAGTTTTCTCCTCGACTAATTACACTTCGAGCACTGAAATACATCAACGTTGTTCGTCTTTTAATGGGTTAGGCTACTCGGAAAATTTCAAAAAAATTGATCGTCGCTTGAGGCAATTCAAATTGAAAAGGAAGGTCAAACATATAGCACAGGAATCGCAGATTGAAGGTAAACAATCTACAAAAGGTAGACTACAATGATATAACTGTTAGTAAAAATAAAACGAGTTTTTCTCGAAACTATCTTTTTCAAAGCGGTGCAACGATTTCTCGACATCTAATAGACGGATCAACTCGAAATTTGGTACATTTCTTCAGTGTAATAATAGTTTGGTATTGACCGACGTTTTTTCTCTTGAGAATAGTTTTCATTACTTATTAACCATGTAACTTTTATTCGAAAAATTGTTTTTTTGTTCATGATTAAAATACGATAACAAAAAAAGCTCGATCAAATCTTAGCCAATATTATTTGTTTCAAGAAAAAAAACGAGTTTTTTTTTGTTGTTTCAGATCAACTGTATGGCCAAAATGAAGTGAACCGTTGAGCCCCTCTCGTTCAAAGGTCCTTCACGAGATTGCCTATAACTTTTCTCATTAATATTTTTTTAAGGGGCTTACCAGTGTGACACTTTCAAAAAATCGATTTTTTTTTGCCTTTTTCGACAGTTTGTACTTTCAAGAATATCATAGTTAAATCTTTAAACGCGTTTTTCTCGAAATGAGATTTTTCAAATTTGCTGACACTGTAACTCAAAGAGCAATTATCCGATTGACTTGAAATTTAAACTGAGTACTCTTCAATATATTTACTCTACAATGACGTAGGATATTTTTGATTGGATGAAAATTGACGATTTGGCATTGAAAAAAACGACCATTTTATAGGCAAGAAAACAGACTTTTTTCATAACTACGCCATTTTGTTAGATTTTGATATTTTTCGAAAATCCTACGTCATTGTACAGGAAGTACCTTCCAGTTTAACATTTTTTCCTCTTTCGGTTTCAACTACCCAATCGGCCGGAATCATGTCAGCAGTGGAGGAACTTTTTTTTGGCGCCTCCGAAGGCAGCGCATAAGTCGCTTGGATCTCAATATTTTTTCTATGAAAAAATTATGTAATATGGGTCAAATATAGCCAAATATATTCTCAATTTTCCGAAACATTGAACTGAGTACTTTTCTTCCAAAAAATTCCCGAAAATCATCCAAATTTTCAGCGTTCACACTGGTATAGCCCCTTAACGAAATTTGTTACACAAATTCGTACAATTGAATATCTAAACAATTTTTCAATCATCTTGCTTATTCCTTCAATTTTTGTTACCCCTGATTTTCGAGTCGTCACAGAAGTCCAACCCCTTAACAGAGCGGAAGGCATTTCTTTTCTTTTTTCCCCCGTATATCAGTTGTCTCTCGGCGCTCGGCCCATGTGCGCCTAGCTCGTAAACATTTCTCTCTTGAGAAGTGAATTTTGTGAACAATTGATTCAATTTACCTGCGCTTCAATTTTGCCTGTTACAATATGCCTGAGGTTCAATTTTGATCCTCGATTTGTTCCCTTTCGAACTTATGATCAGTTTGTAAGGATGAATCGATACGATCGTGGCACGTGTGTGTCGATTTTTCACATTGGGATTCGAATATTTCCTGTACGTAACTGAAAAGCAGCACTTCCATATCCGCCATTCTCAAATGCGCAATTTGCTGATAATTCAGACCGTCATACTAACCGTGCGATCACGACTCGTGAAGTGAACCATCCACCCTTCCTTGAGTACTTTGGAGCCGCGTCTCTTTGTGTGTTTGACACTCTGGACGATTCGCATAAGTGGAATGTTATTACTTGGGCTTGAGCTGCAACTAAACATCGTATAGGAGAACACCATGGAATAAAAAAAGGAAAGAAATGAGAATCGTGATTCGCGCGAGATCCCACCTGGATGGTCGAGATTTGCGTGAATCGTCGGACGATGCGTCGTCACGGATCGGGACCAAATCCTGTACGAAACAATAAATGTATCGTTAAAGACAAGTGGTTGATCGAACGGGGTTTAAAACTAGGACTTAATAAATTAAGTCCTAGTTTTGTGTTGAATTTCGGCAAATGGAGACATTTTTTCTCGACATTCCGTACGATAATGATCGACAATCTCAAGCAGGGTGATACCAAAGAATGCGAAGAAGTAAAAAGAAAACGCACCGTCTCCCCATTGAGTTTATTTTCTTCCGACGAGTAGGACATTTGCGAGGTAACGAGTGGCGTGTCCGCGTCACTGTCACCATCGCCGTCCTCGTTTCTACCGTCGTATCTTCCCTCGTGCTCGCTGCCCACGTCACTATCGGGATATTCGACTCCTGAATTGATGCATTGAACAAATACAAGACCGCTCGTTAGCGAAAGCAAAAAACCAGTGCGAGTCGGGCTTCGCTCTATTAGAGTTCCGTACATATGACCAATTATTTTTTTTTTAACTAGATATTTAATTGGATAATGCTTTTTTCTGTCTTAATTCTTAGGCAGTACTAAACTGAAACCATATGGGTTGGCGATAGCTAAAGAAAGCTCTGTATACTTCTGCTGTAAGCTAATAATGAAAATATATAAAATTATTGTTATTTAAATATTTACAATGCCAAATGACTTATTTTTGAGGTCGGTACCAGCCAGTTGCCAATATTGTCACATTTTTCGCAGAAAAAGAGGAGGCGAAGGAAAATAATGGAAATATACGATCTACGGTCTTTTTTAAAATTTGCAATCTCGTTTCTTCCGTGACGTCAATCTCTCGTTCTTGGCTGGCATCGACTCCAAAATAAGTGGTTTGGTATTGTAAATATTTAAATAACAATAATTTCATACATTTTCATTGTAAATTTATTGTATTATGTATACAATAAATTATTATATATACTACATTATGAAACGGCCTTTTCAGTATTTGTTGTTCAACGGAGACTTTGTCCTTGAAATTTAGCGGGAGATGTTAGCGGCTCAACATGAGCAGCTAGAAGAAGAGGAGGGATGCCTCTATGGACCAGGCATTGTCGATTAGCGATAATTATAAACACATTTGTGTAAACACATTACAAAACTTTAAACGCGTTTTTCTCAAAAACACGTTTTTAAAAATGGCTGACATTCTCCTGACCGCTGTAATTAACATATCGACCTGAAATTTGGAGAGCATACTCAGAAAATATGTCTTCACGGCATGACGGATCGTTTTTTCGATAGATACATTTTTGCATTTATTATTTATCTTTTTATGCGAAAAAAAACGCGAAAATTCGATTCTTTTTTAATTGCCGCCATTTTCCGAAATTTGTACTAAACGAAAAACCCATCCGTCATTCCATGACCAAAGGGTCATAGATTGATAATATGCTTTGAATTTGTGTTTCAGATCAACAAAGAGGGGGCAGTGATGTCAGCCGTTTACCTCCCGCGATTTGAGGACCTGTTTTCGCGGAGCTGCAACGGCCGTCATTTTGGTTTTTTATTTCCAAAAAAATTTTTTTAACGTTCTGTATATCATGAATAAAAGCAAGAAAAAAACAGCACTCAAAAAGCTTTACTCGTTTCCTTTAAAAAAAATAAAATGTAAACACCTGAAATATGGCACTCCAAGGACAAAGTCTCCCTTAAGGTTGTTATGGGGTTGAGCCGTCGGGGGTGAAGTACGAGGGGAGCGCCCTATGGTTATGCACGGAGCTAATTAACTGTTACCAACTGTTAGCTTTCAAATAATCGTCATATTAAACGTGCGTTTTCGAACTATTTGTCTACATCTATGCGTAAAAATATGCATTTTTGCACATTCACTGATCACATTAAGTGTTTTCATTACTTTGTATGATTATTTTCTACAACTTTTTCTCGCTGAATTAACGCGAAATGAATTGGCAACGTCGTAAATCGTGGTATATCATAATGCCCAGGTTGGCAGAAGTGTTGCAAAGTTAGAGACATATGCGCCCCAAGTTCGTAGCCTCAATTATCGGCCCAAGGAGTTGTCAAAAATGAATGTCGGTCCGAGTAAAAAAAACCCCGCTGGAAAGAAAAAGTGCACTAAAGCTGTCTATAATCTCGAAGAAATAAAAAACTGTAATGATTTTCCGATAATTAAAAAAAAGAATAATGTACGACAAAAAATCCGCGTTATTTCGTCTTTGCGTAGAAATGTCTAGAAATGTATTACTTCTGAACATAATTATCAAATTAATATTAAGTAATTATTACCAATTGAGAAAATAAGTACCAATAATATTCGTTGATAAAGGGCTATACCAGTGTGACACTTTAAAAAAATCGTTTTTTTGTTGCCTTTGTCGACAGTTTATACTTTCAAGAATATCATTATCATTTATATCATTTATATCAATATCATTTTATCTTGTAAAAATCGATAGTTAAATCTTTAAACGCGTTTTTCTCGAAATGTGATTTTTCAAATTTGCTGACATTGTAACTTAAAGAGCAATTATCCGATTGACTTGGAATTTGAACTGAGTACTCTTGAATATATTTACTCTACAATGACGTAGGATATTTTTGATTGGATAAAAATTGACGATTTGGCATTGACAGAAACGACAATTTTGTAGGCAAGAAAACAGACTTTTTTCATAACTACGCCATTTTGTTAGATTTTGATATTTTTCGAAAATCCTACGTCATTGTACAGGAAATACCTTCCAGTTTAACGACATTTTTTCCTTTTTCGTTTTCAGCTAATCAATCGGCCGGAATCATGTTAGCAGTGGAGGAACTGTTTTTTTGCGCCTCCGAAGGCAGCAATAGTTGTTTGGATCTCAATATTATTTTATGAAGAAATTATGTAATATACGTCAAATGTAGCCAAATATATTCATTTTCCAAAAAACATTTAATTGAGTACTTTTCTTCCAAAATATTCACGAAAATCACCCAAATTTTCAGCGTTCACACTGGTATAGCCCCTTGACGATCTTGACCGAGTAGTTTGAGGTTCCCGGGCATAATTACCGAATACCGATAAGATAGGTAGCATTTGTGACGTCTACGACGTTGCCATGATTGCACAGTCTAATATTTTGTGTGCTTGATTTTCGCACAAATTCGCTATCAAAAACAATAATTTTATAACGGTACTGTGAATCCTTATTTTTGAACCGTACCTATTTTTTCAGCTCCGTGGTAACATTCACTTAGCAGATATTAATAATGTACTGAAAAATGATCGGGAGTTTTCCATAAGCGTAATGTAATTAGCCCACGAAATACGTCGAGTTGCCGATTTTTTTTCTCCTTAAAAACGGTATTGTGGATCGTATTCAAACTGCACAGAATGATCAGCAAAGAGGTTATAAAGGTCCAGAAAAAAATCAGCTCGGTGATAACATGTTGATTTAACACCATAGCAACCTTAAATACAGTATATCGTACACAATAAAACGGAAATGCCAAATTGCTAACTAGTTTATTTTTTGAGATAGACCCCGTAACAAAAATGGTCTAAAACTGACAACTTTGACGGCCCTCCGGTTCTTTATTTTTGAAGATAAAAAAGAGAAAAAATATATCTGTACTCTACTCACCGAGCTTTAGACAATGACACCCCGCATGCAAGGATAATAATTTTTTTTATCCGCCCCTTTTTTATTTATGGGACCCCGTGAAAAATAATTAAATTGAATTTTTAATTCAATATTCGGTTTTGGGTCAACATTTTACACAAATATTCAAATTTCAGGTCTGCTACTCATTCCGTTAACGAGCTAGAGAGCCGTGACATACGGGAGGACAAACAGCAGTTAGGCTTTTTGCCCTTTGGGTACGGAACCCTAAAAACGACTAAACGAAGTCCTGGTAGCGTAGCAAGACAGTGTGAGAGAATGTAAATCTACCTGCCGTATCCTTGGGATTCTCCCCCGTACAATCCTTGGGTATTTTTTCGATGCATTTCTTGTGAGCGTTGTACTGACAATCCTTGCATTGCAAGCCCTGCTTGAACAAGCCGCGTAGCAGCTTTTTGCAGAGTCCACACACGGTGGGCCTCGTGTAAGTGTGAACGACGAAAGTGTGAGGAATTTTGATGCGCGTAGCGAGCTCGCGCTCGACCCAAACCGGTCGTCCACCCAGTGACGGTGATCGCGACTGTTTCGGCGCTATGATCGCCGGTATGACCTAGAAAAATTCCTCAACTTGTAATTGTCGCGACGAAAAATGAAGCACCAATGGGCTACATCTCCTTAGACGCCCGAAAAAATGGCCAAATACCGAATTTTATTTCTGGGAAACGTTTGGTGACAAAGAAACACTTTTTCATTAAGGTCTTAGACCACAGTAACGGGTATAAAATTATGTGCGAATTTAACCATTTTTTGTCGTATGAAAAAATGATTCACTCATAAAATTAATTACACATCTATTTAGTATGAATATCAAGCTGTTAGAAAATATATCTTTTTTTTCGATGTACAAAATGGCCGACTATTCGAAACTTCTCGAAACAGCTTTTTTCAAATTGGCGTGACAAATAACTTCAACAATTTTAACTCGATTTACTTCAAATTTAAAAGTTACGTTCCTAATTGCACTTCGCAGAAAAGTACGTACGGAATTTCTGATTAATCGAAAACTTTTCATTTTATGAGCAGTTATAACGAAATTTTTCACTGAAAATGCATTTCTCAAGTTCAAATACCTACAACTTTTGAATAAAACAATATTTTTCAAATTCCGTACGTACTTCTCTAGGTATTCTAATGTAGATCGACAAGAATTTTTTTTTTGTTCTAGGTCAAGAATTTTGGATGCTAAATGTCACGCCGCGGAGCGCCTAAAAAAAGATAAAAGAAAATATTGGTAGTCAGCCATTTCGTACATCGAAAAAATATATAGATATATTTTCTAACAGCTTGATATTCATACTAAATACATCCGTAATTAATTTTATGAGTGAATCACTTTGCATGGAAAAAAATTGTTAAATTCGCACATGATTTTATACCCGTTACTGTGGCCCAAGGCCTTAACACAAAGGTACATATATTGAGAGCCGTTAAAAAAAATCACCAAAAAATACAGAAAAACGACAAAAACATGGCCGCCGGTAGATTATACTGTTTTCAAAGTCGGTGGACATAATATCTCGAGAACGACTTGATGGATTGTTTCCAAATTCACACGATGAAAAACACTTAAAGTACACCACTATGAGAGGCCGAAAAAAGGTCATTTTTATCGATTTTTTTGTCTACTGGATTGTTTATTTGCGATTTGGAAAAACGGTATGTTATTCAGCATACACTGAACATATTTCGTGTAAATTTATATTTAAAAAAATTTACACCACAATAAATAAAAACTGGTTTTCTCAAAACCATGTTTTTGAAATCGGCACGCAGCAGAACTCGAACAATTTTCGTCCAATCGACGTAAATTTTAACTGCAGCTTCTTAGATTGCTTTAAGTCAAGTACGAGCGTTTTTTTTACGATTAATTGAAACTTGTACAAAATATATCACTTTTTATATGAAAATTATGGTCGAAAAAATGGAACTTTCTTTTCAAACTCGTCTCTATTGTTTTTTTTAATTATTCTTTAATTTCCCCCCGTATTTGACTCGTAAAGCTTATATAAGTAACGAAAATACTTCACTCTTAGTTCCAGGATTAAATTTACGACAGTTCTACTGCGTGTCGCGGAGAGGCTGAAAACCAGTAGTGCTATAGCGACTTGGGCGCCGCCATTTCGTATTCTTTTGACAAATATTTTTATTTTACATACTTCAATCAATACCTAATAAAACCTAAAAGCCATTTTGAACGCGTAATTTATTTCTTTCTTTGAAAAAAAAAATTCAAAGAAAACGATCGACAATGGGCAGTTACAGTGGCGTCCTCCCTTAAAGGTCGTTGACAATCTCATTTTTTTTAAATCGATCTTAATTTTTGAATAGTTACGTAAAAATAATTTTTTTCATAGATTTTGTATGCTCCAGTTAAGGCCTTAGGCCACAGTAACGGGTATAAAATCATGTGCGAATTTAACAATTTTTTTCGCATGAAAAAGTGATTCACTCGTAAATTAATTACACATCTATTTAGTATGAATATCAAGCTGTTAGAAAATATTTTTTTTTTTTTTTCGATGTACAAAATGGACTACTAATATTTTCTTTTATCTTTTTTTTAGGCGCTTCGCGGCGTGAGGTTTAGCATCCACAATTTTTTATCCAGAACAAAAAACAAAAATTCTCGTCAATCTACATTAGAATACCTAGAGAAGTACGTAGGAAATTGAAAAAATATTCTTTTATTCAAAAGTTGTAGGTATTTGAACTTAAGAAATGAATTGTCAGTGAAAAAGTTCGTTATAACTGCTCATAAAATGAAAAGTTTTCGATTAATCAGAAATTCCGTACGTACTTCTTTGCGAAATGGAATTAGGAACATAACTTTTTAATTTGAAGTAAATCGAGTGAAAATTGTTGAAGTTATTTGTCACGCCAATTGGAAAAAACCTGTTTCGAGAAGTTTCGAGTAGTCGGCCATTTTGTACATCGAAAAAAAATATATATATATTTTTTTCTAACAGCTTGATATTCAGACTAAATAGATGTGTAATTAATTTTACGAGTGAAACAGTTTTTCATACGAAAAAAAATTGTTGAATTCGCACATGATTTTATAACTGTTGATGTGGCCTAAGGCCTTAAAATTAGTCGCCACTTTGTTAAAAAAAAAAAATATTTACAAAAATCGACGCTCGTCAACGACTCGTATTTATTACCTTGAATAACCTGTTTGGTTTTTAGATTTCAGATGAATGTCGCGATAAAAATATCATCCGCCGGCGGTCATGGTTTTGTTGTTTTTCTGTATTTTTCGCTTACTTTTTTCGCAAGGTTCTCAACATATGTACATTTGTGTTAAAAAAAAATGCGTTCGTTTTGCACCAACCGTTTCTCATTAAGAAAATCGGTATTTGAACATTTTTTTCGGGTCTCTCGATCGATATAGCCCCGACGTAGTTGAGATATTTCTGTTCGAAACTTGAGATTCCTAGAGAAAAGGAACTTTTCCCTTTTCTGAGGCTTTGCTTTTTCGATTGCACCCATCGTATCCTACCAAGTTGCTGTTATTCTGGCTGGTAAGATTCGTGGTGCTGGTGCTCTGGTTATCGTCACTGGCGCTCGTCAAGCTGCTGGTGGAGCCCTGGCTAGGGGAGCGCGGTACGTTGAGCAACGTCGAGCTCCGTCTTCTCTGGCTGGCGTCCTGAAGACAGTTGTTCGGTATCTTGATGACGCACCTCTTGTGATAATTCATTCCGCATCCCTCGCACTTTAGACCCTGTCTAACAAGGCCAAAGAGCATCTCCCCGCAGAAGTCGCAAAACGTCGGCGCCTTGTACGAATGTACCGTCAGAGCGTGAGGCCGAATGACGACTTCTTCGATCGACACTTGGGCTATGTAAATAAGAAGAACAAAAAATGAAACAAAATACAATGCACAATTCCTTTTACGGATTTTTTTTGCCATCCCGATATTAGTGCTTACAGGTCAGAACTATCTCGACCAAAGTCTCGTCCACCACCTCCGTGGCGTTCATTATCAGCTGAAGTATATTTGTCGTACTATAGTCGTGTTTGAACAGCAACAATCTATCGAATAGCTGGGTCAAGCCATGGTCCGGACATTTGGTGTTTATGAAATCACAGGCGTACTCCTTGAGGGCTTTCAACGTTAAGGCACTCGCCTCCACGCTAACCGTGTCTCGAAGGAGACCGAACTGAAAGAGAAACGTCACTTCTGGTCCCTCCATTTTTCGATTATGTGAGAGCCTGAAAAAAGACCATTTTTACAATCGATCGATACTTTTCCTCGTATACAATTGAGCGCTCACCAATACGACTAACAGCCTCGGCTGACTCTGCTTATTATTATATATACGTAAAAATATTCTAACGTTATAAAAAATCCATCAGCGACACGAGTCTAAGGGCCAACACCACTGTAAACGTCTAAAGTGAAGCAATTTTTCGCAATTTTTTTTTTGATGGAAGGACAAAGGATAATAATATTCAAGGATTCTATTAGTCAAATCTTTAAGTGAACAAAAAAAAATTATAGCAGAAAATTATACAAAGTGGTAACGCTGGAGCAAGTCTCGCGAGGCATGTGGAATTTGAGACACTCTGCGGCACGCAGTATAACTAACGCAAATTTCAATGTGAAATGTTTTTATTTTTATTTCTACTAAATTACATGTGTACAGCTAGAGAAATACGTAGGGGATTTTGAAAATATTAATTTTGTGTAATTGGCGAGCATTTAAAATAAAAAGTCAATTTTCGACAGAAAAAAGGACAATCATTTGTTAATATGTAATGTTATAACATTTTTGTGTAATTGGCACCGATTTAAAGTAAAAACTAAATTTTCGACAGAAAAAAGGACAATCATTTGTAAATAAATAATGTTATTACATTATTTATTAACAAATGATTGTCCTTTTTTTTGTCGAACATTAAGTTTTTACCTTAAATCGTTGCCAATTACACAAAAATTAATATTTCGAAAAGCCCCTACGTTTTTCTCTAGCTATACTCATGTGAATTAATAGACATTTTTTAACAATTTCCACACTCAAATTTGCTTCAGTTATACTACGGCAAAATTTCAATGTGTTAATTATAATTAACACCTCGAAATTTCCATGAGTTAATTATAATTAGCTCATGGAAAATCCCATAGGGGAAAAGGGGGTAGCCTCGGCCATGACTAAAATGTATGCTTGCTATGTGTTTACTATCAAAGATTTTGCTTTCCAGTGTTCATTTCTTTCCCACCAGAAATGTGCGATTAGTAGAGCCTGATGCGTTGTTATGTTTGGTCGTGAAAGCGTGGACATTGAATTGTGCGATACACGATCACGCCACGATCAATGTAGAAAAAGGTGTACTATTGAAAAGCCGTAAATGATTATATTTTTACTTGTTGATATAGTAGAATCTTTATATTATAAATGTTTTCTTCCGTTTGAACCGGTGCGATGGTCTAGTGGTTGGCGTGGTCGCCACTAAACCAGCAGACCGGGAGGTCCCGGGTTCAAATCCTAGTCGCGTAAATTTCGTAGTGAAATGTTTTTCTTCGGCATTTCGCGGCGAAATAAGACTAGTTCCAAGACTGGGGGGACAACTAGATGACCGGCTGTATTGGTATAGATTTTCCGCAGTTTCCTTATACCCATGACAGAAAAGTCATGATGAATATAATACAGGGAGAAAGAAGAAAAAAGGAGTAAACAGTAGAGGAAAGAAATGGTCAGAATGAAGGAAAAAATAGGTAACAAACGCGAACGGCGTGTACCTGAGGAAAACAAAAATTCTTCCATTGAAAAAGTCCATGTTTATTTCGGTACCAATGTCGGGATTTTGCTCAAAGTCGAATCGAGTAGCTCCGGCCATTCGTGCAAAGGCAATGTACTTATAAAAATGCATTGGTTGAAAAATCAACTGTTCCAAAAACGAAGCAAAAGATTACGATATCACGAAAGAAAAAGCTAGATCTAAGCCGGGTCCCGAAAGAATGACGCTCCATGTATCTTTCGGGATGCGACATTAAACGAAGATTGGATCCAATGTCAACAATGTTAAGTCTGGGCTCATGAGGCACGTGTCGATATGAATCCATGCGATTTGTACTGCAAGTGTGGTATTTGTGTCGCCCACAACTGACTTCGCCGCTGAATATTACGGTGACTCGTAACTTTTTTGGAAAGGCTGAATTCAAGCCAAATTTTGAAGTATATTTATTTCAATTGTTGATCGTTAATCATTCCTTTTGTACGACATTGTGTTAAAATATATCACGTTAACGATTTTTGTGCAGTTTTAATTACTTCTCTGTCCTCAATTTTAGGCATAATTATAAAAATATACAACCAGTCGGGGCTACCCGCCTTTGCCCTACGTATTTCTCTTTGGAATGCTCAAAATTTGGAGCGAATAGAATAAAAATTAACGGAGTCGTGCTGTGTGCCGTTTTAAAAAAATCGTGTGCCGAGAAAAAGGGGCTGCAGGCGGTTTTTACAAGTACTAAACGTTTCCCCTTATTCTAGATGGTTCGAAGCATCCCTTAAGCCGATAAAAAAATTAATTTTTCGAAAATTCTAGTCGTGTTACCCCTTAAACAATGAGCGGTACCATTTAAACCAAAATCATTGTGAAATTTGAATTCATGCGGTGTGACAATTTAGAAACGGCAAAACAAAAACGAAACGGTAACAATTTTATTCGCAACAATAACAACCATAGGAATAAGAATTGACAGTAGAGAAAAAAATTTGAAAATATGTTAGTGTCTGGGAGTTAAAAATTCAACCCCAGTGCTGTTCGCTTTTCATTCGAGCTACGTTCAAATGTCAGCGAAAACGTCATATCGTGACATGTGTAAAAGCTCGTGAAACATTTCGACAATGAACCTCCGTACTACGAGACATACGCCACTACGTACCGGCATATGATCAAAGCCCTCCGTCAATACAGGCGAAAAAAAAAATGAAACGTTGAAAAAGTACGACTTTTGAAGGACACGAAAACGAAAGAATGTGAACGGTGAAAATAGTTGGGAAGATTGGAAGGTTTCGAAAACTGGAATCACGGGACACGCTTTGTGCGATGACACACATTTAATTCGTCGTCGATGACATTTTACAGTTAGCTTTCCTCGAGACGAGAGAGAGAGAGAGAGAGAGAGAGAGAGAGAGCGCGCAGATTGAGGGACAGAGAGAGAGGAAGAGAGACTCACCTTAGCTACGAAGCTTGCACCTTTGAGAAAAAAAAATCGCTTATTTCTGCGACGTTTTTTCGTCTCACAAATGTCTCATCCCCGTTGGACATTAGCTGCGAAACTTTATCTGCGGAAATTCGTTCTCTCTCGTACGTACTGGTCCTGAGACCTGGAGACATCACCACCGCGGGACCGTAACATCACGAAAAATCACGCACACCTACTGCCGCCCACAAAAATTTCCATATATATATATGTATAGGTCCTATACCGGATACTCGAACACCAGTGTTGGGTCAAGAAAGAGTCATGGACGCTCGGCGATATGTAACATTGCGGTTACATTACCGGAGATTCTCGTGCGACGTCCCTTCTCACTTGTGTGTAACAGATTCTATCGTACGGTATTTTATGCAAGCCGCAAAGAACTTCACGCCATATATATATATGTATATATATGCGTGTGTGTGTGTTTATAAGATTTAAATGCGGATTGGTGAGCGCGCCATCTGACAGCCCTACATCCGGTATTCAAAATAGATCGAGTATGCGCAGGCTCGGAGTCGTTTTTCAAATAACGTTTTTAATAAATTTCGAATTAATGTACAAAAAGCTGCGCATTAAGGCATTCCTTTAACGAACCCGAATATCTAACGATTAACTGATTTTTATCCATAATCAAGTAAAAATTCATCTCAGTATGCTGGTAAAATTTCAAGCCAAGTTACCGAATTTTTAACGAACAATTAAGACTCTAAAAATCGTCGCCGCCATACGGCGCTTTACGGAGATGACACGATGGCCACATTTCTCGTTTGCGGAAAATTCTTCGAAATCAATTTCTCTAATACAATTTCCCGGAAAAATTATTTCCCGAACGTTGTTTATCGAACGGACAATTTCTCGTACACAATTTCCCGAATGAACAATTTCTCGAATACTATATCTCGAATGGTCAGTTCCCCGAATGGACAAATTTTTTGTTTGGGTTTGTTACCGTTAAATATAAATATAAAAAAATATTTTTTAAGAATAAATTTTTTGAAAATTAAAAATAAAAATGATACAAAAATAAGAAAAAAATGAGCCCGAACCCACCACGTCTAAGGCGTTGATTCTGGGGTATGCTAAGGGTGGGAACGTATATTTCTGGCACCTGCTAATGCCGAAATCAATAACGGGAAAATGAATGCAAGGAAAATTCGACCCGAGGAAATTGGCTTCCCGAAAAAATCGTCGAAAATATTTGTTCGGGAAATGTTTCATGCGGGAATTGTCCATCGAGGAATTGTTCAGGCGGGAAATTGTTCTTTCGCGAAATTGTCCATTCGGGGAACTGTCCGTTCGGGATATTGGATCCGAGTAATTGTTCATTTCGGAAATGGTTTATTCGGTAAATTGTTTTTGGGAAATTGTATTTGAGGCATTGTTTATTCGGGCAATTGTTGTCGAGAAATTGTCATTTGGGCAATTGTTTTTCAAGAAACTTTCCGCAAAGCCACATTTCTATCCAATAATTTAAACGCTAAATAACTCTGCCTGATATAAATTGGTCACGGGAATACAAAATTCTAAAAATTCCGTAACAATAAAAACAGGGATTGACCGAATGTTTGAAGAAAATATTAACGATGAAACACAGAAAAATGTGACTAGAAGAATTTTCGTAGCCGCGACTTTTTAGAAAAGATGCAAAAATATCTAAATCTTCTCAAGTGGCGCTAAATTAATTCTAGTTTATCGTTGGGTATAATAACTGATTGTGACTTGTTTTCTTAACGGGAGATATACACCTAGATGGTCGAGGTCGAGGATTTAGAAGCTATGAACATTCCGTCGACCGTAGAAGAGCTACACTATGGGCCTGGTATCGATGATTCCATGAAAGTTGACAAATTTCATGATTTATTCATTCCCAAATTTTCAAACGCGTTTTTCTCAAAACCACGTTTTTCAAATCGGTACTCAAAATTTCTCGAAAACCAATGAACCGATTGCCTTGAGGTTTTTTGTGGTTATTCTATACACCATTATCTAGTACTTGTCATAGGATTTTTTTTCCGTTACTTAGTTTTTGTTTTATAGGCAAAATAATAACTAATTTTTGGCCCAAAAATCACTATTTATGTTCAAACGTCCGCCATTTTGTCATAAATCGATATTTTCAAAATCGGCTATGACAAGTTCTAGATTATAGTATCTAATTGAATAATCTTTTTGGTTTTTTTTCAGATGATTTTTGAAGCAACGCCAGTGGGTACTGTATACGCAGATTTTTTTACGACGCTCCAAGGATCATACAATATCCTTGTATATTTTCGATATTTTTAAATAAAGAAAATTAAACATATTTTTAAATGTATATACTTTTAGATAATTAAAACCCCAATCCGAAATTTCAAATAGTTTTCCTTAAAAAAAAATCACAAAAATGACCTTTTTTCCGACTCCTAGGTGTATATCTCCCCTTAAGCGCCACTGCAATTTGCCAATGATTCAGAAGGTCCCTCCTTATGCCCCTACAAAATTCGGCCCTTCCCGAAAGGAATACCCTAACTTCCGAAAATTGACTCGAATGAAATGTAATTCAATCGTTCAAATGGCTTAAGAAGTTTCGCCGCCAAAATCGAAATGCTTGTAAACGATTGAAATTCATATCACCGAGAGATTAATGTAGGATGCATTAAATGTCCAAAAATTAATCCGTTTCACCACATAGTTTCGGAGATTTTTAAGGTTCAAGTTGAGTTTTGTTCGAGTATTATTGAGGTCCACCAGTGTGACACTAAAAAAATCGATGTTTTTTTACCTTTTCGACAGTTTATACTTTCAAGAATATCCTGTAAAAATTTCAAGGCCGTATCTCTAATACTCCCCGAATGGCAGCCTTCTAAAGAGCAACCGCTCGTAGGTATAAAATGTAGGAGAAAATCTTTAAGGGGTAAGGCCACTGTAAATTTTTTGAAAAATCGATTTTTTTTATTGGCTTAAAAAATAGTTTAAACCCTCTAGAATAAGAAAAAAAAGGTCCTGTGTAACTTCTTTTTTTAATTTTTTCCAATAAAAAACTATTCGCAAAACTTTAAACGCGTTTTTCTCGAAACATGGTTTTTCAAAATGGCACGCAGCATAACTCGAACAATTTTCATTTTTTTTACTTGAAATTTTAACCAGATGTGAACATTTACATTATCTTGAGAATGTCGATCGGAATTTTCAAGAACTTTATTTATTGATTTTTTATTAACAAAAAACTTGCCGTTTTTTTCGTCAAAAATCAATTTTTTTTTCAAACGCACGCCAAATCCACAAAAATTGATACTTTTTAAAATCCGATCGACATTCTCTAGCTATAGCCCTCTAGATTAATGGTTTTTTTTTGTTCTAGATTCAAAAGTGCACCAGTGGTGCTGCGTGCCGCGGAGCCCTGGAAGCAAAACATGTCCCGGGAAGATAGCTGTGGAACCGCCATTTTGTTTTTTTTTACTGTAAAAAAATTTTATAATAAAGTTTAATGTATGCCCGATAACACCATTAAAAGTTTTTTTTCAAATACCTTCAATTTCGGGAGCAAAAAATTAGTGAAAAAACCTTTTTTTTTGGGCCGTTACAGTGGCCTTACCCCTTAAACGCGTTATTCTCGAGATGATATTTTTCAAATTCGCTGACATTGTAACTCAAAGAGCAATTATCCGATTGACTTGAAATTTGAACTGTGTACTCTTGAATATATTTACTCTACAATGACGTAGAATATTTTTGATTGGATGAAAATTGACGATTTGGCATTGAAAAACACTACCATTTTAAAGGCAAGAAAACAGACTTTTTTTCATAACTACGCCATTTTGTTAGATTTTGATATTTTTCGAAAATTCTACGTCATTGTATAGGAAATACCTTCCAGTTTAACGACATTTTTTACTCAATCGTCCGGAATCATGTCAGCAGTGGAGGAACTTTTTTTTTGCGTCTCCGAAGGCAGCGTATAAGTCGCTGGGATCTCAATATTTTTCTTTGAAAACATTATGTAATGTAGGTCAAATATAGCCAAATATATTCTTAATTTTCCGAAACATTTTATTGAGTACTTTTCTTCCAAAAAATTCCCGAAAATCACCCAAATGTTCAGCGTTCACACTGGTATGACCCCTTAATAAACCAATTGGAGAAACCGCTTAATTTTTAAACACGATATTCCTGGCTTTAACTTGAACCTCCATCCATTTGGTAATACACGTGGCACTTCGTAAACACGAGTTATAGGGCTGTAGGGGTTAAAGTAATGCTGCGATTAAAATTACAAAAACTGAACAAATTGCGTTTAGTGTCAGGAATGTCGTGTTAAAAAATTAAGCGGTTTCTCCACTTGGTTCATTAATAATACTCGAGCAAAACTCAATTTGACCTTCAAAACCCCCGAAACTATGTGATGAAACGGATTAATTTTTAGGCAGTTAATGCATCCTAAATTAATCTCTCGGTGATATGAATTTCAATCGTCTACAAGCATTTCGATTTTGGTGTCGAAACTCCTTAAAGACTCTTTTTTCTATTCGTGAAACTTGTTATTAACGGGCCGAGAGAAACTCGTCATTTATGACACGAAACTTGAATAATTGACCTGTACGGCTGGACTTGTGTGTAAAATAAAACAAAATCCACAAGAGTTAATTACTCTTTTTCTTTGCAAGATGGAGATTCGTTGTGAAAAGTTTATAATATAAAATAAAAAATCGTCACGCTAAGTGTTGCGTCGTAGTACTCGTGTGACGCGCGATGCGGATTCGTTTTGTCTCGTTGGAGGGCGACGTAGCGCAGAAACAGTCACTGCGATAGCGGGCGCGAGTAGGAAAGCGGAAACATCGGGAAAGGAAAGGTTTATGACTCTTCGAAATCGTTTTGTTTTTGTAGTTTCTCTTTTTTCTTTTCGTCTTCTTTTTATATAATGTATCGCGGTGGATTGAGAAAGTAAAGATCGTTAAAAACCTCGGAGTCGTCGGTGTCGGTGTGTCCTTGCACAGTGGCCTGTTCCTTTCTTATGCCACCGAAAACGATGAGTTCACCCCGTCCGAGAACGAGGGAGTACAGTATCCTCTCGTCGGGACCGGTGCGATCGTTTTGCTTCAATTGCACCCACGAGGCGACGCATTCGTCGCACAAAACGTTTGTTATGTCGAGAACAAATATCGCCAGTGTGTTTTCACGCTTTTTCGGTACTTTCTGGTGACTCCTGCGACTCTGAATTCTCTCCTCCATGCGTCGCAGCGACTCCAATTGCCGTTGGCGATTGAGCGTGGGACCGGTGCGCGTTGGCTCGTCACGAAAAGCAGCCATACTCAGGCTATTGTCGATGTAGCAGGGCAGAGGTATCGTGGGCGGTGAGGGACTTAGGGCCCGAGGATTCGGCCGTGTCGGTGGCGAAAATCTTCGGAATGCGCCGTGACGGCCGTTCACGTTCTCGTCACGATCCACGCGAGGCTCGTTGTTTTGCCTGAAAGCAAGACGCGAGTAATTGTTTATTGCGAAAAGACCCTGCGAATCATTTGTCAATTATCCATTGCTTCGATAATGCAATTCAAACGTCGATTCCACGTTAAAGGGGCTATACCAGCGTGACACTTAAAGAAAATCGATTTTTTTTGTTGCCTTTTTCGACAGTTTCATTCGTTCATTTTTTCATTAGTTATTAACTATGTAACTTTTATTCGAAAAATCGTTTTTTTTTTCATAATTAAAACACGATAACAAAAAAAGTTCGATCAAATCTTAGCCAATATTATTTGTTTCAAGAAAAAAAACTCGTTTTTTTTGTTGTTTCAGATCAACTGCATGGCCAAAATGAAGTGAACCGTTGAGCCCCTCACGTTCAAAGGTCCATCACGAGATTGCCTATAACATCTCTCATTAATATTTTTTTAAGGGGCTTACCAGTGTGGCACTTTCAAAAAATCGATTTTTTTTGCCTTTTTCGACAGATTATACTTTCAAGCATATCATCGTCATTTATATAATTTATATGAATATAATTTTATCGTGCCAAAATCGATAGTTAAATCTTTAAACGCGTTTTTCTCGAAATGAGATTGTTCAAATTTGCTGACATTGTAACTCAAAGAGCAATTATCTGATTGACTTGAAATTTGAACTGAGTACTCTTCAATATATTTACTCTACAATGACGTGGGATATTTTTGAATGGATGAGAATTGACGATTTGACATTGAAAAAAAAGGACCATGTTATAGGCAAGATAACAGACTTTTTTTCACAACTACGCCATTTTGGTAGATTTTGATATTTTTCGACACCCCTACGTCATTGTACCGGAAATACCTTCCAGTTTAACATTTTTTGCTTTTTCGGTTTCAACTTTTTTTTTGGCGCCTCCGAATCCAGCGCATAAGTCGCTTGGGTCTCAATATTTTTCTATGAAAAAATTATTGAATATAGGTCAAATATAGCGAAATATATTCTTAATTTTCCGAAGCATTTAATTGAGTGCTTTTCTTCCAAAAAGTTCCCGAAAATTACCCAAATTTTCAGCGTTCACACTGGTATAACCCCTTAACGGAGTAATGGATAGGAGCTTTCAGTTCAATCGGTCGGCAGTATTACGATATCTGTGGCCCCTAATTCTGACCACGCAGCCTTCGGATTCGACCCAAAATAAGACTTTTTTCGGGCGTGGTAAAAATACAAATTCGAGCCTTAAGGGGGTGAAACGGGGGTTTTTAATTTTATATCGGACATTCTTTTGTCATTTTGCTTGAAATTTGATATAAATACACTCCAATGCAAATAATTATCATGTATTTCAGCAATTTCCAAAATGTAACCTTTAAGGGGGTTAGAAGGGAGTATTTTTCGACCAGATTTACTTGAAACTTACTAAATTTATTCGATATATAAGACTATACCATGTTTTCTTCGCTGTTCGGCACGTGTAGATAGTCAAGTAGTACTTTTAACTCCTTAAGGCCTTCGGCCACCTAGAGTTGGAACAACTTGAAAAAATAGGCTTTTTGGGGATTTTTTTTCAGAAAAACTACAAAATAAATCGAGATTACAAAAAAGAATGTTTATCATACATATCAGTGACTGTATACAATAATTTTTTTGAAACCATTAATTTCAAAATGGCGGCCTTGCAACGTTTATCTCAAAACTGTATTTTTTAAGTTGGCTGAGTTATTAAACATAACTCAGACAATTTTCAACCGATTCACTCGAAATGTTGAATATATCTTGGAAAATTCATTGTCATTTGTTAGTGACAATTATTTGACGATTTTTTAGGCAAATTTTTGGAAAGTGAAAAATTTCGATTTATGTTGTAGTTTTACTGAACTAAATTCCCAAAAAGCCTATTTTTTCGGCCTCTAAAGTGGCCTAACCCCTTAAGGCGGGATGTACATTTACAACAATCAAAAAATCGATTTCTTTTATTTTTATTTAAACGATAAAACTATATTATAGAGGATTTTCCTAAAGTTTCAAAGCGAAATTCGGAAAACTTCAAACGTTACAGCCCGTCACCGCTCGGATTCGGAGGGGGCGTGAACTTCAAACGCGTTTTTCTCAAATATGCATTATCAAAATTGGCATACAAGATTACTCAAAAACTATCAAGCCGATTGAGTTGAAACTTGATAGAAATATTGATAATATTGGTACCTTCTACTTGACGAGAATTGTTTTTGAAAAAATGGGAAAAAAACGACTTTTTTCGTCCACATTTTGCAAAAAGGTTGCGTGAAATATTGATTTTTTGTTGTTGTAAATGCGTGCCATTTTCTTCATTTTAATTACCGTCACGTAGAAACTATACATGTTCCAACTGAAAAAATGTTTGAACTTTTTTGCAAATCAAAGTCTGCGGGAAGCTAGACTGCACGCCGATTGGCAACTCCCGCGGCGACCTTGCTGTAACCCTCTGCCACAGCTCCGTCATTTTGATGATGAGTTAATTAAAAAAAATGTTTTGTATACTTAAATATACTATTAAAGTATACCTAAAGTTTGATAATTGTAAAATAATTATTTCTTAGTTTAAAAAATCCCTCGATATTGCTTATTTTTTTCCTGTCTAAATGTATATCCTGCCTTAACTGTGTATGCCACACATATGTGAGCATTAAAAAAAACATCCAAACAAACCTAAACTTTAAAAGCCCTGTTTCACCCCCTTAAGGGTCGAATTTCGATTTTTACCACTCTCGAAAAAGTCGTATTTTGGGTCTAATATGAAGGCTGCGTGGTCATAATTAGGGGCCACAGATATCGTAATATCCCCAATCGGTCACTGCCCAAGTGATGGGTAATCGTTTGCATTTCCACTGCCCTCAGCCGAAAATGAACAATACATCGAGATTCCACTGTGTATCGGCAAAATAATGGCTTATTATTTGCGACGTCGTTGCTCGTTATTAAATTGGCGGACAATGCATATTTTGATATAATTATTTTGGCAAAATTGCTACCGGTAAGCATTTTCATCGCCAGTTGAACGAAAACGAATGACCCAATAATGCGAACGAGCTCCAATTCGTTGGCAGAATGAGCTTGCATACCTTTCCGTCATTTGTATTTGCACGAACCTTTCGTTCTGCGGCGTAGGGATTGGAACTTGTGCCGGTGCGGGTCTCTGACAGGCCGCTCTCGCCGATATACTCATGTCGCTAGCTCGGGCCTGCCGTTTTTTTATACCAAGAACGATTACGTAATTTCCTACCTAACACAAAGGCGAGAAGAGCATTATTAAGTACATATGCCTGAGAAAATTGCAAATATGGATTATGAAAAAGAATCGTCGCGCATAGTTTTGCGAGCCACTGACAGCAGCGGACGCCTAGTCGGTGTGCGGCTGTCGCGATCTCCCGCGCTCAGAGGTCTGCGTGAGCTTAAAATTTCGAAAATGCGATTTTTTATCGCATCGTTTTTTTAGCCCAGGGTATCGACCGTAATTTGCAGTTTTTGAAAAAATTAGAAAAATTGCCCGACTGGTGTGTAATAATTACGTGTAAAATCCGAAAATCGCCGTGGTAAGATTTTCGGCAGAAAAAGTATTGGAAACGAACCTTTTTTTCGGGCCCCAAGCTTAGCAAACCCGGTAAGGGGGGAGATACCTTTAGGAGAGGAAACAATTTGCTGATTTTCATGATTTTTTTTAAAGGAAAAATTTCTTCATCATTTTCTAGACTTAGGGTAAGTTTTATTACTACTTTTGGCTGTTACATGGTATTTTTGAATTTTTTATCAATCTTTCTTAATGGCGAAGGTATGGCACGATCTCCTAAACTGCATTTTCAAAACTGGCGTGACGCATAGCTAAAAAACTAATCGAGTTGCGTCGATTCTGCTGAATTTTGGTATGAAGCTTTCTAACCTTATTGCCTAAAATATGACCTTAGATGTATTTTGAAAATGAAGAAAAAAGCACCTTTATCCAAATTGTAGTCATTTTTTCGGAAAATTCAATCTAACATTATTTTCTAAAACCTAATTCCAACCTTATTGCCTAAAACATAACCCTACTTGTTTTTTTGAAAATGAAAAAAAAAAAAATACCCATTTTTTTTGCTCGCAAAATGTAGTCACTTTTATCGGAAAATTCAATATTTTTGTTTCAAAGCGTACCGTTTCATCGATTTTCAACATTTCTCACTTTTTCTTGGTTTATATTCTGCGGATAAGTGTTAACCTTTTGAGGAGGGGAAAATTTCTATTAAAATCGACTTTTTTTTACATGAAAGATATCAATAAAATCCTTGACCTTGAAAATCGCCATTTCAAGGTCAAATTTTTTTATCTGCCATGGAACCATGGAAATCAGCAATTTTTTCCTCGCCTTAAGGTATCTCCGCCCTTGAGGATACACCTAAAGTTTCAAGGTTATCGCGTGAATTGGGCCAAAAATTGAATGGGTCGACGCAGCACCGAGCACTGACTTACGCGCCGACTAGGGAGCGGAACGTAAAAAACCAAAAGAGCATACGAAGGAACAATGGGGTAAAAAGTACTTTGCAAGCCTGATGACACCAGATTATCGTGGGTGCCCACTCGCCGTGGCGTATATTGACTTTTCTCCACGTCCAGCTAATGCCCTCCATCGTCAGTAGCCACACGTCGTTCATTGCGTCGTTTGGACCGGCGCAACCGCCCAAAACGAGAAGATGCTTTTCACCGAGCTCGATCTGCGACTGCCCATATCTCGGGTGCGGCATAGGATCGGACGTGGTTTGCTTGTGCCAGCAGTAAGTATCCAGATTCAAGCACCATATGTCATTGGAACTAACTCAAAGGAAATACGCAAAAAAATATGTATCATACAACAAGCATTAGCGGTAATTGTGCTAATTTTTGCGATTTACGCCATCGATATATATCGAGATATCGATATATCGAAATATCGATATATCGAGATATCGACATTATCGATATATCGAGATATCGACATTATCGATATATCGAGATATCGACATTATCGATATATCGAGATATCGACATTATCGATATATCGAGATATTGACATTATCGATATATCGAGATATCGACATTATCGATATATCGAGATATCGACATTATCGATATATCGAGATATCGACATTATCGATATATCGAGATATCTCGATATATCGACATTATCGATATATCGAGATATCGATATATATCGACATTATCGATATATATCGACAATAATCAATCGATTTTTTTAAATGTAAGGAGCCATACATATTTGTATTGCAAACACCACCGAAGACGACCATGAGATTGCCGTGAATCGAGGCGGAATGCGCCGATGTGGGTGGAGGTCCTCCCAGAGTGTTTATGGCCCTCCATCTATTAGACTTTATGCAGTATTCGTGAAGTTCGTCGAAAAGCTTTACCTGCTACAAAAAAAAACATGCATGTGCGTTCAACGACAGATATTTTGACTGTCTCTTCCATTTGGACATTAAGGAGTGAGATATCTTTAAGCGTGGAAAAAATTTACTGATTTTCACGATTTTTTCTCCACTGGAAAGATTCCTTTGCATCTTTTGTAGACTAAGGTTATGTTTCATTACTACTTTTGGCTGCTACATGGTATTTTTTTATTAATCTTTAAAAACGGCACGGTCCTCTAAATTGCATTTTTAATTCCGGCATGACGTGCAACCTTAAAACTTATCGACCGATTCTAATGAAATTTGGTCTCGATCTTTGTAACCTTATTGTCTAAAACACGATCCTAAATGTTGTTGGAAATTCTTCAAAAGTATTGTTTTATTGCAAAATGTAGCCGTTTTATTGGAACATTTAATCTTTTTGTTTCAAAGCGTACAATTTCATTATTTTTTAACATTTCTCACTTTTTCTTGGTTCATATTTTGCGTATGAGTGTTAACGAAAGAAAAATCTTCGTTGTTTTTTTTTAGATTAATCCGGCCGACGCTATGTGTCACGCAGTCTGACAACCCGCAACGCGTTTCGAAGACCGTGCCAAACATCCGCTATTTTTAAAGCTTAATCGTTTAAAAAATATCATGTAATAGCTAAGAGTAGTAAAAAAAACATTCCCTACGTCTCAGAAATGGTGAAGAAATGTTTCCATTGAAAAAAAAATCATAAAAATCAGCCTTTTTTTCCTCGCCTAAAGGTATCTGCCCCCTTAATCGAGGCAGAGTTCTGGCATCAACAACGCTCAATGTTCACATTCGTCCCGCCAATAATTCTGAATCTCTACTGCCAGTCACTCAAAGATTATTATCAAACAGCGCCGCTATTCCAATGATAATCCTTTACGATCGTTTCAATTCAGTATTCACAGAGGTAGTTTTTATGAAATATTGATCACTAGACAGTAAAACCGATGAATTTATCAGCTCGTGAATCAAGTTTACAGCTTTCTTTCCAAATTTGTATGCAGCGACTCAATGGGCGAGTTTTTGTGTAAACTTTTTGTAAACTCTTTTGTAAAATTGTGTAAACTTTTACCTTTTTGGACAACAGTCTAAGGTATAAAAAAAAGTGCATGCACAAGCTCTCTAAGATAAGTCTGTATGGTGGTGCCCGACATTATTTTTTCCCATTTGATTAAAATGTAAAATTAGCTGTTCGTATTTGAACTCGGGTAACACAACAACTAATTAACATTTATTGAAGCCGATTGAACATCCTTAAAGCTGATATTCACAGTCTTGAGAAGCTATGAAAATCTCAATGTCATTACTTTAACACAAATTACAGCTATTTGAAGGACAGCCCCGGATCTAAGGGGGGGGGGGGGCAAACCGGGGTACCTGCCCCGGGGCGGCAATTTAAGGGGGCGTCAAATTTTTGTGTTTGAAAAAACTTGTTTCACTAAAGCGCCTAACATCCAGGGCGCTTTGGTGAGTTTCAATGGTGTCGTGATCCTAGCTGTCGAAAATAAAACTGCCTAGGAGACGAACTTTGATGAGGTATTCCTTTAGGCGTCTTTTGAAAAACTGCTCGTGTTATAGCTCAACAAGTTATTGATCGATCTGGCTGATATTTTGCCAGATTTCTCACTATAAGACTACTGGAAGGATATACCTAAAGTTTCAAGATTATCGCGTAAATAAATTACTTTTTCGGGGTAAAAATTGTCGAGAAAATGGTAAAAAATATGAACATTTTATTGCAAAGCCTACTTAATTTTCAATTTCATACCTTTTAATATTTTTATAGGTTTCCTTCCAATGATGTTATAGTGAGAAACTGCCCAAAATTTCAGCCAGATCGCTCAATAACTTTTTGCGCTACACCATGAGCAGTTTTTCAAAAGACCCCCAAAGGCATACCTTATAACGCCGCTATTTTGTTTTGTTTGAAAAAAAAAAGTTTTACCACTTAAAAGTTGTAATAAGATAATGTCAAAATTTTAAAATGATGCGATTATCTTATCACATTTTTTTTTTTTAATCATGAAAAATGACTTATTTTCGGGCGTCTAAAGAGATCTCCCCCCTTAATCTCAAATGCTGGAGGGGAGGGGCGCCAATGTTAAGTTTTTGCCTCGGCTCGGAAAAATCGTAGATCCGAGGCTGTTGAAGGATGCATGTATTCTTGCTAAGAATGAGGAAGGCATTTTTCAAACAGCTGTAATTTGTCCTAAGATAATGATTTCGACATTTGGAAAATAAGATTTTCGATGCTGTAAATATCAAATGTGGTGTATTATTCAAGTTTACACGTGAAGCGAGAATTGTCCGGTAATTCGAATGGGAAAAAGTTCTTGAGCGTTGCCACTTAGACTTGAAGGGTCTGCATGAGCTCGAAATTTCTAAAATACGACTTTTCAATTGCATATTTTTATAGCCTAGGGCCTTAACTTAAATTCGAAAAGAAATTTTTTTAATACCAAAAATTGACCGAGTCAAGGCGAATTTGTAAATTTGAACGAGTTATGCTCCAATTTGCCTTTTTTTCTTTTGAATCTATCTTGAAACTATGGTTCTATAATACTGTGTAATTTCTATCTCAAAATTTATTCATCTGATTCATTCCTGAATACTCGTTTTAGTATGCTTTCTTAAATTTCCAGCGTTTATTTAATAATTCTTAAATGAAAGTATTTTTTTCACGAGCATCGCTTCAGCTTCTAAAGCTGACGTATCAATTATTAAGATTTAATAATTTCTGACGAAATCCATTCCGTTCTTCATACTTAATTTAAAAAATACGTCAACTGCATAATATCCTTCCAATAATGTTACAGTGAGAAATGTCCAAAAATTTCAGCCAGATCGATCGATAATTTTTTGAGGTATAACACGAGCAGTTTTTCAACAAACGCTTAAAGGAATACCTTACAATGCCGCCATTTTGTTTTGTTAAAAAAAGAAAACATTTTTTTAACACTCGACAGTTGTAATAATGTCAAAATTTAAAAATGATGCTATTATTTTATCGCCTTTGAAAGAATTCACGAAAAATGACTCATTTTCGGGCGTCTAAAGGGATTACCTCCCTGAAGGGGAGATATACACCTAGATGGTCGAGGTCGAGGATTTAGATGCTATGAACATTCCGTCGACCGTAGAAGACCTACACTATGGGCCTGGTATCGATGATTTCATGTAAGTTGACAAATTTCATGATTTGTTCATTCCCAAAATTTCAAACGCGTTTTTCCCAAAACCACGTTTTTCAAATCGGTACCCAAAATTTCTCGAAAACCAATGAACCGATTGCCTTGACGTTTTTTGTGGTTATTCTATACACCATTATCTAGAACTTGTCATAGGATTTTTTTTCCATTACTTACTTTTTGTTTTATAGGCAAAATAATAACTAATTTTTGGCCCAAAAATCACTATTTATGTTCAAACGTCCGCCATTTTGTCATAAATCGATATTTTCAAAATCGGTTATGACAAGTACTAGATTACAGTATCTAATTTAATAATCTTTTTGGTTTTTTTTCAGATGATTTTTGAAGAAACGCCTGTGGGTACCGTATACACAAATTTTTTACGACGCTCCAAGGATCATACAATATCCTGGTATATTTTCGATATTTTTAAATAATGAAAATTAAACATATTTTCGAATGTATATACTTTTAGATAATTAAAACCCGAATCCGAAATTTCAAATAGTTTTCCTTGAAAAAATTCACAATAATGACCTTTTTTCCGGCTCCTTAGGTGTATATCTCCCCTTAACTGCATGTAAAATCCTGACCTTGCCATCCCAATGCTCCCATCAGAAGCAATGTTCAAAATCAATGTTCCAAGCTTACGTTGAGCTAGAGAGCTTAAGCTCGGCATAAATCTTTGTATTCCTGATACTATTGTTCAAAGTAGCAAAAATGTACAATTTGTTTCCCACGCATCCTAACGGACAACGGCAAAAACTGCCCTAGCTTTTCATGGACGACTGGAAAAACTGATGTAAAATGGATATCGAAAGTTTCACACTTGCTACATCCACAAAGAAGCGTACAAAGACAAACCTGATGATGGGGATAGGGAGAAGGATGCGACCATCCTCCGAACAGAATGAAACTCTTGTTGTGATACAGCATAGTGGCGCAGGCCTTAGGCGACGGATAGCTTCCCATGGCGATAGGTCTGATCCATTCTCTAGTATGCAAATCCAAACGCCACAAGTCGTTGAAGGTGGTGCAAGTGGCGGTACAACCGCCAAATACCCACATTGAATTTTCATAGGCGCAAGCGGAATGCGAATGTCTTTTGCCTATAGGTTGATGTCGCAGGTGTACCAGCGGACAAGAGTTCCAGTACAGAGAGCCGTAGGCGACGGACTTTTGAAAGTGAGCCTCGTTGTGTTCTATCATATCTGTGCGTACGACAAGCGCGTTAGAGAAATACAAACAAGAAATTCTGGTTTTTCCCTAGCGAGTTTTGTCGAAGAGAAGAAAAACTTCAGGAGAAAGAAAAACAAACTCACTTCTTGTAACGCGACACCATCTTTTACAAACTAGCATACAATCCTGGAGGTCCTTGTAGGGCGGTATAAGATTCAGAATATACTCCAATATTTCGTCTGGTAGGTCGTCGATTTTACACTGCATTATCTCTTGTTATTTGGATCGCACTGCAGCGCGAATTTGAAAACGCAAGTCAATGGCCCCTTTCAAGTTCGTATTTTTCGTAACATGCGTATTATTCGATCCTTCGATTACGTCGCCTTCCAACAAGACGTTTTAACATGTTTCTTCTGTCCAACAAAAAAATTTATTTCTATATACAAGATCAACGAATTTTCGGTCTGCAGTATAGCCATGGGTCGCTGGAAACGAAGCTTCTTGCGTCCCGCGACAGCCGCAAGATGGCTCTGTCCTCCCTCGATCGATACGCTCCGCCTACGTTAGATGGCACCTCGCGAGACCGCCACACGTCAACTTCCGTGTTTGCGTATTTCCGAAGTACGAGAGCGCAACGCGAACACCCGAAAATCGAAGAAGAAAAAGATGTCAATCGTTTGAAGAACATCCATTCAATTTAAGGTAGTACGAGCGCGCAATCTTGATTTCTATAGAATTTGTTCAATTTAACCAGATCTTGTTCATATCATTATGCATGTTTGAGTGAAATTTCAGAACAGTCGACTATTTAGATTGGGAGATAATGGGTTTTAAAACTGCAACTTTTAACACTACAGGATTTGCATTAAAATTTAGACAGAATAATTTTCCGTAAAAAAGATTTGTCCCCTATAATAAGAAGACATATGGCAACACCGCAGAACAATATTGTTCAATATTTCGAGAAAAAACTAATTATCGTGTTTCTAAAGTTAAAAATGTTGTCATAAAAAAATATTTGCATTATAAATATTAATATTTTATATTGTTTATGTTATCTTCATTAACAAATAAAAGTGTTGGTTCATTCATAAGTAATTAAAAACTTTGTTCGATTAAAAATTACTTCCAAATAAAAATTTGTGTTGCAGTATTATTTCAAATATGCCGCGCAAACCACGTCATTGGATACGTGAACGATGCGGTGTTGCCATATGTCTTCTTATTATAGGGGACAAATATTTTTTACGGAAAATTTTATTCTGTCTAAATTTCAATGCAGACCCTGCAGTGCTGAAAGTTGCAATTTTAAAACCCATTATCTCCCAATCTAAATAGTCGACTGTTCTGAAATTTCACTCGAACATGCATAATGATGCTAACAATGTCTGGTTGAAATTTGAACAAAATCTATAGAAATCAAGATTGCGCGCTCGTACTACATACATTAAGATCTAGATCGTTGATATATTTTCCGGTTTGCGAAAGTTCTTGTTTGCAAAACTAGCAAGAGAACGGAAGAAACATGTGAGGCAAAGCAGAGGGAAGTCGGCCATGAAAATTGCCGCTTGAAGATGGCCGCTCACTGGCGTCGAATTTGAATAATTTCTTCCGGAAATTCACCATGATGATCTTTTTTATATTTTTTATCTTCATTTATTTTGTGGGATACATTTAAGGGGTGAGGCTACTGTGACGATCCTAAAATCAGGATTATTGAACACAGCCAATTTCGAAGGATAAAGTGATTATTGAAAAATCGTTTGGACATTTATTTGTATGTACATTAACAAAGTTGTGTACGAAATTTCATTGAAAAATGTTAATAATTCAAAAAGTTATAAACAATCTCGTGAAGAACCTCTGAATGTGGGGGGCTCGACGGTGTACTTGATTTTGGACGCCTAAGACTTGACTGAGCTTTTTTATCAACGTGTTTCAAGCATCGAAAAAAAACATTTTTATTTTTTTTTGTTCATTTTTTAAAGGAAAAATGGCAACATTGTTAACAACTCGTGAAACAAATTTTAGGAAGAAAAACGCACGGTCAAAACTAAACTACTACTACACTGAATAAGTGTACCACATTCCAAGTCAATCCGGTCATTAGATCTCGAGTATTCGTGTACACCATTTTCATAAACGTAATTTATAAAAGTTTGGGTTGTTGTTATCATGAGTTTACCCTCAATCTACGATTTCAGCATCATATTTTGGACCTTTCGCTTCAATTTAAGTTGCCTCAAGCGACCAACGATGTTTGATCATTTCAAAGCAGCCTAACCCCTTAAGAGCACGTGAGGTCAACATAACCTCACAAACTTTCGAACCGAGTCTTTTCATCATGAAGAATAGAGGTATCTTCATGCTTCTCATATATGGTAGATTTTTTTTAAAGGAAAAGCGGAGCATCAGTCTTTAGAGAATTGCCTGACGCAAAGCTTGACGATTTTATTTTGCCCTAAATATTATTCGTCTCTGAGAAATCTGGGTTCGAAAATTCAGCTATCTCTCTCATACTCATATGTCACGCGGTTCATCTTCTACTTCGCCTCAAGGAGGGTGGAGCGGTTCAGTTGAGTCAAATGACGATTTATTATTTTTTTCAGTGAACCTCAAATAAATGCATACGAGGTATAGATTTATTGTGTAGATGCAAATTCTCCATTAAGTATATGATTAAAGGGCAAAGTTATGGATGTTTATATTCTTATTACGTAAATAAGAATAACTTCTGTGTTACTACCAACTTGAAAAAGGTGTAACATTATCGATGATTATTATTTTAAAAAACTGCGTCAGCGAATGTTTTATACAACTCGGAACGAAATTTTGAGTCATTTATAATTATGCCTATTTATATTCATGTCACGAGATTATTTATCATGACCATTTGTTAATATTAAGTGTAGTCGAAATACGGCAACTACGCGGACATTCAGGTTGGCAGCAATGCTCTTCATTCGCCAGCCAAGATTCGTAATCTTTCATCAACCTTGATGGTTCGATATTGATATTGAACTACGGTTTACTATGGGCAAGTCGGGATTCTTTTTTCTAAATGTTCACAAAGATTGAGTTTGCGTCGATCCGTTATTAGAAATGGTTTATCTTCGTGCTAAATAGCCAACAAAAATTACATCACATGTAGCGTGAACGTCTTGCCCATCTAACCGCACGTGAAATTACAAACGTTAAACTATTTTTTATCCCTGGTGTTTTGTGGTGAAAAAACTTCAAAAAATTCACAAAGACTCAGTATAGTCTAGACAATACCATATATTTTTTTCAAATGTAATCTTGGTTTATGTGGCTAACAGTTCTACGGCAGCGTTGATAAACGCCACAAAAAGTGCTGCCCAAGATGGCTGGCATGACGCACTTCCGTCGCGGTTTCGTCTAGCAACCGATAAATCTTCGTCAGCGTCACTTCACCCCTTGATTCACGCTACCCCGCTGCCGCAGCGGCCATTTTGGTATTTCCGTTGATTAATTGGTTTTCGCTTCTCTTATTTCTAGGACTGTACAAATAAACGTCTGTCAAAGTTCCCAATAGAAATAATCGTCCCTGCGTATTGGAAGGCCCCATAGCGTAACCTCGTGCTCACAGCGTTGGACAGGATTAAGCCCATTAGCATCGTCTTGCCACGCCTAGTTTTCCCTGCTTTTGTTTCGTTACTCCTCCACAGTGGCAGGATAATACACTATTCAAATGTGGAAGATGCATCAAATAAACGAATACTGAGAAAGAGCGTTTTAGTGCACATATAACGTCATGTGAACGACTTCTAGTTTGAAGAAGAAGGAATTAATATACAGTTATAATTTTTCTGCTTTTGGCAAGCACAAGCGAGTCGATGGTAATGACAAAGTGCGAGAATGAGAACAATCTAAGGACCGGTTTTCATGAAAACCGGTTTTTACCCTTTCCACTTTTTGCGGAAAATTTGTCACGCGGCCTCGCACTACTAAACGAAACTGCACTAAACGAAAAAATTCGTAAAGCTTTACATATGATTAAAATTTAGTAGAATGTTATACGATTGATCTTTTCGTTGCGATACTTTTAACGATAATAGTGTCACTATAAACCCGATTGTTATCATTGAAATAAGAGAAATTATTATTCGCCATGAAAGAATATTTCGTTAGAGCGACACGGCTGGTATGTCAAATAAATAGCAGCCCCGGCTTTCAGGAAAGTCCGCCACTTTCTCGAATAGCCGCTTGGCGGCGCTGTTATCCCAAGCCCAAGAATTTCGTAAATGGCAACCACACTGTACACGCGTTATTCTCATGCGTGAAGAGTACATTTTTCCACGACTTTGCGACAAGATTTTTCGCACGTTTCTCTCGTCTCGTATATTTCGAAACTCTTCGAACGCGCTCTTTCTTCATTTGCAATTTGTCAAATATCTCGCGTTGTCGCGAGTGATATATTTCGCTCGTGTTCGCGCGCGCGTATAAAATCAGCCCTGCGGGATTGAAATTTTACTCAATTTACTCCCGAATGCCATGGCGTGATATCGATTTGAAAAAAGGAAACCTGTGCGCCATCGTCGCTGCATAGACTTGTGCCCGCGAATGCTCTGTGTGCGTGCGCGCGCTTTGTGTGTACGTGAGTGCGCGTGTTTTATTTTCTTCGCTGGGCAAATTCTGCACGAGCGCGTTGCAAAATTTCACCTTAGACGGAAAACTTTGCGGCAATAAGCAACGAAAATGTCCGTGACGTTTGCTCAACGAGCTCGGCCGCCAAATCCAGCTCAGATACAAAAGGTAAATTCGTGGCCGTATTCGTTGCCCCGCGATATCGAGCCACAAAAAAATATACTCCTTTTTCTGTTATCACGAGCTAATTCACGACTTTTTTCGACGTATTTCGAGATCGAACAAAACGTCTGGCACTTTTTCACTGATGCGAGACTCGTAGAAGAATTCTTAGAAGAATAATTCCTTTGTTTAATTGCAGATGCTGGATGAGAACAGTCACCTCATTCAGAGCATTCAGGAATGTCAGAACAAAGGAAAACCTCAAGAGTGTATCCAGTGAGTTTGCGGTGTTTTAAATTTGTTTTTTCTGCGATTCCTTGCCGTTTGATAACTTGGGCTTTTATTTGCATCGCACAGGTACCAGCAAATGTTACATCGTAACTTGGTCTATTTGGCATCCATCGCCGACGCCAATCAGAATATTCAAGCCTTGCTTCCGGTAAGCAATCTCAACCAAAAATTTCACATGGTAATTCTCTTTTTTTGCTCCGGAAGAAAAAAAATTACTCGTCCAATTGCCCTACTGGAACAATTGAAAAAGTATCGTTTCGAGAAATTCAAGATTTTGACATCTTGCGACAAACACGTACACGATTAGTGAAAAATATGAGAATACTTTACAATTTTGTATACCGTGATGACCTTGAAAGTGGTTTTTTTGCAATATTTCTACTCCGACAAACTGGCATGTCATTTTTTTGCGGAATGGCAATTCTAAATTTCTCCTGAGGATTCAAAAGCGTCCAGATTGACCTTCAATTTGCTTCCGAGTCGTGCTCTCTTCTCATATTCGTTCGCAAGGTGATCCGACTTTTTGTAAAGTACCGCAGTTTTTGAAAATGTTCTCCAACTCAAGTTGACAAGAAGTTTTATCACCAAAAATGAAATAAAAAAGGGATCTCGCAGTGAATGATTAATTTTCGCTTTTGGTGATCAAACGAAATGACTTTCCTGCGAAGCTAATATGAAAATAAAATGTCTAGCGAGAAGAAAGTTAGATGAAAAGACAACTAAACGGATTGAAGTTGGAAAACATATTTTAGAAATTTTGGTTTTGTGATGACTTTTGCTCCAAAAATACACAAAAAAAAACGTCCATGTGCTAGTACTCTAGAAAGTTTCTTTTTTAATTTGCCAAAAATCAAATCATAGCTTTCTTCGGTCCAGTGAACAAAATGTCCGTGTCATTAAATCTTTCTTTTTCGTTTACAATATGCTTTGGGCGTGTGAAAATGATATGTAGTGTTCGTTCGTCAACTGTATTGTATTTGCAATTTGCGGGGCGTCGTGCGTAGCCACCTCAGGGGATGCAGGCAATGGCGAACGGACCTCAGCACAATATGATGGGACCTCAGGGACCTCAAGGACCGCCGAGCAACGCAGCCGTGCCTGCTGGTCCAGGCGGTGACATGCCTCCAAACGCTCAACAACCGTTGCCCATGTCTGGCTTTTCGCAAGGTCAGCCGATGAATCAGGGAGGCTACAGAGGACCCGTCATGCCGAGTCAGGGACCTGCTATTAATCGTGCGTATCTCTCATTCTGTACAGTCCCAATGATGCGTTCAAATGTATTCGTTTGAAAACAAAAAAAGCAAATAAGACATTCTTTCGAACGGTCAAGAAAACAACTTAATAGAGAATCCTGTTGAGATGTTTCCACTCAACAAGGTAAAAAAAAAGACGTCTGTATTTATTCATATATATTTTTTCGTGAATTCTGTTGGTTGATTACTGAGTACACATTCGTTCAACTTAACAAGGTCTAAAGAACATAATTCTGATTAAAAAGTGTATAATTAACGGGGGAGGGACCTTTAGGCGAGGCAAATGTCTGATTTGCATGGGTTTTTTTGAAGGAAAGATTTCTTCACCTTCTTTGAGACTTAGGGTATGTTTTATTAATCTTCGAAAATGGCGGAGGTATGGCACGATCTTCTGAACGAGTTGCGGCGGATGTTGTCAGACAGCGTGACATATAGCGTTGGCGAGATTCATCTGACAAAAAATAACGAAGGTTTTTCTTTAATTGACACTCACACAAAGAATATGAACCAAGCAAAAGACAGAAATGTTTGAAAACCGATTAAATGGTACTCTTTGAAACGAAAATATTCACATTTCCGAAAAAATGGCCACGTTTTGCAAGAAAAAAATGATTTTCTTTTATTTTCAAAAACATTTAGTATCATGCTTTAGACAATGAGGTTGGAATGATTTGTACCAAATTTCATCAGAATCGGTCGATTAGTTTTGTACCTATACGTCACGCGTTTTGAAAATGCAGTTTAGAAGATCGTGCCATACCTCCGCCATATTTGCAGATGAATGAAAAATAAAAAAATACCACGCAACAGCCAAAAGTAGTAATAAAGCATACCCTAAGTCTAAAAATGTTATAAAAATATTTACGTGAATTTTTTCTTTTTTGAAATATCAGCAAATTTTTTCCTCGCCCGAAGATATCTTCCCCCTCAATGACTTTGGTCTAGTGATCAGAGTACCAACTTCAGAAGGGTGAACCATTTCGAATGGCGTTGCCGTCGTTTCGCTATCGAAAAATATATATCCCGACCTAGTTCCAGGCGTCTTTCGCACCGACTGCGAACCGTCGCTCTGGCTAGTCGGATATTTATGAACAGTAATCGATAAACCCCGAACTATTACCGACCAACTTAAAGGGGGATATACACCTAGGAGCCGGAAAAATGGTCATTTTTGTGCATTTTTTCAAGGAAAACTATTTGAAATTTCGGATTGGGGTTTTAATTATCTATATCTATATCTATATTATCTATAAAGTATATACATTCAAAAATATGTTTAATTTTCTTTATTTAAAAATATCAAAAATTTACAAGGATATTGTATGATCCTTGGAGCGTCGTAAAAAAATCTGCGTATACCACTGGCGTTTCTTCAAAAATCATCTGAAAAAAAAAAAGCAAAAAGATTATTAAATTAGATACTATAATCTAGTACTTGTCATAGCCGATTTTGAAAATATCGATTTATGACAAAATGGCGGACGTTTGAACATAAATAGTGATTTTTGGGCCAAAAATGAGTTAATATTTTGCCTATAAAGCAAAAACTAAGTAACGGAAAAGGAATCCTATGACAAGTACTATATAATGGTGTATAGAATAACCACAAAAAACCTCAAGGCAATCGGTTAATTGGTTTTCGAGACATTTTGGGTACCGATTTGAAAAACGTGGTTTTGAGAAAAACGCGTTTGAAAATTTGGGAATGAATAAATCATGAAATTTGTCAACTTACATGGAATCATCGATATCAGTCCCATAGTGTAGGTCTTCTACGGTCGATGGAATGTTCATAGCATCTAAATCCTCGACCTCGACCATCTAGGTGTATATCTCTCCTTAAGTTGGTCGAGAATCCCCCGGAAGACCAAAAATCGAGCTAGTCGCGATTGAGGGGTCTTCTCACTTTAGACGCTAAAAAAGGCTATTTTGATGACTTTTTTTCCTAGGTTTATATTATAGATATTCATATAAACGTTGTTACACTTAATAAATACACTTTCGAAATACATTTAAAAAAATATTTTAATGTATTTATGTAACCCAAACAAAATTTAAACGCGTTTTTCTGGAAACAACGTTTTTCGACGGCTTGTTGATAAAATCTTCGAAACTACTGAACCGAATCTTATGAAACTTTAACCACATACTCTTTACAACTATAGCTATAGAGCATATCAAGGATTTTTGTTAAATTTTGATATTTACTTTTTCTGCCAAAAACGGTGAAAAAAAACATGTTTTTTTCCGAAAAATGTCCGCCATTTTTTTATTATTACATATATCAAAAATCGTATGATATGCGCTATAGCCAGCCCTTCGTTGGCAGTGAGAATTCGACAAAAAGTGCCCAAAGTGGGAGGAAATTTTTTTTATCCTGAAAACTTGCACTCTGGGGTTTTTGAGAGTGCTGATTACGAATCTAAACTCAAAAATCAGAAATTCACAATGACGAACAAATATGGCGAATGAAAATACAAATAATACAGATTGATTCGAGTAAAATTTTCAATTTCGGTCCGCCATTCTAGCGGATTTTGAATTTTAAAATTTTGACTTCAAATTGGGATTCCGCGAGCCCAAAAACCCCCGAGTGAAGCTCCGATTTCAAATCAGAGCAAGTTAAATGGAGAAATAAAGGTTGACGCACTATTGCGTCAGTGCCAACGAAGAGGTTAACATACTGAATCTGAAACTGTTTGATTTTTTTTTCGGATGATCCATCCGAGATTTCATCAACAGCGCAGATCAACAATGTTTTAAGGACATTTTTTTAATTACCTTTTTCGTCCATAGTGACTTAAATAAATAACTTATTGTTTTTTCAATCTATTTCGAAAGTGTATTTATTAAGGGGTTAGGCCACAGTAACGGGTATAAAATCATGTGCGAATTTAACAATTTTTTTCGTGAAAAGTGATTCACTCATCAAATGAATTACACATCTATTTAGTATGAATATCAAGCTGTTAGAAAATATATGTATATATTTTTTTCGATGTACAAAATGGCCGACTACTAATATTTTCTCTTATCTTTTTTTAGGCGTTCCGCGGCGCGACATTTAGCATCCACAATTTTTCACCTAAAACAAAAAAACAAAAATTCTCGTCAATCTACATTAGAATACCTAGAGAAGTGCGTACGGAATTTAAAAAATAATGTTTCATTCAAAAGTTGTAGGTATTTGAACTTGAATTTGAATTGAACTTGAATTTTCAGTGAAAAATTTCGTATAAAACTGCTCATAAAATGAAAAGTTTTCGATTAATCAGAAATTCCCGTACGTACTTCTCTGCAATTAGGAATATAACTTTTAAATTTAAAGTAAATCGCGTGAAAATTGTTGAAGTTATTTGTCACGCCAATTGGAAAAAAGGTGTCTCGAGAAAAACGCGTTTAAAGTTTTACATATGCCTCTGGCCGTGTCAGAGGTGAGCTTACGTTATACGCTCAAAGTCGGTGAAAAAAAAGTGCCTTCCTATAAATCGAATAGCAACTTATTCTTATGATAAAGCACCGTTTTAGCGACAAAAACTGATTTTTTTGCAAATTCTACCGTGGCCTACCCCTTAAGTGTACCAACTTTTATATCAATACCTATAATGCAAACCCACAAAAAAGTGCATGAAAATAGCCTTTTTCAGCGTCTAAAGTGAGAAGACCCCTTACCCAGTAAACGCGACGTTGACTAGCCAAGAATACCACCAAGCTCGTACACATTGCAAATGTCTTTAATGTCAATCCGCCCGACGTCGTAACTCTAGGCTCCGGATAATTTAATATCATTGCCGCATCGTCGAGATGTGAAAGAGATCCGCACTGATTGACGAATATTGAAAAATTGGGGATCCAGGACCGACGGCAGGACCGGGACCCCAGCAGTACCGAGGTGGTCCGCAGGTGTATCCCCAACAGCCGAATCAGCCGGGTTACCCGTCGGCTTACACGAACCAGAGTCCAGGCGCGAATTACCAAGGGCCGCAGGGTTCGGCGTACACGCCCGGTCAGCCGAATCAGTACGGGCCTCCGTCGGCCTCCCAGCAGCAGGGTTACCCAGCGGCGAATCAACCGACGGGTTACGGTCCCCCGACGACGGTGAACAGTTACGGGCCCCAGCCAGGCGGTTATCCGCCACCGGGCGGAAGTCAGCCGCCGGCTGGTTACGGTCCGCCGCCGCCGAATCAGCAGGGTTATCCTCCGCCGAGTGCGTCGCAGCAATCCTTCCCACCTGGAAGCCAGCAGCAAGCACCGGGCCAGGTCTACGGGAGTCCGAGTCCACAGCCTTATCAGCCTCCGTCGCAGGGTGGACCACCCCAGAACGCTTACAGCGCCAACCAATCGGGCTCCTATCCACCCCCGTCTTCCCAAGGCTATCCGAATAACGTGCCGGCCCAAAATTATCCTCCGCCGCCGACCTCGAACGCGACCCAGTCGGGAGCCCCGCCGCCTCAGCAGACGAGTGGCCCGCAGCCGAATTACGCGAATCAGCCGAGTCCGGTGCCGGGCCCGTCGCAATACGGCAGCACGTCGACCTCGCCGCCGTTCAGCACGACCGCGGTCAGCGGAGCGAACACTTATGCCCAGAGCAGTCAACCGACGAATACACCGTCGGCCTCGACGCAAACTTATCCCCCGAGTAGCGGTGGACCACCGCCGTCCTCCCAGGGCGCCGCTAGTTACGCCCCACCGGGACCCTCGCCCACCGGCTATCCCGTGCATCAACCTTCTCATCCGCCACCCCATCAGCCCCCTCATCAACCTCCTCATCCGCCTCACCAAGGAGGACCTCATCAACCTTCTCATCAAGCCTCGCATCAGAGTGCCCCTCATCAATCGCCCCATCAGGCCGCTCAACAGTCCCAGCAACAGTCGCAAACGCCCGCGCAATCGCAGCAACAGCCGCAGCAACAGCAGCAACAACAATCCCCGAGTCCTGCACCTAGCGGCTTTCAGCCGCCATCGGGACCTCCTCAAGGGCCATCGGGACCTCCGCCCGGTCCCCCGCAGCCTCAGACCGGCTACGGACCACCGCCCCAATCGCATCCGGCCACCACGCAAACTTACGTACCGCCTAGCCCCGGTGGACAACCACAGGTGTACTCTCCTCATCCACCTCAGAGTGCTCAACACTACGGGCATCCTCAGTATCAGCCGCAAAATTATCCACCGCCACCCGCCGGACAGGGCTATCCTCAGTATCCGCCGCGCCCGCCTGGCGGACACATGCCACCACCTCCCGGCCCACAGGGACCGCCGCCACCGAATCAATACGGCGGATACGGCGGTTATCAACCACCGCCTCAGTGAAACATCGCATCTCGATCCTTCACCCAAGCAGCTTCCCATTCTAAAAAACCTCGTTACTAATATAATTTATACAGGGAGGCCCGATAAGTGACGTCCAATAGGAAAATCTGGATGCCTTTTGTCAATCAATACATGTCCGAATCGCGCCCATGGATGATCTACGATCTTTTCTAGCTTTCGATTTAAAAAAACGTTTTTTAATTGTTTTTTTTTTTCGAATTTTCGGTAGCGAAGATTTTCTTTTTCTCGCTTGTGTACGCCCTTTTCTCGGGACTATTTATTGCTCGACAGTCCGCTCCAGACGATAGCACGAGTAAAAACGCGAGGAAAGGAAAGCTATGCTAAGGAAAATTCGGAAAAAAGTGGTTTTTCGCGAAAACTGGAAAGGATGGTAGAACGTACATGGGGGTGATTCGGATAGGTGTTGACACGAGGCATCTGGATTTTCCTTTTGGACGTCACTTTTCGGGCCACCGTGTATATAGGGGTGGTTAAAAAAAATCGCGGTACCCAACGGGAAATGTTACTACGTTATGAAAAAGTAATTCATACGAAATTTGAGAGGCCTAAACATTTTTTTAGGTAGTGCTCAAACGACTTGGTTTTTTTCTTCGATTTTTCGTCAATTTTTTTTCCCCGCCAATAGACATCACAATAATATAATTCAAATAATGAATCCAACTTGTGTTGAATGAGATTTTCGTTGAACGATTGAGTTTGACTTTTCGGTGAATAATTTTTTTTCAATGCCCCCTAGACTAATCGTAATTTTTGTAACCTTTTGAAATTGACGCAAGGTTGAGAAATTCCTATTCCGGTTTCGCTCCAAATATTAGTTATTTTGTCGATAACGTTTTGTGTACTCTCTCGAACAGAACATTTAAGAGTATTACGATGGTGCGGCTCTGATTTGAAATCGGAGCCTCACTCGGCGGTTTTTGGGCTCGCTGAATCCGAATTTGAAGTCAAAATTTGGAAATTCAATATGGCGGACAAAAATAAAAAGCTGTACTCGATTTAGACGGAAATTAGACGTCCAGGATTTTTGAGGTGGCTTATTACGAATCTTAACTTTAAATTTGAAAATTCAAAATGGCGGCGCTAGAACGGCGGACCTACACAATCTATGAGTACCGAGTTTCATCTAAATCAATCTGTATTATTTGAATTTTCATTCACCACATTTGTTCGTCATTGTGAATTCCTGAATTTTGAGTTCAGATTCGTAATCAGCACACTCAAAAACCCCAGAGTACAAGTTTTCAGGATTAAAAAATTTTCCTCCCGTTTTGGCCAGTTTTTGTCGAATTCTCTCTGCCAACGAAGGGGTTAATGCTTCTCTATTCGTGAGTAATTTTCACTCTCCAAATTCTTCGATTTCCGACCCAATCAGATAAATTTCGACGCTTTTACTATCGCCCAAACCCGCGATAATTTTTTACATCTTTATTTTTACGTGTATTGTGGCGTACCTCAATACAGCAACTGGAAGCAATCAAATGAATCGCGAAAAGAACTCACGGACAGTCAGAGAAAGAAAGGTGCAGTAGCGTCAACAGCGCCGCGGTTTGTAACCCTCGCATCCGTATGACTTTGTTTTCTTACTCCAAAACAACATATTACTAAAAAAAAAAAAAACACGCATACTTGCTAAACGTTCAGTCATGTAAACGCCGTGTTTTTGTTCATCGAGTGGTTCATATAATTTTCACAACCTAATTACATACATGCATTCTTAATCTGCAAATATAAATTGTTTATGGTAAAAAAAATATTTAAATAAAAATTGTGTATTGTTACAGAAAAAAATTAAATGAAGACTTAGATTGGATCGCGCGCTAACATTTTCTGCATCGAGATAAAAAAAATTAATATTCATTCTTAATCTGCAAATACAAATTGTTTATGGTAAAAAAAATATTTAAATAAAAATTGTGTATTGTTAGAGAAAAAAATTAAATCAAGACACATTGGATCGCGCACTAACATTTTCTGCATCGAGATAAAAAAAATTAATACTCCGATAATGATGGGAAAAAAACATGAAAAAGGCGTTTGAGCACTAACAAAAAAATTGTTTAGAACCATCAAATTTTTGCAAAACTTTCTTTTTCTTAACATACTTCAATTTTCCGTTCAGAATTTTTGTTTAACCACCCTAATATATATATATATATACACACTTTCGGCAGAATAACGTACGCAAAGGACAATGCAAATTGAAGGGCAAGGTGCATACTTTATTTTGTCTAGTGTACTTATATATATATATAAATTATATATATATATAATTTATATATATATATACATGTCGTTCGATATCGAGGAATAGCAATTGAGCTAATTCGGCGAGAAAAAAAGATAATGGTTACAATTATACGGCACTAAAATTAGGCAATAGTGATTTATAACCAACGATAGAAAAATCTGGAATTCGTGCGTTATTCGCTTCGAGCTGTTGAATTTTCTCCGGGTACGGTCCGCAAGACTTCATTTTTCGTCTTAATTGTAAAAATACTTTATTTTTGTGTATAGTATGAAACAACATATTATAATTCATTACTAATATTTTCATTATGGTTACGTTCATTGAAAACGAAGTCACGCATCCGCAAAATCGATCGTTTCAACGAGACATACGTAGTTTTACCGCTATCGTCCGTAATCTTAAGAATATTAACCCGGTAAGGTTTAACAATAGGAGACTGAATATATGCTTCTCTTTTTCCAAGTTTTTTTTTTCACGAAACGGACTCATTGACTTTATCGCAATTTTCGAGATGTTTTTTTTTATTTTATTTCGTTTGGATATGTTTGCGGGGCATGTAAATCGAAAGTGATCTCGATAGATTTCCTGGGGTAGAAAAAGAAAAAACGAAATTGTGTCGCAGCTGCAATTATAGCGTTTACATTCCCATTTCGATATTCGCGTAATCAGCGCACTGTGCATTGTGTTGTGCTTATCGTCCGTAATTTTCGACCGGGCGGCGTGAGTTTTTGTATTTTTTTTTTTTTAGTAATTTGAAGAAAGAACAATTACGGAGAAGGCAAGAAGAAGAAACTTAAATGACTGTTGGAATGGATTCGCGTAATTTTTGTGCTCCTTGCGATGTAGATTTAATTACGAATAATGTTCGTTTTGGTATTTACGTTTTGAACGAGTTGTCATTAAGATCGTGAGGATGCAGAACTGAACACCTACTGTCGGATCCAGTAAATTATCCGTGAATCTTCATGATAAAATCGCTCGTGTGTGATGAAAAAAAAAAATGCAAATATACGTATGTATACATTTACTTTGGAAGTGGCTTACCGCTCTATTTATTGTCGTCCGTCGATATTTAACGAGTAGTTAGAGCTCTTCTTTGGAATTGGTGCGTTCGGCCTCGGAGATTTCGCTGCATCGACAGGCATGTTCGGGCTGTGGAACTTCTTCCATGCCGTCCAATATTTTCACTTGGGAGCTGAGGCGTTTTCTCCATTGCTGAATAATGATATTGGCGAATTAATTTTCACCCTTTTTCCGGAAAATACTTTGCGTACGTACTTTACGTAACGTTTACATACATTTAGGAGTGATACGTGATAGCAGAGGGCATCGCGAGGGAGTGCCAAATTCCTTATCGCGTTGCGACCGGCTCTCGCAATTTCTCGCGCTCTCTCGTCGTTTTCCTTTGCCCACGATATTTTCTCAACCAAGTCGGAGAGATCGCTCTTCACGGGCACGTAATGTTCGCCTGGCGATAAATGCCTGTAGAAGTACTCGTAATAATCCGAGTCTTGCTTGAAGACGAGGGAATCACCGGCGAGCAAGTACGGGAAACGATAAGCCGCGACAGTCCCATCGACGTTCAATTGATACTTGTACTGGAAGGAACAAAAATCCTCTGCTATTTATCTTTCTTTGTCGCCAAGTAGTACGGTCGTGTTGTCGCAAAAACCTCGTAATCGGAAAAAAATTAGAAGGCTAATTTTTTGACAGGTGATTTTGTAGGTGCCGCGGGTGCTAAATCCAAGTTTGCCTAAAAATCGAGGTGTAAGGTTTTTGTTTAGGGGATGAAAGGGGATGGGGGTGGATTAACGCCAAACTACAACCCCTACGAGGTCGGCGTCGTGAGACAAAATGTGTAGAAAAATCCAGGCTTAAGTTTTGACCACAGCGCGGAAGCCGTGAAAGTTTATTTTGGGGGTGAAAAAGTGGGGTGAAATTTTGAAAAATTAGTTTTAATTCAATAACTCTTTAGAAAAATGTCATACACTTTTTGTTCAAATGGGACGCGTCGATCGAACATTTGATCATTACTCTTCGATAATATCTTCACCCTCAATAAAATCGTCAAAATACCAAAAAATAATTGTTTATTGAATAAGTTAAAAACAATCGATTTTTGGGGTATGGTTCAAATGTACGAAATGTAGAGGATAATTTTCTCTATATTTTCTTTTCGATGGACCATCCTTGAATTTTGATTTTCCAACCCCTCTGGGGGGTTGAAAATTCAAAATGAAATTCTAGGAAAACTATTGACCGCACGAATTCGCCGCCGCGGAAGAATCTGTAGCTTGAACCCTCAACTACATTTTTGTCCACAGCGCCAAACTCGTATCTCTTTATTGTCGGTCAATAGTCTTCCCAGAAGTGCATTTTGAATTTTCAACCCCTGAGAGGGGTACGAAAAAGCAAAATTCAAGGGTGGTCGATAGGAACGAAAATATAGAGAAAATTATTCTCTACATTTCATACATTTAAACCACGACCGAAAAATCGATTGTTTTTGAGTTATTCAATAAACCATTTTTTTTATGCTTCAACGATTCTTTTGGGGGTGAAGATATTATTGGAGAGGGATGATCAAATATTGGATCGACGCGTCTTTACAAGGGCTACAACGTTCCCATTTGAACAAAAATTGTATGAATTTTTGCTAAAGAGTTATCGAACGAAAACTGATTTTTCAAAATATCACCCCACTTTTTCACCCCCAAAATGAACTTCCACGACTTCCGCGCTGTGGACAAAAATAAACCCCGGATTTTTCTGAACATTTTGTCTTCCGGCGCCGACCTTGTGGGGGTTGTACTCTGGCATTAATCCACCCCTATTCCCCTTTCATTCCCCAAAAAAACCCTACACCCCGATTTTTAAGCAAACTCGGATTTAGCACCCGCGGGACCTACAAAATCATCTGTCAAAAAAACTAGGCTTCTATTTTTTTCCGATTCCAATATACAGCACGACTGTACCAAAGATCACTTTGTGTGGGCGGAAGTTTCTCACCTCGAAAAAACTGAAGAAAGAGACACGAGGTACACCGGGACCGTACTTCTCTTCCTCTTTTTTGAAGAAGAAGAAATGGGTAATCGAGACGTTGAAGAGATGAGGATGTTTTCGCGATATATCGATGAGATCGAGGCGCTCGCGTCGCGAATCTCGTCCTCGCCAGAACAACTTCTCGATTTTTTCTTCCCACGGAATCTTCGAGTTTCCTTGGACCGCTAGTATGTCGAACATTACCCTATTGTCAACGATAATATCACATTTTCGTGTCTCTCGTGCGTTCGTATGCGCTCGTAAATAAATTATTGACGAAATTCACACCTTCCCATATTCTCGACGGAGGATTCGCTGATCTCGTAGGTCGGTAGAACGATGTCCCGCGAATCCTTCGAGCCGCACCATGAAAATATGGGATACAGCTTTTTGTTATTGGGCACAAGGGGCCAATCGCCGAGATTCATGAAAAACTCGACATCCGGCAAGACGACTTTACGAGCGAGGGACAGAAGCGTCGAATCTATGAATATCTTGAAGCCCACGTGTTGTCCGTAGCATTGCCTGTAGATCTAGCATATCATCTGAATTAAATTACATCATTTGAGTCTACTGTTGATTCGTTGACTCGCTTGTTTGCAAATGTTCATCGCAAATTGAAGCGTCGTACGATGCTTCGAACTAATTTCGAGTAATTGTTGTAACATTTTTTTTTAACTGTAGCGAAACGCTTGTATATTTTGATAGTAAAACTGATAAGAAGTTAGAAGATACTAAATTCGGTCTGAAATCAGAAGATATAAAAACTGATCAGGAAGCAGAAGATACTAACCAGACAGAAGACTAATAAAAAATCAGAAGATACTAAAATCATAAAAAATAAGAAGATAGTAAAACTGATCAGAAATCAGAATATAATAAAACTGATCAGAAATCAGAGCATACGAAAAGTGATCAGAAATCGGAAGCTCCTAAAACTAACCAGAAATAAGCAGATACTAAAACTGATAAGAAATCAGAAGATACTAAAATTGATCAGAAATCAGAAGATTCTAAAACTGATAAAAAATCAGGAGACACTAAATCTGATCAATTATCAGAAGATCAGTTTCAGTATCTGCTGATATCGGATCAGTTTTAATATCTTCTGATATCTGTTCAGTTTTAGCATCTTCGGATTTCTGATCAATTTTAGTATTTTCTGATTTTCGAAAAGTTTTATTATCTTTTGATTTCTGATCAGTTTTATTATCAGAAATCAGAAGATAATGAAACTGTTCGGAAATGGGAACATACTAAAACTGATCAGAAATCAGAAGATACTAAAACTGTCAAGAAATCAGAAGATACTTAAAATGATAAGAAATCAGAAGATACAAAAACTGATCAGAAATCACAAGATACTAAAACTAATAAAAAATCAATAGATACTAAAGCTGATCAGAAATCAGAAGATACTAAAACTAATCAGAAATCAGAAGATACTAAAACTGATCAGAAATCAGAAGATACTAAAACTAATCAGATATCAGAAGATACTGAAACTCATGAGAAATCAGAAAGATGAGAAAGATACTCATACTGATCAGAAATCAGATGCTACTAAAACTGATGAGAAATCAGAAGATATTAAAACTGATCAGAGATCAGAAGATACTAAAACTGATCAGAAATCAAGAGTCTGTATGAGCTTGAAATTTCAAAAATGTCTCGCAGCTTAGCTATAATTTGCACCGAAAATTTTGTAAAAATTTCAAACAATTACCGAGTTTTTGCGATTCTCGTGAGGGACCAGATCACCCAATGGATTACAGCTTACCTTGTTACTTTTGATGACATAGTGACAAATGCTCACGCTGTTCGGTCTATTATACTCTTTTATTAAATCATGTCGAATTTTGTCAAAATCAACACTGGGAAAGAGCTTCAGATCTTCATCGATTTGATCGTAGCTCTCAGGGCATCCGTAATTACTCAGCCAGGAATCGACAGAAGGATGAGGACAATAGCATTCCTCCTCGAATACAGGACCTGTGAAAAAAAAACCTGCAATAGATGTACAGACTCTCGGGATCGTTCGTTGTCATGGATATTTCCAACGAGCAAAAACAATTCCGTTTCCTCGCGTTTCTTTGCCTACCATTGAATACTGAAGTTCCAAGATCAACGTCCTGATTTTTAACTCTGACGTTCAAACGAAGATTGTAGCATGTGCTGTGAACCTTGTAACGAACGATGAAGCTGCCGTCATTGCAGTCCAGCACTTGAGTCCAAATGTGGCACCCGTGATTGTGCTCTGTTTCTCCCGTTATTTGCGCAGTGACGACGCCTTCACCGGGTGATCTTTCTAAACTGAACAAAACAAGCAACGAAGGAATGCAATCGGACGAGCCTGCAGAGTGTAAAAAGGAGTCCCGGATGTAGACTTTTACTGACCTTTTATCGTCGGAGTCGTAGAGTTGCAGAAAAAAGTATCGAGCACGCATAGTAACCCTTTCGGGATCCAAGCCGGGTCCCCAAAAGCGCGTTCTTGCCGGATCGATGTCAACTTCGTTTGCCAACGACGAGTGAGCTTGGCAACAGTAGCTCACGAGCAAAAATACAATCAACAATGATGACATGTTTTTATCTTTCTGTACAGGGCCGATGATTGAAAAATGCACACCGGCGCAACGTTTGGTGACGTGGATTTCGAACCTAGCGAAATTGACAGTATCGTACGTTTACGCCTCACAGTGACAGGCGTATGTAGCAAGAAAACGGTTTCTTCTTCATCGATGTATCATTTTGAGGAAAGCGCCTACATGGAGAAATAAAATACCACGTTGCTTTCGAACGGGACGCCGTGTTACCGGGCGGCCCACGTATCTAATAAATAAAGGTTTCCGCTCATTGAATGGCGGCAACAGTGTCGAAGGCGACGCAATGTAAATGCACGAAGTTTTTTCGGTAACTATACCGTGGAATGGAGTTTTATGAGGAAAAATGACCGCGTTACAACGGCTACTTACGTAAAGTGACCGCAATTTAACGTCTGGCGTAATTCGCGATTTTCACGTCAAAGAGGTGGTAGGCTCGCTAAACGGCTGTTTTTTATTCCGATCTTTACCGCTTGATGAGCGACGGCAAAGGGAAAACCTCGCCAAAGTTTATAGCCCCGCCACTTTGACTAATCGTACTTTTTTTTTTGAATCGTTGAGTTTGCTTGGTGCGTTTGGTAGTCCATTCAAATCATTTCGTAGTACATTCAAATCGTTTGGTAGTTATCCGTTTTTCGAAAAACCGATAATCAAAAATCGGGCATTAAGTCCCCCCCCCCCCCATTTTGACTACCCGAACTTTTTGTTTTTACGAATCGTTTGGTGGTCGTTTGGCAGCATTTAGTAGTGCATTCAAATCGTTTGGCAGTTCTCAGTTTTTCGAAAAATCGTAATGTGATCAGTCTGAGAGAACTTGGCAGTAGGATTTTTACCGACCGGTCGTGTGAGCCATGTCCTTAAGACGTCTGGTCACCTTGGCCGATCGAAAAATGGGTATATTAAAAAAAAAAACTCAAGTATGGGCCGGAATATTTTTTTTACACAACCTCAGAAAGGGCTTTAAGAATAACGTTAATAAATTTCCATTCAAAATATTAAAAAATGGCGCCGTTATGCACATTGCCGCGGAGGCCCTCCGCACGATACGCGCGGTCGTTGTCCCAGCTGTTACCCGGTCATTTCACATCAGAAAAAGATCTGCTCATTCGTGAGCAGTGTCGCTACAATGCATAGCGTAGCGGTTTTTTTTTCGACCATTAGAAAAATTATGGTGAGCCGAAGAAAAAAATTTGTATCTTTTACCGAAATTTTTCGAGCAAAAACAATAATAAAACAAAAACTAATCAAGTTATCGCAAAAATCCTACGTTACATTTTAGATAATGTATCTAAAAGTATTGTGTAAACATTTGAAAGCTATCGGACCGATAGTTTACGATACTTCGATAGTACCAGTACAAAAATGTAGTTTCGAGATAACGCAGGACAGCTGCGTGAGGTAAACCGTGCGAGTTGTAAACACGAATCGAACCGCACGGTCGACCGCCGGCAGCGGCTAACCTTCCTGCCGAAAAATAACTGTAACTTGGTCAATTTTGCGTTTTTCAATACGTACTATGGCTTAAATTGTTCTTAACAGTTCAGGGTTTATTACAAAAAAAAAACAAACAAAAAATACATGGTGGCCAGATGCCTTAAAATGGACTGCCAAACCGGCTCGTTGGTTCAAGTATCATTACTTTAGAAGTAATATACTACTGTGTCCAAAAAATAAGGTGACATTGTATTTATTTCGAAAATTATTTATTTATTTTTCCAAATCAATTTCATCCCCTTCAAAGTAATCCCCTCCCGATGTAATGCACTTATGCCAACGGATTTTCCAATCTTCGAAACACTGATTGTAGTCACTTTCCGGGATGGCCTTCAGTTCCGTCTTCGCTGCGGCTTGAATCTCCTCTATCGTATCAAAACGGTGTCCCCGGAGCGATCTTTTGAGCTTGCTGAACAGCCAGAAGTCGCACGGCGCCAGATCAGGTGAATACGGTGGTTGCGGAACGATATGGGTTGAGTTTTTGGCGCCGTGCGACTTCTGGCTGTTCAGCAAGCTCAAAAGATCGCTCCGGGGACACCGTTTTGATACGATAGAGGAGATTCAAGCCGCAGCGAAGACGGAACTGAAGGCCATCCCGGAAAGTGACTACAATCAGTGTTTCGAAGATTGGAAAATCCGGTGGCATAAGTGCATTGCATCGGGAGGGGATTACTTTGAAGGGGATGAAACTGATTTGGAAAAATAAAGAATTTTCGAAATAAATACAATGTCACCTTATTTTTTGGACACAGTAGTACATGCGCTGAAGGTATTGGAAACAAAATTGAGATAAGGTTAAGAGGTAAAGGTAAGGTAAAGAGAGAGAGAGAGAGAGAGAGATCCGAATTAGGTCGGGAAGGATGTTCTCGGCGTGGCGGGCCTGGAGCAATTGGTTAATTTTTTAAAGATTAAAACACGATAACAACAAAAGTTCGGTTACGTTTTAGCCAATATTATCTATTTTAACTCTTCCTTGACACACTTATATTTGGCCACGGCTTCGACACGCTGAGTCAATTTGACCCAGATAGTATTTCATCCACCTGCCCTTAACAACCCTTTGGTCGGTTCTCATTGAAAAAAAATCCGAGATATACTTTAAACATTTCTCAATATGTCTGCACGATTGAAGTTCGGAAAGTATAACATTGAATTGTTATAATAAATTATTGAAAACTTTCAATTTTCGGAAATTGAGAATTTTATTTCTAATTCGTCCGGGTCAAAATGACCCAGTGTGTCAAGGAAGGGTTAAGATTTTTTTTCTTCAGATCAACAGAGTGGCCAAAATCAAATACGCATCATTCAGCCCCTCCGTTGAAAGGTCCTTGACGAGATTGCTTATAACTTCATTAATTATTAGTAATTTTCTACGCAATTTAGAATACAATTTTGTTTGTGTACATACAAATAAATGTCCAGACTATTTTTCAATCATCTTACGTATTCCTTCCAAATGAGATTTTTTTTAAATGACCCTAACTTTTGTCACAGTAGCCTGACCCCTTAACAATCCTCAACTGGATTTGGTAAATGTTGACTAGCCGGTGAGTTATTCAAGTTCGAGTGAAAAGAGTAATTTTTCTTTTTACCACATACCATTGTTTGAAAGGATAAAAGGTTAATATTTTTGTCAGTACACTCTTATATGAATATTGTATAGGAATCGACCCTTTCGTATTTCTCAATCCAGTTGAGAACTGCGAGAAAGTGTAAGATTTTCAATATATTTACAAACGTATATACCGTACAAGGTAATAGCAGTTTCTAGCTTGCCGTACACAAACTTGTACTGTCACTGGAAACATCTCGATGGCCAGTAAACCGTACACGACAGGAATATCAATGATAAAACGATGACTGTTTGTTTATCGGAAGGAAACATTAAGTGAGAGGTTTGTGTGAGGAATTATCGTGGAAGAATCATCAACCGTAAATTCGTCGTTTGTATGGTATAGGCGAGAAAATAACGATGTTATTGTTTTGTCCTTCGTCAGTTCACACTCGTCAACTCTCCTCGTCCGTGACGAATTTCGTGACCGAATTGTAGTGAGCTCCCAATTCGTACATGTGCCGATGGTAAGTGAGGATGAGCTGTTTACTGCTCGTGTACTCGGTGCCCACGAGGTACGGAGCTCCTGTGGCCTGGACTACCTCGATTGGGCATTGCAGAACGTGCGAGAGAACTTGTAGCTGTTTGGGAACAAAGAATATATGAAATATGCGTTTTTTAAAGATACGACGATAGGCGCTGATCGTGCAAGGCAGCGACGATCAACCGGATCAAGCACCGAACGGCAGGTGGTTGGGGAAAAAAAGAGTGGTCGTGGCAAAACTCTCGCGGGTCTTTGAGGAACCGGAAACGGCGAAGTGAAAGGAATTGGTTCGTAGAAGCCCACATAGCATACGAAGGAGCATAGGAAGACTTGTGTCAAAGTTTTAGCACACTCGAAGTAAATCCACTGCGACAATGATGTAAATATTACCACAGTCAATTTTTTGAACTCATGATTATTCGGGATCATTGGAACTCCGACTCGTGTTCAACTTGGTATACACATTAATGTTTAACAGGCTACATCTACCTACATAGGTTAAGAAAATTGCATTTTCCAAAAATATTTGTATTCGATAGTATTATCTTTTAGCTATATTCCCTGAAAAGTTAATTGAAATATTCCTAAAATTGAATAAGCTACAGATTCTAACAGTCGGCCGGGCGAGCGGCAGCAGCACCATGAATTGTTAGTGAAACTATTCAAGAATATGTTCCCAAAGTAGTATAAATAATTCATTACTGCCTAGATTTTTTTCTTCTCGGCAACTTTTTTTCAAACGCATTTTAATTTGTGTACACTCTAGCTGAAAATGTTTCGAACCTATAATCTTATAAAGTGATAGTTAGTTTCTTTGTATAATTCCGCTCTATATGAACCTAAATTTGTGGTAATATCATTGTTTAAAGTATATTTGTTGTAGCAAAAAAAGGTTATAAAACAATGGCAAAAATTATATCATTTTGTTTGGACATCTCTAAAAAAGGCAATTTTCAATTTTTGGTCAGAGTTAGGTTCATAAGGAAAGAAAACATGCTTTTAAAGTAATCTTCAAACCGTATTTATTTCCGATAAAAACTGTGCCCTCCAGAACGTAAATAACAAAGACTGATGGCGACATCTTTTTTTTAAAATATGTATATAATATTCCCAAATTTTTTATAGATATATTCAGTCATTCCTTGTAAAAATAAATCATGAAATTCACGAAAAAAACGTACTCCTAAACTGGTTTCCCGCCTTACGGGGCTATATCAGTGTGACACTTTAAAAAAATCGATTTTTTTTGTTGCCTTTTTCGACAGTTTATACTTTCAAGAATATCATTATCATTTATATCATTTTATCTGGGAAAAATCGATAGTTAAATCTTTAAACGCGTTTTTCTCGAAATGAGATTTCTCAAATTTGCTGACGTTGTAACTCAAACAGCAATTGTACGATTGACTTGAAATTTGAACTGAGTACTCTTGAATATATTTACTCTACAATGACGTAGGATATTTTTGATTGGATGAAAATTGACGATTTGGCATTGAAAAAAATGACCATGTTAAAGAAAGAAAACAGACTTTTTTTCATAACTGCGCCATTTTGTTGGGTTTTGATGTTTTTCGAAAATCCTACGTCATTGTACAGGAAATACCTTCCAGTTTAACGACATTTTTTCCTTTTTCGGTTTCAGCTACTCAATCGGTCGGAATCATGTCAGCAGTGGAGGAATTTTTTTTTTGGCGCCTCCAAAGGCCGCACATGAGTCGCTTGGATCTAAATATTTTTCTATGAAAAAATTATGTAATATAGGTCAAATATAGCCAAATATATTCTTAATTTTCCGAAACATTGAATTGAGTACTTTTCTTCCAAAAAATTCCCGAAAATCACCCAAATTTTCAGCGTTCACACTGGTATGGTCCCTTAATATAGTATATGTACCTTTGTGTTAAAAAAAAGGCGTTTCTTTTTCACCAACGCAAAAAAAAAACGTAATTTGGCAATTTCTTTTCGTGCTTCTAAGTGTTGTAGCCCGTTAAAAGTGAATTACTGGCCGTGAAAGAAATAAATTCTTATCAGGTGTTTTGAAAATCATCCGTTAACTTCATTGTACACAGCGGAACTATCTCAAAGGTCTCGATCTTACCTCTACTGCGCCACCCCAGGCGCTCGTGTGGGCAACATTGTCACAGTACTTTTCAAACTGTTCAAGTGAAAACATCTCCTCGGAGTCGGGATTCGATAGGAATGGCAAAAAGTCATTCATATTTTCGCGCAGGTAACTGGACGTCTTCATTCGAAGATCCGTGAGGCCAAATAGTATTTTTCCGTGTACTTTGAGCTGATGAGCTATCGCGTTGTACAGGCTGCCAAACGAGAACGAATTATTTTCGAAGGTTTACGTGTTTTTAAATATCTAGGGGTGTCTCAAACGACATTGTCCACTCACCAATGACCGTCACTGGGAATTTCGTGAATCATGAGGTCGCGGTCGATCAAGATTTTTCGTATGGCCTGAGTCTCCACGTTTCTCTTTCCAAAAATATTGAGCGCTTCTTGTTCGATGATTCTCTCGTTCCGTTCTTTCTCAGCGCTCGCCTTCTTGTCACGACGTTTCTGAGCTTTGGAGACTTTGAGCGCGCTTTCCGAACGTCCATTCTCACTCGATTCGACGTTCTCGACCGTCCGAATCTTTGGCACATCCTCGCACGACAATTCTGCCATTGCACCGAGGCCCATTTTTGAATTTACCACTTCGGCGTCGTGCCGTACATCCATTTCCAACTCCAAACGATTGATCTCTTCGGTGACCTCCTTTTTTTTCTTCTTATCGCCCTTACATATGGACTTTTTCAGAACTTGAATTTGCGCTGCAATGGAAAGAACGTTCGAACGATGTCATTTCTTTTTTTTTTAGTGAAAAGCAAAATCATGGGTATGTACAGCGAAAACAGAAGTACGTGTTTTCAACGCTCTGCGTACTTGTATCTGGCTAAATATGGAATTTATGTCGAAAATGTTCGGTGTTAGAGGTTGCGTAGGAATGCAATACAAATAATTCTTTCCTAAATAGCTTTTTTTTTGGTATGCATTTACGCTACTAAAATCAATGAAAATTTTTTCTTAACATTTGTTTTTGCGATCTATGCTGTGAATTTACATAAAATAATGTCGGATGATAATAGTGGAAATTAATGTACTGCATCTACCTAAGTAGGGCAAAAAATTGCATTTTCCGAAAATATTTTCATTTCTATTATATCACCTTTTAGCTACATTTCCTGAAAATTCCATTGAAATATTCCTGAAATTGATTGAGCTACAGCTTCTAACAGTCAGCCAGGCAGCAGCGCCATATTTCAAACTTTCATCTGGTTTTTCTCGAAACACTGTTTTCAAAGTCAGTGGGCATGATATATTGAGAGTCACTCGACAAATTGTTTTCAAACTTCCAGGAGATACAATGACAAACATTTAAAGGTCGTTGGCGATCTCACTTTTTTATAATCAATTTTCATTTTTTAATAGATATGCACAAATGATGACTTTTTTCATAGACTTTGTATGCTCGAGTTTCAATTCGTCATCACGTTGTTAAAAAAATTGATTTTGGAAATCGACTATCCTGAACGATTTGTATTTATTGTCATCTTGAATAGCTCGCTTGGTTTTTAGATTTCGGCTGGACCGTCTAAGCTAAAGTCTGCGGCCAAACATCGTGAAAAAAATTCTATCTGCCAGCAGCCATGTTTTTGTTGTTTTTCTGATGACTTTTTCTCCAAAGGCTCTCAATATATGTCTGGGTGTTTAAAAAAATGTGTTTCTTTAGTGAACCGTTTTGAAAATTCTGCAATTTGATAATTTTTTTGGGCATTTAGGTAAATGAAGCCCTTTAAGAAATTAACCCTGCGTGTTGCTCTGTAATTTTGCTGCTTGCGTGGTCGCACCGGGACAAAAATATCCACTTATGTTTTGAAACATGTTAAATTGCTCTACAAAATCTTGTAAAAATTCACGAATACTCTCAAATCCTAGAATGTGAATCCACGATTGTTTCACAGCAAAAGTTATTATATTTATTGCTATAAATTGCTAACAATTATCAGGAATTTAAAAGTCAAAAGTAAGATTTCGTTCCAACGATAGAAAGTTTAATACCATGAAAATTGAGCGTTGGGCAATGGGCCATACTTTCCGAAAAGATCAAATCAAATTCTCGCTCAATTCAATACCAACGGTCTTTCAGCGGTACTCATTGTGTGTTAAAAATTTAATGCGGCTATTGAAAGATTCGTGTAAGTAAAAAAGTGTAGAGAATATGCCAAAAAATACAAAATTATATAAAACCAGAACCATGTGGCTGGTTCTTGTTAAATTCGAGCCTGACCGTCATCCATCGGTGCTCTTCGTGCATTCAATCCTAAAATCTCAACAAATCTCAAATAACGTCCACGTTATTTTTTTAGCGTTCTACAAAATTGTAACGAATTTGGCGAGAAATACGTGAGAACAAGTACGGAATTCTCCATATTAGAACTTTATTTATTGAGTCGAAGACGAGTCGGAAGATGTTGGATATTGTATCGATGAATACCTTGCAAATCCTTGCGCTCTTTTTTATGCCTCAATGACATTTGTTCCTCAGCTCCCGTAGCTTCGGCCATTATTTTCGATGAATGAAGTTTATGAAGTTTCACGGTACCAAGGAGACTAGAGCAAAGGAGTCCAAACTCCCTATCCTATCCTGTATCAACGAAATCAGAGGTGTATAGAAGCTCGGTTCTTAACGAAATTATGTGCCGACTTTATTGGGGACATGTCCCCACGGTTAGTTCTCGATTAGCGGCGCTGACGGCAGTTTACACCACGGTCTTACATACAGGTCTGGAAACGAAGCCAGATTTCAATGGAGTCGCGAGGCACCGTTACGAGCTTCACTTTTCATTCCGCTCGCCGTCACCGCCGTCGCTACTATCGGCGAGTACCTCCCACTCACGGTCTTCTGTGATCTCTCCCTTCGCCCCTTGCCTTGTCTTAGACCGTGTCCCGTGCCATTTATTACTCCATTTTTTTATGACAACGTTCTCGATAACCTCTGTTTGCGTCAACGAGCATTTGTAGTTTGAAAAATATTCATAAAGCTGGCGAAGGTGGACCGTTGTTTCAGGGGTTTCTAAACTGACGAACCAATAAATGTATTTGTATATTCAACATTCCATGTGTTGCGTATTTTTTTACTTTCGTCATCGAAAAAAACTCGGAATAAAATTCGAATAAAAATCCATTTCACTCGAAAAAGGTAAGTATTTTTATTTATTTTTTAAATTTTTATATTGGTATTCTTCCAGCCATACAGGATCTTCCCCTTTTTACAAGCCCCACTTCTATTCTCTTCCACAATCCCCCGTCCTTATTCCACAATTCTTTCTCATCTACCTCTATTCCCCCCTCGCCCCCCACGAAAAAGGTAATGTGCATTTCGGATCATCGAGAAGAGTGAGAGAGACGGACGGAAGCTGTTCTGTCCTTCTCGCACACGTACACGCCGATAGCAATGCCACGTAGTGGCGAAAATTGGAAACAAACGTGGGTTCGTTAACGGTGCCTACCCCCACCACGGTCGTTTCCAGACCTGTATGTAAGACCGTGGTTTACACTCTCGCACTCGCTTCCTCTCTTAGGCTGGAAATAGACGTCCGATTTTTTCTTTCCGACAATCCGATCCGACTATCGGAAGGCACTCGTACCATACATTTGTTTGAGCATGCAATACACATCCGATCCGATAGTCGGATCCGAGTTCCGATAGTCGGATCGGATGTGTATTGCATGCTCAAACAAATGTATGGTACGAGTGCCTTCCGATAGTCGGATCGGATTGTCGGAAAGAAAAAATCGGACGTCTATTTCCAGCCTTAGGCTTAAACGCTGGGGACATAACTGCGTCCTGCTGACTCTTGCAGATGTTATGCGCTGGGGACATCGTTGTGTCCTGCTTGCTCTCATAAGTATAATAGGCGCTGGGAACACGTGCGACCGTTCTCGCTGGAGACATGCTCGCTCTCTCTTCCACCTTCTCGTTTCTTCTCGCAAAAATTCCAATTTGTCATTTCATCGTTTTCCAGAACACAATGACACGTAAGTCTTTTACTTTTGTTTAGAGAAATAATGAAACATTGTATGCTGTACGGTGAATTTTCGGATCAAAAACAGCAAATAGCTTGAAGAAGCCAAAAAATAATTGCGCATAAATCCGTTTATAATATTAAATAATCTAAAATAATTAGGTAAATAATTATTGATGTTACGAATGTTGGTTATTGCAGGGATAACCAATATTCGATGATAACGATAAGTGCGAACGGTGGTAATTATATTTCGTAACCGAAAATTTTGTGCCAAATTATATGAGTGGTATATAAATTATATATTTTTATATATTTTAGCTCCCGCATGTTTTTTTCTATTTTTGTCTGGAGATTGGCAGTTTGTGAAACTGATTTTTCCTCTGCTTCAATAATTCTCTTATATAATAAGCACACGTGAACTAAAATTAACTAAGAGTGGGTTGATTGAATATTTTTATGCTTGCGTTAATTTAATTTATTAGTTCATGACAAGTTTAATTAATTTTAGCGGACGCAAATGTAATTAAGAATTAATTCCACGAAAGAAAAAAAAAGAAGAAGAGGAAATCGTCCAGCACATGTTCCTCATGCTAAAAAAAGCGCTCTGTATTTCCTAAACTTGTTTTTTTATTCAATCAATTGTCTTAATAAACGTTAGACTGTACCAAAATACTTAAAGCTATGTTTATAAATTATTTATCTGAAGAAAAAAAATCATGCAAGTTGGTTTCGAACCAAGGTTTTTAGCTGAAGCTTGTTCTCGCTCCGCAATGTGTTAGAGGGAGAGAGATGTGTCTCATTCCGCTCCCCGCCGTGACAGCTGTGGCTCGTCACGCCGCCGCGCGGTAGTTTGGGTCGCAGAATACTTGTCTTCAGGCCGCCCATAAGAACTGTTTCTTCTATAACCGCCGTATAGTTAGCAGACAAAATTCATGAATCTTAATTTTTTTTTCACCAATCATTTGGGAATGCTTTGGGCAAGTTTAGGAAATAATTATTAAAGTTTAGGAATCAATCATTTATTCGCATTAAACAAATTAAATTTGACGTATAGTTAGCAGATGACATGCTCGAATGAAGGTTTATCGTACACCATTCGATTGCAAATAATTTGGGCAAGACTGCTGTAACGATTTCCTAGTTTGGGAAATTAATTTTCATAATAAAAATCGATAATTACCTATCGACGATCTGCCTTATCGCGTAAGCGCACGCAACCGTTAGATCTACCTTACCTATATATCTATTCACGGAAATAAAGCGAACAGATGATTGGATCCCACGTCTATCTATGCCAACAATTTGGGAATGGTTTGGGCAACTTTAGGAAATAATTATTGAAGTTTAGGAATCAATAATTTCTTCGCAATAAACAAATTCAATTTGACGTATAGTTAGCAGTCAACATGCTCGAATGAAGGTTTATCGTACACCATTCGATTTCAAATAGTTTGGGCAAGACTGCTGTACCGATTTCCTAGTTTGGGAAATTAATTTTCATAATAAAAATCGATAATTACCTATCGACGATCTGCCTTATCGCGTAAGCGCACGCAACCGTTAGATCTACCTTACCTATATATCTATTCACGGAAATAAAGCGAACAGATGATTGGATCCCACGTCTTTCTATGCCAACAATTTGGGAATGGTTTGGGCAAGTTTAGGAAATAACTATTAAAGTTTAGGAATCAATCATTTCTTCGCAATAAACAAATTAAATTTGACGTATAGTTAGCAGATTACATGCTCGAATGAGGGTTTATCGTACACCATTCGATTGCAAATAGTTTGGGCAAGACTGCTGTAACGATTTCCTGGTTTGGGAAATTAATTTTCATAATAAAAATCGATAATTACCTATCAACGATCTGCCTTATCGCGTAAGCGCACGCACCCGTCAGATCTACCTTACCTATATATATATTCACGGAAATAATGCGAACGAATGATTGGATCCCACGTCTTTCTATGCCAACAATTTGGGAATGGTTTGGGCAAGTTTAGGAAATAATTATTAAATTTTAGGAATCAATCATTTAATCGCAATAAACAAATTAAATTTGACGTATAGTTAGCAGATGACATGCTCGAATGAAGGTTTATCGTACACCATTCGATTTCAAATAGTTTGGGCAAGACTGCTGTACCGATTTCCTAGTTTGGGAAATTAATTTTCATAATAAAAATCGATAATTACCTACCGACGATCTGCCTTATCGCGTAAGCGCACGCAACCGTTAGATCTACCTTACCTATATATCTATTCACGGAAATAAAGCGAACAGATGATTGGATCCCACGTCTTTCTATGCCAACAATTTGGGAATGGTTTGGGCAAGTTTAGGAAATAACTATAAAAGTTTAGGAATCAATCATTTCTTCACAATAAACAAATTAAATTTGACGTATAATTAGCAGATTACATGCTCGAATGAAGGTTTATCGTACACCATTCGATTGCAAATAGTTTGGGCAAGACTGCTGTAACGATTTCCTGGTTTGGGAAATTAATTTTCATAATAAAAATCGATAATTACCTATCAACGATCTGCCTTATCGCGTAAGCGCACGCACCCGTCAGATCTACCTTACCTATATATATATTCACGGAAATAATGCGAACAAATGATTGGACCTCTCTTCTATGCCAACAATTTGGGAATGGTTTGGGCAAGTTTAGGAAATAATTATTAAATTTTAGGAATCAATCATTTAATCGCAATAAACAAATTAAATTTGACGTATAGTTAGCAGATGACATGCTCGAATGAAGGTTTATCGTACACCATTCGATTGCAAATAATTTGGGCAAGACTGCAGTAACGATTTTCTAGTTTGGGAAATTAATTTTCATAATACAAATCGATAATTACCTATCGACAATCTACCTTATCGCGTAAGCGCACACAACCATCAGATCTACCTTACCTATATATATTCACGGAAATAATGCGAACAAATGATTGGATCCCACATCTTTCTATGCCAACAATTTGGGAATGGTTTGGGCAAGTTTAGGAAATAATTATAAATGTTTGGGAATCAATAATTTATTCGCAATAAACAAATTAAATTTAACGTATAGTTAGCAGATGACACGATCAAATGAAGGTTTATCGCACACCATTCGATTGCAAATAGTTTGGGCAAGACTGCTGTAACGATTTGCTAGTTTGGAAAGTTAATTTTCATGATTAAAAGCGATAATTATCTTTCGGCAATCTGCCTTATAGCGTAAACGGACGCACCCGTCAGATCTACCTTACCTGTATATATATATTCACGGAAGTAATGCGAAAAAAATAATTGGATCCCACATCTTTCCATGCCGACAATTTGGGAATGGTTTGGGCAACTTTAGAAAATAATTATTGAAGTTTAGGAATCAATCATTTATTCGCAATAAACAAATTAAATTTAACGGATAGTTAACCGATGACATGATCGAAAGAAGGTTTTTCGTACACCATTCGATTGCAAATAGTTTGGGCAAGACTGCTGTAACGATTTCCTAGTTTGGGACATTCATTTTCATAATTAAAATCGATTATTACCTTTCGACGATCTGCCTTATCGCGTAAACGGACGCACCCGTCAGATCTACCTTACCTGTATATATAATCACGGAAATAATGCGAAAAAATGATTGGATCCCACATCTTTCTATGCCAACAATTTGGGAATGGTGTGGGCAACTTTAGGAAGTAATTATTAAAGTTTAGGAACCAATAATTTATTCGCAATAAACAAATTAAATATATGGTATAGTTAGCAGATGACATGATCGAAAAGTTTTTCGTAGACCATTCGATGGAAAATAGTATGGGCAAGACTGGTGCAACGATTTCCTAGTTTGAGAAATTAATTTTCAGAATTAAAACGATAATTACCTTTCGACGATCTGCTTTATCGCGTAAACGGACGCACCCGTCAGGTCTACCTTACCTGTATATATATTTACGGAAATAATGCGAAAAAATGATTGGATCCCACATCTTTCTATGCCAACAATTTGGGAACGTCTTGGGCAACTTTAGGAAATAATTATTAAAGTTTAGGACTCAATAATTTATTCGCAATAAACAAATTCAATTTAACCTATAGTTAGCAGATGACATGACCGACCGAAAGTACACCATTCGATTGCAAATAGTTTGGGCAAGACTGACGTAACGATTTCCTGGTTTGGGAAATTAATTTTCATAATTAAAATCGATAATTTTTCAACGATCTGCCTTATCGTGTAAATGCACGCAACCGTCAGATTTACCTTACCTGTATATATATACACGGAAATAATGCGAAAAAATAATTGGACCCCACATCTTTCTTTGCCTACAATTTAGGAATGGTTTAGGAACGTTTCGGAAATTATAAAAGTTTGGGAATCAATTTATTCCCCGCAATAGCTTGGGCAAGACTGCTCAAACGAATTCCAAGTTTGGAAAATCAATTTCTATAATCAAAATCGATAATTACCTTCCGACAATCCGCCTTATCACCGAAACGAGCGCAACTATGCGATCTACCTTACCGAGATATACAGGGTGTCCCAGAACTCAACGTTAAGCCGAAACGGGGTGACAGGATTGATTGTAACCATCATGAGAAAAAAAAAGCAGACAAAAAATAAAGCAGAAAAAAAATAAAGCAGGGCCTTTCAAAGTAGACAAATTTTGGAAATTTTCAATTCATAGTTTAACAAATAGTCTCAATTGTAGGAAACTTGGGATTGTTTGGGTGTGTTTCACAATAACCGAAAAATGTTTACAGTTTGACCAAATTTCTAGGTTTTTCTTAAATGCCCATAATTTTCAAACTGCATGGGATAGATTTTTTTTCGGATTTTCCTCATGATCGTTACAATCAATCCTGTCACCCCGTTTCGGCTTAACGTTGAGTTCTGGGAGACCCTGTATATTCACGGAAATAATGGGAAAGATTGGTTTGATCTTATATCTTTCTATATTAACAGTTTGGGCAAGTTCAGGGAATAATAATCAAAGTTTGTTTACAATTAGTAAATTCGATTGAGAGTACAGATAGTAGGTGAAATGTTCGAAACAAGGTTTTCTTTTACACTATTCTATTGCAAATCGTTCTGGACATGACTAAAACTGCAATTCTGTAATTTGAGAAATAAATTTTCATATTTACAATCGACAAGTACCTTTCGACAATCTGCCTTATGGCGTAAACGTCCGCCACTATGAGATCCACCGAACTTGTATATAAATTCACGGAAATAATGTGAAAAATTAATTGGATCTCACATCTTTCTATGCCAACAATTAAGGAATAGTTTGCGCAAATTATAGATGTTTATGCATACCAACGATTGGTGTAATAATTCGTTAAGTACATATTTCAACTTTATCATGTTACTCCATTCTCCAATTCTTATAGCGGTCGGTGCTTATAAAACGCTGATAACTTGTTGACAAGGAGCTACGTGAAAAATGGTTTATTATACTTCAGTCTTTATACAGTCTTACACTTCAGTTTTATAACCGTTACATCTTGTGGCGATAATGATTAGACTTTCAGTCTTTAATTTCATGTATTAGTATTACTATCACAAGTTTTTAATACTTTTCTTACATATAATATATCTTTATAATATTAAACATTCAAATTAACGTCTCATGGATGTACGGTAGACATTATTCCAGCAACAATGAATAAATTTCAATTTTTTAAAAAACACTGTAAATTTTTCACTGTTTCAATATTTTGAATTTGTTTCAATTTCGCAAAAACTTAAGTAGAACACTTTTATTGTTATAATTGCAAATTATTGTTCGAAGTATCTTATACAGGTTGTCCCAGAAGGATATGTAATTCTTGCAATGATAAATCGGAGATGATATATGCAATGATAATTCTGAGTCGATTGATATATGCATGTATGGGCCTCCGATCGACCCCGGATATATTATTATTTTTTAATTGATCAATCACATACGCGCGCTACGTCGGTGAGCAACGCGCGCGAGCAGTGGCGCGACGAGCCGCAAATCACCCACCATGCGAGCGTACGCGCGGTAAGCCCGCGTTATCGGTCTGAGGCCACACAGCTTACCGTGCGTGTGCTCGCAGGGTGGAGGGCTAGCCCCTCGCGACACCACTTTTCGCGTGCGTTGCTCACGGACGTGGCGCCCGTATGTGGTTGGTCAATTAAAAAAATTAGAAATGAATCAGTGGTCCATTGGAGACCCATACACGCATATATATCAATCGACTTAGAATTACATCCCCGATCTACCATTGCAAGGATGACATACCCTTCTGGGACACCCTGTATAAGATACTTAGAACAGTAATTTTCAATTATGACAACATTATAAAATAATATCAAACTAAAAAAATATGAAAATATTCGAAAAATTTATTTTTCTTTCAAACTAATTTGATTCGTAAATTATTTGTTTTAAATTTGAATTGAGCTTTTCTAAAAACAAAAGTTTTCTACTCAAGTTTTTCCGAAATTAAAGGAAATTCAAAACACTGAAACATCGATACATTTACAGTGGTTTTAAAAAATGAAAGAATTGATCTGACACGGAAGAAAAAAACTTTTTCGAACATTTTCATAATTTTTCTCCATTCAACAATGAATTAGTAACCTTTCAACGTTGTTATTATTCGAAATTACTGGGCTCAGTATCTTACATGTAATTGATTTTTTCACGTTGATATAGCATTAGTACTACTTAAAATTTTCATGCTATTTATGTTGCAGGACTAATTTCTGCAATACATCCTTGATTAATTTATTTGTTTTTATGTATATAATATAATTTATGTTTATCATGAATATTTTCATTGCAATGTTTTTGTAATTTTAGTTTTCAGGCTTTTGCGGCCGTTGACGATATTATTTAAATAGAAGTTTACTATTCAATGTTTTTTTATCATTTATTTTCAACTTTGAATAAAATCTACCGAATGAACTGATTGCGAAATTTTTGTAACGTATTTCTGCAAGGAAAGAAAAGCTTTGAGAATGAAAAAATTCAATGAAAACACACGTCTGCTGTTTTTTGTTCAACTCTTTCCTTTTAATTGTTGAAGCAGACAAAAATTGTTGAAAAATGAAGAAAAAAAATATAATAACGACACACGTCTGCGCGTGTGAACAACTTTCATGTTGTTCATCAGCGGGTCGATTCTGGATGGGAAATTTAACCCATTAACACCGAACAGGACACTTTTTTTTGTTGATCTTGAAGTTCTCAACGCAATGAGAAAATTGAAGTGGATTTACAAGGCAGCCATGTACTTTACTGTTTTCGGGTGTGCTCTTTCGATTTTCGGCGTAAAAATCTCATTTTAGTGGCTTCAAAACACAATCCGGCGGATTTTATGAGAAAAAGTACCGAAAAGTCAAATTTAAATTTGAATTCGGACTATGATCATTGGTGATGTGAATAGTTTAAATTCAAGGAAAATATATTTTTTCAAACTTCAAGTCACTATAACTTTTCCCAAATCACGGAAATAACCTGAAATTTTGTAAAACTCGGATTTTCTTGTATATTTTTTTGAAAATGTTTTCTCGAGCATCTTTTCGTTAAAATGTAATTTTATGTTGAATAGAACATTACTGTATACGTTTTAGTTAATTTTACGTTTTTGATTCAACATAGCAGTAAAAAAATGGAAAATATATCACTTTTTTCGTAATCATAAGTACCAGAATTTGTCGACTTGTCAATTCCAAAGGATTTTTCTTATTTTGGTAACCTTTGAATCCAAATGTGCTAACAAATTTCAAAAATTCAAGATGGCGGATGCAAATTTAAAAAATCGTAATTTCCAAATGCAGAAAATACTTTCGTTATCTGCATAACATTTGTAAGCGAAAGTACTCTTGACAAGTGTGATGCTGGATGTGTTGTTTTTCAGAAAAAAAACTCATGAAATCTTGAAATCCTGTGGGGTGCGATATTATCATGATTCATTTTTTTTCTCAAAAACAACACATCCAGCGTCGGATTTCAGTTACTCTACCGAAATTTCCGTAACAGAATTGAAATTCCTATAACTGGTATCGATAAATCAGTTTTTGAAACGTTTTTTTTTTAAATTGAGCAGAAAAATAAAACGATCATTTTATACAGCAATATAAATAGCAGCAATTGGTGCTATTATGGTACAGTCAGCGCATCCTTGTATGTTTGGTTGCATATCATCGCACTTCAACCAACGGCCTGATGGTTTCCGACAATACGCCACGAAGTGGCCAGGAAGATGTTGAATTACCCCTATCAATCTGTAATTAGAAAACAGTATACATGTTTTTAATTATCATAATTTATTGGATATATGCCTTTCTTAAAAAATCCGGGTGAACAATATCGATCAATCGATATATTTATTGTTATCGAATTGTTCTTTTTGTGATTGGCTGTTGAATGAGCCGAAGCGACGGCTGTCAAATAAGCAAAATGACAAGTCGTATGAATATGTCAAACTGTACTCTGCCATAACCAACGCATATCGTTGCCCATTTAAAAAAGTTTTGTTGGTATTTTTGTTATAAAAAGGAGTGTTAAATATATTGATTTTAAAATTGGAGAAACGCTGTAATTAGCACGACTGACCAAGAAGAAAATGTAGAAAGTTTTGTTGATAGAAGTGGGTGAACTTAAAATATAAACGTCAAAGAAATTCCACCGCGAGAGGAACGTATCAGTAAGAAAAGAAATTCGTATTAAATGTTTGTTCCAATCTGACTAAAAATGATTCTATTACTTCGTTTCAGATTTTTTAACTATACTATCAGTACTGCAATGACAATTATAGTAAGTAAAAAGTTTTAAGTACATTAATTAAGTTGATTTTTCATTGATGATTTACGGATGGAAAACAAGGTGGAGCGCGTGAACCGCGCGTTTGAGCTAGTAATACAAATATCTTCTATGTTCACAATAACTCACCGATATTGTTTTCCTAAATCCAATGAAAATGGTACATCGGCTAATCGGCATCGAAGATGCTGTGTTTTTCGCAAGTGGGTTCTCGTATCCAAGTCAATCATGATATGAAAATGGGGCCGAACAGTTTGTGTGACTAAGCCGGGACAGTCTTTTTGGCGACATTTCACGTTAAAGTCATTTTTATGAAATTTAATTGCATCTTGCAAAGATCCGATGCCTTTGCTGTTAATAGTTGTACCATTCACATCCAAGTACGCAACGTCGGTTGGTAATGACGAGATGCAGTGCGGGTTATCGCACGTAGAATCAATCGTTGCACTTGGCTCGGTTGACTCGGAATAAGCGAACAGATATTTCCATATCGATGTTATAGAGTCTTCAGCAATTAGCTTATGAGGTTTAATCGTCGGAGCATTAGAGTCTTTTACAAGCGGATAAAACTCGTTAAGAAGAAGGATGCGCTCTCGGAGAACTTCCGCTGATGGACCGACATTAATGAGTTTGCGGATGAATTTCAAAGTGCGATTGCTCGACGATTGTAGAAATGTTAGGTATTTTGCATCGTAAATAGCACCGAATTGTACAATATGAACGATCGCATCAAATCCACAAGTTTGTTGAAGATCGACAGAAATGTTATTTATTTTCATGATTCCAGTTTTCGAGCCGTTTTTTAGAAGAAAACCCTTTTTCCCTCGATTTTCGAGCCTCGCGTTGACGAATTTTATTTGCGGATATGGTTGGAAATAAAATCCTTCTTTAGAAGTTTTGTTTTTTATTTTTGGGCCCATTTTTTTTGTACTCTCAGTAGGAATATCTTCCTCTATTGATTTAGAATAATTATGGTCGCTGATTAACGGCGAGCCCAAGAAAATAGGTTTTGCTAAATTGATGTCAGACGGTTCAGTATCCGTGTTGGAATCAACGCTTTCGGTCAAGATGTTCTGATCAATCTTTGTAATCAATACGTGGTCAACATTGTGTTCTTCGAGATACGCTTCATTTGCATTGGTGAATGAGGTTTTTTCGTTAATCAAGCCTTTCCAGGCTTCGCCACTTGTTAAGTCGGAATCGTTTAGTGTTCGAGGTCTATCAATTAAGCGGCCAATTAATTCGGAATTAACATCGAAATCGAGTGGTTCAGATACGGTGCTTGCTGATCCACGTGCTGAATGCCGGCCAGGAGCGAGTTCCGAACGTGGCTCGATAAACGTAGATACTGGAGTTGATGTATTTTGTTTTGAAATCAATTTCGGCTCTTCCGAGAGAATCGTTCGAGAAGTCGGAGTCGAATCGTGAATGAAATTTTCATGATGCTGAGATTTCTTGATATTTTGTTTCAAAATAAATGTTGGCTTTTCAGTCAGAATAGTTCGAGTAGTGGGAGTCGAAGCGTGAGCGAAGTTTTCTTGATGGTGGGTAGAATCCGAATTGCGATCGGTTTTGGAGGAAGACAATATCGGCATTCTATGATTGTGATTGAAGTGTTTTAATTTTGTCGCGACCTCGTTGGTTCCCGAATGAAGATCGTCAATATGCTCTTTCAAAAATCGATTGGCAGAACATGGTAAATTGATACCTTCGAAAATCCTATTCCTCATTTCCGCGAAATATCCCTCTTGCGACGCTGTTGTTGCATGAGATTGTATACCAGGGAGCGCTGCAGCTGTCCATATAGGGAATTCTTTAGCGATCCGTTCCAACGATTGAATAAATTCTGGAAAATAAAAACTGTTTACAGCGTCGCCTCCCACAGTTGATTGATCGAGAGGTGTGCACGATCTAATTATGCTTTTGATCCATTGATGCGTCAAAGTTACATTTTTTTCTGATTTATCTTCGGGTAAATTTAAAGCGCTCGTAGCTTCCTTTTGATGTTCTATGTTGCTTATAGATGTCTCAAGCTTCTCGATGATTGTGCGGCGGTCAGCAATGGATTCTTCTAAGAGGCGCCTGGCTTCAAAAACGGAAACGGCTTTGTCTGACGCCATACTTTGTTGATTCTGATCGAGATGGAGAGCAACGATACAAGTTAGACGGAAAATATTCTCGAACTCTCTGATCGTTTGGCAGTCAATCATCAACGCGACTGTACGAAGATAAAATCCCTTGACGATGGGGTGACGCAAATTTTGAATGCATTTCCATCTGGCAACCGCGGCCATCTGGTGTGCGACATCTGCTCTTATCACCGTGTTAAACGGACGTGGCAGTTTGTGGCCTTCGTTGATTGCCCAACTAAAAAGAACGTCTACATATTCTTTTAGAGTCATACGATTGAATGCCTCGCACATCGCTAATAGCAGAGCACGACCCAGATCTGCCATAGCTTCGTCTGGAATTGTCGCTCCACACTCTCGAATCCATTCACGGAGCCAAAAAGATATAAAAGAAGCATCGTGCTTCTCAGATAGCATTTGATAAACCGGTAAAGTTTTTCCCTCGAAATTAATCGTAATTGTGTAGAGAAAAATGTGACCTGTTTGGTGTCCTGGAAAAATTTCGAATTTTTTTACTACTTTGCCCGTAGCGTCAAGACATATTTGCGAAGAACCTTTTTTTATTCTACAGTATTCTTTTTCGATAAAAACTTGTTCCGGACTGCAGTAAAACACGAAAAACTTCTTTGCACCGATTTCACGAATGCTGTGTGCGTATCGAAAATTCTGCATCATGTTTTGGATGTTCGAAATCATATCCATCTTCTTTATCGATGTTATTCCGAGATCTTCTTTGTTTTGTTCCATTTTGGCTTGTCTGAGTACGTTACTTTTGCTGATCCATGGTGGTTCGTTCTCACCAAATTCCATATTTTTCGAGAGAACATTTTGTCGATAACCCGCCACTCTTCGTCGTTTCAATTCTTTTGCTACTGATTTGCGTTGTGGTCCATTCAATGGTCGTTTGACTTCTTCGTGGTAATCCACACGAGTGTCGCGCGTTTTAATCATCAATTTCAGTTTACCGTCGATGGGTTTTTCGATTGCGGTACCAAGGATAACATTTGAACATTTTTTACTTCTACATACACCTTTAAATTTCAAAAAATATCCAGATATCAGATCGATGCAGTTATCATTATGGTCGGTTTCTTCTGACCGTATGTGGGACCATTTTCCGATAAACGCACAAGAAAATTTGTATTTATTCCCAAATGCTTTCGTGATAACGTTTGGCCAAATTCGCGATTTCAATTTTTTTTTCTTTTCATTCGATGCTTCATCAGGTTTTATCAATGCCCACTCGACAGATGATAGAGTCAAAGGGAAGACATCAGTTTCTGGATCTTCATTCTCGTCATCGTGGTACGACGACTCGGAAGATTCCGAATAATTGGATGACTGATCGACGAAATCCTCATCAAGGACGGAATAAGTTTTTAGGGGTGATTGAACAACGATACCCAAGTTACGACGAGCTGCGTCAAGATGACCGTTTTTGTTCTCTCTCACGTGTGTGTACACCGAATGTGGTTTCCAACGGCCATCAAGTTCATTACTCATGTCTTTCCAACATTGTGAGTTGCTCTGTGGAAAATCATCTGTTTTGAAGTAGTGGATGTATTTTTGAATCAGTTCAACAGCTTCGGTATCAGAAACCCTGCGTGGTCTGCCCATCTAGAAATACAAAAAAATACAATCTGCTTTTGGAAGTTATAAAAAACTTTATTCATATTAACATCAATAGCGGTCAGATTTCACGAAAGAATTTCGATTTGTTTCACTTCAAATTTTGAGATACTTGATGTTTACAGATACTTATTAATTGGTTTAGTAAGCATACAAAAGAGACTTCCGAAAATTGACGATAATTTTTTTAACCCTAACTTCGGCTGTGGTGGGAACCACTTTCACGACCTTCCTTCCACTAAAAATGACAGTACAAAAATTAGGCCGAATTCGTTGGCTCCGTGTGTTTTCAAGACTGATAAATTTTAGATTCAATTAGCGGCTTGAATTTCACAAAAAAAATGCCGAATTCTCAATTCGGATTCAGGAGATCGAGGTCATGCTTAGACAATTAGCTCTATTGTACCCTGATGTATTGAAAGCTTTCGAATGTGAGAATCATGTAGTAGCCATCTTTATGGACATTCACAATGCTTATGATAAAGTATTAGCAGATCTTTTAGTCAAACGCTTGAAAGAGTTCGACTATCCACTAGGCTTGCTTGTATTTATATATAACTTGGTGTCCGCAAGGGAACTAACAGTTACATTTGGGAACTTAATAAAAAAAAACGCTTTGAGGCTTTCGAGGACTACCACATCGAAGCGTGTTGAGCTCTGTTTTGTACACTATATATATATAACAAAATTAGAGTTAAATATTGTTGACCGATGCAAAATGACTCCATTTGCCGATGACGTTATTGTTGACAGGGAAAAGCACAGTATACCCGCGGCTATTACGTTGATTGAAAGATCTGTTACTCGCTTGAATAGCTTCCTCAAAAACAGCGGACTTCAGATGGCACTGGAAAATGTAGGAACCCCGTTTTCTCTTAAGGTAGTTCCTCTGCGAAAATCTCAACCAAAAGTTTACATACCATGTTCATGTTTAAAAGATTGATAATTGGTTTAATTAGTAATAAATAAAATTAAAAACTACACAATATTGACTCGGTACTAGTAGATAATACGATGGATATCATTTATTGCCGTAAAATATATTTTATATTGTGTTTTTGATCTACTATTGCCAGTGAACTTTTTGCCGGGACTGTCCAGGCTTTTTCCAAATTGTTTTTTTTCCAGGCTTTGCCAAGCTTTGCCAGGCTTTGCACCAAAATTGTGAGGGCTTCTCATGGTTATATCTTGGAAACTAGATGGTGAATGATTCTCATTTTTTTTCACATTATTCATGATATCTTACTCTAGCTTATCCTCGTTTTTTATCAATTTCTTAATTTTAGTTTTGGCGGTAGAATTAATTATGCTCTGTTTGCCCATCATAACGCATTTGTTACGTGCAAACCAAGCCAACTTTAAGTGTAAATATCTCCGGTTTGGGGTGGTCAAACTTATTCAAATTGCACAGATGTTTGGACAATGCATTAAATAACATATATGTCAAATTTCAACCATTTCTTAATTCAACTCTCCTGTGGAGGCACTACCTTAAGACGATTAGTTCAACTATTTTTTTATTTGCTGTGTATCTGAAGTATTTATTCGTTAGTAAAAGGAATTTATGAGTTCCCTGTAAATTCATTATTTATGTATTCAGTACTAAACAGTATTATTCGTGAATTCAATTCCAATTGAATCTTAGGTACATACTAAGATTCAACATTAGAAAATGTAATTGAATAAAAATTAATAAATGTGGCAACACTGTAAAAGGATTGCGGCGATTCCTCGATAAACTCGTATTACTTATATTAAATATTGGATCAAATTGTTTGCCAAAGTCCGTACGCTAGATAAAAACTTGATAACATTGTACCAATGTAATTTCATTTTTTCGTAACGTGTAACATGGGCGATTTCAAGAAAAAGTGATGGCGAAAGATTGTCATTTAAGAAAATACGTAAGTACAATTATAAAGTTTGAGTACAATGATAATTGGATAAGGAACAACGTCACCAGTAACATTGGGGGAGAAAAATATTACAAGTACCACGTGTTATTTTAAACAGAGGTAATTATATCTTGAAACATAAGGAAGATTTACACGTAAGAAATATTGCGATGGACCGAATTAAAATGATATTACCGATTATTGATTTCACTATAATGTTCTCGTTGCCTTGATACTATATTGCAAAATAATAAAACGTACGTTTGCACAATGTTGCGTTCATACGTTAATCTTCATTCGTATTTTTTACACTGTTGGAAATGCAGCTTTTAAATCTCTTTTAATTTTATATGCCAAAGTTGCATATCGCTGACGTTGGGTCTTTTTTCAAATTCCTTTTTCTAATTTCATCTCCATTTTTATCGATTGAAAGAAAACATTTTATTTCATTTTTGTATATTTTGAACTCTGATTCTTTTGTATATTCAATCCAATCTAGCGAATGAGTTTAATGAGATAATTGAGTAAAAGAAAAAAAAGAGTAAGGAGAATCGAAAAGGTCGGTAGGGAATGTGATGGTTACTCAATGTTATGGTTATGAATCGAAATTAGGAAACTTCCACAATTGCTGAAAGTTGATCTTGCTTTTTTTATTCATTGTACATACTTTTATCAACATTTTTTCTTCGTCGATCGCATTAGTTGATGGTCACGTATTGGAACGTACTAAATGTGTAAGAAAAAAGAGAAATAGTTTACATCTGCACAAAGTTTAAGGTTTTTATTTATCAACAGCGGAAAAAGACTACTGATTTAGAATTGTGCACGACTAATCGTATCATTCGAGGCTTTAGGTCACTCTAGAAACCGAAAAAATAAGCTTTTTGGGGATTTTTTTCAGAAAAAACTACCAAATAAATCGAGATTACAAAAAAGGGTGTATATCATACTGTCAGTTACTGTATACAATAATTCATTTGAAGCGATTAATTTCAAAATAGCAGCTGTGCAGCGTTTATCTCAAAACTACATTTTTTAAGTTGGCCGGAAACATAACTCAGACAATTTTCAGTCGATTCACTTGAAATGTTGAATATATATTGAAAAATACATTGTTTATGGAAGGGGACGTAGGATTTTTTTTATTTTGCATAGTTCATCTGTTATTAACAATTACCTGACGGTTTTTTAGGCAAATTTTTGGAAAGTAAAAAATTCGCCTGACAAATCGTCGTATGATTGTTAATAACAAAAAACTATACAATATAAAAAAAATATTACGTACTTCCATAGACAATGTATTTTTCAAGATATATTCAACATTTCAAGTGGATCGGTTGAAAATTGTCTGAATTATGTTTCCGGCCAACTTAAAAAATACAGTTTCGAGATAAACGCTGCACAGCCGCCATTTTGAATTTAATCGCTTCAAAAAAATTATTGTATACAGTCACCGATATGTATGATCAACACCCTTTTTTGTAATCTCGATTTATTTTGTAGTTTTTCTGAAAAAAAAATCCCCAAAAAGCCTATTTTTTCGGCCTCTAGAGTGGCCTAACCTCTTGGTAGTCGTATCGCCAGGCTTCAATCCGTAGGATTTTTTTTTGTGCTCCACTAAATATCTTAATAATCGTCTCTGTAAAATTTTAGGGTCGATTGAAGAAAAATATTAAAATTGCCTATCTTTGCGAAGGAATTTCGAGACGACATACAAAAATCCAATTTCCCGTCGCTACAAAAGTGTATATAACAGTGGGAATCCGTCAAATTCTTATAAATAATCAGATTTACATACCGAACACTTGAAGTAATCGAATGCTCTCAGAAAAAATGACGCGTATTGACCTAATTTTTATGTAACATCAAGTTCAATTCGAACTTTCGGTATTGGATTTATACCACTTGTTACGATACAGAGACGTGACAGCAAAGCAACAGCTGACTGTAGTCCTAACCTCATCTCACTCATTCGAATTTCCACACATATATCATTTTCAACCGACATATTTCGCCGACACAATGTTTCCACGCTTCTTACCAGTCGGGGCCCGAATACAATGCTTTATATTTCTCAAAACTGGCATTATTTTGGCAGATCGACGTTGAAAAGCATGGAGGTTAAACTCGCTTGGTTGAGTAAAAAGAGACGGAGATAAAGCCAGTGTTGCCAAATAGCTAACCTACAAATACTGCGCGAATCGTTGGAATAACTATTTTTTCATTTTTCTAAGTAAATGTGAACTTTCATTAAACAGTTCAGACATGCAAAATTTCAATTACAATTTTTTTTGCATATGCCAAAAATATAAATTGTACAAACTTCAAGTATGATCAGTGGTATGACTAGTGTGAAGCGATAGGACTACCTTAACTAAACCTCAGAAACAAATAAATAAAAAACATTTGCGTACAATTCGTTGTTGTATGTCAACCTATTAATTTCGAGAAATACACAACTCTTACTTGATTCTCGAGCTTCATTCGCAACGGAGAAAAAAATATATCAATTTAAAAACCACCTATTCCATCATTTTCCTTAGGGTACCCTTTCAATTAGTGAGGTCAGAATTGCATTATAATGGCTCCAAAATCCAACATGGCGCATTTCAAATTAAGAATTTCAAAATTCTAATAAATTCATATTTAAAATGCGCCATATTGGTATGATAGAGTCATCACAATACAATTCTGACATCACCAATCAGAAGAGCACCCTCGAACTTGTGGACTAGGCAATAGGTTTTGGAACTATTTTTTCCCTGTTAAGTATGAACCTTGAAAATCAAATAAGAATTGTGCAATTTTCGGACCTCATGTATTAACGAAAAATTGGTACGACAATGAAAACAACTATTGGGTCGAGTCATAAATAACTTCCGATGGAGCCAGTAAAATCTATTGAAAAAAACGGAAGTTATTTATGTTTCGGCATAATAAAAACCGAATACTGACTGAGAATGTCTGATGTTACTTATACTTACAATACGATACTTATAGACAATATCTAACGTTTGTTGGAAAGCACCCAGCGATATATATATTTATTAAGAGCGAATGATAAGTATGCTATATTCTTCATTTGTTTAGATTTACATTAACCTTGAACGAGGTGTGTTTCACATTATTAAATGATATTATGATGGATCCAGAATACAAGTAATCATTTTGAATTTACTCACCTCGTAATTGTTGCCCGTTACAGTGTAGAAGCCGTCAGCGGCCGAATCCTGTCACCAAAAATGAGATACCAAAGTTATATTATTTCGGAGAGATGGCGTGGAGATCTCGATTCGAAATGTAATAAACATTTAAGGTGTTTGTATTAGCTATAGACGCTATATATAGCTTGTGTGCATGGTTTGAGAACTAAATGTTCACTTCAACAAAAAAAAAAATAGAATATACAGCATCAAATCTTGGAATTTCAATTCTATAAATGATGAGAGAGTAGTAAATGTTTAATACTCACCAGTACAGCTAAATTTGTCGGTGAATCGAATGGTTGCGTTACGCTCAACGGGAGATATGAAGCGATGAGAGATAAATCGTTATTTCCGATCTCGTGTTTTTGCAGAAAATTTTGAAAATCAATTATATGAGAAATTATGCATATCGTGCAAACATTGAGAGCAAGTCGGAGCCGACCTTCATCTGCAACGTTTGTGTCGCTTCCATTAACGTCAAACCTAAAAAAAAAAAATAATCATTTCTGAGGGAAGTATTTGTAAAATGTATTATACTTTTGTTCAGAAATATATTTAAATGCAGATAACATTGGAAATGAGAATGTTAATTATCATATTACATTTACCGATTTAGTAAAAGAGGACCGATACTCCGAAAAAATGTTTTCAAATGAAATTTCTCGATTGATTGGACGTTGAAGGCGAACTATATTTTTTCCGTTTGTTATTATACGTATACAATACTTACTTGTGCTGAAGGCCGGAATGTTCAACCATTGAAATATTTGTTTGGTCGGATCGCAAGAAACATGACAGCAGAAACAGTATCGTAACCACGAACAGATGGCGAAAAAACGTCATTGCTACCCTTGTCTGCGTATCTATGTGGACTGCAGGATAACGAATAGCTGTAAAAAGTAAAAGGAGACAGAATTAGTGAATAGTGAGTTGTTTGAGGTATAAAAATGACACTCAGTGGAACGAATAAATGTATGAAAGTGATGGGGCCTTGATAATTATCGCGAGAATGTGCGCATCACGAGTATTGAAAGATTTTCGCCACCATATTTTTACGTTACGTTACGTGTACTAGAAACCCATAAACTGGAACATCGAATATAACAGAGAATTTTTTTCTTTCTTTCCTGTCAATTAATACGCGCAGAAAGGAGAGACGCAATCGAAAGGGTGTGAAAAAAATACGAGGGCCCAGGTTTAGCATTTAGAAAAGCGTAATCATAAAGGTCGAACAATTTCACGTGCCGAGTTGAAAAACGCATGAAAAAAAAACTAATAATCGGAGGATACAATATGTACTCGTATCAAAATTCGAAAATACATCGATTTTTTCCTACGGAGAATAAATGTACTTCCACAAATAATGGGATCAATAATTTCAAGTGAGGAAGAGGTTAGGTACAGTAGGGACTTCATATCTCTAACACGAGTTGAGCAGAAATTCACTTTTTTTTCTTGGATTCTATTGTAATTATAGCTATACATATATCGAAAGATTGCGCGCATTTAAATTGCACAAACAAGATCGAAAAAAATTAGCTGCCCTGCACTTGGTACACAAGTTTACTGAGTACTCACGTGTAGCGAGAACTGGCGAGCAACGAAACTAATGGCGACTAGTTGCAAATGACCCAAAGAGTGACGAAACGTTGGCATTTGGTTCAGCAATAGACCGAAGTTGGCGACATGAGATCAAAGGTATGACAAAAAAATGGTCGACATCTGTTGGTTTCTGGAAATAGGCAAACACACGTCAGAATCTTTCTTCGCTTAAATTGTAAAACGTACGCAACAAAACTCGAAATAAATTTTCTTCTTTTAATTTCGAATGAAATACTTTAATTACAGCCACTGATGATCATGCACACTTTTTTTATTCGCTCACCGTCAACCAATACACGCGGAAAAGTTTTGCTATCAAACGAAAACGAACGAAAATGGATGCGGGGTCTTTGTCTTTCGAGACGCGAAATCACAAAGACAAAAAATTTTTGCAAACAAATCCGGAAACACACGGACAATGTGTGTTTCTTGACTTACAATCGGACTTGAATATAATCGGACAATTTTTTTTTTTTTAATAAAATATTTCAACCACGCACACTGAAAATCACGAACACTTTTTTATTCGTTTACCGCCAATCGATATACGCGGAGAGGAGACACGCAATCAAACGAGGGTGATCAAATATGGATTTCGCGTCTTTTGAGACGCGAAATCACGAAGTGAAACAAATTTTGCAACGGAATCAGGAAACGCGCGCAAAATGAAATCGAACAGGTCTTTTTTCGAATAAAATATTTCGACCACGCGCACTGAAAATCACTAACCCTTTTTCATTCGTTCACCGTCAATCGATATACGCAGAGAGGAGACCCGTGATCGAACGAGACCGAACGAAAACGGATGCCCGGCTTTGTCTTTCGAGAAGCGTAAAGAAACACGTCAAAAAATTCGCTCAGTTGAATCGAAAAACACACGCAAAAAACCAATATTAAATGGACAAAGTTTTTAGCTGAATAAACATGTTTCGTTCTCTCAAGAAATTATCAAGCACTTTTTTTCTTGAATTTTATGTTAATAGTATCTATAAACAAATTGAAAGACTGCGAGCATTTGAACGTGATATAAAAATAATTAGCTGTCCTGCATTTGTATGTATCATCTTCAAGTTATACCGATACTTACGTGCAATGAGAACCGCGAAGACGTACTCTATCTATACGACTACCGAGTCGACGACTGATGACGACTAGCGGGTGACCGAAAGGAGAGTGAAGAAGCATTGGTATTCGGTTCAGCAACGGACTGTCCATTATAAGGAAAAGATCGTCGACCGTTGTTGGTTTCTGAAAATACGAGAAGACACTGGGCGTCAGTATCTGTCTTCGGTTGAATCAGAAAACTCACGCGACATAATTCGGACAGAATTTTTTTTTTCGGTTTCGAGAAATTTAGCGATCGACCGAGAGTCAAAAAATATGGATGCTGGGCCTTTGTCGTTTGAGACGCGATATCACGAAGACAAAGAATTTTTGCAACCAAATCGAGAAATGCAAGCAAAATAAAATCGGACAATTTTTTTCGAATAAACTATTTCGACCACGTACACTGAAAATTACGCCCATTTTATTGTATGCCTTTACCGCCAGTGAATATACATGCCGGGTCTTTGTCTTTCGAGACGCGAAATCACGAAGTCAAAAAAATTTTGCAACCGAATCAAGAAACGCACACAAAATAAAATCGAACAATTTTTTTTTTAATGAAATATTTCAACCACGCGCACTAAAAATCACGAACACTTTTTTATTTATTTACTGCCAATCGATATACGTGGAGAGGACACACGCGATCGAACGAGAATGAATGCCAGGCCTTTGTCTTCCGAGACATGAGATCACGAAGACGAAAAAATTTTGCAACCGCATCAAGAGACGCACGCGGGCATTTGAACGTAATAAAAAAATAATGAGCTGCCCTGCACTCGTATGTATCATCCTCAAGTTACTTATATCGATACTTACGTGCAATGAGAACCGCGAAGACGTATTCTATCCACACGACTGATGGCGACTAGCGAGTGAACGAAAGAAGAGTGAAGAAGCATTGGCACTTGGTTCAGCAACGGACTGTCTGAATTGGCAACACGCGATTTACGATTACAGGGAAAAAAATGGTCGACCGTTGTTAATCTCTGAAAATGTGAGAAAAAAATTCGCGTCAGTATCTTCCTTCGGTTAAATCAGAAAACTCGCGCAACACAATTCGAAATGAATTTTTTTTTCGTTTCGGAGAAATTTAGCGATCGAAGGAGAGCGAGAAAATATGAATGCTGGCTTTTGTCTTTGGAGGCGCGAGATCACGAAGTCAAAAAAATTTCGCAACCGAATCAAGAAACGAACGCAAGATAAAAGGACAATTTTTTTTTCGAATAAAATATTTCAACCACGCCCACTGAAAATCACGAACACTTTTACATTGGTTTTACCGCTAATCAGTATATGCAGAGGAGACTCGCGATCGAACGAGAACGAACGAAAATGGATGCCGGGTCTTTGTCTTTCGACACGCGAAATCACGAAAACAAAAAAAAAATCGCAATCGAATCAAGAAACGCACGCAAAATAAAATCGAACTTTTTTTCGACTAAAATATTTCAACCACGCGGACGGAAAATAACGCACACTTTTTTATTCGTTTACTGCCAATCGATATACGCGGCAAGAACAGGCGATCGAACGAGAACGAACGAGTATGGATGCCGGGTCTTTGTCTTTCGAGACGTGAGATCACGAAGACGAAAAAAATTTACAACCGAATCAAGAAACGCACGCAAAATAAAATCGAACATTTTTTTTTCTTTTCGAATAAAATATTTCAACCACGCGCACGGAAAATAACGCACACTTTTTTATTCCTTTACCGCCAATCGATATACGCAGATAAGACACGCGATCGAACGAGAAGGAACGAGAATGGATGCCGCGTCTTTGTCTTTCGAGACGCGAAATCACGGAGTCAAAAAATTTTGCAACCGAATCAAGAAACGGACGCAAAATAAAATCGAACAATTTTTTTTTAAATAAAATATTTCAACCACGCGCACTGAAAAGCACGAACACTTTTTAATTCGTTTACCGCCAATCGATATACGCGGCGAGGACACTTGCGATCGAACGAGAACGAACATCAATGGATGCCGGGTCTTTGTCTTTCGAGACGCGAAATCACGAAGTCAAAAAAATACCCTATCCACACGACTACCGAGTCGACGACTGATGGCGACTAGCGAGTGAACGAAAGGAGAGTGAAGAAGCGTTGGCATTCGGTTCAGCAACGGACTGTCCGAATTGGCAACACAAGATTTACGATTACAGGGGAAAAATGGTCGACCGTTGTTCGTTTCTGAAAATGCGAGAAAACACTTCGGGTCAGTATCTTTCTTCGGTTAAATCAGAACTCTCGCGGAACACAATACGAAATTATTTTTTTTTCGATTTCGAGAAATTTAGCGATCGAAGGAGAGCGAATAAATAAGAAAGCTGGGTCTTGGTCTTTTCAGGCGCTAGATTACGAAGTCAAAAAAAATTCGCAACCGAATCAAGAAACGAACGCAAGATAAAATTAGACATTTCTTTTTTCGAATACAATATTTCAACCAACCCCACTGAAAATCACGAACACTTTTTTATTCATCTACCGCCAATCTATACACGCGGAGAGGAGACACGCAATCAAACGAGGGTGATCAAATATGGATTTCGCGTCTTTTGAGACGCGAAATCACGAAGTGAAACAAATTTTGCAACGGAATCAGGAAACGCACGCAAAATAAAATCGAACAGGTCTTTTTTCGAATAAAATATTTCGACCACGCGCACTGAAAATCACTAACCCTTTTTCATTCGTTCACCGTCAATCGATATACGCAGAGAGGAGACCCGTGATCGAACGAGACCGAACGAAAACGGATGCCCGGCTTTGTCTTTCGAGAAGCGTAAAGAAACACGTCAAAAAATTCGCTCAGTTGAATCGAAAAACACACGCAAAAAACCAATATTAAATGGAGAAAGTTTTTAGCTGAATAAACATGTTTCGTTCTCTCAAGAAATTATCAAGCACTTTTTTTCTTGAATTTTATGTTAATAGTATCTATAAACAAATTGAAAGACTGCGAGCATTTGAACGTGATATAAAAATAATTAGCTGTCCTGCATTTGTATGTATCATCTTCAAGTTATACCGATACTTACGTGCAATGAGAACCGCGAAGACGTACTCTATCTATACGACTACCGAGTCGACGACTGATGACGACTAGCGGGTGACCGAAAGGAGAGTGAAGGAGCATTGGTATTCGGTTCAGCAACGGACTGTCCATTATAAGGAAAAAATCGTCGACCGTTGTTGGTTTCTGAAAATACGAGAAGACACTGGGCGTCAATATCTGTCTTCGATTGAATCAGAAAACTCACGCGACATAATTCGGACAGAATTTTTTTTTTCGGTTTCGAGAAATTTAGCGATCGAACGAGAGCCAAAAAATATGGATGCTGGGCCTTTGTCTTTTGAGACGCGATATCACGAAGACAAAGAATTTTTGCAACCAAATCGAGAAATGCAAGCAAAATAAAATCGGACAATTTTTTTCGAATAAACTATTTCGACCACGCACACTGAAAATTACGCCCATTTTATTGTATGCCTTTACCGCCAGTGAATATACATGCCGGGTCTTTGTCTTTCGAGACGCGAAATCACGAAGTCACAAAAATTTTGCAACCGAATCAAGAAACGCACACAAAATAAAATCGAACAATTTTTTTTTTTAATGAAATATTTCAACCACGCGCACTAAAAATCACGAACACTTTTTTATTTATTTACTGCCAATCGATATACGTGGAGAGGACACACGCGATCGAACGAGAATGAATGCCAGGCCTTTGTCTTCCGAGACATGAGATCACGAAGACGAAAAAATTTTGCAACCGAATCAAGAGACGCACGCGGGCATTTGAACGTGATAAAAAAATAATGAGCTGCCCTGCACTCGTATGTATCATCCTCAAGTTACTTATATCGATACTTACGTGCAATGAGAACCGCGAAGACGTATTCTATCCACACGACTGATGGCGACTACCGAGTGAACGAAAGAAGAGTGAAGAAGCGTTGGCACTCGGTTCAGCAACGGACTGTCCGAATTGGCAACACACGATTTACGATGACAGGAAAAAAATGGTCGACCGCTGTTGGTTTTTGAAAACGCGAGAAAACACTTCGCGTCAGTATCTTTCTTCGGTTCAATAAAAAAAACTCGCGCAACACAATTCGAAATGATATTTTTCTTTCGATTTCGAGAAATTTACCGATCGAATGAGAGTGAACAAATATGGATGCTGGGTCTTTGTCGTTTGAGACGCGAAATCACGAAGACAACAAAATTTTGCAACCGAATCGAGAAACGCACGCAAAATAAAATCGGACAATTTTTTTTCGAATAAACTATTTTAACCGCGCGCAGAAAATCACGAACACTATTTTATTCATTAACCGCCAATCGATATACGCGGAGAGGACACACGCGATCGACCGAGAACGAACGAAAATGGATGCCGTGGCTTTGTTTTTCGAGACGCGAAATCACGAAGTCAAAAAATACTCTATTCACACGACTACCGAGTCGATGACTGATGTCGACTAGCGAGTGAACGAAAGGAGACTGAAGAAGCGTTGGCATCCGGTTCAGCAACGGACTATCCGAATTGGCAACACGCGATTTACGGTTGCAGGGAAAGAATGGTCGACCGCTGCTGGTTTCTGAAAATGCGAGAAAACACTTGGCGTCAGTATCTTTCTTCGGTTAAATCAAAACTTGCGCAACACAATACGAAATGAATTTTTTTTTTCCGATTTCGAGAAATGTAGCGATCGAACGAGAGCGAACAAATATGAATGCTGGGTCTTTGTCTTTAGAGACGCAAAATCACGAAGACAAAAAAGTTTGCAGTCGAATATAGAGACGCACGCAAAATAAAATCGATTTTTTTTTTTTTTTTTTTTTTTTTTTTTTGAATAAAATGTTTCATCCATGCGCACTGAAAATCACGAACACTTTTTTTTTCTTTTACCGCCAATCGATATATGCGGAGACGAGACACGCGATCGAACGTTAACGAACGAAAATGGATGTTGGGTCTTTATCTATCGAGACGCGAGATCACGAAGTCAAAAAAATGTCGCAACCGAATCAAGAAACGCGAGCAACATAAAATTGGACTTTTTTTTTTTTTTTTTTTTTTTCGAATAAAATATTTCAACCACGCGCACGAAAATCACGAACACTTTTTTATTCGTTTTACCGCCAATCGATATACGCAGAGGAGACACGCGATCCAACGAGAACGACCGAAAATGGTTGCCGGGTCTTCGTCTTTCGAGACGCGAAATCACGAAAACAAAAAATTTTGCAACCGAATCAAGAAAAGCACGTAAAATAAAAGATTTTTTTTTTTTTCGAATAAAATATTACAACCACGCGCACTGAAAATCCCGCACACTATTTAATTCGTTTACCGCCAATCGATATACGCGGAGAAGAAACACGCCATCGAACGAAAATGGATGCCGGGTCTTTGTCTTTCAAGACGCGAGATCACGAAGTCAAAAAAGTTTGCAACCGAATCAGGAAACGCACGCAAGATAAAATCGGACAATTTTTTTTCGCATAAGCTATTTCAACCGCGCGTAGAAAATCACGAACACTATTTTATTCGTTAACCGCCAATCGATATAGGCAGAGGAGATACGCGATCGAACGAGAACAAACGAAAATGGATGCCGGGTCTTTGCCTTTCGAGAGGCGAAATCACGGAGTCAAAAAAATTTGGCAACCGAGTCGAGAAACGCACGCAAAATAAAATCGGATTATTTTTTTTTCGAATAAAATGTTTCAACTATGCGCACTAAAAATCACGAACACTTTATTATTCGTTTACCGCCAATCGATATACGCGGAGAGGAGACACGCGATCGAACGAAAATGGATGCCGGGTCTTTGTCTTTCGAGACGCGAGATCACGAAGTCAAAAAAGTTTGCAACCGAATCAAGAAACGGACGCAAGATAAAATTGGACAATTTTTTTTTCGAATAAAATATTTCAACCACGCCCACTGAAAATCACGAACACTTTTTTATTCGTTTACAGTCACTCGATGTACGCGGAGAGGACACGCGATCGAACGAGAACGAACGAAAATAGATGCCGGGTCTTTGTCTTTTCAGACGCGAAATCACGAAGTCAAAAAAATGTCGCAACCGAATCAAGGAACACACGCAAGATAAAATCCGACAATTTTTTTTTCGAATAAAATATTTCAACCACGAACACTGAAAATCACGAACACTTTTTTATTCGTTTACCGTCACTCGATATACGCGGAGAGGAGACACGCGATCGAACGAAAATGGATGCCGGGTTTTTGTCTTCCGAGACGCGAAATCACAAAATAAAAAGAAAATAAAAAAAATCGCGACCGAATCAAGAAACGCACGCAAATCGAACATTTTTTTTTCGACTAAAATATTTCAACCACGCGCACGGAGAATCACGACCACTATTTTATTCGTTTACCGCCAATCGATATACGCGGAGAGGAAACACGCGATCGCACGAGGGTGATCAAATATGGATGCCCGGCTTTGTCTTTCGCGATGGGTAAAGTAACACGTTAAAAAACTCGCTCAGTTGAATCGAGAAACACACGCAAAAAAATCAATATTAAATGGATAAAATTTTTAACTGAATATAAGTCTTTCGTTCTCTCAAGAAACTAACACGCGCACTTTTTTCTTGAATTTTATTTTGATTTTGACTTTAAATATATCGAAAGATTGCAGGCATTTGACCGTGATACAAAAATAATGAGCTGCCCTGCACTCGTATGTATCATCCTCAAGTTACTTATATCGATACTTACGTGCAATGAGAACCGCGAAGACGTATTCTATCCACACGACTGATGGCGACTAGCGAGTGAACGAAAGAAGAGTGAAGAAGCGTTGGCAGTCGGTTCAGCAACGGACTGTCCGAATTGGCAACACACGATTTACGATTACAGGAAAAAAATGGTCGACCGCTGTTGGTTTTTGAAAACGCGAGAAAACACTTCGCGTCAGTATCTTTCTTCGGTTCAATAAAAAAAACTCGCGCAACACAATTCGAAATGATATTTTTCTTTCGATTTAGAGCAATTTACCGATCGAATGAGAGTGAACAAATATGGATGCTGGGTCTTTGTCGTTTGAGACGCGAAATCACGATGACAACAAAATTTTGCAACCGAATCGAGAAACGCACGCAAAATAAAATCGGACAATTTTTTTTCGAATAAACTATTTTAACCGCGCGCAGAAAATCACGAACACTATTTTATTCATTAACCGCCAATCGATATACGCGGAGAGGACACACGCGATCGACCGAGAACGAACGAAAATGGATGCCGTGGCTTTGTTTTTCGAGACGCGAAATCACGAAGTCAAAAAATACTCTATCCACACGACTACCGAGTCGATGACTGATGTCGACTAGCGAGTGAACGAAAGGAGACTGAAGAAGCGTTGGCATCCGGTTCAGCAACGGACTATCCGAATTGGCAACACGCGATTTACGGTTGCAGGGAAAGAATGGTCGACCGCTGTTGGTTTCTGAAAATGCGAGAAAACACTTGGCGTCAGTATCTTTCTTCGGTTAAATCAAAACTTGCGCAACACAATACGAAATGAATTTTTTTTTCCGATTTCGAGAAATGTAGCGATCGAACGAGAGCGAACAAATATGAATGCTGGGTCTTTGTCTTTAGAGACGCAAAATCACGAAGGCAAAAAAGTTTGCAGCCGAATATCGAGAAACGCACGCAAAATAAAATCGATTTTTTTTTTTTTTTTGAATAAAATGTTTCATCCATGCGCACTGAAAATCACGAACACTTTTTTTTCTTCTACCGCCAATCGATATATGCGGAGACGAGACACGCGATCGAACGTTAACGAACGAAAATGGATGTTGGGTCTTTGTCTATCGAGACGCGAGATCACGAAGTCAAAAAAATGTCGCAACCGAATCAAGAAACGCGAGCAAGATAAAATTGGACTTTTTTTTTTTTTTCGAATAAAATATTTCAACCACGCGCACGAAAATCACGAACACTTTTTTATTCGTTTTACCGCCAATCGATATACGCAGAGGAGACACGCGATCGAACGAAAATGGATGCCGGGTCTTTGTCTTTCGAGACGCGAGATCACGAAGACAAAAAATTTTGCAACCGAATCAAGAAAAGCACGTAAAATAAAAGATTTTTTTTTTTTTTTTTTTTTTTCGAATAAAATATTACAACCACGCGCACTGAAAATCCCGCACACTATTTAATTCGTTTACCGCCAATCGATATACGCGGAGAAGAAACACGCCATCGAAGGAAAATGGATGCCGGGTCTTTGTCTTTCGAGACGCGAGATCACGAAGTCAAAAAAGTTTGCAACCGAATCAAGAAACGCACGCAAGATAAAATCGGACAATTTTTTTTCGCATAAGCTATTTCAACCGCGCGTAGAAAATCACGAACACTATTTTATTCGTTAACCGCCAATCGATATAGGCAGAGGAGATACGCGATCGAACGAGAACAAACGAAAATGGATGCCGGGTCTTTGCCTTTCGAGAGGCGAAATCACGGAGTCAAACAAATTTGGCAACCGAGTCGAGAAACGCACGCAAAATAAAATCGGATTATTTTTTTTCGAATAAAATGTTTCAACGAAGCGCACTAAAAATCACGAACACTTTATTATTCGTTTACCGCCAATCAATATACGCGGAGAGGAGACACGCGATCGAACGAAAATGGATGCCGGGTCTTTGTCTTTCGAGACGCGAGATCACGAAGTCAAAAAAGTTTGCAACCGAATCAAGAAACGCACGCAAGATAAAATTGGACAATTTTTTTTTCGAATAAAATATTTCAACCACGCCCACTGAAAATCACGAACACTTTTTTATTCGTTTACCGTCACTCGATATACGCGGAGAGGACACGCGATCGAACGAGAACAAACGAAAATGGATGCCGGTCTTTGTCTTTCGAGACGCGAAATCACGAAGACAAAAAATGTTGCAACCGAATCACGAAATGCACGCAAAATAAAATCGAAATTTTTTTTTTCGACTAAAATATTTCCACCACGGGCACTGAAAATTACGCGCACTTGTTTAATTCGTTTACCGCCAATAGATATACGCGGAGACCCGCGATCAATCGAGGGTGATCAAATGATCAAATAACGAAAAAAACACGGGAACGCGATATTCAATGGAGAACATTTTTACCTGAATAACAATCCTTCGTACTTTTGAGAAATTATCATGCGGACTTTTTTTATTGAACTTTATGTTAATTGTTACTCTATCCAAACGACGACTGAGAAGGTGACTGACGGCGGCCGATGACGACGAGCGAAGAAGTGTCGGCCAGTGCAGCCAGATCGCGCGTAAAAGTTACCCCCTTACTAGTCTCTTACGCGCCCGCCACACAATCATAGTAGCGCGTGTCCGTGAGCGAGCGACGTTCGGACATCTTCGGCAAGAGCAGAGCGGGCTCGAAGATTCCCGACCGCGCCTTCGGCAGCTACACCAACACATGGACGCTGAGCACGTTCATGTGCGGCCAAGCCGAAACGAAGGCTTCGAGGGAAAAAGCAATCTGAGCACGACTTGCGCGTGACGTCACCCGACGGAACGCGCGAGGCTTTTAGATGATTTCAATGTATACAAAAAAATGTATCGCGCACTCTGATCGCTTATTTCTTTAGTTTATACGTTAATTTAAATATAATAATACAGTAGAACCTCGATCATCCGAACCCTCAATTATCCGAATGATGACTTAGTTTATCCGAACGCTCAATTATCCGAACGTGTGCGCGAAAGGTACATTGTTGCTCGCTGCCACCGCCGTGAGTAACAATGAGCAACCCAACGCAACTTCTTCTCAAACGGCTGCGAGACTTAGCCGCTCAAAAACGCGTTACAGCCGTTCGTCAATTAAAAATGGTAGATTTTATTTTTTTTAATATAAAAAAGGCATTCGACTTTTTTCAAGTATTTAAAACACACGCACACACACACACACACACACACACACACACACACACACACACACACATATTTCAACGTTAATATGTATGTCAAATTTTAATATATATGTATGTACTGTTTTTATGTAAAACGGTGTTGTTTATGATCTCCTTACAAACAACCCACGTTTCGATTATCCGAACTAGTCTCGGTCCGAATTGGTTCGGATAATCGAGGTTCTACTGTAAATCCAAATTACAACTTATTTATCTTCTAAAAAATCATTTACGCTTTACTCACACCCGTCCTTATGCCCAATCAATTATAATTCATAAAAGTAAGCGGAAATATATTTATATTCGTATTATTATATTAATTCTCATACTTTCATCAAGCGATAAAGCATTATCCCCAAAAACAAGCCAATCATCCATCCGGCCGCGAATCGTAAGTACCAGAAAGTGCACATATTCTACAAGCTATGAGATGGACCCGTTAGTAGCGTTCCAGGCTTCGGTCCGCGGGGGCCCCTAGTGCAAACTTTTCTCCAAATTTTTCATGATTTCTCATATTTTAGTCATATTTGAGATTTTTGGAGAAAATATTTTCCCAAAAACACATTTTTTTTACTGAAAATTCATGATTTCTTATTTTTTTACCCGGAAATTTCTCTTCTTCCTATGACCTGAGGCTGCAAAGATATTCGGAGAAAAGTTAAAGATGAAAAGAAATGAGATTTTCGTAAAAAAAAACTTATTATTATTATTATTATTTTCCGGAAATTTCTCTTTTTCCTATTACCTGAGTGAACGGCTGCGGAGATATTCGGAGAAATTTATAATTGAAAAAAAATGAGATTTTCGTAAAAAAAACTTTTTACATTTTTTGATCCCTCATAATTCTGAGAAATAATGAATTTCCGAAATGTTTGCAAACAATATTTTCCCTAAGGGGTAACACCACTGTAACGGCCTGCCACGAAGCGTTTTAAACCATCCGAGTTTCTCCGAATTTCTCCAAATTTTTACGAATTTTTTTGAATATTTCATCATTTTAATTATGATCACGGGAAAATTTCGGAAATTAAATGCAGACTTTAAGGGGTAACACCACTGTAACGGCCTTACAGGACGCGTATTTTTTGATATTTTTTTTTGGCGGAAGGAAATGTGATAAACAAATAATACTTGCGGTATTTATTGAGCATACATTTAAGTATATTGCTATAAATTTTTATTCGAAAATATTACAAAATTGCGACACCGCAGCAATTCTTCCGAAGCATGTCGAACCTCTGCGACACGCAGTATAACTGTGCCAATTTTAATCTAAAAAAAAGAATTTCGTTTTATTAACGCGTTACCCCCACTTGTAGCGCAAAAAAGGCCTCTTTCATGAATTTTTTTAAAGAAAACTACAAAACTTTTTTAATCGATCAATATACCATCTTAAAGAACACATCGTGAAGAACTTTCAGTAATTTTTTTATTGAAAAATATTACATTGTTTAGTGGCAGATGGCCGTCAATGAAATAATGTTTTTATATATACGGTTTGCGGTGACCAACATTGCGGCGAAGTGGATCATCTGAAAAAAAAATGCGGATGGATTTAGTCAAATATAAGTATAAACTAGTCTTTAATCGAAGGATTTTGAAAAATATTCATTTTTCAGAAAATGACGGACAATCAAAGTTAATGGTTCGATTTTAACGAAAAAAAACGGCCGTTTTTTGGCTATAAAACGGCCATTTTTTTCGAAAAAGAAAATCGAACGTTCAAAGACTACATTTTTATGTATTAAATAAGCATGCAAAATTTCAAGAAGATCGGTTCATTAGTGTTCGATTAATCTTGGTCACCGACTTCAGAAATGCCAATACATTGACGGCGTGTGTGTGTGTGTGTGTGTGTGTGTGTGTGTGTGTGTGTGTGTGTGTGTGTGTGTGTGTGTGCGTGTGTTTTAAATACTTGAAAAAAGTCGAATGCCTTTTTTATATTAAAAAAAATAAAATCTACCATTTTTAATTGACGAACGGCTGTAACGCGTTTTTGAGCGGCTAAGTCTCGCAGCCGTTTGAGAAGAAGTTGCGTTGGGTTGCTCATTGTTACTCACGGCGGTGGCAGCGAGCAACAATGTACCTTTCGCGCACACGTTCGGATAATTGAGCGTTCGGATAAACTAAGTCATCATTCGGATAATTGAGGGTTCGGATGATCGAGGTTCTACTGTATTATTATATTTAAATTAACGTATAAACTAAAGAAATAAGCGATCAGAGTGCGCGATACATTTTTTTGTATACATTGAAATCATCTAAAAGCCTCGCGCGTTCCGTCGGGTGACGTCACGCGCAAGTCGTGCTCAGATTGCTTTTTCCCTCGAAGCCTTCGTTTCGGCTTGGCCGCACATGAACGTGCTCAGCGTCCATGTGTTGGTGTAGCTGCCGAAGGCGCGGTCGGGAATCTTCGAGCCCGCTCTGCTCTTGCCGAAGATGTCCGAACGTCGCTCGCTCACGGACACGCGCTACTATGATTGTGTGGCGGGCGCGTAAGAGACTAGTAAGGGGGTAACTTTTACGCGCGATCTGGCTGCACTGGCCGACACTTCTTCGCTCGTCGTCATCGGCCGCCGTCAGTCACCTTCTCAGTCGTCGTTTGGATAGAGTAACAATTAACATAAAGTTCAATAAAAAAAGTCCGCATGATAATTTCTCAAAAGTACGAAGGATTGTTATTCAGGTAAAAATGTTCTCCATTGAATATCGCGTTCCCGTGTTTTTTTCGTTATTTGATCATTTGATCACCCTCGATTGATCGCGGGTCTCCGCGTATATCTATTGGCGGTAAACGAATTAAACAAGTGCGCGTAATTTTCAGTGCCCGTGGTGGAAATATTTTAGTCGAAAAAAAAAATTTCGATTTTATTTTGCGTGCATTTCGTGATTCGGTTGCAACATTTTTTGTCTTCGTGATTTCGCGTCTCGAAAGACAAAGACCGGCATCCATTTTCGTTTGTTCTCGTTCGATCGCGTGTCCTCTCCGCGTATATCGAGTGACGGTAAACGAATAAAAAAGTGTTCGTGATTTTCAGTGGGCGTGGTTGAAATATTTTATTCGAAAAAAAAATTGTCCAATTTTATCTTGCGTGCGTTTCTTGATTCGGTTGCAAACTTTTTTGACTTCGTGATCTCGCGTCTCGAAAGACAAAGACCCGGCATCCATTTTCGTTCGATCGCGTGTCTCCTCTCCGCGTATATTGATTGGCGGTAAACGAATAATAAAGTGTTCGTGATTTTTAGTGCGCTTCGTTGAAACATTTTATTCGAAAAAAAATAATCCGATTTTATTTTGCGTGCGTTTCTCGACTCGGTTGCCAAATTTGTTTGACTCCGTGATTTCGCCTCTCGAAAGGCAAAGACCCGGCATCCATTTTCGTTTGTTCTCGTTCGATCGCGTATCTCCTCTGCCTATATCGATTGGCGGTTAACGAATAAAATAGTGTTCGTGATTTTCTACGCGCGGTTGAAATAGCTTATGCGAAAAAAAATTGTCCGATTTTATCTTGCGTGCGTTTCTTGATTCGGTTGCAAACTTTTTTGACTTCGTGATCTCGCGTCTCGAAAGACAAAGACCCGGCATCCATTTTCCTTCGATGGCGTGTTTCTTCTCCGCGTATATCGATTGGCGGTAAACGAATTAAATAGTGTGCGGGATTTTCAGTGCGCGTGGTTGTAATATTTTATTCGAAAAAAAAAAAAAAAAAAAAAAAATCTTTTATTTTACGTGCTTTTCTTGATTCGGTTGCAAAATTTTTTGTCTTCGTGATCTCGCGTCTCGAAAGACAAAGACCCGGCATCCATTTTCGTTCGATCGCGTGTCTCCTCTGCGTATATCGATTGGCGGTAAAACGAATAAAAAAGTGTTCGTGATTTTCGTGCGCGTGGTTGAAATATTTTATTCGAAAAAAAAAAAAAAGTCCAATTTTATCTTGCTCGCGTTTCTTGATTCGGTTGCGACATTTTTTTGACTTCGTGATCTCGCGTCTCGATAGACAAAGACCCAACATCCATTTTCGTTCGTTAACGTTCGATCGCGTGTCTCGTCTCCGCATATATCGATTGGCGGTAGAAGAAAAAAAAGTGTTCGTGATTTTCAGTGCGCATGGATGAAACATTTTATTCAAAAAAAAAAAAAAAATCGATTTTATTTTGCGTGCGTTTCTCGATATTCGGCTGCAAACTTTTTTGCCTTCGTGATTTTGCGTCTCTAAAGACAAAGACCCAGCATTCATATTTGTTCGCTCTCGTTCGATCGCTACATTTCTCGAAATCGGAAAAAAAAATTCATTTCGTATTGTGTTGCGCAAGTTTTGATTTAACCGAAGAAAGATACTGACGCCAAGTGTTTTCTCGCATTTTCAGAAACCAACAGCGGTCGACCATTCTTTCCCTGCAACCGTAAATCGCGTGTTGCCAATTCGGATAGTCCGTTGCTGAACCGGATGCCAACGCTTCTTCAGTCTCCTTTCGTTCACTCGCTAGTCGACATCAGTCATCGACTCGGTAGTCGTGTGGATAGAGTATTTTTTGACTTCGTGATTTCGCGTCTCGAAAAACAAAGCCACGGCATCCATTTTCGTTCGTTCTCGGTCGATCGCGTGTGTCCTCTCCGCGTATATCGATTGGCGGTTAATGAATAAAATAGTGTTCGTGATTTTCTGCGCGCGGTTAAAATAGTTTATTCGAAAAAAAATTGTCCGATTTTATTTTGCGTGCGTTTCTCGATTCGGTTGCAAAATTTTGTTGTCATCGTGATTTCGCGTCTCAAACGACAAAGACCCAGCATCCATATTTGTTCACTCTCATTCGATCGGTAAATTGCTCTAAATCGAAAGAAAAATATCATTTCGAATTGTGTTGCGCGAGTTTTTTTTATTGAACCGAAGAAAGATACTGACGCGAAGTGTTTTCTCGCGTTTTCAAAAACCAACAGCGGTCGACCATTTTTTTCCTGTAATCGTAAATCGTGTGTTGCCAATTCGGACAGTCCGTTGCTGAACCGACTGCCAACGCTTCTTCACTCTTCTTTCGTTCACTCGCTAGTCGCCATCAGTCGTGTGGATAGAATACGTCTTCGCGGTTCTCATTGCACGTAAGTATCGATATAAGTAACTTGAGGATGATACATACGAGTGCAGGGCAGCTCATTATTTTTGTATCACGGTCAAATGCCTGCAATCTTTCGATATATTTAAAGTCAAAATCAAAATAAAATTCAAGAAAAAAGTGCGCGTGTTAGTTTCTTGAGAGAACGAAAGACTTATATTCAGTTAAAAATTTTATCCATTTAATATTGATTTTTTTGCGTGTGTTTCTCGATTCAACTGAGCGAGTTTTTTAACGTGTTACTTTACCCATCGCGAAAGACAAAGCCGGGCATCCATATTTGATCACCCTCGTGCGATCGCGTGTTTCCTCTCCGCGTATATCGATTGGCGGTAAACGAATAAAATAGTGGTCGTGATTCTCCGTGCGCGTGGTTGAAATATTTTAGTCGAAAAAAAAATGTTCGATTTGCGTGCGTTTCTTGATTCGGTCGCGATTTTTTTTATTTTCTTTTTATTTTGTGATTTCGCGTCTCGGAAGACAAAAACCCGGCATCCATTTTCGTTCGATCGCGTGTCTCCTCTCCGCGTATATCGAGTGACGGTAAACGAATAAAAAAGTGTTCGTGATTTTCAGTGTTCGTGGTTGAAATATTTTATTCGAAAAAAAAATTGTCGGATTTTATCTTGCGTGTGTTCCTTGATTCGGTTGCGACATTTTTTTGACTTCGTGATTTCGCGTCTGAAAAGACAAAGACCCGGCATCTATTTTCGTTCGTTCTCGTTCGATCGCGTGTCCTCTCCGCGTACATCGAGTGACTGTAAACGAATAAAAAAGTGTTCGTGATTTTCAGTGGGCGTGGTTGAAATATTTTATTCGAAAAAAAAATTGTCCAATTTTATCTTGCGTCCGTTTCTTGATTCGGTTGCAAACTTTTTTGACTTCGTGATCTCGCGTCTCGAAAGACAAAGACCCGGCATCCATTTTCGTTCGATCGCGTGTCTCCTCTCCGCGTATATCGATTGGCGGTAAACGAATAATAAAGTGTTCGTGATTTTTAGTGCGCATAGTTGAAACATTTTATTCGAAAAAAAAATAATCCGATTTTATTTTGCGTGCGTTTCTCGACTCGGTTGCCAAATTTTTTTGACTCCGTGATTTCGCCTCTCGAAAGGCAAAGACCCGGCATCCATTTTCGTTTGTTCTCGTTCGATCGCGTATCTCCTCTGCCTATATCGATTGGCGGTTAACGAATAAAATAGTGTTCGTGATTTTCTACGCGCGGTTGAAATAGCTTATGCGAAAAAAAATTGTCCGATTTTATCTTGCGTGCGTTTCCTGATTCGGTTGCAAACTTTTTTGACTTCGTGATCTCGCGTCTTGAAAGACAAAGACCCGGCATCCATTTTCGTTCGATGGCGTGTTTCTTCTCCGCGTATATCGATTGGCGGTAAACGAATTAAATAGTGTGCGGGATTTTCAGTGCGCGTGGTTGTAATATTTTATTCGAAAAAAAAAAAAATCTTTTATTTTACGTGCTTTTCTTGATTCGGTTGCAAAATTTTTTGTTTTCGTGATTTCGCGTCTCGAAAGACGAAGACCCGGCAACCATTTTCGGTCGTTCTCGTTGGATCGCGTGTCTCCTCTGCGTATATCGATTGGCGGTAAAACGAATAAAAAAGTGTTCGTGATTTTCGTGCGCGTGGTTGAAATATTTTATTCGAAAAAAAAAAAAAAAAAAAAAAAGTCCAATTTTATGTTGCTCGCGTTTCTTGATTCGGTTGCGACATTTTTTTGACTTCGTGATCTCGCGTCTCGATAGATAAAGACCCAACATCCATTTTCGTTCGTTAACGTTCGATCGCGTGTCTCGTCTCCGCATATATCGATTGGCGGTAAAAGAAAAAAAAAGTGTTCGTGATTTTCAGTGCGCATGGATGAAACATTTTATTCAAAAAAAAAAAAAAAAAAAAAAAAAAAAAATCGATTTTATTTTGCGTGCGTCTCTATATTCGACTGCAAACTTTTTTGTCTTCGTGATTTTGCGTCTCTAAAGACAAAGACCCAGCATTCATATTTGTTCGCTCTCGTTCGATCGCTACATTTCTCGAAATCGGAAAAAAAAAATTCATTTCGTATTGTGTTGCGCAAGTTTTGATTTAACCGAAGAAAGATACTGACGCCAAGTGTTTTCTCGCATTTTCAGAAACCAGCAGCGGTCGACCATTCTTTCCCTGCAACCGTAAATCGCGTGTTGCCAATTCGGATAGTCCGTTGCTGAACCGGATGCCAACGCTTCTTCAGTCTCCTTTCGTTCACTCGCTAGTCGACATCAGTCATCGACTCGGTAGTCGTGTGAATAGAGTATTTTTTGACTTCGTGATTTCGCGTCTCGAAAAACAAAGCCACGGCATCCATTTTCGTTCGTTCTCGGTCGATCGCGTGTGTCCTCTCCGCGTATATCGATTGGCGGTTAATGAATAAAATAGTGTTCGTGATTTTCTGCGCGCGGTTAAAATAGTTTATTCGAAAAAAAATTGTCCGATTTTATTTTGCGTGCGTTTCTCGATTCGGTTGCAAAATTTTGTTGTCTTCGTGATTTCGCGTCTCAAACGACAAAGACCCAGCATCCATATTTGTTCACTCTCATTCGATCGGTAAATTTCTCGAAATCGAAAGAAAAATATCATTTCGAATTGTGTTGCGCGAGTTTTTTTTATTGAACCGAAGAAAGATACTGACGCGAAGTGTTTTCTCGCGTTTTCAAAAACCAACAGCGGTCGACCATTTTTTTCCTGTCATCGTAAATCGTGTGTTGCCAATTCGGACAGTCCGTTGCTGAACCGAGTGCCAACGCTTCTTCACTCTTCTTTCGTTCACTCGGTAGTCGCCATCAGTCGTGTGGATAGAATACGTCTTCGCGGTTCTCATTGCACGTAAGTATCGATATAAGTAACTTGAGGATGATACATACGAGTGCAGGGCAGCTCATTATTTTTTTATCACGTTCAAATGCCCGCGTGCGTCTCTTGATTCGGTTGCAAAATTTTTTCGTCTTCGTGATCTCATGTCTCGGAAGACAAAGGCCTGGCATTCATTCTCGTTCGATCGCGTGTGTCCTCTCCACGTATATCGATTGGCAGTAAATAAATAAAAAAGTGTTCGTGATTTTTAGTGCGCGTGGTTGAAATATTTCATTAAAAAAAAAAATTGTTCGATTTTATTTTGTGTGCGTTTCTTGATTCGGTTGCAAAATTTTTGTGACTTCGTGATTTCGCGTCTCGAAAGACAAAGACCCGGCATGTATATTCACTGGCGGTAAAGGCATACAATAAAATGGGCGTAATTTTCAGTGTGCGTGGTCGAAATAGTTTATTCGAAAAAAATTGTCCGATTTTATTTTGCTTGCATTTCTCGATTTGGTTGCAAAAATTCTTTGTCTTCGTGATATCGCGTCTCAAAAGACAAAGGCCCAGCATCCATATTTTTTGGCTCTCGTTCGATCGCTAAATTTCTCGAAACCGAAAAAAAAAATTCTGTCCGAATTATGTCGCGTGAGTTTTCTGATTCAATCGAAGACAGATATTGACGCCCAGTGTCTTCTCGTATTTTCAGAAACCAACAACGGTCGACGATTTTTTCCTTATAATGGACAGTCCGTTGCTGAACCGAATACCAATGCTCCTTCACTCTCCTTTCGGTCACCCGCTAGTCGTCATCAGTCGTCGACTCGGTAGTCGTATAGATAGAGTACGTCTTCGCGGTTCTCATTGCACGTAAGTATCGGTATAACTTGAAGATGATACATACAAATGCAGGACAGCTAATTATTTTTATATCACGTTCAAATGCTCGCAGTCTTTCAATTTGTTTATAGATACTATTAACATAAAATTCAAGAAAAAAAGTGCTTGATAATTTCTTGAGAGAACGAAACATGTTTATTCAGCTAAAAACTTTCTCCATTTAATATTGGTTTTTTGCGTGTGTTTTTCGATTCAACTGAGCGAATTTTTTGACGTGTTTCTTTACGCTTCTCGAAAGACAAAGCCGGGCATCCGTTTTCGTTCGGTCTCGTTCGATCACGGGTCTCCTCTCTGCGTATATCGATTGACGGTGAACGAATGAAAAAGGGTTAGTGATTTTCAGTGCGCGTGGTCGAAATATTTTATTCGAAAAAAGACCTGTTCGATTTTATTTTGCGTGCGTTTCCTGATTCCGTTGCAAAATTTGTTTCACTTCGTGATTTCGCGTCTCAAAAGACGCGAAATCCATATTTGATCACCCTCGTTTGATTGCGTGTCTCCTCTCCGCGTGTATAGATTGGCGGTAGATGAATAAAAAAGTGTTCGTGATTTTCAGTGGGGTTGGTTGAAATATTGTATTCGAAAAAAGAAATGTCTAATTTTATCTTGCGTTCGTTTCTTGATTCGGTTGCGAATTTTTTTTGACTTCGTAATCTAGCGCCTGAAAAGACCAAGACCCAGCTTTCTTATTTATTCGCTCTCCTTCGATCGCTAAATTTCTCGAAATCGAAAAAAAAATAATTTCGTATTGTGTTCCGCGAGAGTTCTGATTTAACCGAAGAAAGATACTGACCCGAAGTGTTTTCTCGCATTTTCAGAAACGAACAACGGTCGACCATTTTTCCCCTGTAATCGTAAATCTTGTGTTGCCAATTCGGACAGTCCGTTGCTGAACCGAATGCCAACGCTTCTTCACTCTCCTTTCGTTCACTCGCTAGTCGCCATCAGTCGTCGACTCGGTAGTCGTGTGGATAGGGTATTTTTTTGACTTCGTGATTTCGCGTCTCGAAAGACAAAGACCCGGCATCCATTGATGTTCGTTCTCGTTCGATCGCAAGTGTCCTCGCCGCGTATATCGATTGGCGGTAAACGAATTAAAAAGTGTTCGTGCTTTTCAGTGCGCGTGGTTGAAATATTTTATTTAAAAAAAAATTGTTCGATTTTATTTTGCGTCCGTTTCTTGATTCGGTTGCAAAATTTTTTGACTCCGTGATTTCGCGTCTCGAAAGACAAAGACGCGGCATCCATTCTCGTTCCTTCTCGTTCGATCGCGTGTCTTATCTGCGTATATCGATTGGCGGTAAAGGAATAAAAAAGTGTGCGTTATTTTCCGTGCGCGTGGTTGAAATATTTTATTCGAAAGAAAAAAAAATGTTCGATTTTATTTTGCGTGCGTTTCTTGATTCGGTTGTAAATTTTTTTCGTCTTCGTGATCTCACGTCTCGAAAGACAAAGACCCGGCATCCATACTCGTTCGTTCTCGTTCGATCGCCTGTTCCTTGCCGCGTATATCGAATTGGCAGTAAACGAATAAAAAAGTGTGCGTTATTTTCCGTCCGCGTGGTTGAAATATTTTAGTCGAAAAAAAGTTCGATTTTATTTTGCGTGCGTTTCTTGATTCGATTGCGATTTTTTTTTTGTTTTCGTGATTTCGCGTGTCGAAAGACAAAGACCCGGCATCCATTTTCGTTCGTTCTCGTTCGATCGCGAGTCTCCTCTGCATATACTGATTAGCGGTAAAACCAATGTAAAAGTGTTCGTGATTTTCAGTGGGCGTGGTTGAAATATTTTATTCGAAAAAAAAATTGTCCTTTTATCTTGCGTTCGTTTCTTGATTCGGTTGCGAAATTTTTTTGACTTCGTGATCTCGCGCCTCCAAAGACAAAAGCCAGCATTCATATTTTCTCGCTCTCCTTCGATCGCTAAATTTCTCCGAAACGAAAAAAAAATTCATTTCGAATTGTGTTGCGCGAGTTTTCTGATTTAACCGAAGGAAGATACTGACGCGAATTTTTTTCTCACATTTTCAGAGATTAACAACGGTCGACCATTTTTTTCCCTGTAATCGTAAATCGCGTGTTGCCAATTCAGACAGTCCGTTGCTGAACCAAGTGCCAATGCTTCTTCACTCTTCTTTCGTTCACTCGCTAGTCGCCATCAGTCGTGTGGATAGAATACGTCTTCGCGGTTCTCATTGCACGTAAGTATCGATATAAGTAACTTGAGGATGATACATACGAGTGCAGGGCAGCTCATTATTTTTTTATTACGTTCAAATGCCCGCGTGCGTCTCTTGATGCGGTTGCAAAATTTTTTCGTCTTCGTGATCTCATGTCTCGGAAGACAAAGGCCTGGCATTCATTCTCGTTCGATCGCGTGTGTCCTCTCCACGTATATCGATTGGCAGTAAATAAATAAAAAAGTGTTCGTGATTTTTAGTGCGCGTGGTTGAAATATTTCATTAAAAAAAAAATTGTTCGATTTTATTTTGTGTGCGTTTCTTGATTCGGTTGCAAAATTTTTTTGACTTCGTGATTTCGCGTCTCGAAAGACAAAGACCCGGCATGTATATTCACTGGCGGTAAAGGCATACAATAAAATGGGCGTAATTTTCAGTGTACGTGGTCGAAATAGTTTATTCGAAAAAAATTGTCCGATTTTATTTTGCTTGCATTTCTCGATTTGGTTGCAAAAATTCTTTGTCTTCGTGATATCGCGTCTCAAACGACAAAGGCCCAGCATCCATATTTTTTGACTCTCGGTCGATCGCTAAATTTCTCGAAACCGAAAAAAAAAATTCTGTCCGAATTATGTCGCGTGAGTTTTCTGATTCAACCGAAGACAGATACTGACGCCCAGTGTCTTCTCGTATTTTCAGAAACCAACAACGGTCGACGATCTTTTCCTTATAATGGACAGTCCGTTGCTGAACCGAATACCAATGCTTCTTCACTCTCCTTTCGGTCACCCGCTAGTCGTCATCAGTCGTCGACTCGGTAGTCGTATAGATAGAGTACGTCTTCGCGGTTCTCATTGCACGTAAGTATCGGTATAACTTGAAGATGATACATACAAATGCAGGACAGCTAATTATTTTTATATCACGTTCAAATGCTCGCAGTCTTTCAATTTGTTTATAGATACTATTAACATAAAATTCAAGAAAAAAAGTGCTTGATAATTTCTTGAGAGAACGAAACATGTTTATTCAGCTAAAAACTTTGTCCATTTAATATTGGTTTTTTGCGTGTGTTTTTCGATTCAACTGAGCGAATTTTTTGACGTGTTTCTTTACGCTTCTCGAAAGACAAAGCCGGGCATCCGTTTTCGTTCGGTCTCGTTCGATCACGGGTCTCCTCTCTGCGTATATCGATTGACGGTGAACGAATGAAAAAGGGTTAGTGATTTTCAGTGCGCGTGGTCGAAATATTTTATTCGAAAAAAGACCTGTTCGATTTCATTTTGCGCGCGTTTCCTGATTCCGTTGCAAAATTTGTTTCACTTCGTGATTTCGCGTCTCAAAAGACGCGAAATCCATATTTGATCACCCTCGTTTGATTGCGTGTCTCCTCTCCGCGTATATCGATTGGCGGTAAACGAATAAAAAAGTGTTCGTGATTTTCAGTGTGCGTGGTTGAAATATTTTATTAAAAAAAAAAAAATTGTCCGATTATATTCAAGTCCGATTGTAAGTCAAGAAACACACATTGTCCGTGTGTTTCCGGATTTGTTTGCAAAAATTTTTTGTCTTTGTGATTTCGCGTCTCGAAAGACAAAGACCCCGCATCCATTTTCGTTCGTTTTCGTTTGATAGCAAAACTTTTCCGCGTGTATTGGTTGACGGTGAGCGAATAAAAAAAGTGTGCATGATCATCAGTGGCTGTAATTAAAGTATTTCATTCGAAATTAAAAGAAGAAAATTTATTTCGAGTTTTGTTGCGTACGTTTTACAATTTAAGCGAAGAAAGATTCTGACGTGTGTTTGCCTATTTCCAGAAACCAACAGATGTCGACCATTTTTTTGTCATACCTTTGATCTCATGTCGCCAACTTCGGTCTATTGCTGAACCAAATGCCAACGTTTCGTCACTCTTTGGGTCATTTGCAACTAGTCGCCATTAGTTTCGTTGCTCGCCAGTTCTCGCTACACGTGAGTACTCAGTAAACTTGTGTACCAAGTGCAGGGCAGCTAATTTTTTTCGATCTTGTTTGTGCAATTTAAATGCGCGCAATCTTTCGATATATGTATAGCTATAATTACAATAGAATCCAAGAAAAAAAAGTGAATTTCTGCTCAACTCGTGTTAGAGATATGAAGTCCCTACTGTACCTAACCTCTTCCTCACTTGAAATTATTGATCCCATTATTTGTGGAAGTACATTTATTCTCCGTAGGAAAAAATCGATGTATTTTCGAATTTTGATACGAGTACATATTGTATCCTCCGATTATTAGTTTTTTTTTCATGCGTTTTTCAACTCGGCACGTGAAATTGTTCGACCTTTATGATTACGCTTTTCTAAATGCTAAACCTGGGCCCTCGTATTTTTTTCACACCCTTTCGATTGCGTCTCTCCTTTCTGCGCGTATTAATTGACAGGAAAGAAAGAAAAAAATTCTCTGTTATATTCGATGTTCCAGTTTATGGGTTTCTAGTACACGTAACGTAACGTAAAAATATGGTGGCGAAAATCTTTCAATACTCGTGATGCGCACATTCTCGCGATAATTATCAAGGCCCCATCACTTTCATACATTTATTCGTTCCACTGAGTGTCATTTTTATACCTCAAACAACTCACTATTCACTAATTCTGTCTCCTTTTACTTTTTACAGCTATTCGTTATCCTGCAGTCCACATAGATACGCAGACAAGGGTAGCAATGACGTTTTTTCGCCATCTGTTCGTGGTTACGATACTGTTTCTGCTGTCATGTTTCTTGCGATCCGACCAAACAAATATTTCAATGGTTGAACATTCCGGCCTTCAGCACAAGTAAGTATTGTATACGTATAATAACAAACGGAAAAAATATAGTTCGCCTTCAACGTCCAATCAATCGAGAAATTTCATTTGAAAACATTTTTTCGGAGTATCGGTCCTCTTTTACTAAATCGGTAAATGTAATATGATAATTAACATTCTCATTTCCAATGTTATCTGCATTTAAATATATTTCTGAACAAAAGTATAATACATTTTACAAATACTTCCCTCAGAAATGATTATTTTTTTTTTTTTAGGTTTGACGTTAATGGAAGCGACACAAACGTTGCAGATGAAGGTCGGCTCCGACTTGCTCTCAATGTTTGCACGATATGCATAATTTCTCATATAATTGATTTTCAAAATTTTCTGCAAAAACACGAGATCGGAAATAACGATTTATCTCTCATCGCTTCATATCTCCCGTTGAGCGTAACGCAACCATTCGATTCACCGACAAATTTAGCTGTACTGGTGAGTATTAAACATTTACTACTCTCTCATCATTTATAGAATTGAAATTCCAAGATTTGATGCTGTATATTCTATTTTTTTTTTTGTTGAAGTGAACATTTAGTTCTCAAACCATGCACACAAGCTATATATAGCGTCTATAGCTAATACAAACACCTTAAATGTTTATTACATTTCGAATCGAGATCTCCACGCCATCTCTCCGAAATAATATAACTTTGGTATCTCATTTTTGGTGACAGGATTCGGCCGCTGACGGCTTCTACACTGTAACGGGCAACAATTACGAGGTGAGTAAATTCAAAATGATTACTTGTATTCTGGATCCATCATAATATCATTTAATAATGTGAAACACACCTCGTTCAAGGTTAATGTAAATCTAAACAAATGAAGAATATAGCATACTTATCATTCGCTCTTAATAAATATATATATCGCTGGGTGCTTTCCAACAAACGTTAGATATTGTCTATAAGTATCGTATTGTAAGTATAAGTAACATCAGACATTCTCAGTCAGTATTCGGTTTTTATTATGCCGAAACATAAATAACTTCCGTTTTTTTCAATAGATTTTACTGGCTCCATCGGAAGTTATTTATGACTCGACCCAATAGTTGTTTTCATTGTCGTACCAATTTTTCGTTAATACATGAGGTCCGAAAATTGCACAATTCTTATTTGATTTTCAAGGTTCATACTTAACAGGGAAAAAATAGTTCCAAAACCTATTGCCTAGTCCACAAGTTCGAGGGTGCTCTTCTGATTGGTGATGTCAGAATTGTATTGTGATGACTCTATCATACCAATATGGCGCATTTTAAATATGAATTTATTAGAATTTTGAAATTCTTAATTTGAAATGCGCCATGTTGGATTTTGGAGCCATTATAATGCAATTCTGACCTCACTAATTGAAAGGGTACCCTAAGGAAAATGATGGAATAGGTGGTTTTTAAATTGATATATTTTTTTCTCCGTTGCGAATGAAGCTCGAGAATCAAGTAAGAGTTGTGTATTTCTCGAAATTAATAGGTTGACATACAACAACGAATTGTACGCAAATGTTTTTTATTTATTTGTTTCTGAGGTTTAGTTAAGGTAGTCCTATCGCTTCACACTAGTCATACCACTGATCATACTTGAAGTTTGTACAATTTATATTTTTGGCATATGCAAAAAAAATTGTAATTGAAATTTTGCATGTCTGAACTGTTTAATGAAAGTTCACATTTACTTAGAAAAATGAAAAAATAGTTATTCCAACGATTCGCGCAGTATTTGTAGGTTAGCTATTTGGCAACACTGGCTTTATCTCCGTCTCTTTTTACTCAACCAAGCGAGTTTAACCTCCATGCTTTTCAACGTCGATCTGCCAAAATAATGCCAGTTTTGAGAAATATAAAGCATTGTATTCGGGCCCCGACTGGTAAGAAGCGTGGAAACATTGTGTCGGCGAAATATGTCGGTTGAAAATGATATATGTGTGGAAATTCGAATGAGTGAGATGAGGTTAGGACTACAGTCAGCTGTTGCTTTGCTGTCACGTCTCTGTATCGTAACAAGTGGTATAAATCCAATACCGAAAGTTCGAATTGAACTTGATGTTACATAAAAATTAGGTCAATACGCGTCATTTTTTCTGAGAGCATTCGATTACTTCAAGTGTTCGGTATGTAAATCTGATTATTTATAAGAATTTGACGGATTCCCACTGTTATATACACTTTTGTAGCGACGGGAAATTGGATTTTTGTATGTCGTCTCGAAATTCCTTCGCAAAGATAGGCAATTTTAATATTTTTCTTCAATCGACCCTAAAATTTTACAGAGACGATTATTAAGATATTTAGTGGAGCACAAAAAAAAATCCTACGGATTGAAGCCTGGCGATACGACTACCAAGAGGTTAGGCCACTCTAGAGGCCGAAAAAATAGGCTTTTTGGGGATTTTTTTTTCAGAAAAACTACAAAATAAATCGAGATTACAAAAAAGGGTGTTGATCATACATATCGGTGACTGTATACAATAATTTTTTTGAAGCGATTAAATTCAAAATGGCGGCTGTGCAGCGTTTATCTCGAAACTGTATTTTTTAAGTTGGCCGGAAACATAATTCAGACAATTTTCAACCGATCCACTTGAAATGTTGAATATATCTTGAAAAATACATTGTCTATGGAAGTACGTAATATTTTTTTTATATTGTATAGTTTTTTGTTATTAACAATCATACGACGATTTGTCAGGCGAATTTTTTACTTTCCAAAAATTTGCCTAAAAAACCGTCAGGTAATTGTTAATAACAGATGAACTATGCAAAATAAAAAAAATCCTACGTCCCCTTCCATAAACAATGTATTTTTCAATATATATTCAACATTTCAAGTGAATCGACTGAAAATTGTCTGAGTTATGTTTCCGGCCAACTTAAAAAATGTAGTTTTGAGATAAACGCTGCACAGCTGCTATTTTGAAATTAATCGCTTCAAATGAATTATTGTATACAGTAACTGACAGTATGATATACACCCTTTTTTGTAATCTCGATTTATTTGGTAGTTTTTTCTGAAAAAAATCCCCAAAAAGCTTATTTTTTCGGTTTCTAGAGTGACCTAAAGCCTCGAATGATACGATTAGTCGTGCACAATTCTAAATCAGTAGTCTTTTTCCGCTGTTGATAAATAAAAACCTTAAACTTTGTGCAGATGTAAACTATTTCTCTTTTTTCTTACACATTTAGTACGTTCCAATACGTGACCATCAACTAATGCGATCGACGAAGAAAAAATGTTGATAAAAGTATGTACAATGAATAAAAAAAGCAAGATCAACTTTCAGCAATTGTGGAAGTTTCCTAATTTCGATTCATAACCATAACATTGAGTAACCATCACATTCCCTACCGACCTTTTCGATTCTCCTTACTCTTTTTTTCCTTTTACTCAATTATCTCATTAAACTCATTCGCTAGATTGGATTGAATATACAAAAGAATCAGAGTTCAAAATATACAAAAATGAAATAAAATGTTTTCTTTCAATCGATAAAAATGGAGATGAAATTAGAAAAAGGAATTTGAAAAAAGACCCAACGTCAGCGATATGCAACTTTGGCATATAAAATTAAAAGAGATTTAAAAGCTGCATTTCCAACAGTGTAAAAAATACGAATGAAGATTAACGTATGAACGCAACATTGTGCAAACGTACGTTTTATTATTTTGCAATATAGTATCAAGGCAACGAGAACATTATAGTGAAATCAATAATCGGTAATATCATTTTAATTCGGTCCATCGCAATATTTCTTACGTGTAAATCTTCCTTATGTTTCAAGATATAATTACCTCTGTTTAAAATAACACGTGGTACTTGTAATATTTTTCTCCCCCAATGTTACTGGTGACGTTGTTCCTTATCCAATTATCATTGTACTCAAACTTTATAATTGTACTTACGTATTTTCTTAAATGACAATCTTTCGCCATCACTTTTTCTTGAAATCGCCCATGTTACACGTTACGAAAAAATGAAATTACATTGGTACAATGTTATCAAGTTTTTATCTAGCGTACGGACTTTGGCAAACAATTTGATCCAATATTTAATATAAGTAATACGAGTTTATCGAGGAATCGCCGCAATCCTTTTACAGTGTTGCCACATTTATTAATTTTTATTCAATTACATTTTCTAATGTTGAATCTTAGTATGTACCTAAGATTCAATTGGAATTGAATTCACGAATAATACTGTTTAGTACTGAATACATAAATAATGAATTTACAGGGAACTCATAAATTCCTTTTACTAACGAATAAATACTTCAGATACACAGCAAATAAAAAAATAGTTGAACTAATCGTCTTAAGGTAGTGCCTCCACAGGAGAGTTGAATTAAGAAATGGTTGAAATTTGACATATATGTTATTTAATGCATTGTCCAAACATCTGTGCAATTTGAATAAGTTTGACCACCCCAAACCGGAGATATTTACACTTAAAGTTGGCTTGGTTTGCACGTAACAAATGCGTTATGATGGGCAAACAGAGCATAATTAATTCTACCGCCAAAACTAAAATTAAGAAATTGATAAAAAACGAGGATAAGCTAGAGTAAGATATCATGAATAATGTGAAAAAAAATGAGAATCATTCACCATCTAGTTTCCAAGATATAACCATGAGAAGCCCTCACAATTTTGGTGCAAAGCCTGGCAAAGCTTGGCAAAGCCTGGAAAAAAAACAATTTGGAAAAAGCCTGGACAGTCCCGGCAAAAAGTTCACTGGCAATAGTAGATCAAAAACACAATATAAAATATATTTTACGGCAATAAATGATATCCATCGTATTATCTACTAGTACCGAGTCAATATTGTGTAGTTTTTAATTTTATTTATTACTAATTAAACCAATTATCAATCTTTTAAACATGAACATGGTATGTAAACTTTTGGTTGAGATTTTCGCAGAGGAACTACCTTAAGAGAAAACGGGGTTCCTACATTTTCCAGTGCCATCTGAAGTCCGCTGTTTTTGAGGAAGCTATTCAAGCGAGTAACAGATCTTTCAATCAACGTAATAGCCGCGGGTATACTGTGCTTTTCCCTGTCAACAATAACGTCATCGGCAAATGGAGTCATTTTGCATCGGTCAACAATATTTAACTCTAATTTTGTTATATATATATAGTGTACAAAACAGAGCTCAACACGCTTCGATGTGGTAGTCCTCGAAAGCCTCAAAGCGTTTTTTTTTATTAAGTTCCCAAATGTAACTGTTAGTTCCCTTGCGGACACCAAGTTATATATAAATACAAGCAAGCCTAGTGGATAGTCGAACTCTTTCAAGCGTTTGACTAAAAGATCTGCTAATACTTTATCATAAGCATTGTGAATGTCCATAAAGATGGCTACTACATGATTCTCACATTCGAAAGCTTTCAATACATCAGGGTACAATAGAGCTAATTGTCTAAGCATGACCTCGATCTCCTGAATCCGAATTGAGAATTCGGCATTTTTTTTGTGAAATTCAAGCCGCTAATTGAATCTAAAATTTATCAGTCTTGAAAACACACGGAGCCAACGAATTCGGCCTAATTTTTGTACTGTCATTTTTAGTGGAAGGAAGGTCGTGAAAGTGGTTCCCACCACAGCCGAAGTTAGGGTTAAAAAAATTATCGTCAATTTTCGGAAGTCTCTTTTGTATGCTTACTAAACCAATTAATAAGTATCTGTAAACATCAAGTATCTCAAAATTTGAAGTGAAACAAATCGAAATTCTTTCGTGAAATCTGACCGCTATTGATGTTAATATGAATAAAGTTTTTTATAACTTCCAAAAGCAGATTGTATTTTTTTGTATTTCTAGATGGGCAGACCACGCAGGGTTTCTGATACCGAAGCTGTTGAACTGATTCAAAAATACATCCACTACTTCAAAACAGATGATTTTCCACAGAGCAACTCACAATGTTGGAAAGACATGAGTAATGAACTTGATGGCCGTTGGAAACCACATTCGGTGTACACACACGTGAGAGAGAACAAAAACGGTCATCTTGACGCAGCTCGTCGTAACTTGGGTATCGTTGTTCAATCACCCCTAAAAACTTATTCCGTCCTTGATGAGGATTTCGTCGATCAGTCATCCAATTATTCGGAATCTTCCGAGTCGTCGTACCACGATGACGAGAATGAAGATCCAGAAACTGATGTCTTCCCTTTGACTCTATCATCTGTCGAGTGGGCATTGATAAAACCTGATGAAGCATCGAATGAAAAGAAAAAAAAATTGAAATCGCGAATTTGGCCAAACGTTATCACGAAAGCATTTTGGAATAAATACAAATTTTCTTGTGCGTTTATCGGAAAATGGTCCCACATACGGTCAGAAGAAACCGACCATAATGATAACTGCATCGATCTGATATCTGGATATTTTTTGAAATTTAAAGGTGTATGTAGAAGTAAAAAATGTTCAAATGTTATCCTTGGTACCGCAATCGAAAAACCCATCGACGGTAAACTGAAATTGATGATTAAAACACGCGACACTCGTGTGGATTACCACGAAGAAGTCAAACGACCATTGAATGGACCACAACGCAAATCAGTAGCAAAAGAATTGAAACGACGAAGAGTGGCGGGTTATCGACAAAATGTTCTCTCGAAAAATATGGAATTTGGTGAGAACGAACCACCATGGATCAGCAAAAGTAACGTACTCAGACAAGCCAAAATGGAACAAAACAAAGAAGATCTCGGAATAACATCGATAAAGAAGATGGATATGATTTCGAACATCCAAAACATGATGCAGAATTTTCGATACGCACACAGCATTCGTGAAATCGGTGCAAAGAAGTTTTTCGTGTTTTACTGCAGTCCGGAACAAGTTTTTATCGAAAAAGAATACTGTAGAATAAAAAAAGGTTCTTCGCAAATATGTCTTGACGCTACGGGCAAAGTAGTAAAAAAATTCGAAATTTTTCCAGGACACCAAACAGGTCACATTTTTCTCTACACAATTACGATTAATTTCGAGGGAAAAACTTTACCGGTTTATCAAATGCTATCTGAGAAGCACGATGCTTCTTTTATATCTTTTTGGCTCCGTGAATGGATTCGAGAGTGTGGAGCGACAATTCCAGACGAAGCTATGGCAGATCTGGGTCGTGCTCTGCTATTAGCGATGTGCGAGGCATTCAATCGTATGACTCTAAAAGAATATGTAGACGTTCTTTTTAGTTGGGCAATCAACGAAGGCCACAAACTGCCACGTCCGTTTAACACGGTGATAAGAGCAGATGTCGCACACCAGATGGCCGCGGTTGCCAGATGGAAATGCATTCAAAATTTGCGTCACCCCATCGTCAAGGGATTTTATCTTCGTACAGTCGCGTTGATGATTGACTGCCAAACGATCAGAGAGTTCGAGAATATTTTCCGTCTAACTTGTATCGTTGCTCTCCATCTCGATCAGAATCAACAAAGTATGGCGTCAGACAAAGCCGTTTCCGTTTTTGAAGCCAGGCGCCTCTTAGAAGAATCCATTGCTGACCGCCGCACAATCATCGAGAAGCTTGAGACATCTATAAGCAACATAGAACATCAAAAGGAAGCTACGAGCGCTTTAAATTTACCCGAAGATAAATCAGAAAAAAATGTAACTTTGACGCATCAATGGATCAAAAGCATAATTAGATCGTGCACACCTCTCGATCAATCAACTGTGGGAGGCGACGCTGTAAACAGTTTTTATTTTCCAGAATTTATTCAATCGTTGGAACGGATCGCTAAAGAATTCCCTATATGGACAGCTGCAGCGCTCCCTGGTATACAATCTCATGCAACAACAGCGTCGCAAGAGGGATATTTCGCGGAAATGAGGAATAGGATTTTCGAAGGTATCAATTTACCATGTTCTGCCAATCGATTTTTGAAAGAGCATATTGACGATCTTCATTCGGGAACCAACGAGGTCGCGACAAAATTAAAACACTTCAATCACAATCATAGAATGCCGATATTGTCTTCCTCCAAAACCGATCGCAATTCGGATTCTACCCACCATCAAGAAAACTTCGCTCACGCTTCGACTCCCACTACTCGAACTATTCTGACTGAAAAGCCAACATTTATTTTGAAACAAAATATCAAGAAATCTCAGCATCATGAAAATTTCATTCACGATTCGACTCCGACTTCTCGAACGATTCTCTCGGAAGAGCCGAAATTGATTTCAAAACAAAATACATCAACTCCAGTATCTACGTTTATCGAGCCACGTTCGGAACTCGCTCCTGGCCGGCATTCAGCACGTGGATCAGCAAGCACCGTATCTGAACCACTCGATTTCGATGTTAATTCCGAATTAATTGGCCGCTTAATTGATAGACCTCGAACACTAAACGATTCCGACTTAACAAGTGGCGAAGCCTGGAAAGGCTTGATTAACGAAAAAACCTCATTCACCAATGCAAATGAAGCGTATCTCGAAGAACACAATGTTGACCACGTATTGATTACAAAGATTGATCAGAACATCTTGACCGAAAGCGTTGATTCCAACACGGATACTGAACCGTCTGACATCAATTTAGCAAAACCTATTTTCTTGGGCTCGCCGTTAATCAGCGACCATAATTATTCTAAATCAATAGAGGAAGATATTCCTACTGAGAGTACAAAAAAAATGGGCCCAAAAATAAAAAACAAAACTTCTAAAGAAGGATTTTATTTCCAACCATATCCGCAAATAAAATTCGTCAACGCGAGGCTCGAAAATCGAGGGAAAAAGGGTTTTCTTCTAAAAAACGGCTCGAAAACTGGAATCATGAAAATAAATAACATTTCTGTCGATCTTCAACAAACTTGTGGATTTGATGCGATCGTTCATATTGTACAATTCGGTGCTATTTACGATGCAAAATACCTAACATTTCTACAATCGTCGAGCAATCGCACTTTGAAATTCATCCGCAAACTCATTAATGTCGGTCCATCAGCGGAAGTTCTCCGAGAGCGCATCCTTCTTCTTAACGAGTTTTATCCGCTTGTAAAAGACTCTAATGCTCCGACGATTAAACCTCATAAGCTAATTGCTGAAGACTCTATAACATCGATATGGAAATATCTGTTCGCTTATTCCGAGTCAACCGAGCCAAGTGCAACGATTGATTCTACGTGCGATAACCCGCACTGCATCTCGTCATTACCAACCGACGTTGCGTACTTGGATGTGAATGGTACAACTATTAACAGCAAAGGCATCGGATCTTTGCAAGATGCAATTAAATTTCATAAAAATGACTTTAACGTGAAATGTCGCCAAAAAGACTGTCCCGGCTTAGTCACACAAACTGTTCGGCCCCATTTTCATATCATGATTGACTTGGATACGAGAACCCACTTGCGAAAAACACAGCATCTTCGATGCCGATTAGCCGATGTACCATTTTCATTGGATTTAGGAAAACAATATCGGTGAGTTATTGTGAACATAGAAGATATTTGTATTACTAGCTCAAACGCGCGGTTCACGCGCTCCACCTTGTTTTCCATCCGTAAATCATCAATGAAAAATCAACTTAATTAATGTACTTAAAACTTTTTACTTACTATAATTGTCATTGCAGTACTGATAGTATAGTTAAAAAATCTGAAACGAAGTAATAGAATCATTTTTAGTCAGATTGGAACAAACATTTAATACGAATTTCTTTTCTTACTGATACGTTCCTCTCGCGGTGGAATTTCTTTGACGTTTATATTTTAAGTTCACCCACTTCTATCAACAAAACTTTCTACATTTTCTTCTTGGTCAGTCGTGCTAATTACAGCGTTTCTCCAATTTTAAAATCAATATATTTAACACTCCTTTTTATAACAAAAATACCAACAAAACTTTTTTAAATGGGCAACGATATGCGTTGGTTATGGCAGAGTACAGTTTGACATATTCATACGACTTGTCATTTTGCTTATTTGACAGCCGTCGCTTCGGCTCATTCAACAGCCAATCACAAAAAGAACAATTCGATAACAATAAATATATCGATTGATCGATATTGTTCACCCGGATTTTTTAAGAAAGGCATATATCCAATAAATTATGATAATTAAAAACATGTATACTGTTTTCTAATTACAGATTGATAGGGGTAATTCAACATCTTCCTGGCCACTTCGTGGCGTATTGTCGGAAACCATCAGGCCGTTGGTTGAAGTGCGATGATATGCAACCAAACATACAAGGATGCGCTGACTGTACCATAATAGCACCAATTGCTGCTATTTATATTGCTGTATAAAATGATCGTTTTATTTTTCTGCTCAATTTAAAAAAAAAACGTTTCAAAAACTGATTTATCGATACCAGTTATAGGAATTTCAATTCTGTTACGGAAATTTCGGTAGAGTAACTGAAATCCGACGCTGGATGTGTTGTTTTTGAGAAAAAAAATGAATCATGATAATATCGCACCCCACAGGATTTCAAGATTTCATGAGTTTTTTTTCTGAAAAACAACACATCCAGCATCACACTTGTCAAGAGTACTTTCGCTTACAAATGTTATGCAGATAACGAAAGTATTTTCTGCATTTGGAAATTACGATTTTTTAAATTTGCATCCGCCATCTTGAATTTTTGAAATTTGTTAGCACATTTGGATTCAAAGGTTACCAAAATAAGAAAAATCCTTTGGAATTGACAAGTCGACAAATTCTGGTACTTATGATTACGAAAAAAGTGATATATTTTCCATTTTTTTACTGCTATGTTGAATCAAAAACGTAAAATTAACTAAAACGTATACAGTAATGTTCTATTCAACATAAAATTACATTTTAACGAAAAGATGCTCGAGAAAACATTTTCAAAAAAATATACAAGAAAATCCGAGTTTTACAAAATTTCAGGTTATTTCCGTGATTTGGGAAAAGTTATAGTGACTTGAAGTTTGAAAAAATATATTTTCCTTGAATTTAAACTATTCACATCACCAATGATCATAGTCCGAATTCAAATTTAAATTTGACTTTTCGGTACTTTTTCTCATAAAATCCGCCGGATTGTGTTTTGAAGCCACTAAAATGAGATTTTTACGCCGAAAATCGAAAGAGCACACCCGAAAACAGTAAAGTACATGGCTGCCTTGTAAATCCACTTCAATTTTCTCATTGCGTTGAGAACTTCAAGATCAACAAAAAAAAGTGTCCTGTTCGGTGTTAATGGGTTAAATTTCCCATCCAGAATCGACCCGCTGATGAACAACATGAAAGTTGTTCACACGCGCAGACGTGTGTCGTTATTATATTTTTTTTCTTCATTTTTCAACAATTTTTGTCTGCTTCAACAATTAAAAGGAAAGAGTTGAACAAAAAACAGCAGACGTGTGTTTTCATTGAATTTTTTCATTCTCAAAGCTTTTCTTTCCTTGCAGAAATACGTTACAAAAATTTCGCAATCAGTTCATTCGGTAGATTTTATTCAAAGTTGAAAATAAATGATAAAAAAACATTGAATAGTAAACTTCTATTTAAATAATATCGTCAACGGCCGCAAAAGCCTGAAAACTAAAATTACAAAAACATTGCAATGAAAATATTCATGATAAACATAAATTATATTATATACATAAAAACAAATAAATTAATCAAGGATGTATTGCAGAAATTAGTCCTGCAACATAAATAGCATGAAAATTTTAAGTAGTACTAATGCTATATCAACGTGAAAAAATCAATTACATGTAAGATACTGAGCCCAGTAATTTCGAATAATAACAACGTTGAAAGGTTACTAATTCATTGTTGAATGGAGAAAAATTATGAAAATGTTCGAAAAAGTTTTTTTCTTCCGTGTCAGATCAATTCTTTCATTTTTTAAAACCACTGTAAATGTATCGATGTTTCAGTGTTTTGAATTTCCTTTAATTTCGGAAAAACTTGAGTAGAAAACTTTTGTTTTTAGAAAAGCTCAATTCAAATTTAAAACAAATAATTTACGAATCAAATTAGTTTGAAAGAAAAATAAATTTTTCGAATATTTTCATATTTTTTTAGTTTGATATTATTTTATAATGTTGTCATAATTGAAAATTACTGTTCTAAGTATCTTATACAGGGTGTCCCAGAAGGGTATGTCATCCTTGCAATGGTAGATCGGGGATGTAATTCTAAGTCGATTGATATATATGCGTGTATGGGTCTCCAATGGACCACTGATTCATTTCTAATTTTTTTAATTGACCAACCACATACGGGCGCCACGTCCGTGAGCAACGCACGCGAAAAGTGGTGTCGCGAGGGGCTAGCCCTCCACCCTGCGAGCACACGCACGGTAAGCTGTGTGGCCTCAGACCGATAACGCGGGCTTACCGCGCGTACGCTCGCATGGTGGGTGATTTGCGGCTCGTCGCGCCACTGCTCGCGCGCGTTGCTCACCGACGTAGCGCGCGTATGTGATTGATCAATTAAAAAATAATAATATATCCGGGGTCGATCGGAGGCCCATACATGCATATATCAATCGACTCAGAATTATCATTGCATATATCATCTCCGATTTATCATTGCAAGAATTACATATCCTTCTGGGACAACCTGTATAAGATACTTCGAACAATAATTTGCAATTATAACAATAAAAGTGTTCTACTTAAGTTTTTGCGAAATTGAAACAAATTCAAAATATTGAAACAGTGAAAAATTTACAGTGTTTTTTAAAAAATTGAAATTTATTCATTGTTGCTGGAATAATGTCTACCGTACATCCATGAGACGTTAATTTGAATGTTTAATATTATAAAGATATATTATATGTAAGAAAAGTATTAAAAACTTGTGATAGTAATACTAATACATGAAATTAAAGACTGAAAGTCTAATCATTATCGCCACAAGATGTAACGGTTATAAAACTGAAGTGTAAGACTGTATAAAGACTGAAGTATAATAAACCATTTTTCACGTAGCTCCTTGTCAACAAGTTATCAGCGTTTTATAAGCACCGACCGCTATAAGAATTGGAGAATGGAGTAACATGATAAAGTTGAAATATGTACTTAACGAATTATTACACCAATCGTTGGTATGCATAAACATCTATAATTTGCGCAAACTATTCCTTAATTGTTGGCATAGAAAGATGTGAGATCCAATTAATTTTTCACATTATTTCCGTGAATTTATATACAAGTTCGGTGGATCTCATAGTGGCGGACGTTTACGCCATAAGGCAGATTGTCGAAAGGTACTTGTCGATTGTAAATATGAAAATTTATTTCTCAAATTACAGAATTGCAGTTTTAGTCATGTCCAGAACGATTTGCAATAGAATAGTGTAAAAGAAAACCTTGTTTCGAACATTTCACCTACTATCTGTACTCTCAATCGAATTTACTAATTGTAAACAAACTTTGATTATTATTCCCTGAACTTGCCCAAACTGTTAATATAGAAAGATATAAGATCAAACCAATCTTTCCCATTATTTCCGTGAATATACAGGGTCTCCCAGAACTCAACGTTAAGCCGAAACGGGGTGACAGGATTGATTGTAACGATCATGAGGAAAATCCGAAAAAAAATCTATCCCATGCAGTTTGAAAATTATGGGCATTTAAGAAAAACCTAGAAATTTGGTCAAACTGTAAACATTTTTCGGTTATTGTGAAACACACCCAAACAAACCCAAGTTTCCTACAATTGAGACTATTTGTTAAACTATGAATTGAAAATTTCCAAAATTTGTCTACTTTGAAAGGCCCTGCTTTATTTTTTTTCTGCTTTATTTTTTGTCTGCTTTTTTTTTCTCATGATGGTTACAATCAATCCTGTCACCCCGTTTCGGCTTAACGTTGAGTTCTGGGACACCCTGTATATCTCGGTAAGGTAGATCGCATAGTTGCGCTCGTTTCGGTGATAAGGCGGATTGTCGGAAGGTAATTATCGATTTTGATTATAGAAATTGATTTTCCAAACTTGGAATTCGTTTGAGCAGTCTTGCCCAAGCTATTGCGGGGAATAAATTGATTCCCAAACTTTTATAATTTCCGAAACGTTCCTAAACCATTCCTAAATTGTAGGCAAAGAAAGATGTGGGGTCCAATTATTTTTTCGCATTATTTCCGTGTATATATATACAGGTAAGGTAAATCTGACGGTTGCGTGCATTTACACGATAAGGCAGATCGTTGAAAAATTATCGATTTTAATTATGAAAATTAATTTCCCAAACCAGGAAATCGTTACGTCAGTCTTGCCCAAACTATTTGCAATCGAATGGTGTACTTTCGGTCGGTCATGTCATCTGCTAACTATAGGTTAAATTGAATTTGTTTATTGCGAATAAATTATTGAGTCCTAAACTTTAATAATTATTTCCTAAAGTTGCCCAAGACGTTCCCAAATTGTTGGCATAGAAAGATGTGGGATCCAATCATTTTTTCGCATTATTTCCGTAAATATATATACAGGTAAGGTAGACCTGACGGGTGCGTCCGTTTACGCGATAAAGCAGATCGTCGAAAGGTAATTATCGTTTTAATTCTGAAAATTAATTTCTCAAACTAGGAAATCGTTGCACCAGTCTTGCCCATACTATTTTCCATCGAATGGTCTACGAAAAACTTTTCGATCATGTCATCTGCTAACTATACCATATATTTAATTTGTTTATTGCGAATAAATTATTGGTTCCTAAACTTTAATAATTACTTCCTAAAGTTGCCCACACCATTCCCAAATTGTTGGCATAGAAAGATGTGGGATCCAATCATTTTTTCGCATTATTTCCGTGATTATATATACAGGTAAGGTAGATCTGACGGGTGCGTCCGTTTACGCGATAAGGCAGATCGTCGAAAGGTAATAATCGATTTTAATTATGAAAATGAATGTCCCAAACTAGGAAATCGTTACAGCAGTCTTGCCCAAACTATTTGCAATCGAATGGTGTACGAAAAACCTTCTTTCGATCATGTCATCGGTTAACTATCCGTTAAATTTAATTTGTTTATTGCGAATAAATGATTGATTCCTAAACTTCAATAATTATTTTCTAAAGTTGCCCAAACCATTCCCAAATTGTCGGCATGGAAAGATGTGGGATCCAATTATTTTTTTCGCATTACTTCCGTGAATATATATATACAGGTAAGGTAGATCTGACGGGTGCGTCCGTTTACGCTATAAGGCAGATTGCCGAAAGATAATTATCGCTTTTAATCATGAAAATTAACTTTCCAAACTAGCAAATCGTTACAGCAGTCTTGCCCAAACTATTTGCAATCGAATGGTGTGCGATAAACCTTCATTTGATCGTGTCATCTGCTAACTATACGTTAAATTTAATTTGTTTATTGCGAATAAATTATTGATTCCCAAACATTTATAATTATTTCCTAAACTTGCCCAAACCATTCCCAAATTGTTGGCATAGAAAGATGTGGGATCCAATCATTTGTTCGCATTATTTCCGTGAATATATATAGGTAAGGTAGATCTGATGGTTGTGTGCGCTTACGCGATAAGGTAGATTGTCGATAGGTAATTATCGATTTGTATTATGAAAATTAATTTCCCAAACTAGAAAATCGTTACTGCAGTCTTGCCCAAATTATTTGCAATCGAATGGTGTACGATAAACCTTCATTCGAGCATGTCATCTGCTAACTATACGTCAAATTTAATTTGTTTATTGCGATTAAATGATTGATTCCTAAAATTTAATAATTATTTCCTAAACTTGCCCAAACCATTCCCAAATTGTTGGCATAGAAGAGAGGTCCAATCATTTGTTCGCATTATTTCCGTGAATATATATATAGGTAAGGTAGATCTGACGGGTGCGTGCGCTTACGCGATAAGGCAGATCGTTGATAGGTAATTATCGATTTTTATTATGAAAATTAATTTCCCAAACCAGGAAATCGTTACAGCAGTCTTGCCCAAACTATTTGCAATCGAATGGTGTACGATAAACCTTCATTCGAGCATGTAATCTGCTAATTATACGTCAAATTTAATTTGTTTATTGTGAAGAAATGATTGATTCCTAAACTTTTATAGTTATTTCCTAAACTTGCCCAAACCATTCCCAAATTGTTGGCATAGAAAGACGTGGGATCCAATCATCTGTTCGCTTTATTTCCGTGAATAGATATATAGGTAAGGTAGATCTAACGGTTGCGTGCGCTTACGCGATAAGGCAGATCGTCGGTAGGTAATTATCGATTTTTATTATGAAAATTAATTTCCCAAACTAGGAAATCGGTACAGCAGTCTTGCCCAAACTATTTGAAATCGAATGGTGTACGATAAACCTTCATTCGAGCATGTCATCTGCTAACTATACGTCAAATTTAATTTGTTTATTGCGATTAAATGATTGATTCCTAAAATTTAATAATTATTTCCTAAACTTGCCCAAACCATTCCCAAATTGTTGGCATAGAAAGACGTGGGATCCAATCATTCGTTCGCATTATTTCCGTGAATATATATATAGGTAAGGTAGATCTGACGGGTGCGTGCGCTTACGCGATAAGGCAGATCGTTGATAGGTAATTATCGATTTTTATTATGAAAATTAATTTCCCAAACCAGGAAATCGTTACAGCAGTCTTGCCCAAACTATTTGCAATCGAATGGTGTACGATAAACCCTCATTCGAGCATGTAATCTGCTAACTATACGTCAAATTTAATTTGTTTATTGCGAAGAAATGATTGATTCCTAAACTTTAATAGTTATTTCCTAAACTTGCCCAAACCATTCCCAAATTGTTGGCATAGAAAGACGTGGGATCCAATCATCTGTTCGCTTTATTTCCGTGAATAGATATATAGGTAAGGTAGATCTAACGGTTGCGTGCGCTTACGCGATAAGGCAGATCGTCGATAGGTAATTATCGATTTTTATTATGAAAATTAATTTCCCAAACTAGGAAATCGGTACAGCAGTCTTGCCCAAACTATTTGAAATCGAATGGTGTACGATAAACCTTCATTCGAGCATGTTGACTGCTAACTATACGTCAAATTGAATTTGTTTATTGCGAAGAAATTATTGATTCCTAAACTTCAATAATTATTTCCTAAAGTTGCCCAAACCATTCCCAAATTGTTGGCATAGATAGACGTGGGATCCAATCATCTGTTCGCTTTATTTCCGTGAATAGATATATAGGTAAGGTAGATCTAACGGTTGCGTGCGCTTACGCGATAAGGCAGATCGTCGATAGGTAATTATCGATTTTTATTATGAAAATTAATTTCCCAAACTAGGAAATCGTTACAGCAGTCTTGCCCAAATTATTTGCAATCGAATGGTGTACGATAAACCTTCATTCGAGCATGTCATCTGCTAACTATACGTCAAATTTAATTTGTTTAATGCGAATAAATGATTGATTCCTAAACTTTAATAATTATTTCCTAAACTTGCCCAAAGCATTCCCAAATGATTGGTGAAAAAAAAATTAAGATTCATGAATTTTGTCTGCTAACTATACGGCGGTTCTTCTATATACGTCTGAATTCGTTGCCTGTATGTACGAAGTTCTTTCAAGCGGTCGCAGAGGTGTAGTGCTCAGTTCCGCCGCAGGCGTCGCTAGTATTCTTGGGAAACGATAATATCCCATGTAGCAATTTTCAAAAAGTTGTCCAAAGTCGACTAAAAGGGTGCCAAATGTCCGCCCGGAAGTTATCTTAAAGTCAACAACCATCCAAAAAGATAACTTTTGGACACATGATAACTTATAGGTAACTTTCAAGCGGACATTTGGTACCCATTTGGACAACTAATAGACAACTATTTTCAAATTGCTACCTGGGATAAAGTAATACAAAACTGCATAAGGTCCGAGCTCCGCCTCAACGACCAATCACAAAACTGGGGTGATCGTGTTTCTCTCTCGTACTCACTGGGAACTGTCATGGTGCGTTCTCTCTCGCACACCCGACGATAATACACCCAAGTGGGGATTCCTGCCATTATAATGTATAATAATATTGTGTACATATATATAATAAATAAAATATCAATAATATTAGTAAAGCTCATAACAATGAATTAACTCGTGTTGTTTTATTTACATGGGCTTATTATGTAATAAACACATCAGATATAATAATTATATAAGTACAACACGAGTTATTTTATTATGGAAACTTATGATTTTCCTGTTATGTTTAAAAATATAGCTAATTATAATGAAACGCGAAAAAAGCGATAAACCAACCGTAATGTATCTCGTAATGTATTTATTATTCGGATGCGCGTTACTCTGTTTTTCTGTACAATAATAATAATAATAAATAATAATAAATAATAATAATAACATGTACATGCAAGAAACCGGGCGAATGCGGGTATATTGGCTCTACATGCTGGTGTTGTCTTTTCAACACGTGCTTATTATATGTATACCCATGAAAACTCGTGATTTGCTAGTTACGTTTAAAAATGAAGCTAAATATGAAATAAATTAAGCGGTGAACCAACCGACCAACCATCAAGCCTAATTGAACCCCAAGCGCGGCAATCTCTTAAATATGAGAAGATTATATTTATTGCCAAATGATCGTGTGGCGAAGTTGGTAGAACGCTAGATTACTGTATTGAAGGTCCCGAGTTCGGGCCTCGATAGTTTTAATTTTTTTTTCATTTGCATTCGTATAGGTATCTGGTTGTACGAGCGAATGGAAGCAGCTTCAACCAGTCAAAGAACTCGTCCAATCCCAAAAGAACTCTAACAATATTAACATGGAAGAATATATTTTTTAATTTACTGCTATCAATAGTTGAAATTTGTTTTATAATATCTACCTAGAGTGTTTCCTTTTTCCCTTTATCTCATTGACTCGCGAGGAGTCATCTCCATTATTACGAACATAGTTCGATAGCTACTGTGCTGGTGTACACGACAGATGTATTTGTGTTTGACAGGCGCAAACAAATTTGCCGCCATAACACGGTCAGTTTCACCTTATGGAGTTTTGTATTACTGTATATTATCGGTTCCCAAGAACACTAGCGACGCCTGTGGCGGAACTGAGCACCACACCTCTGCGACCGATTGAAAGAACTCTTTGAGTAGGGAGTGCCGACTCCTTCTCTCCAGTCTCCTTGTTTTGCACGTTTACCGGGGAAAAGTTTGGCTGGAGGGTTGTTTTATCGGCCGAACGCGCGATGCGACAAAGACCGCCAAAAGCCGCTCGTTAGTTCGCGTTTCGCCCGTCGTGCGTTCGCACTCGCTGAATTTTCCGTGACGTTGGGCACCTACAAGAAACTAACACTCCGGAACCGGAGGGAACACATCGAAGTCCGACAACTGTCAAATGACAATAGAAGATAATTGCGAAGAAAGGATCTTCTAGAAAGAGACGTAATGGCAGCGGAAATAAAGCCTGCACCGGGTGTAAATAATGACAAATTCAGTACGAGTCGCAAGCCCATACTCTTGTCGAAATTCGAGGGTTGCCACGACGATGTGAACGCCGCGATCATAATCCCACGGGAAGACGGAGTCATAAGTGTATGCGATGACAGGTAAATAACATTGTTCGCATCATCCGTCTCCCCACAACACAACCCGTTGCATCGATCGCTGACGCCTCGGCGATTTTTTTTCCCTCGAACGATATTACGGCGCAAATTCTTCCGTTAAAAATGATCGAACCGAATATCTCTCGAAAATGTGACACATTCGCAATGATACGTCGTACATCGGGGATGCGTTTGTTTTTTCCCCCATCAAGGTCGTGATTGCCGATGGAGGGATCATTTTTGTTATTGAATTTTTCAGAACCGTCAGGGTATGGCTGAAGCGAGAGTCCGGTCAATATTGGCCAAGCATTTGCCAGTACATGGCGGCTGGGGCTACGGCTCTGCATTACTATGTCGAATCGAGGCAACTGTTCGTGGGACTGGAAAATGGAAGCATAAATGTGAGTCTTTTTTTGAGTATATCTACAATTTTGTAATGTTTTAGGTGGTTTTGTGTACAGCAGCTGTTTTTTTCTGCATTTATTAAGCATTTATTCTCTAAAAACTTGGTCCGCACTAGTTTAAGTATTTTTTCTTGGATGTTACCAATTTCTTCCGTCTATACAGTACGAGCTGAATCCTATCTGGAAAGAATGCTCACTTTTGTGGTGTCATTAATTTATCTACGTTTAGACTTCATTGCAATTACGGAAGTGCGTAGCTTCCAAAGCTTGTTGCACGGACTGGAACAAGCGACAATCACGTGAAGCCAGGTACGGAGAATATGCAGGATGAGGAAGGAACTCTTAATCCAATTCCATCTTTTTTGTCGCCATCAATGCAACGTAACCAAATCACGAATTGCCTTTTCGTGATTTGCTGCTACCGATGGCCGTTTTTCATTGAAATTATCGTTCAAATGCTCTAGCTGCTGTCGGTGACATTTCGCAGTGATTTTTTTCTTCTCTTTCAAGAGCTTATGAAGTACTCTATTACTTTATAAACTCTGTGTATCCATTTATAGTACTCCGTGTATCCATTAGATACACAGCATGGCTTCGTGACCATGGATATTCCATTTTGGCGTCTATGTTGACGGCTCGCTGGAATCAAGCCATGATTTTCTGCAGTTGGGGCTCACAAGCAAAGATGTGGTGATGTTCAGGCAATTCGCAATGGCGTTCTTGCTTTCCTCATGTAGTAGTTATTTTCCTCTTTTCGGTATCTTCCTCAGGGCACACATGGAGCACTCCATACACGAGCAAGTGGATTTCAATGCTACCATCGAATACGTCCAAAATTTATAGTCTTGAAGATTACAATGTTGCAACGCAACGAAATTCATCTTTTATATTTTTTTTCCACTTTTAAAATTATCTTACGGAATATTTTTGTTCAGATTTTAAATGCTAGAGCTGTAAAGTGGTGACTATAAGAGTGTTTAAGAGATTTTTGTATCGAATATTTGCCAACAGAAATCCGACTAATAGTGAAATGAACATTCTTATTGCATTCCAACTATGCCAACTTCAATCTCATCATAATTTAAGAAAATATTCATCCACCATTGATACATGTCCTCAATTTTGTTGACACTGATTTGATCGATATTTCGTATAACTTACAGACCTTTAACAATTCGCGAATGCAAACGTATCGGCTTCCCTATTATTTCTATTTGAACGTTATGAGTCGTTTTATTTATTATTCGTCTTGTATTCGTTAAACAATAACAGACGTGAATGTATTTATACGAAAAGCGTAATGCTCGCATGCTCTTAGTTGTGATACATAGTTAATTACCTATAAAGTATATAAGTAGGCAAAAAAGCTAAAGTATGATCTCACTTGCTGGTTGAATATCACCAAGCGGGTGTCGAAGTGCCCCATGCAATCAAGTGTTACAGATCGTACAGACAATTTACATACGGTGCATGAGAGTTCAATTTGGAAGTTTAAATACATTCGACTATGTCGTTTTTGAGAAACAACGAATAACTCTATACTATCCAACACAGTTTCTTATTAGGGATCGCAACTTGAAGTGGACTTTTATGGTCAATCCGCACAGTTCCAATTTTTTTTCTCAAAATGAAGCAGTGGAAGTACTTGAAAACTTCTAATAAAAGTTGCACTTTTATTGGACGTATTTACGTTATCGCGGAATATCAATTTGAGTTCGAAAAAACAAATCAAATTTTGAAGCAACGTGATCAGGTGCATGATGGACCAAGAATAAAACTAAGCACACGGTGTAGCGTTCTTAAGGCAGGATATACATTAACAATGATAAAAAAAAATAGATTTTTCTTTTAACCATAGAACTATATCTGTAGAATATTTTACAAAAGTTTTGAAGCGAAATTCGAAAAACTTTTGATTCGGAGCGCGAGCAGCAGGTAGAAGCGAGAGCGCAGAGGGGCAGGCAGAGATGGGCAAAAAACAATGAAATTAACAATTACAATTATTACTGTAATTGATAATTTAATTACGCGTTTTTCTCAAAACTGTATTTCTTAAATTGGGGTGCACGATTACTCAAAAGCTTTTGCGTCGATTGAGTTAAAACTTGGTAGAAATATTGATAATATTGCCACCTTCTACCTAATGAGAAGTGTTTTTGAAAATTCCGAAAAAAAATTACTTTTTTAATCCAAAATTAAAAAAAAATTGCGTAAACATTCGATTCTTGATTGTAATTGCGAGCCATTCTCTTAAATTTGCATTTTCTTCATTTTAATTACTGTCAAATAGAAATTATACACGTTCCAACCGACTTTTTTTTTTAATTTTCTATTTGCAACTTCTACAGCTACCTTGATGTCACACCCTGCCACAAATCCGCCATTGAGATCATAACGAATGAAAAAATTTGCTTCGGATACTTAAATATCCTATTATGGCGGGATACACATTAACAACGATAAAAAAATCGATTTCTTTTTTTTTTTTCTTTAAACGATAGAACTACATATGTAGAATATTCTCCTAAAGTTTCAAAGCGAAATTCGAACAACTTCAAACGTTGCAGCCAGTCAACGCTGTCCCTCACAGCTCGGATTCGGAGCGGGCGTGAACTTCAAACGCGTTTTTCTCAAAACTGCATTATCGAAATTGGCGTGCAGGATTACTCAAAAACTATTAAGCCGATTGAGTTGAAACTTGGTAGAAATATTGATAATATCGGTACCTTCTAATTGACGAGGATTGTTTTTGAAAAATTGGAAAAAAACTACTTATTTCATCCACATTTTACAGAAATGTTGCGTGTAATGTTGATTTTTTTTTGTAAATGCGTGCTATTTTCTTAAATTTGCATTTTCTTCATTTTAATTACCGTCACATAGAAACTATACATGTTCTAACTGAAAAAATGTTTGAACTTTTTTGCAAATCAAAGTCTACGGGAAGCTAGACTGCACGCTGATTGGCAACTCCCATGGCGACCTTGCTGTAACACTCTGCCCCTCCTCTGTCATTTTGATGATGAATTAATTTAAAAAATTGTTTCGCATACTTAAATACACTATTAAAATATACCTAAAGTTTAATAATTGTAGAATAATTACTTCTTAGTTTAAAAAATCCCTCAATATTGTTTATTTTTTTCCTATCTAAATGTATATCCCACCTTAAAGTACATCTACAGTTTGATAATTGTAGAATAATTATTTCTTCGTCTAAAGAATCCTTCGAAATTGCTCAAGGGGAGATATACACCTAGGAGCCGGAAAAAAGGTCATTGTTGTGAATTTTTTCAAGGAAAATTATTTGCAATTTCGGATTGGGGTTTTAATTATCTAAAAGTATATACATTCAAAAATACGTTAAATTTTCTTCATTTAAAAGTATCAAAGATATACAAGGATATTGTATGATCCTTGAAGCGTCGTGCAAAAATCTGCGTATACGGTACCCACTGGCGTTTCTTCAAAAATCATCTGAAAAAAAAAACCAAAAAGATTATTAAATTAGATACTATAATCTAGTACTTGTCATAGCCGATTTTGAAAATATCGATTTATGACAAAATGGCGGACGTTTGAACATAAATAGTAATTTTTGGGCCAAACATTTTTTTATTATTTTGCCTATAAAACAAAAACTAAGTAACGGAAAAAAAATCCTATGACAAGTACTAGATAATGGTGTATAGAACAACCACGAAAAACCCCAAAGCGATCGGTTCATTCGTTTTCGAGAAATTTTGGTTACCGATTTGAAAAACGTGGTTTTGCGAAAAACGCGTTTGAAAATTTGGGAATGAATAAATCATGAAATTTGTCAACTTACATGGAATCATCGATATCAGTCCCATAGTGTAGGTCTTCTACGGTGGACGGAATGTTCATAGCTTCTAAATCCTCGACCTCGACCATCTGGGTGTATGTCTCTCCTTAATTTGGTATGGTCTTGAAGTTTTCATCGTTGGAACGCAGCGTAAATTTTTTTATATATGTATTTCCTCATTCTTATCATTTCAGAAAATCTTTTTTTCGTACATTTGAATTCCACGTCTCTCAATGAGCAGCTAAAGAAATGATCGAAGGATTTTCATATAGAATATTTGCCATAATAAATGGAAGCAATTGAAACATAATCATTGTCATTGCATTCCAACGATGCAAACTTCAATCTTATAATTTTTTCTCGTCTAAATGTATATCTCCCCTTAATGCGCTGCAGCGCACATGCAAAATCGGATGCAAAATCTCTTGTCAAAGGCGTGAATCAAAGACGCTTATTAATCAGGCATTGTTGATTATCAGGAATTCTTGCTGGAACAAGACTACAACCGGATGACCGCAATGCGAGAGTATCCGGCTCATCAGGCTCGCGTCTCAGGAGTAATATACGCTCCTTGTTACGAGTGGGTACTCAGCGTTGGACGGGACAAACAGTTTCAGCTTCACTGCGCCGAGACGGGTCGCAAGCTCGGCTCTTACGGCAAGGCGAGCAACAGTTACGGCTATTTGGACAGTTGGTACACCGCTCTGCAGTATCCTTTTTTCTTCGTTTCGCTCACTTGGTCCGCTAATCGAATAAGAGTGACTTGTCAGATCAGCTCTATCGTATGTACTTGACTCTATCAAAGATTCGACGAGCAATCGAAGCACGCGTTCATCGGCGATTTCGGCGGTGAAATAACGATGCTCAAGGTCGACCCGGGAAACATTACTCTGGTAACGTTACTCTCGGCTCATACCGGAAGCATCAGAACACTCGCCTGGGACACGGAGAAGCAGCTCTTGTTCTCGGGGAGCTTCGATCAAAATATTCGGGTATGGGACATCGGTGGACGCGAGGGAGTCGCTTACGAACTTCACGGACATCGGTTAGTTTCGAAATCCCACGAAAGATAGCTCTCTCATTTTCTTTATCACCTGCGCGCTTATGGCTTATTTTTAATGATTTTCTTTCAAGAAAAGATTTCTTTGCCATTTTTGGGACTAAGGGTTATGTTTTATTACCACTTCTGGCTGTTACATGGTATTTTCTTATTAATCTTCAAAAATGGCGGACGTATGGCACGGTCTTCTGAACAGGCTGCGGCGGACGTTGTCAAACGACGTGACACGTTGCGTCGGCGAGATTAATCTGAGAAAAAAAAACCAATGAAGATTTTTCTTTCAATAAGGGGTTAGGCCACAGTAACGGATGTAAAAGCATGTGCGAATTTAACCATTTTTTTCGTACGAATAAGTGATTCACTCATAAAATTAATTACACATCTATTTCGTATGAGTATCAAGCTGTTAGAATTTTTCTTTTTTTTTTTTTCAATGTACAAAATGGCCGACTACTAATATTTTCTTTTGTTATCCTTTTTTAGGTGCTCCGCGGCGTGACGTTTAGCATCCACAATTTTTCACCTAGAACAAAAAACAAAAATTCTCGTCAATCTACATTAGAATACCTAGAGAAGTACGTACGAAATTTAAAAAAATATTGTTTTATTCAAAAGTTGGAGGTATTTGAACTTAAGAAATGAATTTTCAGTGAACAATTTCGTTATAGCTGCTCATAAACTGCTCATAAAATGAAAAGTTTTCGATTAATCAGAAATTCCGTACGTACTTCTCTGCGAAATGCAATTAGGAACGTAACTTTTGAATTTGAAATAAATCGAGTGAAAATTGTTGAAGTTATTTGTCGCGCCAATTGGAAAAAAGCTGTTTCGAGAAGTTTCGAGTAGTTGGCCATTTTGTACATCGAAAAAATATATATATATTTCCTAACAGCTTGCTATGCATACTAAATAGATGTGTAATTAATTTTATGAGTGAATCACTTTCATACGAAAAAAGGTTGTTGAATTCGCACATGATTTTATACCCGTTATTGTGGCCTAACCCCTTAACACGCGTACGCAGACTATGAACCAAGAAAAAGTGCGAAATGTTGAAAACCGATTAAATGGTACACTTTCCGAAAAAAATGGCTACATTTTGTAATGGAAAAAAAATACTTTTTATTTCTTCAATTTTCCAAAACATTTAAGGTCATGTTTTAGACAATAAGGTTACAAAAATCCGTACCAAATTTCATCAGAATCGGTCGATTAGTTTTTTACCTATACGTCACGTCAGTTTTGAAAATGCAGTTTAGAAGACTATACCTCGGTCATTTTTGAAGATTAAGGGGTTATATACAGTCGGGAGCCCCAAAAAGGTCGATCTTCAAGAATTTTTCTTGAGAAGACCGTTAAATCTATTGACGTAAAAATTTGTACACATATTATGAACTTTTAACTGTATTTTAGCATTTCTTAATTATAAAAATAATTATTTCGAAAGCTTCTATAGCTGATCTCCTGGAGCACCTCTAAAAAAAGGCGTCTTGCCCACGATATATCAAACAGAAGGTGCGCACGATATCTCTGGACTGAATCATCTAAAATGAAAAAAAATCCAAAATATTTCGTTAATATAATGGATTATCTTGTAATTGATCGAAGGAATAAGCAAAATAATAATTTTTGTCAAAATGGCGGTTTCCCAAAAAAAAAAATCGTTTTTTGACCAAAATTTAGACCTTAAATTGTTTATAAAATGGAAAATAGTAGTAGTATTTATTCTTTCACATGTACACCCTTGCGGGCTTTTACAATCTCCCGTCTGTTTCTCTTTTTACAGTATGTTTTCTTTCATGCCATATCTCTATTATTTACATTTCTCCTCCACTTTCCTATCTAAACTTCCCTCCCAGTTTTCTCTCCCTTCCTTTTCCCTATCTTATAAAATTCCCTGACTACCTCGCAGACTTCTTCCACTATTTCCTTTCCTTTTAGAGCTCTGCTCCATGCCACTGCTATTTCTCCCTTCTGTTGTTCCACCCATCGTTGATATTTCCTTTTCACCTCTTCGTCCATTTGCGCCTTTACCTCCTCGCATTCCCCTATGTGCTTCAGTGTTTCCTCGTCCCTGTTGCACACTCTGCATCTCATGTCCTTGAATCCTTTATAAAATGGAAAATATTTATCGGTGAGAAAAAACCTTCGACTAATTACTAAAAAATATACTTGAAAAGATTGTGTTGAAATTTGAGACTGATCGGTTCAGCCGTTTCCGAGAAATCTTGCTCACCGACTTGAAAAACACAGTTTTGAGAAAAACGCATTTAAAGTTTCAAAAGCACTTTCGAACGCTCTGACACGTCGTTACAAATGTGCGTGTAACTTCGAGAATATTCGCCGGATTGACAAGAAATTTTCTGTGTATGTGTACTTAAATATATGAACATGACAATTTTTTTTAAATCGATTTTTCGAAAATTCTAATTGTATATAACCCCTTAAGGCGGAAAACCAGTTTAGATGACTCTATGAATCGATTTTTTTTAATTTCATAAATTGCTAGTAAAACTAATCACTAATTGACCGGTAAGCAGTATAAATTAATCATTACTTCCTTGAATTTTTGTCTTCGATAATTTTTTTCCAAACGCGTTTTTCTCGCAACGACTTTTCTTCAATTCGTGTACAGTCTAGCTCAAAAATTTCTAACCTATAATTCTATAAAGTGATGGTTAGTTTCTTTGTATAATTACGCTCTATATGATTCTAAATTTGGAGTAATATTGTTTATTTTTTATAGCAAAAAAAGATTATAAAATAATGGCAAAAACCCTTTTGTTCAAACACCTCTAAAAAATGTAGTTTTCAATTTTTTGGTCAGAGTTAGGTTCAGGTCAGGTTAGGTTAGGTCAGAGTTTGGTACATTAGGTTCATATCGATGGAAAAAATGTTCTTAAAGTATTTCCGTATGTATCCGAAAATATGTATAAAGAATTCCCAAAGTTTGAATAATTTCTATTCATTCGTTCGTAGTTTGAAAAATCATGAAAATCACTAAAAAAAACGTACTTCTAAACTGGTTTCCCGCCTTAATAATAAAAAAAATACCATGTAGCAGCCAAAAGTATTAATAAAACATACCCTAAGTCTTAAAAATGGCGAAGAAATCTTTCATAAAAAAAATTATGAACATCGGCAAGTTTTTTCCCCGCCTGAAGATATCTCCCCCCCTCCCCTAAAAAGGCTTGAATGCCTCTTGGAATTGTTTTCAAAACGGGTTATATGAGAACGCGATCGATATAAATATAAACGTCCTTTACAAATGAAATTTCAGCAACAAAGTGACAGCGCTTTGTTACGCGAGTGCCGAGCGAACGTTGCTCTCCGGTGGCGAGGACGGAGTCATAGTTTGCTGGAACATGGCTGTACCGAGACGAGAGGCCGCAGTTTGGGAAGAATCCGACACCTGTCAGGTAAGCAACGGATAAACATATCAATCACCCCGTCATACGATAGAAAGTGTTATTAACCATTCGCTATCCGAATTTGAACTGAATCGGATGAATCGATTGTGAGATATGACGAAATTCGTTTTATAGGACATAGTTTCGAGAAAAACGTAACAAAATTGGTAAATCGCAGTGGGTGATCCGACCCTTCATAAAGATCGTCATAATTCGGTCAATTTTTGAAATTAAAAAAACCTTTGTTGCAATTTAAAACTGAAACTCTAACCTATAAAATTATGCAATCAATAGTTGTATTTTTTTTAATTTCGAGCTTATGCAGACCACTTAAGCAACGTCCCATAATTGTTCATGCAAAACTACTATGAACTTCAACTGTCATAACTGTTTAAAGCGTGAGTGGAGTGCATACCTCGGCCATTTTTAAAAATTGATTAAAAAAATACAATCTAACAGTCAAAAGTAGTAATAAAGCATACATTAAGGGGGGATTGTCTTTTTTTTTTCGCAAAATTTACCGCTTTTTGGGAATTTTTGTGTGAAGAAAGTATACAACGGAAAACTTGTGAAACTTGGCATATAGTTTTATTGATCTGTTTACTACATACAAAAAAATTTTTAAACAATTTCATCAAAAAATCCGCCTCCCACCCCCCTCGACGCGCGATGGTCCTTTTTTGATGGTGTGCACGATTACAGCCTTCACGTTCATCCTGCAACAAAAACCCAAAAAGCATTTTACTTTCGACACATATAGCTATCGTTCGATGAAGGGAAAAAAAAATTGACGATTTGGTGACGTTTTGAACTTGAAGTATCGATTTTTCGAAAAAAAATTGATCGATTTTTTGTTATAAATAAAAAACTATTAAACGTATTGCTTTTTTGCTTCATCAAACGATAAAAGGATGTCAGCTGAGCATTCTGTCCAAATTTGAAGGCAATCGGTTGAATAGTTTTTGAGAAATCGTGCACACCATCAAAAAAGGACCATCGCGCGTCGAGGGGGGTGGGAGGCGAATTTTTTGATGAAATTGTTTAAAATTTTTTTTGTATGTAGTAAACAGATCAATAAAACTATATGCCAAGTTTCACAAGTTTTCCGTTGTATACTTTCTTCACAAAAAAATTCCCAAAAAGCGGTAAATTTTGCGAAAAAAAAAGACAATCCCCCCTTAAGGCCTTAGGCCATAGCAACAAGTATAAAATCATGTGCGAATTTAACAATTTTTTTTTCGTATGAAAAAGTGATCAATCATAAAATTAATTACACATTTAGTATGAATATCAAGCTGCTAGAATTTTTTTATCTACAAAATGGCCGGCTACCAATATTTTCTTTCGTTATATTTTTTTTAGGCGCTCCGCGATGGGAAATTTAGCTTCCACAATTTTTTACCTAGAACAAAAAACAAAAATTTTCGTCAATCTACATTAGAATACCTAGAGAAGTACGTACGGAATTTAAAAAATATTGTTTTATTCAAAAGTTGTAGGTATTTGAACTTAAGAAATGAATTTTCAGTGAAAAATTTCGTTATAACTTCTCATAAACTGCTCATAAAATAAAAAGTTTTCGATTAATCAGAAATTCCGTACGTATTTCTCTGCGAAATGCAATTAGGAACATAACTTTTTAATTTAAAGTAAATCGAGTGAAAATTGTTGAAGTTGTTTGTCACGCCAATTGGAAAAAAGCTGTTACGAGAAGTTTCGAGTAGACGGCCATTTTGTGCAGCGAAACAAAATTCTAACAGCTTGATATTCATACCAAATATATGTGTAATTAATTTTATGAGTGAATCACTTTTTCATACGAAAAAAAATGTTAAATTCGCACATGATTTTATACCCGTTACTGTGGCTCAAGGCCTTAAGTCTCAAAAATGGTGAAGACATTTCTCCTATTAAAAAAAAATGAAAAACACATTTTTTGCGAAGGCCCCCTTAAATGATGTTCTTTGTGAGAAGCAACGAGGTAATAATATATGTAATTCCAATAATCATGGCAGCGTTTCTATAAGACCCCTTTCTTAAGGCGTTACCCCTACTTGTAGCGCAAAAAAAGGGTCTTTTTCATGAATTTTTTTAAAGACAACTACAAAACTTTTTCAATCGATCAATATACCATCTTAAAGAACACATCTTGAAGAACTTTCAGTAATTTTTTTATTGAAAAATATTACATTGTTTAGTGACAAATGGCCGTCAATGAAATAATGTTTTTATATACACGGTTTGCGGTGACCAACATTGCGGCGAAGTGGATCATCTGAAAAAAAAATGCGGATGGATTTAGTCAAATATAAGTATAAACTAGTCTTTAATCGAAGGATTTTAAAAAATATTCATTTTTCACAAAATGGCGGACAGTCAAAGTTAATGGTTCGATTTTAACGAAAAAAACGGCCGTTTTTTGGCAATAAAACGGCCATTTTTTTCGAAAAAAAAAATCGAACGATTAAAGACTACATTTTTATGTATTAAATGAGCCTGCAAAATTTCAAAAAGATCGGTTCATTAGTGTTCGAGTAATCGTGGTCACCGACTTCAGAAATGCCATTTTGAGAAAAACGCGTTTAAAGTTTCAATTTCCGGTCGTTTACACAACGGATTCTTCTCTTTCAACGCTCATATCTCAGTCAATTTTGTTCGGATCGACTTGAAATTTTCAGGACATATTCTCAGATAATTATACTTCAAACAATGCAATAAAAAAAATCGATTTTTTCAAAATCGCAAGTGGGGGTAACCCCTTAAAGCAGAGTTACGAGAATAGGGAGGGACAAGAACGCGACGCTCTGCTACAGCAGACGCACATAACGAAATCATAAGGATTCCTATACGGTTACGAAACTCTAAAAACAGCGTTAAATCGTCTCTTCGGCGTTTCAGACGTGCGGAAGGCCATTTTTCTGGAACATGAGAGCGATGATGGATCAACGCCAATTGGGACTGAGGCAACATCATTGTCGTCATTGTGGACGAGCTCTTTGCGCTCGTTGCACCACCCAGCGATTACCCATACCCGCTATGGGTTTCGAATTCGAAGTTCGAGTATGCGATCAGTGTCACATTCAACTTAAGGATAGCGAGTGAGTGTTTGTTCTCGCATTTCATTTTCGCAAACGATCCTCCCCTGTACACGATATCGCATATAAATGTTTCATGAGAGTGAGCAGTGGCGCGATCGGTTGAGCTCTTGTCAGGCATCCGCAGCTTCGATGTATACGTTTCCCTGCCTCGTGTATAAGGGAACTTCGTAAGAGGGAGCCTGGAGCCTGGAGTAGAACGCTTAAAAATCGGAGTGTTTCAAGCATTTTTCAACGCAGAATTTTAACTGATCTTTCATAATTTCAAGCCATATTTTTGTTCCACATTTGATTTTGATTTAAAATAATTTTTTTTTATTAGAAAATAATTGTTGAATTATTCGTGGCGAGGCGAAAATTCTGCAACGTTCGCTTTTCGAGCATTTTCGAGCGAAAAGAAGTATCCAATCGCATTCTCATTCGGAATGATATTTTTTGTTCTGCATAAGAGTTTGTTTGTTTGGCGATAGAAGTATAGACACGTAAAAGTAATGGCGGTCGAAACAAAAAGTAGGGATTTTTACGGAAAAAATGGATGATTTTTCGCGAAAAAAATTACGTGACTTTTATTTCGTTCATATGGAATGGTTATTTCCATTCTTACGGAAAATTCTTGATCGATGTCGATCGATGAAAGCGTTTAACAGGCTACATCTACTTAGAGACCGGAAAAAATGGCCAAATTCCGATTTTTTTCTTAGGGAAACGGTTGGTGAAAAGGGAACGCATTTTTTTTTAACACGAAGGTACATATATTAAGCGCCTTTAAAAAAAATCACCAAAATATACATAAGAACAACAAAAACATGACCGCCGGTAGATGATGTTTTTTTTTTCGCAACGTTTAGGGTCGACACTTCAGCTTAAACGGTTCATCTGAAAACTTAAAACTGAACGGTGTATTCGAGTTAACAATGAATACGAGTAGTTGATGGTCGATTTTTTTAAACAACGTAGCGACGAATTACAAATCGAGCATACAAAATCTATGAAAAAATTCGTCATTTTTACGTAACGATAAAAAACTGAAGCTCGATTTTAAAAAGTGAGATCGTTAACAACCTTTAGGGTAGTCCTATCACCAGACTTCAATCCATAGGATTTTCATTTTTTTTTTTTTCAAGTTTCACTAAATATATGAATAACCGTCTCTGTAAAAATTCAGGGTCGGTTATCGACCTAATTACAGAGAAAAAAATATTAAAATTGCGTATTTTTGTGAAGGAATTCCGAGACGACATACAAAAACCCATTTTCCGGTCGCTACAAAAGTGTATATAATAGTGGGAATCCATCAGATTCTCAAGAATAATCAGATTTACATACTTAACACTTGTAGTAGTCCAATGCTCTCGGAAAAAATAACGCTTATCGTCCTAATTTTTATGTAATATCAAGTTTAATTTGAACTTCCGGTATTGGATTTATTACCACTTGCTACGATAAAGAGACGTGGCAGCAAGGCAACAGCTGACTGTAGTCCTAACCTCATCTCACTCATTCGAATTTCCACACATATTTCATTTTTAACCGACATATTTCGCCGACACAAATTTTCCACGCTTTTTACCAGTCGTGGCCCGAATAAGGTAAATGTCCCAATTATTGAACACTATCTTGTATTCTAATTATTTCTCATTCACCTGCATGCATTTACTTATTTATAAAATTTCATTACATATATGGAACTTTTAGCTATCGAAATGTTACCTTACTTGTGCAAAAAAAGCTTTAATTAATAGAGAAAAAAATTATTTAATCAGCAACAGTGACTCGATTTGACGTCTCGTGGTAACTGCTTATCGTTTTTGCTAAGACGCGCCGCTTCATGCGTAAGGGCATAAAAAATTCAAAAACTGTCGCATCTCAAAAAGTACAGGCGTTTCACGTTCCTCAGAAAATTTCTTACAAATAACAATTTTTATGAAATAACTTTATTTAATTATTTGTTAAAAAATCGGTGTTCGATCATTGGGACATAGAAAATGCAGTGTGTCCCAATTATTGAACACTCGAATTCTCCAAGTTGGCGTCATTGAACCCATCAAAACATCGAGACAGTTAACGTGTGACAGATCGTGTGAATCGGATTTATTCAAACAAAAACTGTAAGTTCCTGAATAAACTTACCTCTATTCTTTTAATAATAACTCTAACATCGTCAAATATATTTTTCATTTGTATTTTCGTGCAATAAACATAAAAAGGAAAGTAAAAAGAGAATATAACCTAAATGTAACCTAAAAATACGAATTTACTGTTCAATATTTTTTGCTCTCCGATATTTCAGGGAGCCAAGCTGCGACAAAATCAAACAAAAACAGAATATGAAAACGAGGAAGCTGAAAAGAAAAATAAAATAAAGTTCGAGTTGAAAAGCAAAAATAAACCAAATGCGAATGAACCAAAAACCTGTCAAAAGAGACTAAATATATATTTTTGTATTTTTACATGATTAACAAAAGATTATTTAAGTGTTTCATTTTGCTTTTATTTCTCAATATTGTACCCAAAATAATATTTTTAGAACGGAAAAAGAATTCTCGAGAGTATTCAATAACTGGGACATGCCTGTTCAATATTAGGGACATAGGCACTTCCAGTGTTCAATAATTGGGACATTTGCATTCTTCACATTGTTATTCTTTTTTTTTTTTTCATTTGAAATCATTTAAAAATAATTTAAAGGGTGATTTTTCCAAAGTAAAAATATCAAAGTATCATTTGAACCTGAAAGCGATGGTTTTTTCTTGATTTTATATTTTTTTCTCACCGAATTTAATCCCCTAGATCCTTAGCTGTTCAATAATTGGGACATTTACCTTACAATGCTTTATATTTCCCGCACCTGACATTGTTTTGACACATCGACATTGAAAAGCATGGAGGTTAAACTCGCCGGGTTGAGTAAAAAGAGACGAAGTAGAACCAATGTTGCCAAATATCAAATCTAGAAATACTGCGCGGATCGTTGGAATAACTATTTTTTCATTTTTCTAATTAAATGTGAACATTCATTCAACAGTTTACACATGGAGAATTTTAGTTATTACAATTTTTTTTTGCATATGTTAAAAATATAAATTGTACAAGTCTCAAGTATGATGAGTGGTATGACTAGTGTGAAGCGATAGGATTACCTCAAATGTTTCTCATCGTATCTCCTGTCAATTTGGAAACAATCCATCAAGTGGTTCTCGACATATCATGTCCGCCGACTTTAAATACAGTATTTCGAGAAAAAACACGTTTAAGGGGCTATACCAGTGTGAACGCTGAAAATTTAGGTTATTTTCGGGAATTTTTTGGAAGAAAAGTACTCAATTAAATGTTTCGGAAAATTAAGAATATATTTGGCTATAATTGACCTATATTACATAATTTTTTCACAGAAAAATATTGAGATCCAAGCGACTTATGCGCTGCCTTTGGAGGCGCCAAAAAAAAGTGCCTCCACTGTTGACATGATTCCGGCCGATTGAGTAGCTGAAACCGAAAAAGGAAAAAATGTCGTTAAACTGGAAGGTATTTCCTGTACAATGACGTAGGATTTTCGAAAAATATCAAAATCTAACAAAATGGCGTAGTTATGAAAAAAGTCTGTTTTCTTGTCTATAAAATAGTCGTTTTTTTTTTTCAATGCCAAATCGTCAGTTGTCATCCAATCAAAAATATCCTACGTCATTGTAGAGCAAATGTATTCAAGAGTACTCAGTTCAAATTTCAAGTCAATCGGATGATTGCTCTTTGAGTTACAATGTCAGCAAATTTGAAAAATCTCATTTCGCGAAAAAAGCGTTTAAAAATTCAACTATCGATTTTTTTAAGATAAAATGATTAGAGATACGGTCTTGAATTTTTTACAGGATATTCTTGAAAGTATAAACTATCGAAAAAGGCTAAAAAAATCGATCTTTTTAAAGTGTCACATTCGTATAGCCCCTTAAAGTGTGAAGTATGGTGCTGCTACCGCTCGCCCGGCCGTCTGTAAGAAGTTGCAGCTTATTCAATTAAAAAAATATTGCAATGAAAATTTCCCGTAATTAGCTAAACGGCTGCTATCGTATAAAAATATTTTTGGAAAATACAATTTTTTGGCCCACCGAGGCAGTTGTAGCCCCTTAACGTTTGACGTGCAAAGAAGTACCAATTGTCTAAAACTAAAACGACGATTTTCGCCTGAAAACGTTACATCTGGATTCTTTAGAATCACCGACAATCGACTCGAGCACTGAAAAATCGATCTCAAATTTCCACTTCAGCTTCCACCTCAAACTCATTCGTGCATTTCCAGGCAAGGATCATTGGCATCGTTTCACGACGCGAAACACAGCGTGAGCGCCATGGATCTGGACGTATCGCAACGAAAGCTGCTCACCGTTGGACAAGACAGAGTCATCAAGATTTGGGACATTACAGCGCTTCTTCAGTAAGCACGGGAGCAACGACACGTACGTATTTCGATTCGTCAGGGGACACGGAGAAGCTCGTCACGGCAGCAGAGATCTTAATCGAGAGAAGTATGAAACAGAATCAACGACAAATCACATACAACGCGAAGACAGAAGGCGAAACGGAACAAAATAGAGAGAGAGAGAGAGAGTATAACATATATAAGCCGCATCTGATTCTGAGCCTACGCTTGTGATCGTAAAGTATAAGACGTTCGATCACAAGCGAATTATTCGCTTGGAACCATCCTAAAACGCATTCTGTAAGAAAAAAAAAAGAACAAAACTTCCGCGTCAATAATTGCGGACGAAACGCGATAAAGGAGAAACGAAACCAACCTTGAGAAAAATCACACATGAAAAATTGTGTACTTTATCGCGGGTTCGAATTCTCTACAGACTGTTCCTCGTTCATTGGGTATTACCGTATACCATAAGTGTATATTTGTAAATGGTGTTAACGTCAAGGGATACAACTCTATGTATATTTTCTTCGGGCCCTGAGAGGGATTTATGTTTTTCTTTTTTCTCAAAGAACGCGTGTACTTTTCCACGCTGCAAGCCGAGGATAATATGCGATCGAAATATTTTTTTAGACTACCGCAAGCTAAAGATGGATTCGCGTGTAGGACGGATTAAAAAAATAAAACGAGAAACAAAGGGATGAGACGAAAAACGAAGTCGAATGATATTTTTGTTTCCGTGAATCGTGGCGACTCGGACGGCCAACGAACAATTACAATTGTATTCTTGCGTTTTGCCGAAGTATCAAGTATCCTCACTGTATATACACATAGTTATCGGACGCAGATTGTGCCCCGCGAAGTTTGTACTTTTCGGAGCGCTGAAGAAGATAGGAAGAACGAAAAAGCTGAAAATTCATCGGTTTTTAAAGTATATTTCGATGTCGAAGGATTATTCGATTATCGATGCCAGAGGCGCTATTAGAGCCGCGTATCACTTTTTTATTATTCCAGCCTCGAAGGGGTCCTTCATCCGTGTGCGCGTACTCAAATGCGAAGTTGCTCTTTATCGTAATTACTGTTTTGCCGTCGCTACGGCCGGCTAGGCGTTGAATGGAAAATAATAATAATATCGTTGAATTTTCGTTTTTCTGCGAAACTGTTCACGTGAATTGCGCGCGAAAGAGATTGCGAGGACTATGAATGTGCGTTTGGGGAACTACGGCTTTACTCGTGCGGAGCAGGGCGAACGAGAAAAAAGAATTTTCTCGCTCTTGAAACATCGTCGAGAGAACGAGGAACATTATTGACAAATACGGCGGTTTAACTGTTCGCAGCAATTCGTACATTTTTTCAAAGCCACTAATTATCTGCTTCTTGTGTAAGAACAAAGAAACCAAAGGATTGAACATTTTTCGAAGACCGGCATTTTCGGAATCTCGAAATAGTGCGAAATCTTTTCGTTTCGTGGGACTTTGTTGGCAACTGCGAGCGGTCGTAATTTACAAAATCTTCATTCTATTATTCTACGTTCGATTATACTCGCACTCGACTTTCACAGCTTTTAAAAACCTTTTTCAATCTTGATATTATTTTCACACGAAAAACAGCTTTTCGAAAAATGCATATTTGGAAATTTAAGGCAGGATTCTACTTTGAAACCATGAAAAAAACGCTATTTTCGTGAAACTTTTCTGAGAATACTATTAAAGATATCGATATGGGGTTTAAACTGTTCAATAAATACACTCTTTAAGTACATAAAAAAAAAAATTTTAATGTATTTTATTCATTTTTTGTACACGTAAAATATGTTTAAAGCCAACGCCTCGAAAAGCGGGTACCGTTGCCGTGGTCGTGAAATCTTCCCGACGGATGGTCTGAAACAAAAAAATCAAATAGTTTCATGTTCAGTATGTCTTCAGGAACCGACCTAACTAGAATATTTTATATACGTGCAAAATTAACAAAATGGCGGCTAAAATACGAAAAAAAAAATGCATTTTTTTTGGGTCTTTTTTTGCAATAAAAAAATAGTTCTAATCAAAATTTTAAGTTGATTGTAGTTAGGTCGGTTGGTACACACATATAGAATATGTGTTCCAAATTTCATAAGGATCGGTTCAGTACTTTTTGAGTTATCACGACCACGGTACTTGAAAATGTCGTTTCGAGAAAAACGCGTTTAAAGTTTTGGTGAGTGATAAATCGTAGAAAAAATTATCTTACCCTCAATCAGCGATGCCTGGGCCATATAATATGCCTTCGACGTGTTCCAGGTGGGTGTTTTCATCCAATTTCAAAGTTTCAAAGTTTCAAAGTAGAATCCTGCCTTAAACAAGGCATTTATCGAATTATTTCCGTAAAAATAACGTTATCGGCATTGAAAAAAGGCAGAGCTGTGAAGGCCGGCTATAGAAATCGTCGATCGCATTTGAGAAATATCAATTAGGTGTTGAATTATTCGTTTAAAAGTAAACAGCAAATTTTTCGTGTAAATCACATGGAAAGAAAAGAGATGTTGAAGTTTGCATGGTTGGAACGCAACAAAAACTAATTATTTTTCATTGATAAGATTTCTCGTTGGCCGATTTTGGCTATGAGAATTTTGTCGAACGTTTTGCCATATTTTTATTACAAATTTACGACCTGAAATTGCAAAGAATAGGTTTTGAATAATCATAAAAATGAAGAGATTAAAAAAAAATCGTCACATTCCAACGATGCAAACTTCAAGGTCATGGAAAAAATGATCCAACGCTCTTACTTGATTTCGAGAGTTCTAATTCGCCCACCATTATCCTACAATCCGGTGGACTTTTGCCCTAACCCACGTCCATTCGATTAATTTTAAAAAATCTGATACCATTGACCGTAAAAGATAAGCCGCATTTTTTTTTTACATTTTTCGAAACAACCCCTAGTCAAAACAAAAATTCTCCGGAAAAACGCCTCGATTTAAAAATCTGAAAAAATTACCAAAAAACGCGTGATTATGTGTAAAAAATTATCAAGAGATCACCCGCAGTGGAGGTATGATTTTTTCTGTGCTTTCTGAGCGGTCAATGTTCAAAAATCCGAAAAATTGACTGCTCACTGTTCACGGTCCACGATTGTCATTTGGTTATTCAAAAATAGTTAAAAAAAAGTCATTGTGGGTATCAAAATCTTCAAGTATCCGCCCGAAGTAAGCGGTTCTTGAATTTTTCGGATTTTTTTTAACGTTAATCGCGCAGAAAGCACAGAAAAAATCATACTTCTACTGCGGGTGATAGCTTGAAATTTGTTGACATATAATCCGACATTTTTGGGAATTTTTTCCAGATTTTTAAATCGGGGCGTTTTTTTCGGACATTTTTTTTTTGACTACGGGTTGTTTCGAAAAATAAAAAAAAAACAGGGTTTCTATTAGAGTCAAGGGAATCAGTTTTAGAAAAATAAATCGAATTGGTGGGGGTCAGGGAAAAAGTCCACTGGATTCACGTGGAATAGCTCACACACACACACACACACACACACACACACACACACACACACACACACACACAGATACACATACATATAAACAAACACACATATTTGTCCAGAATGTGAAAGAATCATGAGAAAGAAAAATCCTCTTTCAGTCTCACTAGTCTCATCGAGCAAGACTCCAAAATAAACACCGACGCACGTTCAATTACGAAACTTCCGTTTGTAATTTGCCACGGCTGTATGTAATTGAGAAGAAGCAAACGAAAAGAGGCGTATCTACGTAGTGATGCACTTGAATTTGAAACTGTCAAAAAAGAAAGAAAAACCGCTAAATGTAATATACAATCGTATAAAGATTGAAGCAAGAGAACGATTGGAACATTTCCGATGGTGTCACGTTACTTTGTAATTCATAGTGACAATGCGCGCTTCCATAGTGATAAACAATTCCGTAAGTACGAGAAGAAAACGAATATAAAGCTTCAATGTATTTAACACGATATGATACCACACGAGGATGAGTGAATGAAAATATTCTATTATAATACGATGCGTTTATTAATTGTATACTATAATGAACTCTCATCGCAGCGCTTATCGTTCTGTTTACGTACCAATTAATTCGCCGATTGTATGACAAAACGAGAATGTGGAGTTATATATATATATATATATATATATATATATATATATATATATATATATATATATATATATATATATATATATATATATAGTGTATGAACTCTGAACGAGACGTATACTCGTTACTCATAAGGTAAAAAATCAGTCATGTATAAAAACTGATAAAATATATCACGTTATCACTAACGTTATTATATATTTAACTAGCAGTTCCCTCGGCTTCACCCGCGTTGAAATCCTGTCGATGGCAAAACCAGCCCCTTCACGGGGCTGGAAAAAGGCGGAATTTTCTCGATTTTTTTCTCGGAATATGTGCAAGCTTTTCTTATGTTTTAATATTAAGGCCTTAGGCCACCGTAACGGGCATAAAATCATGTGCGAATTTAATAATTTTCGTTCACATGAAAAAGTGATTCACTCATAACTTTAAATACACATCTATTTAGTATGAATATCAAGCTGTTAGAAAAAATACATTTTTTTTTCGATGTACAAAATGGGCGACTACTAATATTTTCTTTTATCTTTTTTTTTAGGCGCTCCGCGGCGTGACATTTAGCATCCACAATTTTTTACCAAGAAAAAAAAACAAAAATTCTCGTCAATCTACATTAGAATACCTAGAGAAATACGTACGGAATTTAAAAAATATTGTTTTACTCAAAAGTTGTAGGTATTTGAACTTGAGAAATGAATTTTCAGTGAAAAGTTTCGTTATAACTGCTCATAAACTGCTCATAAAATGAAAAGTTTTCGATTAATCAGAAATTCCGTACATATTAGGAGTACAACTTTGCAGTGACCGTTTTACTTAGAGAGCCACTGCGGCCGAAGTAGTGGCCCTAGCTCAATAAAAAAAAAGTGGCGTTTTAAACTAGAGGCTCTGCCAATGTAAACAATTTTAAAAAGCTAACGGATACGTGTATACATTATAAAGTTATAGGCACTCAAACATGGCAACCTACGAGCCGAATTCTCAGCATTTGCGGGAGGTTATGATTTACTTCTTCAACATCAAGAAATCTTCGGCTGAGGCCCACCGTTTGCTTGTAGATGCTTACGGGGAGGATTCTATTAGTGAGAAAACGTGTCGGCGGTGGTTCATCGACGCCCAAACCGAATATTCACGGATCCAACGTGATGCTGTGTATCTGGTGGGACCAGCTGGGCGTTGTGAACTATGAGCTGCTCAAACCATCCGAAACCATCACAGGGGAACTCTACCGACGTCAGTTGATGCGCTTGAGTAAGGCACTCAAAGAGAAACGGCCACAATTCAACGAAAGACATGACAAGGTGATACTGCAGCATGACAATGCCCGACCCCATGTTGCAAATGTCGTGAAAAAGTACTTGGAAACGCTGAAATGGGAGGTTTTATCCCACCCGCCGTACTCTCCAGACATTGTCCCTTCCGACTATCACTTGTTCCGGTCAATGGCACACGATTTGGGTGACCAGCTCTTCGGTACTTACGAAGAAGTCAAAAATTGGGTCGATTCCTGGATTGCCTCCAAGGACCAAGACTTTTATCGACGCGGGATTCGAATGCTACCTGAAAGATGGGCCGAGGTCGTAGCTAGCGACGGGCAGTACTTTGATTAAAAAATATGTAGCCACTTTTTTCTAATAAAGCCTTAAACTTTTGAAAAAAAAACGGTCACTGCAAAGTTGTACTCCATACTTCCCTGCGAAATGCAATAGGAACATAGATTTTAAATTTGAAGTGAGTCGAGTGACAATTGTTGAAGTTATTTGTCACGCCAATTGAAAAAAGCTGTTTCCAGAAGTTTCGAGTAGTCGGCCATTTTGGACATCGAAAAAAAAATATATATTTTATATCAGCTTGATATTCATACTAAATATATGTGTAATTAATTTTATGAGTGAATCATTTTTTCATACGAAAAAAATGGTTAAATTCGCACACGATTACTGTGGCTTAAGACCTTAAAGAGTATGATTTTAAGGATCTTTGAAAATTGTTGCATTGAAAAATATTTATAAATGTGGTAGGTACAATGGTTTGTGCAGACCGCTGAAAAACGTCGTCGTAGTACGTTTCATCGAAGTGAAAATGCATTATTATGGAAATCGCAAACTCGTCAATGCAAAAAATGAAACAAGTTGATTAGGTTCTTAGTTGCGAATAATGAAAACAAAGCCCCACGACTCACTTGGGTTTTGCTTAGTATTAAGGGGTTAGGCTACTGTCAATGTTTCAAAAAATCTTTCGTCGCTTGAGGCAACTCAAATTGAAGAGGAAGGTCCAACATATGGTGCAGGAATCGCCAATTGAAGGTAAACTTATTAGTACAACCATAGAACTGATAGTAAAACTTTGAATTTTACACTTTTAAGGGGGGTACACGATTTCTCGACAGCTAAAGAACGGATTGACTAGAAATTTGATACACTTATTCAATGTAATAGTGGTTTTGTCTTGACCGATGTTTTTCTTCTTGACATTTTGTTGTCTTCTTGAAATCTAAAATAAAATGCAAATATTTTTTTTTATGTTTAATACACGATAATAAAAAAAAACGCTCGGTCAAATCTTAACTAATATTGTCTATTTTAAGAGAAAAAAAGTGTTTTGTTTCAGATCAATCAGGTGGCCAAAATCAAGTACACCGTTGAGCCCCTCACGTTGAAAGATCCTTCACAAGATTATTTATAACTTCTTTCATTATTAACATTTTTCTATGAAATTTGGTACACAACTTTGTTAATGTAAATACAATGAAATGTCCAAGCGATTTTTTAATCATCTTATTCCTTAAAAAATAATTTTAATCCTCATTTAGAGCCTGTTCGTTAACTCTTACTTGCCACTGTGGGGCTCGAAACACCCCATCAATTTTTTCTAACGCGAAAATGTATTCATGTGTATTCTACAGAAGTGTGGCAAGGGTTAATTTTTATTTTTGGCTAAAAGACCTACATGGTATTCAAAAGTGACCTCCTTAAATGATCTGACGAGATTTCCAAGTAAACAAATTCAATAGTTTATTTTTCATAACAATTTTTGTCGCTGAAGTGTGAATCAATCCCAGTGTGGCAAGTACGGGATTCTACAGGAGTGTAACAAGTAAGGGTTAATATACATTAACGAGATTAATACGACAATACTATCAATGCGAATCAAATTGCAAACATGTATTGAAAGTGGTGGCCATCACTTTGAGCATCTTTCATAGGAGTAAGTGTTTACACCGTTATTTCAGTTGACTAGGCTAAAAACATCGAATTGTCTTTTTTGTCGATTTTTTATACAGTTAAAATTGTCGAAAAATCGATTTTTATTTTATTTTTTATTTTTTTTCGTCATGTACATACATTTAAGTACACACACAGAAAATTTCTCACCGCAAGACGCCTTTTTTAGAGGTGCTCCCGGAGATCAGCTATAGCAGCTTTCAAAATAATTATTTTTACACATAACAAATGTTAAAATACAGTTAAAAGTTACCATAATAGGTATTCAAATTTGTACGTTAATCGATTTAAAGGTCTTCTCAAGAAAATTTTTTGAAAGATCGATCTTTTTGGGTCTCCTGACTATATATAACCCCATAAGGGGTTGTACCAGTACGACACTTTCAAAAACCCGATTTTTGTTGCCTTTTTCGACAGTTTATACTTTCAAGAATATCATTATTTATATCATTTATATCAATATCATTTTATCTTGCAAAAATCGATATTTAAATCTTGAGACGCGTTTTTCTCTAAATGAGATTTTTCAAATTTGCTGACATTGTAACTCAAAGAGCAATTATCCGATTGACTTGAAATTTAAACTGAGTACTCTTGAATATATTTACTCTACAATGACGTAGGATATTTTTGATTGGATGAAAGTTGACGATTTGGCATTGAAAAAACGACCATTTTATAGGCAAGAAAACAGACTTTTTTCACAACTACGCTATTTTGTTAGATTTTGATATTTTTCGAAAATCCTACGTCCTTCCAATAAAATACCTTCCAGTTTAACATTTTTTCCTTTTTCGGTTTCAGCTACTCAATCGGCCGGAATCATGTCAGCAGTGCAGGAACCTATTTTTTGGCGCCTCCGAATGCAGCGCATAAGGCGCTTGGATCTCAATATTTTTCTATGAAAAAATTATGTAATATAGGTCAAATATAGCCAAAAATATTCTTAATTTTCCGAAACATTTAAATGAGTACTTTTCTTCCAAAAAATTCCCGAAAATCACCCAAATTTTCAGCATTCACACTGGTATAGCCCCTTAAGGAGGTTGGAGTCGTCCGGTTGAGTCAAATGATGGTTTGTGACTTTTTTTCAATGAACCTCAACAAAATGCAGACTAGGTACAGAATAATTTTGCTAATAGTACATGCTAATAAAATAGTACATGCTAATTCTTCACAAAATATGTAATTAAAGGGCAATATTATGAATTTTTATATTTTCGTTACGTAAATGAGAAAAACTTTTGTGAACGTCTTGCCAACCTAACCGCACGTTAAATTACATCTATTAAGGGGCCAGTCCACTTTGGAGTCACGAAAAAGGCTATTTTCGCGATTTTTTTTGAGGATTTTATAAAAGATATGAATATAAAAGTTGTTGGGCTTGATGAATAAAGTCTTGAAATACACTAAAAACAAATTTTTTATTCATTTTTAATCATTTTTACGTACAAAAACTATAGTTTAACGTAACGCCTCAAAAATGTGTGGGCTACGTAGCTCCATCACAACTCGGCAACGGCTTGTCTGAAACAAAAAAATCAAAGTCCATTACATTCAGTATAACATCAGCTACAAAATGAGCCTCGGATATAAAGTTTTATCAAAAAATAAAAACATTGCAGATGAAAAACGAAAAAAACTTTTTAAAACGCCTCTTTTCGCAGTTTTTCGCGAAAAAAAGAGTAAAAATAAAAATTTTTAAACCATCGAGGGTCATTTTGTTGCGAATCATGTTTACAATATGTAGTTCCAATTTCAAGAGAATCGGTTTATTAGTTTTAGAGATACGATGAAGCTAGATTTTGAAAACGTTTTTTCGAGAAAAACGCGTTGGAAGTTTATACTATGAAAAACTCTTACCTAAACTCAATCGGCAATTCCTGCACCGTACAAAATCCCTTCTGATTGCTCATCATCGTCGATTTCTTCAAGTCTTGCTTGCTTTCGATTTTTTGAAATTTTCAAAGTGGATTGGCCCCTTAAATGGTTTTTTATCTCTGGTGTTTTGTGGGGATTTTTTTTATTTGTATACGCTCGGTATAGTCTAGACAAGAGAACATATATATATATGTATATATATATACAGGGTGTCCCAGAACTCAACGTTAAGCCGAAACGGGGTGACAGGATTGATTGTAACCATCATGAGAAAAATCAGAAAAAAAATAAAGGAGAAAAAAAATAAAGCAGAAAAAAAATAAAGCAGGGCCTTTCAAAGTAGACAAATTTTGAAAATTTTTAATTCATAGTTTAACAAATAGCCTTAATTCTAGGAAACTTGGGTTTGTTTGGGTTTGTTTCACAATAACCGAAAAATGGTTACAGTTTGACCAAATTTCTAGGTTTTTCTTAAATGCCCATAATTTTCAAACTGCATGGGATAGATTTTTTTTCGGATTTTTCTCATGATGGTTACAATCAATCCTGTCACCCCGTTTCGGCTTAACGTTGAGTTCTGGGACACCCTGTATATATATATATAATCTTGGATTGCGGCTAACGCTCCAGCCTCCTTATGTTCCTTCATAAAATTCTTTAAAAAAAATAGGAGTCATTTAAATAAATAGAAGTGACCTTGAAACCTCCGAAGCGCCTCCACCTGGATTAACCAACATATATGTATGAAAAATGTTCTCCCAAGTATGATAGTTTAGAAAACATTTCGACTGCTAATAGTTGTTGCCTTGCCCGTTACATATATCAATTGCCGATACACAGGGATAACGTTATTTACAAGAAAGGGGTGCGTCAGCCTCTCGACGATGTAGCGAGGAATGCCTCGAACGTGTGTATTCACGAATATTTCGTACATATGCAGTTACATAGATACACACGTATTCGGCGCATATCCCATGGCCGATGGATACACTATCCAGTGTGCGGTAAAACGAGAGAAAAACAAAATGCGCAGCCTTTTTTCGATCTGCTATAGTAATTGACACGAATCAACCGATCTAGTTTGCGCCGCGTCGATCGACCGTGATGATGAAAAAAAATCGGGTAGCGGCGAATTTCTTATGTCACGGCGGAAGCGAAGCAGACGCGAGATGCAACGCAGCGTGGACGTGAAACACGTCTAATAGAGTGTAAAGAACAAGAGCAACGGGTTTTCTTCGCGGTATAGCGAGTCAAACGAGCGTTGTGATGGAGATTTTTTCTTCCGACATCGCGTAATTTCAAACGTTCGTTCGTTTTCCTTTAAGGTAGTCCTATCGCCAGGCTTCAATTCATAGGATTTTCATTTTTTTTTTGAGCTTCACTAAATATATTACTTATCGTCTTTGTAAAATTTCAGAGTCGGTTATCGATCTAATTAAAGCGAAAAGAAATATTAAAATTGCGTGTTTTTGTGAATGAATTCCGAGACGATATACAAAAACCCAATTTCCGGTCGCTACAAAGGTGTATATTATAGTGGGAATCCGCCAGATGCTTAAAAATAATCAGATTTACATACTTAACACTTGGAGTAATCCAATGCTCTCGGAAAAAATTACGCTTATTGACCTTATTTTTATGTAATGTCAAGTTTAATTTGAACTTCCGGTATAGGATTTATTACCACTTGCTACGATAAAGAGACGCGACAGCAGGGCAACAGCTGACTGCAGTCCTAACCTCATTTCACTCATGCGAATTTCCACACATATTTCATTTTTAACCGACATATTTCGCCGACACAATTTTTCCACGCTTTTTACCAGTCGTGGCCCGAGTACGATGCTTTATATTTCCCGCACCTGACATTGTTTTGACAGATCGACGTTGAAAAGCGTGGAGGTTAAACTCGCCTGGTTGAGTAAAAAGAGGCGGAGATAAAACCAATATTGCCAAATATCAAACCTAGAAATACTGCGCGTTGTTGGAATAACTATTTTTTCATTTTTATAATTAAATGTGAACATTCATTAAACAGTTTATACATGGAAAATTTTAGTTATTGCAATTTGTTTTTTTGCATATGTTAAAAATATAAACGGTGCAAGTCTCCAGTATGATCAGTGGTATGACTAGTATGTATGACATAGTATGACAGCGATAGGATTATCTTAAGGGCTTAGGCCACTCTAGAGGCCGAAAAAATAGGCTTTTTGGGTTTTTTTCTTCAGAAAAACAGAAGAAGGAAAAAAATTACGAATTTTCATGAATTTTTTTAAACGGATATATTTCTTGTCCACTTTTGAGACTTAGGGTGTGTTGTATTACTACATTTGGCTGCTATATCGTATTTGTTTATTTGATTAATCTTTAAAAATGGCGGACGTATGGTACGGTCTCCTAAACGGGTGGCGGCGGATGTAGTCAGATGGCGTGACACGTAGCGTCGGCGGGATACATCTGAAAAAAAAACTAACAAAGATTCTCATTTAATTAACACTCATACGCAGAATATGAACCAAGAAAAGGTGAGAAAATTTGAAAATCGATAAAGTGACACGCTGCGAAACAAAAATATTTAATTTTTCGAATAATATGGCTACATTTTGCAATAGAACAATACTTTTCAATTCAATTGTCATAAGCATTTAGGACCATGTTTTAGATAATAAGGTTAAAAAGATTGATGCTAAATTTCATATCAGAATCGGTCGATTAGTTTTCAGCCACACGTCACGACAGTTTTGAAAATGTAGTTTAGAACACCGTGCCATCCCTCCTCTATTTTTAAAGACTAATAAAAAATACCACGTAACAGCCAAAAGTAGTAATAGAACATACCAATAAGTATCGAAAGGGGTGAAGAAATCTTTCCTTTAAAAAAAAACATTCATGAAAATCAGCAAATTTTTTCCTCGCCTGAAGTTATCTCCCCCCTTCACGGGTCATGCCTAGTTGGAACAGTCGAAAACAGCTCGTTTCGTGATTTTTTAAATGGCGAATTGTGAAAAAGTATCATCTGAAGAACACGCGGTAATTTTTTTGTGTAAAAATATTGAATTATTATCGATGTCCGGAAAGCACCTCTCGAAAACGTATTTTACGGTGAGCAGTGCCCTTCTGAACCATATTATCTAAAGGGTGTCACAAAATGACCTGACATTTCAGTTTATTAAGGGGCTATACCAGTGTGACACTTTCAAAAAATCGATTTTTTTTTGCCTTTTTCGACAGTTTATGCTTTTAAGAATATCCTGTAAAAATGTTAAGTCCGTATCTCTAATCATTTTATCTTGCAAAAACCGATAGTTAAATCTTTGAACGCGTTTTTCTCGCAATGAGATTTTTCAGATTTGCTGACATTGTAACTCAAAGAGCAATTATCCGATTGACTTGAAATTTGAACTGAGTACTCTTGAATATATTTACTCTACAATGACGTAGGATATTTTTGATTGGATGAAAATGAACGATTTGGCATTGAAAAAAACGATCATTTTATAGGCAAGAAAACAGACTTTTTTCATAACTACGCTATTTTGTTAGATTTCGATATTTTTCGAAATCGAAAATCCTACGTCATTGTACAGGAAATACCTTCCAGTTTAACGATATTTTTTCCTTTTTCGGTTTCAGCTACTCAATCGGCCGGAATCATGTCAGCAGTGGAGGAACTTTTTTTTTGGCGCCTCAGAAGGCAGCGCATAATTCGCTTGGATCTCAATATTTTCTATGAAAAAATTATGTGATATAGGTCAAATATAACCAAATATATTCTTAATTTTCCGAACATTTAATTGAGTACTTTTCTTCCAAAAAATTCCCGAAAATCATCCAAATTTTCAGCGTCCACACTGGTATAGCATAGCCCCTTAACAAAACGTATTATTCATTTGAAAAGTACGAATATTTTCCTTTTAATATAAGTTACAAACATGGAGGTTATGTATTCCACCCAATATCCAATAAACGGCATAAACGGCACTGACTTGAAAGACATGCTTTTTCAACAAGATGGCGCCACCTGCCACGCTGCCGGCGAATGCAGTTACAGTACTACCTCTCTAAGAGAGCGGTCTAGGGCGGTCTAGGGCGGTTAGGGGAAGAAATTCTCGAGAAATTCGTCGCCGAAGCCTTCCCCCACCGCTAGGTTAGCGCGCTCGAAAATCGCGCATGTGGTAGCGTGTATGTGTTTCTCCACTCGAACTCGATAAGAGAGCGCCAGCTGGATCACGAAAATGAAGCCGTCTCTACGATTCTTGCGGACGTCAACAGGACTCTATACTCTGATGTATAGTATATATGTTATGATACATACATATTGTATATGCTGTAGGATATTTGCATTTATTACTACTACTCATAAACATATCTCTAGTATAATGTAGCCTCGATAATTTTTATCAATATCAATAATATTCTATGCTGTGTTAATGTCTATTAAAATATATTTTACTTGCATTAAATTACTACTTGAAATTTAATTATGGTGCATGTTTTTTCTCCGACTTTACGGCTTAAACGTATATATTATTATACAACGGAATATTATCCATTTGACAATCGTGCGACGTGCGATTTTCTGAAATCGCTCGCGATCTCTTATCGAGTTGTCCGCGACAAACTCGAGAGGCCTCGGGTACACTGGACAGCTCGAGCTAGGTGGGGGAAGCCATAAAATGCGCTCAAGCGGAACGGCGGGGAAATTCTCTCTTAGCGAGGGCTCTCTTAGAGAGGTAGTACTGTATTGCAGACGAAGTTTTATAGCGCCGCGGCGATGTGAATTGGCCACCAAGATCGTGCGATTTGACGCCATTCGACTTTTTTCTTTGGGCTTTCCTGAAAGAAAAAGTGCATGCCAATGATCCACAGACCAATCCGGAGCTCGACGAAGAAATTGGACGGACCATTAATTAAATTAGTCCATAATTATGCCAAAATGTTATCGAAAATGTTGTCAAAGGAGTAAACGTTTACAAACAGGCACGAGGCGCCGATTTATCGGATATTGCGTTCCACACATAACCTCCATGTTTTTACCTTGTATCAAAATAAAAATATTCGTACTTTTCAAATAAATAATGTGTTTTATTAATAAATAAATATGTCAGGTCATTTTGAGACACCCTATAATATCAAAAAATCAAACTGATTTCGCTATTACATTAGTTTATCCTATGATTAATCAAAGAAATTTTTGAATCAAATTTAAAAAAATGGCGCGTGTTCAAAGTGAGTCATGATTTTCACGAAAAATGGGCATTCTTCGTTCATCAAATCAAACGTATACATCCGAAAGAAAATCCTTCGATCAAATACTGTATTTTTACATCCAGAACAAGCCCCAGAAACTTCAGAAACATCGATGCATCAGTTTTTGAGATATTTCGCTCACCGACGTTGAAAACGTACTTTCGAGAAAAAAGCGTTTAAATTTTCGAACGACGCTCCGAGCGTTCCGACCGGCATCATCACAACAGCCTATAAACCCGTCAATTTTGATACAATCATCTCAACATTTTCCGGAAACATTTATAGATAATATACTGTCAAATATATTGGTTTCGAAAAAAGTGATTTTTCGACTTTTACTAGGCATAACCCCTTAAAATATGAATTCATAAAGCTCAAAACTCGTCAAGGATTTCCCATCCGAGAAATCGTCGCACCGTGGACAAGTTTCCCGCGAACTTTACGCGTAAATTAATTTTTTTCACCAAAGTACAAAAAAGTCTACACGCTGCGAAGTACCGTAAAAAAAGAAGATATATATACATATACACAAACGCGAGCGGGGCGCGCAGCGACAACGACGACAGCCGCGGGAAACTCCTTTCTCGCGTTCGCGGTCAGTCGCCTGACATCGCTTTATCAGGACGGTAGCGTACCTGTCCGTCTCGCGGGTTCCCGTGAATTTCCCCCCGCCCTCGAATTCGCTCGATCTAACGTGAAGATAAAAAACTTTTCAAGGGCCAAGCACGCTTGTACATTTTCCCTACTATATATTTCGCCCTTGTGTAACATTTTCACCAGGTGTACAGTGCGAGAATTTATACATCGTGCGTGCCGGACAAACGCTCGGTATTTTCCACCTCTACACCTGGCACGCCCGAGACGAGCCGAAACTTTCCGAGCGCGGACGTGTTAATGTGCCGGTCACCGTGGCATGCCGTTGCCTCCGCTCAATTACCTTCGAGACTATTTTCTTTTTTTTTTCGTTACCTTCGCGTAAAACACAACAGCGTGTTCGCGCGTGTGCACGAAGCGCTACAAGCTTCGATATTTACTTGCTAAAACGATAGTGTCGAGCGCTCGATCTGTGAGGGCGATCGGAAGAAGCCAAAGTTTCGAGGCATACCGATAAAGGTAGCCCCATACACACGTATACGCACGTGAAACGTGTATACGTCATGAGATACGTAGTCGCGTCTCGTTCGTATTTTTGACGTTCCGCAAGGCGTTTGATTCTATCGATGGACAGAGCTAGCCGCGAGGAAGTTTCCAAAGTGCGTTTCGTGCGCGTCGATGTTGCGTTGAGTGTATCGGTCGTTAAACTCACCGTGTATGCATACGTATGAATAGTCGTACACGACGTATAGCTACGTGTCAAAACGTTAATACTCGCAGTCTCCCGGTTTCTCCGTACTCGCACAAGGTAAGCTTTTCTCCGTCGTGTTTTCTCGCCAGGCTATTCGATTGTTAAAAATGATGACACGCGCGAATGAGCACGTCGAGCGAGAGAAAATGATCAACGACCTGTGGATCACCAATTAGCGATGCGTCGTCAGATTTTTCGTATCTCCCCTGTGCAACGAAGCAACGAGACGCGTGTCGCGCGTTCAACCGAATATGAGTGTTTTTACGATTTTTACTCAGCCAGGGTTTATGGGATATGGATGAGAATTCGACATGAAGGAAATGCAACGAGACTCCGCAGCTATGGCGATAATTCTTCGATGTACTTTGTAGCAGACGACGGCTCAGTCGACACTCTCCCGTGGCGAGGCAACGAATACCGGTAGTAACGAAAGTCGCCGCGGGGATCGCTCGGCACCCCTCCCCCCACCCATCCATGCGCGAAGCGAATATCGCGATCTTCGGAGTCCGCGCGCTGCACAAGCCTACTCGGGGGCGCGCGTCAAACGCCCGAGTTTCTTCTTTCTCTCTCAGGTGCAAACTCCGCGCGTCCCTTGTCCTAGGCAGACACGTTTCACATCGAACCTGCGGTATAGGCCATGGTTCATAGAACTCTCGAGAGTTTTAGGTGCGATGGCAGAGGCGGAGGGATAGTGGTCTGGAGTAATCCGATTTTCTTCAATTACGCCGGCGTTTCGATGACTGTTTATCACGCGGCGTGCAAGCCTCCCGAGACAGAGAGAGAGAAGCCTCTCAAGCAACTTTATCCGGCTCCGTGTAGGCATGCGTGCGTATTATATGTATTTGCGCCCGCGTATATAAATTCGAGCGATAAGCATCAGGTGCGGAACTGCAGATGAGCGACGATGGTGAAGCACTTCACCTGCTGATGCGAACGAGGCGCCCTCTGGATGCTCGGGCTTCGAAACTCTAGCATCTAGCTGGGAATCACTGGGAACCCGTATATTTTCGTTATGCCCGTTTGGCTGTCATGTTATTGCCACTCGCTGCTCCTATTATCAAGATTTGGTGGAAAATCAGAAAAAATCGCGTTAAGGGGATATACCAGTGTGAACGATGAAAATTTGAGTGAATTTCGGGAATTTTTTTGAAGAAAAGTACTCGATTAAATGTTTCGAAAAATTGAGAATATATTTGGCTATATTTGACCTATATTATATAATTTTTTCGTAGAAAAATATTGAGATCCAAGCGATTTATGCGCTGCCTTTGGAGGCGCCAAAAAAAGTTCCTCCACTGCTGACATGATTCCGGCCGATTGAGTAACTGAAACCGAAAAAGGAAACAATGTCGTTAAACTGGAAGGTATTTCCTGTACAATGACGTAGGATTTTCGAAAAATATCAAAATCTAACAAAATGGCGAAGTTATGAAAAAGTCTGTTTTCCTGCCTATAAAATGGTCGTTTCTTTCAATGCCAAATCGTCAATTTTCATCCAATCAACAATATCCTACGTCATTGTAGAGTAAATATATTCAAGAGTACTCAGTTCAAATTTCAAGTTAATCGGATAATTGCTCTTTGGGTTAAAATGTCAGCAAATTTAAAAATCTTATTTCGAAGAAAAACGCTTTTAAAGATTTAACTATCGATTTTTGAAAGATAAAATGATTAGAGATACGGCCATTGAAATTTATACAGGATATTCTTGAAAGTATAAACTGTCGAAAAAGGCAAAAAAACGAATCGATTTTTTGAAAGTGTCACACTGGTATAGCCCCTTAAGAGGGAATGATACCTCATCGCGGTCGGTATGGTAGAACAATTATAGATTCCCAAAAATCTCGAAAACGGCTCTTCAGATCCCGTCGAAACTTTGCCAAATGACGTCAAATGGATAGACGAACAGCTGTCTTCCCCTCAAATTTTCTGAATTTGAGAAAAAAAATGTAAATTGGCTTATCATAAGCAAAGCTAGTTTTTTTTTCTCAAATTCAGAAAATTTGAGGGGAAGACAGCTGTTCGTCTATCTATTTGACGTCGTTTAGCAAAGTTTCGACGGGGTCTGAAGAGCCGTTTTCGAGATTTTTGGGAATCTATAATTGTTCTACCATACCGACCGCGATGAGGTATCATTCCCTCTTAAAGTGGTTTGGAAGAAACAATTTAAAAATCGACTCATGTTTAACCTCCTATTTTTTTGTTGTGATAAATAGATAGTATGTCATTAACCACATTGAAATTAAAAAAATTAAAGAGCCAGTCCACTTTGGAGCCACGAAAAAGACTATTTTCGCGATTTTTTTTTTTAGGATTTTATAAAAGATATGAATATAAAAGTTGTTGGGCTTGATAGATAAAGTCTTGAAATACATTCAGAAAAAAAAATTAATTCATTTAAATTCATTTTGAAGTACAAAAACTATAGTTTAACGTAACGCCTCAAAAATAGGTGGGCTAGGTAGCTCTATCACAACTCGGCAACGGCTTGTCTGAAACAAAGAAAAATCAAAGTCCATTAGATTCAGTATGACACCAGCTATAAAATGACCCTCGGACATAAAGTTTTATCAAAAAATAAAAAAATGGCGGATGAAAAACGAAAAAAGTAATAAAAAAATGGCGTTTTTGTTCGCAGTTTTTCGCAAAAAAAGGGTAAAAATCAAAATTTTTAAACCATCGAGGGTCATCTTGTTGCGAATCATGTTTACAATATGTAGTTCAAATTTCAAGAGAATCGGTTTATTAGTTTTAGAGATACGATGGAGCTAGATTTTGAAAACGTTGTTTCGAGAAAAACGCGTTTAAAGTTTATACTATGAAAAACTCTTACCTAAACTCAATCGGCAATTCCTGTACCGTACAAAATCCCTTCTGATTGCTCATCTTCGTCGATTTCTTCAAGTCTTGCTTGCATTCGATTTTTTGAAATTTTCAAAGTGGACTGGCCCATTAAGTGACTCCACCGTACCATTTCCGAGTTATGAATGTTGAAAGTTGGCCTAAAATACCCGCACTCAAACATAACCTCCGAAAACTTTACCGGAAACGATAACTTGACGTAAAATTTAGTCGTTTGACCCAACAAACAAAACTTCTTATTCGAATCTTCGATTAATACGGAATTCATCTGCAAAAATTGTAGCTGATCCAGCGTGTAATTTTTTCACAATAATTTATTAAATTCTGCTATGCGGCGCATTTGTCTCTCTCTAAACGGTGATCGGAGCGTCAGCTGTGATTGCTATGGGAAATTCCTAGACGGCAATTCACGCAGAATGCGATATGAATGTCGCCGAATGCCTACGCTGCAGATCATGCTAAATACAATATGAATAGAATAAAAGTAATAATAAAACGAAGGATAAAAATGAATAAAAATATGTTGATTGTAGACCTTCATTTTTAAAATTGATTATTACTTATACAGATATACACATGAAGAACGGCTGTAAACATTTTTATTTAGAAAACTTTTAAATTTCTTTCTGTATATTTACCTGAAGATGAAACTTTAAAAACTGCTCAATCAATCTCTTATTATTTATCTGCGTGAAAAAAAGTAGATCCATTTTCTCTCAAAAAAGAAACGATCACTTACACGTAAGTGTGCCATGTTTTGACATTTGTGGTTTCGTTGAGAGGTGATGTTTAAATTCTTCTAAAGTGAGGTTATGTAGCATTGCCAACTGCTTAAAACATGAACTCATTAGTAAAGTCGATAATGATCAACCGAGTGTTCGATAACCAGTGTCAATTTTAAGTATTTATGAAAATCATCATCCATTTTCATTCTAATGGCTACCAAATTTTAGAGGAATTTAAAAAATATTGTTTTATTCAAAAGTTGTAGGTATTTGAACTTACGAAATGAATTTTCAGTGAAAAATTTCGTTATAACTGCTCATAAACTGCTCATAAAATGAAAAGTTTTCGATTAATCAGAAATTCCGTACGTACTTCTCTACGAAATGCAATTAGGAACATAGATTTTAAATTTGAAGTAAATCGAGTGAAAATTGTTGAAGTTATTTGTCACGCTAGTTGAAAAAACGCTGTTTCGAGAAGTTTCGAGTAGTCGGCCATTTTGTACATCGAAAAAAAAATTTTTTATATCAGCTTGATATTTATACTAAGTACATGTGTAATTAATTTTATGAGTGAATCACTTTTTCATACGAAAAAATGGTTAAATTCGCAGATGACTTCATACCCGTTACTGTGGCCTAAGGCCTTAAAGGATTTTCGAGACGAAGATTTGCCGAAACAAGTCCAAGAATTTGAAAAATAAACATTTTCATTGCAATGCAACGATCCAAACTTCAATCTCTCAAAGAAACAATATATTACAGACTCGAAAACTTGAAAATCATGTACATTCGATTCGATATTACATTACGCGCGTATCTAACAAGTTCCTCGCTCACATTGTGCGAAAAAAAACTCGCAAGTCTCGAATAAAGTTCCCTGACGCAGGAGCGTGCAAGTTTCAGTCAGCGAACAAATCGCGTCGCGTGGTCTCGCAAGAGCGAGAATAAAAAACATAGCCAGTGTATATTTTTGGAAACACGCCGAAATCGTTTCCGCCCACGTTTTATTGACGCTAAGTAATTAAAAAGATTTCAAAGGCTTCAGAGCCGTCGCCGCGTGGTCTTTATCCAGTAATCGTTATATACGCTTTGTGCCTTTCGGAATTTCGTTATCGGAGGACGGCGGAGCTTCGAACAAACATGTGAGCTGCCATTGTGTGGTCCAATAAGATAAATATCGAAAACAAGAGAGGGACGCGCTTCATATTCGCTCTCGAGTGTCACAAGGACGAATGCGGAGTGAAACTATGAAAAATACGTTCGATTCGAAGCCATCAATATACGGAGAGTTACTCTCGCCTCTGCACTCGTAAAAAACGAATGCACGTATGCGTGAGCGAAAGAGGGAGACAGACGAGAGAGAGAGAGAGAGAGAGAGAGAGAGAGAGAGAGAGAGAGAGAGAGAGAGAGAGAGAGAGAGAGATAGAGAGAGAGAGAGAGAGAGAGAGAGAGAGCGAGAGAGAGAGAGAGAGAGAGTTCAGACCGCACGTGTATTAAGCCACGCTACTGCAAAAACATAACGTCCATTTATACCAGTCACTAGATTCCCTGCGGTTGGCATGAGGCAAACGTCTCTGAGTATTCAACAGATTCGCACCTGGCTCGTGGCCGGAAAATAGAAATTTTCCGAATTTTTTTCTGGAAGAACGTGCACGGGTTTTTACAATTTTTTTTACATTAAAGAGTATGGTATCCAGTATCTTTTAAAACTTTTGCATTGAAAAATATTTATAAAACGTCCTTCGCAGTGACTCCTGCCATTCGGGAACAAATCATCCGAAATAAAAAAAATCCCACGGATTTAGTTTTTGCATGAAATTATCTAGTGCTTGGATAAGGATTTTGTAAACGGAGTGTCTCCCCGTCCGGATATCGGACGAATGAGGGGGCGTACACAAACTTCGTTAAATTTCCAAATTTTTTACCCGCCCTCCCCAACGTAACGGGACCGTAACGCTTGGCCAGAACCCCCCCCCCCCCATTCCGTTACGTAACGGGTGCTTTGTCGTCAATAATTGCGATTTTTTTCATAGACATAACTGATTATGAAAGGATCGGGTTTATACTCATTTTATGAAGTATATATTCATTAGTTTTATACCAATTCTTATGATAAAATCTTGAAAATGAACCGCAATATATGCCTTAAGGCAGGATTCTGCTTTGAAACCATGAAAAAAACGCTATTTTCGTGAATTTTTTCTGAGAATACTATTAAAGATATCGATATGGGGTTTAAACTGTTCAATAAATACACTCTTCAAGTACATAAAAAAAAATTTTATTAATTTTTTGTACACGTAAAATATGTTTAAAGCCAACGCCTCGAAAAGCAGGTACCGTTGCCGTGGTCGTGAAATCTTCCCGACGGATGGTCTGAAACAAAAAAATCAAATAGTTTCATGTTCAGTATGTCTTCAGGAACCGATCTAACTAGAATATTTTGAATACGTGCAAAATTAACAAACTGGCGGCTAAAATACGAAAAAAAAATTTTTTTTTACAATAAAAAAATAGTTCTAATCAAAATTTTAAGTTGATTGTAGTTAGGTCGGTTGGTACACACATATAGAATATGTGTTCCAAATTTCATAAGGATCGGTTCAGTACTTTTTGAGTTATCACGACCACGGTACTTGAAAATGTCGTTTCGAGAAAAACGCGTTTAAAGTTTTGGTGAGTCCGGGCCGCGCGCCGGGCGGGTCACAATAGCGCGCTCAGGTAGATGGGTTCGAAAGGCGAAAAAGGATAGTTAGACTGCTTGGAACTTTATAAAATTTTGACCGAACATTCTTGAACATATTTACTTTCGAAAAATGTAAAAAAAAAAAAAAATTTTTTTTCAAAGTTTCAAAGTAGAATCCTGCCTTAAGGTAATTCTGTAGGTGCACGTATGAGCCAAAAGTTTCGGTCGAAGCGCATAGTAACATCTAATGCCCATACGATGCTGTTGGTTGTAAATTTTTGACAGAGCTTGTACCCTCTATATGTCCCACACATTCGCACCTCATGCATAGATAGGTCTCATACTCGTATAGAGAGCGGCGCTGTAATCGTGGCAACAGTGCGATTTTCCTGCAGTCATAACGTTGAGCTTCCTACGATCCGTCTTTCGCGAAATATTTTATATAAATAAAAAAAAGCGTGAAAATGTCAACCCAAATGCGATACAAAGGAGAGTTTACAAGAAAAAGGCGCTCGCCAAAAGACTGAAAGCTGTGGCAGCCATGTGTCAAGCAAATGCGGCTAAACGCGATGAGAATAACCATAACCTCAACGATCAGCAACAAAAATTCGCTGTCGAAGGACGTCTGATCGTGAATTTACAACATCTTGCCGATAGTTTAAATTGTATTCGCTGTAACAAAAACAAATACATGCCTAAATTGAACAAATTAAATTTGTTTGCGGAATAAATTTATTTCACATCCGTCTCAGAATTACTAGACTCGGGAAAAAAAACACGGTTCGAGTTCCCAGATCACGCGCCGATCAGCTGGCTGCAGTGTACACTGTTGCCATTCCGTTACAGATGGTTGGACCCGAGATCGGTGTGGAATAAAATTACCAGTTTTCATAAGTCGATATCTCCGAAACTAAACGGTCAAAGTTTGTTATTTTTTTTTTAAATCAATCCCACAATAGTACTGCGTACACGTGTGTTTTTATTTTGAAATCCTAAGATCCGTTTAAAACCTATATCGAGGAATGCGAGCAAACTCCTATCGGTTTACGTGTTAGGTATAGAGATCGCGTACAAAAATACCCATATTCATTTGCAATCATCTCATGAACTAAACAGTGAATCGAATTGAATATTTGGGCATCAGTCCATGAAGGTCACATCTACACCGTACTTAGCTTTCAGCCAATTCCTAAGATTTGACCAAAACTACAGAACTACCTTAAGGCCTTATATACGCGATTACGCTGATTTTCGAAGGTACTTTTCTAGACGCGTTTAAAAAAACCACGCATATATTGACAACATTTTTTTACAGATCATTTATGCCTATGGTTAAGTATATGTAAAAAAATCCGAAATATTAACAAATGGCGGAGATATAACATAATAAAGCAATATATCAAAATTGAAAATAGTGAAGTTACGATGGGCGACATGTTTTTTAAAATGGGATCATACATTTTTTTTCACCAAAACTTTTTTTTCACCAACATGAGGCCAAAATTAACAACTTTTCTAGGAAAAGTTTTTTGATGACGTTCGTAATTTTTAGGTTAGAATGTCATTTTTTTGCCGAAGTGACGAGCTGCAGACACCTAATCCTTGTTTTGGTTCGTTTGGGTTATCAAACAAACTCAAACAAACAACCTCACACCCACAAACACATGCACACTAGGGATGTTGAAGATGTTTATCTCCTCATCGTACGGTCTGGATAGCGCTAAAATAGTAAAAAAATGGTATTCTAACCAAAAATTTGTGAACGTTGTTAAAAAAACTTTCCTACAAAAGTTGTTAATTCTGACCTGATAAATGTTTTGGTGAAAAAATGCATGGTCCCATTGAAAAAATATATCGGCGCCATTTTGTATTTTGGATCGAAAAAGTAGTTTTTAGCGTCCTCCATTGAACCCTAAAAGTTTTATTATACAGTACTACCTCTCTAAGAGAGCGGTCTAGGGCGGTTAGGGGAAGAAATTCTCAAGAAATTTGTCGCCGAAGCCTTCCCCCACCGCTAGGTTAGCGCGCTCGAAAATCGCGCATGTGGTAGCGTGTATGTGTTTCTCCACTCGAACTCGATAAGAGAGCGCCAGCTGATCACGAAAATGAAGCCGTCTCTACGATTCTTGCGGACGTCAACAGGACTCTATACTCTGATGTATAGTATATATGTTATGATACATACATATTGTATATGCTGTACGATATTTGCATTTATTACTACTACTCATAAACATATCTCTAGTATAATGTAGCCTCGATAATTTTTATCAATATCAATAATATTCTATGCTGTGTTAATGTCTATTAAAATATATTTTACTTGCATTAAATTACTACTTGAAATTTAATTATGGTGCATGTTTTTTTCTCCGACCTTACGGCTTAAAAGTATATATTATTATACAAAGGAATATTATCCATTTGACAATCGTGCGACGTGCGATTTTCTGAAATCGCTCGCGATCTCTTATCGAGTTGTCTGCGACAAACTCGAGAGGCCTCGGGTACAATGGACAGCTCGAGCTAGGTGGGGGAAGCCATAAAATGCGCTCAAGCGGAACGGCGGGGAAATTCTCTCTTAGCGAGGGCTCTCTTAGAGAGGTAGTACTGTAAATCAGGTGTGTGTGTGTGTGTGTGTGTGTGTGTGTGTGTGTGTGTGTGTGTGTGTGTGCGTGCGTGCGCGTGCGTGCGTGCGTGTGTGCGCGTGTGCGTGCGTGCGTGCGTGCGCGCGCTCGCGCGCGCGCGTGTGTGTGTGTGTGTGTGCATTGCTTACATTATTAATGATCAGGAATTTCCAAAGCTAATATTTGCTGGCAACGTCCGTTAGGTCCTTGTTACCAATTAATTCCGCACAAATTTCCGAATACTTCAAGAGAGAACTCGCCAGTCGCTACATCGAAAGGAAAAAAAAAACTACCGCCATTCGTGCCCGTACACGCAACAAGAGGAAACTCTTGCAAAATGCAAAATACTAAAATATCACAACCACTGTACAAAGCATCTTCGTTAGGAAAGTCTTCTGCGTCTATTTCGTAACAGGATCCTGTCATAACTTAATTCTTGCCTCCGGGAAATACCGAGAACTTGAGTCTTTTCCTCTCTCCATAATACATATTTGCATCATGTTCGATTGTTTACGAACCTAGAAAGTATTGAAATTCGAGGAATTTTCGGTGTAGTCGAGATGGCGCGCGTCTACAAGTTGTAGAATGACTTTCAGCGTACATAGAAAGACATTCCATCGTCGAGTTATAAAATTAACGAATTCTTTTCAACGAGGGGGGAAACGGACTGTATTGTGTTCCGTTTCGTGATGGTGCAGCGTGTTGAGTGACATCGAGAGGACTTACGTTATGCCACAAATTGAAACGGACCCTGCCGTGTTTACGTAGGCAACCTACGTGACCGCCAAGCTTCCCTATTTCACGAAGGAGCAATATATAGATATACTCATATTCGTATGCACGCTTTTCAGTTATACAAACGTTCCACGCGTTGATGTCTCCTAAGAATAATCACAACGTCGCATTCATTCAAGGACTTTGTCGTGCGAGTAATTATTTAAAAAAATTGAATTGCTTATCTTCATCATTGCCAACGTTATTGCAACAAAGAATTTATATTCTATAGACTCCAATATGTCATTTTAGGGAGGTTGGGGCGGTCTAGTTTAGTCAAATGACGGTTAATGAATGTTTTTTTCAATTAACCACAAAACAATGCATACGAGGTATGGATTCACTCTTCAGATGCTAATTTTTCACAAAATATATAATCAAAGGGCAAACTATGCATTCTTATATGTCTATTACGTAAATAAGAAGAACTTTTGTGTTACCACCAACTTCGAAAAGTATAACATTATCGATGATTATTATGAAAAAACTGCGTCAGCGAATATTGCATACAACTCAGAATGAAATTTTGAGTCATTTATAATTATGCCTGTTTATATTTTTGTCGAGAGATTATTTATTATTACCATTAATATTAATGGTAATATTATAATGGTTATAATATTAAGTGTTGCCGAAATACTGCAACTTTGTGGATATTGAGGTTGGTAGCAATGCTCTTCATTCGCCAGCCAAGATTCGTAATCTTTCGTTAAACCTTGATGGTTCAATATTGAACGATGGGCAAGATGGGGTTTTTCTTCTAAAAGTTTACAAAAGTTCAGTTTGCGTTAACCCGTTGCCAGAAATGGTTTATATTGGTGCTAAAAAACAAAAAAAAATACATCACAGGTAGCGTGACCGTCTTGCCAATCTAACCGCCCGTAACATTACATAAATTGAACTATTTTTTATCTCTGGTGTTAGGTGGTGAAAAAAATTCAAAAAAATCGTAAAGACTCAGTATAGTGTGGACAATAATATATATATATATATATATATATATATATATATATATATATATATATATATATTTGTCAATTAAATCTTCAATTATGGCCAACTCTCCAACCTCCTTGGAAACAATTATCCACGTTTCCATATTATACATATTTTTTAATTCGAGTATGAGCCGTTGGCTGCGTTTGCGGCGTCATCTGGCGGGAGTCATGCCGACACACCTGAACCGATACACGGTTTCTCAGTTTTACCATCAATCCTAGAGTTTGTTTTCACTCACCGTTTAGCCTATTTTGCCGACACGACTTTGTCTTCGTTTGCGTATGTCAATAAAATTCTAATAGTGATTATAATTGAAGATCGTGCGAACGAGGTTACCCGCTGGTGTGCCCGAGTACGCCATAAAGTTCTTGGCGCCATCTGGCGGTGACAGCACCGAAGATGCATTTACCGAACCACAGTCTCGTCTTGAATTTCATTATCAGTCACATTCGCGACCGTGTAATTCCGACAATAATTGCACGAAAAGCAAGAACTTGTGACTTGTTTGGTGCTCTTCTTGTTTCTTCGTCTTGTTTTTTCCTCTTTATGGGTTTCCGGGACGGCGTTCTTGAATGGACTGTTTTGCTGGGATGCGTTTTCAGGAAAACGTAATTGCCATAAAAATAATGCATTTCTCCGATATCCCAAACGGAATCCCAAACGGAACCCAAACAAACCCAAACAAACCGCACGGGCGGTTTAGACATATCATATTTAGCAACGAGAGAGAGAGAGAAAGAGAGAGAGAGAGAGAGAGAGAGAGAGAGAGAGAGAGAGAGAGAGAGAGAGAGAGAGAAGGAGAGAGAGAGAGAGGAGAGAGAGAGAGAGGGTTCGGCGGCAGGGGAGAAGAAAGATGGACGATGAGATGAAGAAAAGGAGAGAAGAAGATGCGGCGAACAAGAGAGAGAGAGAGATAGAGCTCATCGATGATGAGATATCCCAACGAGGCCGGAGGTTGAAGTCTTCTGCCACGAGCCTTCGTTGCTTCGATGTTGCTTCTGATGCTGTGGTCGCTAACCCACTTTGCGAACAGGTTTACGGACTGTAGCATTTCTACCCGCTAACGGTGATCGAGGCCTGCGTCATTCTCAATGCATACCCATATATATACAAATACACACGCACGCACACACACACACGTGTGTGTGTGTATTATCACGTTTAGAGATACGTAAGCAAACGTATAAAAGTTATTTTTCGAAATATGAGGACTGTCTTGAAAATAGCCAGATGTGCTGATAGGCAACATTACAACGGTGTTGAAGTTTGCATCGTTGCAATGCAACGGAAATTCAATATTTTCGATAATCAACTTGTAAATTCACGAATTATTGTCTTTTTTAGGTCACGAGTATGACTCGAACGTTTTTTTTTTCTCGGGATTTTTAGAAGCTTTTTCACGGAAAATTTGTAAAATATTTTGTGTGGCAACGAAGAACATAAAAATTTCGTTGCATTCCAACGATGCGAACTTCAAGACCATACATTACATGGGTACAAAGAGTACGAAATTAATTTTCCTCGTATGCATATATCAAGTATAAAGATTACGGTTGTATGGGACATTTAAATCAAGAGAAAAAGTGTCGATGAGAAGAGTATTAAGGGGTTAGGCTACTGTGACGACCCGAAAATCGGGGTTGTTTGAGAAAATAATTTTGAAGGAATAAGAAAGATGATTGAAAAATCGTTTGGACATTTATTTGGATGTACGACAACAAAGGTGTGAACGAAATTTAATTTAAAAATATTAACAATTAAGGAATTTATAAACAATCCCGTGAAGGACTTTTGAACGTGTACTCGACAGTGTACTTGATTTTGGCCACCCCGTTGATCCGAAACAAAAAAACGCGTTTTTTCTTGAGGTAGTTCTGTAGGTACACGTATGAGCCAAAAGTTTCCGTCGAAGCGTATAGTAACATCCAATGCCTGTACGATGCTGTTGGTTGTACATTTTTGACTGAGCTTGTACCCTCTATGTGCCCCACCCATTCGCACCTCATGCATAGATGTCTCATACTCGTATAGAGAGCGGCGTTGTGATCGTGGCAACAGCGCGATTTTCCTGCAGCCATAGCGTTGAGCTTCCTAAGATCGGTCTTTCGCGAAATATTTTATATAAATAAAAAAAGGCGTGAAAATGTCAAGCCAAATGCGATACAAAGGGAAGTTTACAAGAAAAAAGGCGCTTGCTAAAAGACCGAAAGCTGCCGCAGCCATGTGTCAAGCAAATGCGGCTAAACGCGATGAGAATAACCATAACCTCAACGACCAGCAACAAAAATTCGCTGTCGAAGGACGTCGAATCGTGGATTTACAACATCGTGCCGACAGTTTAAGGGGGGAAATCGAACTAAAATTTTCAATTAAAAAAAAAAATGTTTTCGCTTAAAAGGTGCTTTAGGGTCTTAAAAATAATATACCAAATGATGGAATACGGCAAAAGTGTCCGAGTGCCCAAATTTCTCAGTACTTAAAACTTTAAACGCGTTTTTCTCGAAACCACTTTTTTTGAGCTCGCCGAAGACATAACTCGAGCAAATCTTTACCGATCGACTTGAAATTTTGACAGTAGCTTCGAAACATCTTTCTCCACGGAGCTACATAGGATTTTTTATTTTATATGGCTTAGTTTTTTTTTCATCGACGATCTTATGGCGTTTTTTTTTGTTAAAAATTTAACTTTATTTTCAAACATGCACCATTTTGCGAAAAATCAATATATCGAAAAAATTCTACGTAGCTCGCTAGCTGTTGGTATATGGAAACTAAAAAATTTTGGTTTTTTCTTCCAGGTAAAACATTAAGGAGTCTACGTCTTCGGCCATCGACACGCTTTCAAAAATAGGCTCCTTGGGGCATATGCTGCGCAGCCGCCATTTTTAAATATTTTTTATTGAAAAAATTACATTTTGTACTTTTTTAGTATTGCTATAAAACCTGCTTTACAGATTTTCGATTGATACTTTTATTTAGCCAAAATTAATTCCCGAAAATATGCCTATTTTTTTGCGTGCCACTGTGATTTCCCCCCTTAAATTGTATTCGCTGTAACAAAGACAAATATATGCATAAATCCATGCACAAATTGAACAAATTATCCCACAAAGTACCCACATCCAATTGCAATTATCTCATGAACTTAACAGTGAATCGAATTGAATTTTTGGCCATCAGTCCATGAAAGTCATATCTGCACCATATTTAGATTCCAGCCAATTCCTGAGATTTGACCAAAACTACAGAACTACCTTAAAACAGATAATATTAGCTAAGACTTGACCGAGCTTTATTTTGATTATCGGGTTTAAATAATCGAAAAGAAAATCTTTGAATTATGTTTTCATTTTTTCAAGGAACAATTACATCATTATTAATCATAATTAATAACTAATGAAAAAAAAGATTACGAAGAAAAACGTCGTTCATGATTAAATGACTATTGCACTGAATACGTGTAAAAAATGTCGAGTCAATCCGTTCATGAGAAGTCGAGAAATCGTGTACACCGTTTTGAAAAAAAAAACATAGTTTCGAGAAAAACGCGTTAAAGGGACCATTCCAGTGTGATTGGCTTGAAAATTGCTGATTTTCACGATTATAAAAAATCGATAATGCGATTTTTTGCGTTTATCCAAGTGACTTATGTTATACATACAAATATTTTGCAATGTTTTACCAAAAAGATTATTAATCAGTATGAAAAACTGTAGAGGCATGCGGAGGATTTTTTTTTTTCGACGAAAATTAACAAAATGGTGGGAATTAAAAAATTAAGTATCAAATTCGACCCTTTTTCGACAGTTTTTCGTTAAATCAAAATGTGAAATTTTCAAATAAAACAAAAACGTTTGCCTACGAGGTTGAGGAATGGCGTGAAGAATGATGTGGCGAAATTTGAGACGGATAGCTTGAAAACTCTTCGTTTGAAATCTTCCACCATTTCCTTTTTCTAAGAAAAGCTGTAGCGACTGGAATAATGAGATTTTCGTGGGAACATTTAACAGTATGTTTATGAAAGTCCATATTTTTGGATGATGCACAAAAAAAACCATTTTCGAAAACTGTTACATTGGAATGGTCTCTTAAAGTCTTACCAGCAGTTCTATCGTTGTAATAATAAGTTTTCCTTCGATCTGCGATTTCTGCACCATATGTTGGACTTTCCTCTTCAATTTGAGTTGCCTATAGCGACGAAGAAGAGTTTTGACATTGCCACAGTAGCCTAACCCCTTAAGGACGCAAATGGTGGTTGCACTGAAATATGCTATTTTTTCTCGTCGTTTTTAAGCATTTATTTTGGGAAAACTTGTATCGCATTAAGGCGAAGTAGATGTACCACGTGACATATGAGTGCAAGAGCAATAGCAGAAATATTTGATCCGACATTTCTCAAAGATGAATATTATTTAGGGCGCGATTGAATCTTCAAGCTCTGCGTCACTGAATTCTACAGAGCCTAATGCTTTGGTTTTCATAAAAAGAATTGACCATCTATGAAAAGAACTGAATTCGAAAATTTGAAATGATGTTGATTTCGTACATGCCCTCAAAGTAATTTTTCCCTCCAATGTTACTGCTGCCTCCCACCTCCGTTCTAAGGTGTGTTGCATCGCACGGAACAAGTGATGATCACTTGGAACAAGGTCCGGAGAATGCGCTGGATGAGGAAGGACCTCTCATTCCAGTTCCATCGGTGTTTTTTTTTTCTTCACCGCCAATAAAACGTGGGGCCGTGCGTTGTGCGGCAGAATCACCTTGCCGCAATTTGATGTTAAACTGAAAAAAAATCATTGATCCAATATCATTGGTGTTATTGAATGAAAATTCGTTGATTCAATTGTAAAATTGTTGGTGTAAATAATCGGATTTATTAGTCCAAACAAAACGCTATTGACTTTAATTACATGATAAAATTAAATGTTTTTTTTTTTTTTTTTTCATTCAAAATATATATTCTTAGCCGAGAACAATATGAAACTATCTGAAAAATTATCGCAAACAAATTATATAGTTTTGAATACATTTTCTGCAATGACCAAAAAAGCGTTTCAATTCATAACATGAATATTGTTGATTCGAGTATACAAGAGAAATTGAATTTCGCTCGTTTGATTCAGATAAAATTTCTATTGAGTAAGTATGTTATTTTTTTCGCCATATTCGATATTGACTTCCAAGTACATTATTCGTTAAAATATTAATATTTTATTTTAATTGAAAAATATTAAGAAAATGTCTGAATTGGTTAAAAAAATATGCGAAAATAAAATTTGTTACTTGCGCATTTGGTTGAAAAAATTCAACCAAATCATGGCCGAGCGCCACTGAAATTATAGGTGTGAGGAAACTCGTAGTTCTCGGAGTAACCGCTAGAAGCCGCACGCGCGATCTTTTCTCGTAAGCGTAGCGCGAACCGAAAATCTACTTAAACGCAGGAGAAACTCTAAAGAGTATCGCTTCTTGGCCTGTGGCTAAGATCAAAGTATAGTATCTGTTCTTATCAGTTGAATATCTGATATTCTCTCCGTGGATATTCCATTGGATATCTGATATTCTCTCCACTATTATTGTGGATGGTCATTCTAATGCTCACTTTTTATTTAAGATTTAAAACAAATTGTAAAACTTACGCCCCATGGCATATTCGTTTCGATGCAGTAAATAAATAATTAATTCTATTGATTATATTTTTGTACGAAATAAAAAATGTTGTAGCAACCGCTTAATTATTTCATCCATACATCTACGGATTGTATAAAGAATTATTTCAATAGAATATAATTTTATTTGGAGGATAATGTAGATATTCAGAGAACAGAAGAGCTTTTCCAAATAAAATAATGTTAATTAAATCAATCACATTTTCCAATATTTTACAGTATTGTAACAATCTCATATATCGGTGGCACTCCGCAGCAGCACATTTATTTGGATCGACCAATATATATTTTTGACTTAATTGGTTTTTTATCTCAGTGTTCTAACGGCTTTTTTTCGATGAAATTATCGTTCAAACGCTCCAGCTGCTGTTGGTAACGTTCGGCAGTGACCGTTTCCTTGGGAGTCAAGAGCTAACGAAGAACTACCTCCTCCACATTCCACCTGATACACAGAATGGCTTTCTGACCATGGGTATTGCATTTTAGCGTCGTGTTTACGGTTGTCCAGGATCAACCCATGATTTTTTGCGTTCAGGGTTGACGAAGTATCTTTCATCCCCAATTGCACTACGCGACAAGAAACTTTTTTTGTCTGCCTCACAAGCAATGCAATGGTGATGTTTAGTCGATTTGCAATGGCGTTCCCGCCCAGCTCATGTGACATGCCATGGGAAGGATACAGGCGAAAGGGTCTGTACCTTCCCCGTGGCTCGCAAAGGTCGCAATACTGTTGAATTGTCAACATTGAGCTGCCCAGCCATTTTTTTGTAGGCTTAAGAAGAGTTTTATGCAGGAAACTTTGCAATTCGGCATATAGCCGAACAGCGGCTTTCAATACAACCACCTGATACAAACATGCGTCCTTAAGGGGTCAGGCCACAGTAACGGGTATAAAATCATGTGAGAATTAAAAAAAAAAAATTTCGTAAGAAAAAGTGATTCTCTCATAAAATTAATTACACATCTATTTTGTATGAATATCAAGCTGTTAGAAAAAATATATATATATTTTTTTTCGATGTACAAAGTGGCCGACTACTAATATTTTCTTTTGTTATCTTTTTTTTAGGCGCTTCGCGGCGTGACGTTTAGCATCCACAATTTTTTACCTACAGAAAAAACAAAAATTCTTGTCAATCCACATTAGAATACCTAGAGAAATACGTACGGAATTTAAAAAATATTGTTTTATTCAAAAGTTGTAGGTATTTGAACTTAAGAAAGAATTTTCAGTGAAAAATTTCGTTATAACTGCTCATAAACTGCTCGTAAAATGAAAAGTTTTCGATTAATCAGAAATTCCGTACGTACTCCTCTGCGAAATGCAATTATGATTTCGCAATTTAAATTTGAAGTAAATCGAGTGAAAATTGTGGAAATTATTTGTCACGCCAATTGGAAAAAAGTTATTTCTAGAAGTTTCGTGTAGTCGGTCATTTTGTACATAGAAAAAAAAAATTCGAACAGCTTGATACTCATACTAAATAGATGTGTATTTAATTTTATGAGTGAATCACTCTTTCATACGAAAACAAATAATTAATTCGCACATGATTTTATACCCGTTACTGTGGCCTAAGGCCTTCATACCTTCCTGATCTATTTTTCCTCGTACGCCCAAATTCCGCGCGCGACTGTATTTTCTATGCCGCATTGTCCTCGCACCGTCGTTCCTGCTTTCGAACATACGAATACCCACGCATAATAAGTATCTCATAGAAACGCCACGCGTTCCGAGATACGCATACACGCAGCAGCGCCAATATGCAAAAAACATTCGTATACATTTAAATATATACGTATAAGTGTTTATAAAGTCCCTATAATCTGTGCACAGGAACGCATATATATATTTATGATAGCTATTGTGTTATAGAACATATGCCTAAAGTAAAACACACTCGCCGCCCACACAATAGAGCAGCTTTACCAGTGTGCGAGAAACACTTTTTCAACGCGACCGGAAGTGATTCATTCGCATGGAATTAATCCATAAGATTTTTCGGGGGCAGATTTCATGCGCTAAAAATAGTATTGTCATCATTGTCAAGTTGTTGTCATCATTGTCTATTAACTTTATTATTATGATTATTATGGCGATTTTTTTGCCCTACGGTAGCCCATTAGCTTCGATCAAGCGTTTAATATCTTCGAGTATGATTCGCCTGATCGGACATTGCGAATATCCTTGATCGGCCACTTCTTTTTTGCTTTCCGTTACTCTTCGACCTTTGGTATCGATGTATCGTGCGTTTTTGCGGGATAGTGATAAATTAGCGGCGAGAGGGAATTTAAGGGGCTATACCAGTGTGACACTTTCAAAAGATCGATTTTTTTTGCCTTTTTCGACAGCTTATACTTTCAAGAATATCATTATCATTTATATCATTTATATCAATATAGTTTTATGTTGCAAAAATCGATAGTTAAATCTTTAAATGCGTTTTTCTCGAAATGAGATTTTTCAAATTTGCTGACATTGTAACTCAAAGAGCAATTATCCGATTGACTTGAAATTTGAACTGAGTACTCTCAAATATATTTACTCTACAATGACGTAGGATATTTTTGATGGGATGGAAATTGACGATTTGGCATTGAAAAAAACGACCATTTTATACGCAAGAAAACAGACTTTATTTTCATAACTACGCCATTTTGTGAGATTTTGATATTTTTCGAAAATCCTACGTCATTGTACAGGAAATACCTTCCAGTTTAACGACATTTTTTCCTTTTTCGGCTTCCGCTACTCAATCGGCCGGAATCGTGTCAGCAGTGGAGGAACTTTTTTTTGGCGCCTCCGAAGGCAGCGCATTAGTCGCTTGGATCTCAATATTTTTCTATGAAAAAATTACGTAATATAGGTCAAATATAGCCAAATATATTCTTAATTTTCCGAAACATTTAATCGAGTACTTTTCTTCCAAAAAATTCCCGTAAATCACCCAAATTTTCAGCGTATATAGGAATAGGCCCTTAATACGATACATTATTTTTCGAATGAATAACTCAAGGATAAAATAGTAATGATAATAATAATAGTAATAATAGTAATGATTACTACGCAATAATAATAATTGTTATACAATGAAAATAAAAATAAAATGGTTATATAATGAAAATAATTACATAATAATTATAATGACAATTTTAACTACCAAATATTTATTTACAATAAAAATAATAATAACAACAACAATGACCATGAAGATGAAGATGACGGCGATACTGATAATAATAATGATAATGATAGTAATAACAACAATGACAATGCCAATAACAATAGTTTGTGTTCGTTAGAATAGTTAGTGAATATAACAGTCACAATAACAATAATAATAATAACGATGACCGACGATGACGGATAACAGTAACGATCACATCAACATTACCTATAATAATAATATTCGTTGTGACAATAATACGGATTTATAGAAATGTATTAAAAAACGTGCCGTTTACTTTATGAATTCCAGGTGGCGGGCCAGCGACCGCGATTTGAGAGATGGTCATCGTTACTCGGGTGAGTGCTTAATTCTCCGATAAAAAAAAAGACTCTTAACCGATATAAGCGTTTGTGAAATACAAGCACATACGCACGTACGTGTACGCGCGCGCACGCACACATCGATAGTCGAACACGGTGCGCTTTCCCGAATTTACTCGGTCAGTAGGAATCTGTGACACGAAGTGAAAATGTCTACAAACTGCGCTCGGCGATGATATGCCTTTCGTTACGAGCATACGCGCGTGTATATATATATATATATATATATATATATATATATATATATATATATATATATATATATATATATATACAGGGTGTCCCTCTTATCTCTGCCACCCGAAATAAGTCGGTAATTATCAACCTCACAAAAAAATGTTCCAGAGAAAAGTTACAAGGTGCGAAGGGGGCCATCAAATGTGACCAATTTTTTTTATTTCGGTCGAAGCGCTGCCGCACAGTGAAGGTCACCTCCACTTTTTAAAATGGAATGGTACATTTTTTTTCAACCATCTTGTGTAGCACCTCAAGCCGAATAAAAAACAGGGGGTCAAAGTCGTTCAAGTTCATTCGAGGTCACCTAATAAAATGAAATACAAATCTAAATACTTACAAGTGGGGCTCCAGCTAGAAAAGGGGTTTAGAAATTTTGTACCGAGTCGATGTATTTCGGGGCACTTTTTTTTAATAATATTTAAGTCGGGGAAGACAATTTAAACCCTTATTTCAACCCCCAAATGCTTTATTAAAACTTTTTTAAAGGTATGAAGGAAACGGGTTTGGTGAAATCAAGTGGGTCAAATGACATGGGTTTGGGTTTGTTTGGGTACAAATCAAATTAGAGTAAGCATACAAACTGAGAAAAAAAAATCATTGATCCAATATGATTGGTGTTATTGAATGAAATTTCGTTGATTCAATTGTAAAATTGTTGGTGTGAATAATCGGATTTATTAGTCGAAACAAAACGCTATTGACTTCAATAACACGATAAAATTGAAAGTTTTTTTTAAATTCAAAACATGTATTCTTAGCCGAGAACAACATACTATTGAAACTATCTAAAAAAGTATCGCGAACAAATTATATAGTTTTGAATGCAATTTCTCCAACGAACAAAAATAGCATTTCAATTCATAACATGAATATTGTTGATTCGAGTACACAAGAAAAATTGGATTTCGCTGGTTTGATTCAAATAAAATTTCTATTAATTAAATATGTTATTTTATTGTTTTCACCATATCCGATATTGATTTTAAGTACATTATTCGTTAAAATATTAATATTTTATTTTGATTGAAAAATATTAAGCAAATGTCTGAATTGGTTAAAAAATTATGCGGAAGTAAAATTTGTTTCTTGCACATTTGGTTGAAAAAATTCAACCAAATCATGGCCGAGCGCCACCGAAATTATAGGCGTGATGAAACCCGTAGTTCTCGGAGTAACCGCTAGAGGCCGCAGGCGCGCTCGTTTCTCGCAAGCGTAGCGCGAACCGAAAATCTACTTAAGGAGTAAGGCCACTGTAACGGCCCAAAAAAAAAGGTTTTTTCACTAATTTTTTGCTCCCGAAATTGAAGGTATTTGAAAAAAAACTTTTAATGGTGTTATCGGGCATACATTAAACTTTATTATAAAATTTTTTTACAGTAAAAAAAAAACAAAATGGCGGTTCCACAGCTATCTTCCCGGGACAAGTTTTGCTTCCAGGGCTCCGCGGCACGCAGCACCACTGGTGCACTTTTGAATCTAGAACAAAAAAAAAAAAAAACCATTAATCTCGAGGGCTATAGCTAGAGAATGTCGATCGGATTTTAAAAAGTATCAATTTTTGTGGATTTGGCGTGCGTTTGAAAAAAAAAATTGATTTTTGACGAAAAAAACGGCAAGTTTTTTGTTAATAAAAAATCAATAAATAAAGTTCTTGAAAATTCCGATCGACATTCTCAAGATAATGTAAATGTTCACATCTGGTTAAAATTTCAAGTAAAAAAAATGAAAATTGTTCGAGTTATGCTGCGTGCCATTTTGAAAAACCATGTTTCGAGAAAAACGCGTTTAAAGTTTTGCGAATAGTTTTTTATTGGAAAAAATTAAAAAAAGAAGTTAAAAGGATTTAAACTATTTTTAAACTAGAGGGTTTAAACTATTTTTTAAGCCAATAAAAAAAAATCGATTTTTCAAAAAATTTACAGTGGCCTTACTCCTTAAACGCTGGAGAAACTCTAAAGAGTATCGCTTCTTGGCCTGTGGCTAAGATCAAAGTGTAGTATCTGTTCTAAGCAGTTGCATATCTGATATTCGCTCTCCATGGATATTCCATTGGATATCTGATATTCTCTCCACTTTTATCGTGGATGATCATTCTAATGCTCAATTTTTATTTAAGATTTAAAACAAATTGAAAAATTTACGTCCCATGGCATATTCGTTTCGATGTAGTAAAGAAATAATTAATTCTATTGATTGTATTTTTGTACGAAAGTAAAAATATTTGTAGCAACCGCTTAATTATTTCATCCAATACATCTACGGATTGTATATAGAATGATTTCAAAAGAATATAATTTTATTTGAAGGATAATGTAGATATTCAGAGGACAGAAGAGGTTTTTCAAATAAAATAATATGTTATTTACATCAATAACATTTTCCAATATTTTATAGTATTGAAACAATCTCATATATCGGTGGCACTCCGCAGCAGCACATTTATTTGGATGAACCAATATTTTTTTTTATTCCATTAGTTTTTTTTTCTCAATGCAGAAAACGTATTGCAAAAATCGAATATTTTCCGAAAACATTTTTTTTCTCAACAAAATACCCCTCCCCCATCATAAAAAACATATTTTCATACTGCAGAATAGCCCTGAACACGTGAAAAGAAATTTTGAGCCGATCAGGGCTGGAGTCTTGTAAATATTTACTTAGATTTGTATAATCGATACTGACCTTGAATGACCTTGAACGACTTTGACCCCTAATGTTTCTCATGCGGCTTGAGGTGCTCCACAAGATGGTTGAAACAAAAATGTGCCATTCCATTTAAAAAGTGGAGGTGACCTTCACTGTGCGTCAGCGCCTCCGCCGAAATAAAAAAAAATTGGTCGCATTTGACAGCCCCCTTCACACCGTACAACTTGTGTCTGGAACATTTTTTTTGTGAGGTCGATAATAATCGAGTTATTTCGAGTGGCAGAGATAAGAGGGACACCCTGTATATATCTGAGCATTATAAACCCGTATAACGTCGGAAAAGTATATATTTATTCGTACATACCCATAGGCCTCTCCTCCTCCCACACGAATATGCAGAGTCTATTGGAACGAGGATGAAGGTCACAAGTAAATGTGCAATGTGATGTTTACACGCTTGTGAAAACAATTTTCATTCCAACGGTACAAACGTTTCGCATCTCCGCGGCCCGGCACACGGAGAGAGACCCTTCGGTTATTCGTGCTAGGACAACTGAGCGCCCCCCGAGTACGGAAGTAGCTAATTAGATAGGGCGAGGTAGAATAAAAGATTTGCATACAGTAATCAAATGGTACACGATGTATTTTGAATTTTGTTATTATGGGTTGCAGTTAGTTTAACATACATTTACATGCAAGTGATACGAAAGATTTAATGCTGAGGTGATTAGATGTTAAGGGGGGAGATCCCTATAGGCAGCTGAAGACAAACGAATTTTCAAGATTTTTTCGTGTCGAAACTATTTATTTTACATTATTAAGATTCTATGTATAGATTATTACGTCTTTTAACTTTCTTAATTTTTTTGTTGTATTTAAAAATGGCGCTTGTACGACACTTTCCTCGGGGACGATTGTCGCTTGAGTAGTTCCACTGCGTACAACCTAGCGTCTGGTGCATTGGTCTGGAACATCAGAGGCAAGAAGTTTTAGATTTCTAAAACGTAGACGCTCTATGTGAACCTAAGAAATCCAATGAAAAGTGAAAATTCAAAAACGGCACGCGTTTTAAAAATGTTCTATTTTTCATGAAATTTTGACTATAATATTTTTTCAGTGAAAATTTTGGTTGGATGAACGAATTTTTTTTTTCAGTGTTTTCTACACATAATCTCCATGTCTGTACCTTATATTAAAATAAAAATATTCGTACTTTTCAAATAAATAAAACGTTTTATTAATAAATTAAAATGTCAGGTCATTTTGAGACACCCTATATTACCTCAAGGTATCAATGTTTTTGATAAATAATAAAAACCAACTCATATTATTTAAATGTACCTGTTTTTTTATTACCCGAAGAGTCTGATTGCATTTTCAATGCCATGAAATAGTTGCACTTTGTGTAATATCTGTAGATTTTTTCTCCTCGTTTTCAAGGCACTTTAGGTTCAGATAGACGGGAATTATGTTATCTAAAAGCGTGCACAATTCCAAAACGATCGATCCTATAGTTTTTGAGTTATCTCGTACGAGGTTTCGGATAAAGTGGTTTTCAGGAGAACGCGTTTAAGGGGCTATACCAGCGTGAACGCTGATAATTTCAGTGATTTTCGGGAATTTTTTGGAAGAAAAGTACTTCATTAAATGTTTCGGAAAATTAAGAATATATTTGGCTATATTTGATCTATATTACATATTTTTTTCATAGAAAAATATTGATATCCAAGCGACTTATGCACTGCCTTCGGAGGCGCCAAAAAAGTTCCTCCACTGCTGACATGATTCCGGCCGATTGAGTAGCTGATACCGAAAAAGGAAAAAAATGTCGTTAAACTGGAAGGTATTTCCTGTACAATGACGTAGGATTTTCGAAAAATATCAAAAACTAACAAAATGGCGTAGTTATGAAAAAAAAGTCTGTTTTCTTGCCCATAAAATGGTCGTTTTTTTCAATGCCGAATCGTCAATTTTCATTCAATCAAAAATATCCTACGTCATTGTAGAGTAAATATATTCAAGAGTACTCAGTTCAAATTTCAAGTCAATCGGATAATTGCTCTTTGAGTTACGTCAGCAAATTTGAAAAATCCCATTTCGAGAAAAACGCGTTCAAATATTTAATTATCGTTTTTCGCAAGACAAAATGATAGAGATTCGACCTTTAAATTTTGCAGGATATTCTTGAAAGTATAAACTTTCGAAAAAGGCAAAAAAAAATAGATTTTTCGAAAGTGTCACACTGGTATAGCCTAAAAAATGTTGTGACAAAATGACCTACCGATTGGTCTGCGATTTCGCAAAGTAGTCCCTCAGCTTCCTCGTGGAATTCATTTTCGTCAATAAGCTCTTCGTTACTTTATCGAGGGATCTCCTCCCCCTTAAGCCTTTATTGATATTAACGGACCTGCACAATGTTTCGGGCCCAAAAACATCGATTTTCAAGATTTTCTTTTTGATTGGTGTATTGCGTGACGAAGTCGGATTTTTACATATAATTAATACGTAGTCTTGCTAAGTTAGTCTTTTTTTATTGGAAGGATTGATAAACTGTGAAGGCATAATTGTTTGAACAAATTTCTGTGGAAATGGAAAATAAAAAAATGTACTTCTAGTATAATAATTAAGCTTTCCTATGACTGGATACTGTTCTGCAAATCTTGAAAATTGCGAAAATGGCGAGCTGTAGAAAAAATTAGCCTCGCCCAATACTCGGATGGGTGACCGCGCACTGGTTTGCGGGACGACTACCGAGCGGCATCCGGTTTCACTAATTTTCCGATCGCACCGCAATTGAAACTCGGAAAAATACAGTCGCCTGGCTGGCCACAGGTATTCCATAGTTACGAGGGGGCGGGGAGGAGGGAGGCCTCTGTAAAGAATTAGAAGCCGCGATAAGCGTCGAGTAAGAGTGAAAGGGACAGTACCGCAAAAGCCTACAAGGACGTGTGAAGGATCATTGAAACAAAAAATGGAAAAAGAGATTAATGGCGGTACAATATATTGTCCGGTTGCCACAGCGGATACGCAGTCGCGTTCTTTCAATTACAAGAATGTTTTTTTTTTTTTTCGTCGCAAACTCCTTTCTCCGTCTCAATTTTCCATTTGTACATTTGAAAATGGTTTGGAACGAGCTTTGTTTCGTTAAGGGGTTATATACAGGAGGTCAGGAGGAGTCGGGAGGCCCAAAAAGATCGATTTTTCGAGAACTTTTCGTGAGAAGACCTTTAAATCTATTAACGGAAACATTTGTACACATATTATGGTAACTTTTAACTGTATTTTAACATTTTTCATTTGTCAAAATAATGATTTTGAACGCTGCTGATCTCCGGGAGCACCTCTAAAAAAGGCGTCTTGCGGTGAAACCAATGACGAAAAATGAAAAAAACCAAAAATATTTCGTTAATATAATGGATTATCTTGTAATTGATCGAAGGAATATGCAAAATAATAATTTTTGACAAAATGGCGGCTTCTAAAAAAACAATCGACTTTGGACAAAAAATTTAGGCTTAAATTGTTTATAAAATGGAATATATTTATCGGTGAGAATAACCTTCGATTGATTACTAAACAGAAACAGAAAATTTAATTAGACATTACATTGTAATGGGCAATCGAAATTTTTTACATTACAAAGTCCAATGTAATGCGTAGTGGAATTTTAGTTTACATTACAAAGTGTAATATTATGAGTAATGGAAATTTTTACATTACAATATTTACTGTAATGAGGGATGGAATTTTTTTACATTAAAAAATATAAGGTAGTGAGTAATGGAATATGTTGACATTACTAATATAATGTGAAAAATCTCCATTACTCATTACAAGGTAATATGGATTATTATTCGTTTCCCATCGGGTCCGATTGACCCAGTGCAAAAACCGCTGCCCCTAATGGGAAACAAATAATAATCCTCATTACATTGTAATGAGTGGTGGGGATTTTTTTCATTGCATTGCATTAGTAATGTGAAAAAATTCCTTTGCTCATTACCTTATTTTTTGTATTGTAAAAAAATTCCACTGCTCATTCCATTACATTTTGTAATGTAAAATATTTCCATTACGTATTACATTGTAATGGGTAATATTTTACATTACTGAATCTAATGTAATGGGTAATGACATTTTTTTCATTACAAATTGTAAAGTAATGAGTAATAAAAACGCTAATGCATTACAAAAAGTAATGGATTATTTGCAACCCTGGTATCAGCTACACAAAATACCGTCCAAAAATGTCATCTTGAAGAAAAAACCGTTCCCAACGAGGATCACGTAACCCGCCGACTCAAGAAGCTCCCACGTGTCTCCAAATTCGTTCGTTCATTCGTTTCCTAGCGGGTACCGAAAACTTCGAACACGTTTTTCTCAAAACCGTGTTTTTGAAATCGGCACGCAGCAGGACTTGAACAATTTTCGTTCAATCGACTTGAATTTTCTACTGTAGCTTCTCAGATTGCTTCAACAGTCAAGTATGAGCGCGTTTTCAATAAATTAGAGAAAAAATAAAAATTTTATATGAAATTTATGGTCGAAAAAACTTTTTTCAAACTCGTCTCAACTTTTATTTCAATATTTTTCAATTTCCCCCCGTACTTGACTGCTAAAACTAATAAAATTAACTGAAATATTTCACTCTTAGTTCCAGGATTAAATTGATGACAATTGAGGTCCAGGATTAAATTGGTGACATCCATTTTGTACACTGAGAAAAAAAACAATTGACTCAAAAAAATATATTGGTTGATTCAAATAAATTTCCGATCCCGGAGTGCCACCCATATATATGATTATTTCAATACTATAAAATATTGGAAAATATGATTGATTCAAATAACATATTATTTTATTTGAAAATTTCTTCTACTCTCTGAATATCTACATTATCCTTCAAATAAAATTATATTATATTGAAATCATTCTATTTACAATCCGTAGATGTATGGATAAAATAATTAAGTGGTTGCTACAACATTTCTTATTTCGTACAAAAATATAATCAATAGAATGAATTATTTATTGACTACATCGAAAAGAATATGCCATGAGACGTAAGGTTTTCAATTTGTTTTAAATCTTAAATAAAAAGTGAGCGTTAGAATGATCATCCACGATAATAGTGGAGAGAACATCAGATATCCAATGGAAATATCCATGGAGAGAATATCAGATATTCAACTGATAAGAACAGATTCAACTGATAAGAACCCTTTGATCTTAGCCACAGGCCAAGAAGCGATACTCTTTAGAGTTTCTCCGGCGTTTAAGTAGATTTTCGGCTCGCTCTACGCTTACGAGAAACGAGCGCGCGTGCGGCTTCTAGCGGTTACTCCGAGAACTGCGTGTTTCCTCACACCTATAATTTCGGTGGCGCAAGAAACAAATTTTATTTTCGCGTAATTTTTTAACCAATTCAGACATTTGCTTAATATTTTTCAATAAAAATAAAATATTAATATTTTAACAAATAATGTACTTGAAAATCAATATCGGATATGGTGAAAAAGCGAAATAACATATTTACTCAATAGAAATTTTATCTGAATCAAACGATCGAAATTCAATTTTTCTTGAGTACTCGAATCAACAATATTCATGTTACGAATTGAAACCCTTTTTTTGTTCGTTGCAGAAAATGCATTCAAAACTATATAATTTGTTCGCGATAATTTTTCAGATAGTTTCGATAATATATTGTTCTCGGCTAACACTATTGTCAAAAAGTTTAATTATCTCATGTCATTAAAGCCAAAAGCGTTTTGTTTGGACTAATAAATCCGATCATTTACCCCCACAATTTTACAATTGAATCAACGAAATTCAACTCAATAACACCAATGATATTGGATCAGTGATTTTTTTCCTCCGTGTATTCTTTCGACAAATACATTTCTTTCCATACTTCAGTATATACCCAATAAAGCCTAAAAGTTCCTTCGACCATGTATTTTATTCCCTTCTTGAAAAAAATTCCAAAGAAAACGGTCGACAACGGGCAGTAGTAATGCCTTCCTTAAAGTTTACTGGCAGTTCTATCGTAATCATGATAAGTTTACCTTCGTTCTGCGATTCCCGCACCATATACTTCGGACCTTCCTCATCAATTTGAGTTGCCTCAAGCGACGAACGAGCGTTCGTCATTTTCACAGTAGCCTAACCCCTTAAAAATATCTTAATTTGCCGAGATAGAAGTAAAAAAAAGAAGCGCCAGAACAACGACTTCGGAACAATGTTGCGAGAGTGCGCGCGAAACAGACAGAAAAGAATGGTCGTAATTGAAATATACGTGGCGAAGATTACAACGTAGATATATGTGTAATGTGAGGGCGGGACAGGGAGAGGGGAGAGAGGGAGAGAGAGAGAGAGAGAGAGAGAGAGAGAGAGAGAGAGAGAGAGAGAGAGAGAGAGAGAGAGAGAGCAGAGAAATTGTAATAGTAAAGGAGCGCCCTCCCGATTCGTTACGGCGGTGCAAAGAGCGGAAGAGCTCTCCCGATATGTTCCGGTAAGTGAACAATTAGGACGTACAAATATCCACGCCAACTCAGTCTGTATGCGTGCTCAACAACTGCCCGAAGATCCTCTTACCCTCCCCCCTGCTCTCACCTCGTCACTTTTATCCATCTCTTTGCATTTAATGTGTACGATTTTACACACCTTCAAATATATATACATATACATATACATATGCATATATATATATATATATATATATATATATATATATATATATATATATATATATATATATATATATATATATATATATATATATTTGAAGGTTGTGTGTGTGTGTGTGTGTGTGTGTGTGTGTGTGTGTGTGTGTGTGTGTGTGTGTGTGTGTGTGTGTGTGTGTGTGTGTGTGTATTTATGTATGTATACATGTATGTATATATGTATGTACGTATGTATGTATGTATATACATATGATGTTTGCGTGTGTAACCAATGCAGCGAGTAAGCGAGAGAAAGAGCTCATCGCGAAAGAGATATCTACTGCTAGGATCCTCCTTGGCGTGTGGATAAGCTTGCACTTGACCGATGCCGAGCGAGCCGTGTTGCATTTTTCCTCTTTCTCGCTGCTTTGAACCTCGCAAGCGGTCACTCCTTGCCGCAGAACAACGTCAGTATAGTCGCGAGCTATATCGTCGAAACGAAACATTTTTCTTCGTTTATACTTAACTCTAGATACGCTTGTAAACCAAAAGAGCGAACAAACGAACGGAAAACAATAAAATAACAAAGATATCGAGTGTACGGAAACGGAAATAATTTTCAATGTTTTATAGCTGGGCTTACAGTAGCACTTATGTTTGCATGTACACGAGACACTCGGTGCGTAATTTCAGCCGCGATGAAGAATCGAGACTCGATCGTTCGCGCCATTTTTGTCGTTGATTTTCATTTTCATCTGGTTGCTACTTTAATTTGCTCTGATTTTAGGGCGATTACATATGGATCGAACCGATATCGGGGAGGGAATTCGACGTCGCGATCGGAGCACGGGTGATATCCGCCGAGGGTAGAAGAATCCAAGTTAAGGACGACGATAACAAGGTAATTTTTTTATCTATTGCGATATTGAATAAGTTCACGCTTTTTTGTTGTGAAAATTAATGCTTTATAAAAAAAAAACATTTCTAATGCTTTGAAACGGTTGTGTGATCAACGCCTAATGATTTTGCAAGTTCAGTTAGCGTCTGACATGAATCCTCGTAATGTCTCATTCATCACGTCAAAATAATTATTTTTGAAGCTTGAAAACCAATATCTGCATGTCGTTTGCAGCAGAGCTTGGTCGCCGTAAGTCTCAACGAGAATTGTGTGCTTCGGTTGCAGATTTTTTCCCAATAACGTAGTGCAGTAAAATTCTCCGCAAATACTATTTTTTTGGCACTAAATTTTGACATGTTAAACACTGTGGAAAAAAAGTTGTTTACACTTTGGCGAAATGACATACACTGAGTTTCAAGCTTGCTTTTAGTACTTAGTAAGTTCAAGCTTAACTTATAGTACTTAGTAAAACTTAGTACTTAGTAATTTCAAGCTTGGCTTATGGTACTAAGTGATACTTAGTACTTAGTAATTTCAAGCTTAGCTTATAGTACTTAGTAATTTCAAGCTTAGCTTATAGTACTTAGTAATTTCAAGCTTAGCTTATAGTACTTAGTAATGCTTAGTTCTTAGTAATTTCAAGCTTAGCTTATAGTACTTAGTAATACTTAGTACTTAGTAATTTTAAGCTTAGCTTATAGTACCTAGTAATACGTAGTACTTAGTAATTTCAAGCTTAGCTTATAGTAATTAGTGATACTTAGTACTTAGTAATTTCAGACTTGGCTTATAGTACTAAGTGACACTTAGTACTTAGTAATTTCAAACTTAGCCTATAGTACTTAGTAATACTTAGTACTTAGTAAGCTCAAGCTTATCTTATAGTACTGAGTAATACTTAGTACTTAGTAATTTTAAGCTCAGCTTATAGTACTTAGTGATACTTAGTAATTAGTAATTTCAGGCTTAGCTTATAGTACTAAGTGATACTTAGCACTTAGTAATTTCAAGCCTAGCTTATATTACGTAGTAATACTTAGTTCTTAGTAATTTCAAGCTTAGCTTATAGCACTCAGTAATAGTTAGTAATTAGTAATTTCAAGCTTAGCTTATAGTACTTAGTAATACTTAGTACTTAGTCATTTCGAGCGTAGCTTATAGTCCTCAGCAATACTTAGTACATAGTCATTTCAAGCTCAGCTTATAGTAATGGATGATACGCATCTTTATAGATGCGTTACCATCTTAAACTACACGCACGCAGTTATGGTAACGCCATCTGCATGAATGCAGCGAGAACTTATTCAACGCTATAACGGAACGTATTTTCGTTCGCGTTTAGTTTGGTGGCTGATTTTGAAGTTGTTTTCCATTTGGGATTTGAGCAGGAACAATGGCTGACTCCCGAGAGAAGGATAAAGGCGATGCACGCAACCTCGGTCCAAGGTGTCGAGGACATGATAAGCCTCGGAGACCTCCACGAGGCTGGCATATTGCGAAACTTGCTGATAAGATACAACGAGAATCTCATCTACGTGAGTATAGCCCTTTACCGATATTACCCCAATGTACAGCCCCGAGCACACCACGAGAGAACAATAGATACTTGTTTGACTGTTGTACGGATATGACAAGAGAATGATCCATACTTTTTAACACGGTCAAATATCCCATTGCGACAAAAAATAAGCGACTTTTCTTTTCGCAGACGTACACGGGCTCCATACTGGTCGCCGTCAATCCTTATCAGATTTTGCCGATTTACACGGCCGAGCAAATAAAGCTCTACAAGGATCGAAAAATTGGCGAACTGCCGCCTCACATATTTGCCATTGGTGACAACAGTTACGCTCACATGAACCGCTATGGGCAGGATCAGTGCATCGTAATAAGGTCAGTCGGATATAACGAGGGAAATCGATATTGCCAGTGTAGTTTTCATTGATTATATCAATGAAGACACCACGTCAGGGACCCGAAAAATCCGATGACGAAGTTTGCATCGTTGGAATGCAACGTTTTTTTTTGTTATTCATTTTTATTATCATTCGAAACTTTTTCGCAACCTGAGGTCGTAAATCTGTGATAAAAATAAATTGAAACGTTCGAATGATTTTTGTAGCTTAAATTGGCCAAAAAGAAATTCTATCAGGGATAATAAGTTAATTTTCGTTGGGTTCCAAGGATGGAAACTTCAAGATCATAAGATTTGTGTAACTCTTAGAATTTTTGGTGCCAACATGCGTTAATCGAGAGTTTATTTGGAGAACTTTGTTGCATGTGTCGTAAAGTAGGGTCAGAGTGGGATCAGTGGTTCATTGTTTTTCAGAGGTCTATAGCTGCCTAACCGTTCACACAATCTCAATGAAACCTTGACTAAACGTGAGGCGTGTTCAATGGCTTCATTTTGTTAAAAGATACTGAACGACCTAACCTAATAGATATTGAGATAATAACCATTTTTAAAAATGGAATTTTATCCATTGTGTACTTGGGGGTGTACATAGTGAAACATGCCTAATTTCAGAGTCAAACAAAATTTCCAAATCATGCAAAATTTGAAGAAAATTACTCTGATCCGCTGTACACTTGTAGGTAATGGAGTGCTTTTCTCTATGCAATGGGGAGTATTGTACAGTAAACTATTGAAACATTAATTAAAAAAAAAGACAGCATATTATGAGATAAATCACAATCATTAATTGAATATTAATCAACAATGAGTACCTACCTAATGAGGTAGTACCAGTACCTATCTAAATCACAACGCGAAAATATTCATATTGTGACTTTTCTCTGTGTACCTCGAAAAATTGAGCAACTGTGTACCGACCCTCTCTTTTTTTCTAAAGCGGGTACTGACAAGTTTCCTTTTTTGTTAAGTTAACAAACACAATGCTCAAATACCGCAATATAGCTGTATATTGCGGGAGAACAATGACTTCGAACATAACTGCGATCGGTAAAGAAGCAAAAAACATACAAACTCAGCTGGTTTTTCAACTTTTGACACGAAAAATAATATAAAATCACCTCTCACAAGCGAATTGCGCGGGAGCGATTCACAGACGGGTTCAAACCTATTGGCATCCGAGGGTGGTTCTAATGTGAAAAAGATGCACATATATACATGTCCACTTCTGAAAAACAGATAAGGATCAGTGTGCCCACTGTCGCCACTGTTCCCACTTTGACCCTACTCAAAGGCTCCCAGCATAAGTGCCGCGAATTTTCGGCTCAAAAAAAGAACCCAATTTTTTCATAATCCGCATGGTGGTTACTAGAGAAATACGCGGGAAATTTTCTAATTCTGTTTTGCAGAGAAATTGCAAGCATTTAAAAAACAATGAAACCTTCAGTAAAAACGAACAAAAAATTGTTTATACCAAGAGTAGTTAACAACAAATTAAGGCCTTAGGCCACTCTAGATGCCGAAGAAATAGGCTTTTTGGGGATTTTTTCTCAGAAAAACTAGAAAATAAATCGAGATTACAAAAAGGGTATTTATCATACATATCAGTGACTGTATACAATAATTTTTTTCAAGCGATTAATTTCAAAATGGCGGCTGTGCAGCGTTTATCTCAAAACTGCATTTTTTAAGTTGGCCAGAAACATAACTCAGACAATTTTCAACCGATTCACTTAAGGGGGGATTGTCTTTTTTTTTCGCAAAATTTACCGCTTTTTGGGAATTTTTTTGTGAAGAAAGTATACAACGGAAAACTTGTGAAACTTGGCATATAGTTTTATTGATCTATTTACTACATACAAAAAAATTTTTAAACAATTTCATCAAAAAATCCGCCTCCTACCCCCCTCGACGCGCGACGGTCCTTTTTTGATGGTGTGCACGATTACAGCCTTCAGGTTCATCCTGCAACAAAAACCCAAAAAGCATTTTACTTTAGACACATATAGCTATCGTTCGATGAAGGGGAAAAAAAATTGACGATTTGGTGACGTTTTGAACTTGAAGTATCGATTTTTCGAAAAAAATTGATCGATTTTTTGTTATAAATAAAAAACTATTAAACGTATTGCTTTTTTGCTTCATCAAACGATAAAAGGATGTCAGCTGAGCATTCTGTCCAAATTTGAAGGCAATCGGTTGAATAGTTTTTGAGAAATCGCGCACACCATCAAAAAAGGACCATCGCGCGTCGAGGGGGGTGGGAGGCGGATTTTTTGATGAAATTGTTGAAAATTTTTTTGTATGTAGTAAGCAGATCAATAAAACTATATGCCAAGTTTCACAAGTTTTCCGTTGTATACTTTCTTCACAAAAAAATTCCCAAAAAGCGGTAAATTTTGCGAAAAAAAAGACAATCCCCCCTTAAAATGTTGAATATATCTTGAAAAATACATTGTCTATGGAAGTACGTAGGATTATTTTTTGTATATTACACAGTTCAGTTGTTATTAACGATTTTTTAGGCAAGTTTTACACTTTCCAAAAACTCGCGTAAAAAATCGTCAGATAATTGTTAATAACAAATGAACTATGCAATATAACAAAAAAAATCCTACGTACTTTCGTAGACAATGTATTTTTCAAGATATATTCAACATTTCAAGTGAATCGGTTGAAAATTGTCTGAGTTATGTTTCCAGCCAACTTAAAAAATGCTGTTCTGAGACAAACGCTGCACAGCCGCCATTTTGAGATTAATCGCTTCAAAAAAATTATTGTATACAGTCACTGATATGTATGATAAACAGCCTTTTTTGCAATCTCGATTTATTTTGTAGTTTTTCTGGAAAAAAATCCCCAAAAAGCCTATTTTTTCGGGGTCTAGAGTGGCCTAACCCCTTAAGACATTCTTACGAATTTCTGTGAACATTTTAGTTTAGAAGATACTGTAAAAATTTGAAGTGAGTCGAACAAAATTTGTCCGAGTGGTGCAAGCCAATTTGGTACGCTTTTTTTTCGAGAAAAATGCCACGGAGGTTTCGTATCACATTATGTCAAGGACAACAATAAAGATTGAGTGGTCTACTAAACTTTTATGTATCAGACCGTCCAAACTTCTTTGCAGAGCTAAGATTACGATTTAAAGTTAAAAAACGTTTTCTCGACCCTCTGTACCGATTACATGAATGGACTGAAGATACTAATGATTTTTTTTCTTTTCTTCAGTGGTGAGAGCGGAGCCGGTAAAACGGAAAGTACCAAATTGATTCTTCAATATCTCGCTGCCATTAGCGGTAAACACTCTTGGATAGAGCAACAGATTCTCGAAGCTAATCCAATTTTGGAAGGTAATTTTTTCTACATCCATTGCATTCACCGACGAAAAAACAAAAACACCGAGGAATAAATTCAACCGATCTTTCTTTACAGCATTTGGAAATGCGAAAACCGTGAGAAACGACAACTCCTCGAGATTCGGTAAATACATCGACATTCATTTCAACGATCAGGGAGTCATCGAGGGTGCTAAGATAGAGCAATATCTGTTGGAGAAGTCACGCATAGTATCGCAAAATTTGGACGAGAGGAATTATCACGTGTTCTATTGCATGCTCGCCGGCTTGTCGAGCGAGGAGAAAAAGAAATTGGAGTTGGAGGACGCGTCGTCGTACAAATATCTCACCGGGGTAAACCATTTGTTATATCGAGCTACGTAAATTAGTCGTAACACAGACGACGCTTCGGGTTTGTGGACAACACGCTAAGTTTACGGCTGAAGTTAAGGGCAGATATACACCTAGGAGCCGGAAAAAAGGTCATTTTTGTGATTTTTTTTCAAGGAAAACTATTTGAAATTTCGGATTGGGGCTTAATTATCTAAAAGTATATACATTCAAAAATATGTTTAATTTTCTTTGTTTAAAAATATAAAAAATATACAAGGATATTGTATGATACTTGGAGCGTCGAAAAAATCTGCGTATACGATACCCACTGGCGTTTCTTCAAAAGTCATCCGAAAAATAAACCAAAAAGATTATTAAATTAGATATCTATAACCTAGTACTTGTCATAGCCGATTTTGAAAATATCGATTTATGACAAAATGGCGGACGTTTGAACATAAATAGTGATTTTTGGGCCAAAAATTAGTTATTATTTTGCCTACAAAACAAAAACTAAGTAACGGAAAAAAAATCCTGTGACAAGTACTAGATAATGGTGTATAGAATAACCACAAAAAACCTCAAGGCAATCGGTTCATTGGTTTTCGAGAAATTTTGGGTACGGATTTGAAAAACGTGGTTTTGAAAAAAAAACGCGTTTGAAAATTTGGGAATGAATAAATCATGAAAATTGTCAACTTACATGGAATCATCGATACCAGGCCCATAGTGAAGGTCTTATACGGTCGACGGAATGTTCATAGCTTCTAAATCCTCGACCTCGACCATCTAGGTGTATATCTCTCCTTAAGGAGCTACGTCTACCAAGAGGCCCCAAAAAATTGGCCAAATTCCAATTATTTTTGCTGGGAAACGGGTGGTGAAAAAAAACGCATTTTTTTAAACACAAAGGTACACATATTGGGAGCCTTTAAAATAAATCACCAAAAAATATAGAAAAGCAACAAAAACATGGCCGCCGGCAGATGATGACATTTTTTTCGCGACGTTTGCCGGAGGACCCTCGAGCATGAACGGTCTATCTGAAATCTAAAAACCAAACGGTTTATTCGAGTTAACGACGAATCGATGACGATCGTCGATTTTTTAAATCTTGTTTTTAACAACGTGGCGACGAATTGAAACTCGAGCATAGAAAATCTATGAAAAAAAGTCGTCATTTTCACGTAACTGTTAAAAAATGAAGATCGATTTTGAAAAAGTGAGATCGTCAACGACCTTTAAGGTAATCCTATCGCCAGGCTTCAATGCATAGGATTTTCATAATCTTTTTCGAGCTTCACTAAATATATTAATAATCGTCTCTGTAACATTTCAGGGTCGGTTGTCAACCTAATTACAGAGAGAAAAAAATATTAAACTTGCGTATTTTTGTGAAGGTATTCCGAGACGACATACAAAAACCCAATTTCCGGTCGCTACAAAAGTGTATATAATAGTGAGAATCCGTCAGATTCTTAAAAATAATCAGATTTACATACTTGATACTTGTAGTAATCGATGCTCTCAGAAAAAATTACGCTTATTGACCTAATATTTATGTGTTATCAAGTTTGATTTGCACTTCCGGTAGTGGATTTCTTATCACTTGATACGATAAAGGGAAGTGACAGCAAGGCAATAGCTGACTGTAGTCCTAACCTCATCTCACTCATTCGAACTTCCACACATATTTCATTTTTAACCGACATATATCGCCGACACAAATTTTCCACGCTTTTTACCAGTCGTGGCCCGAATACAATGCTTTATATTTCCCGCACCTGACATTGTTTTGACAGATCGACGTTGAAAAGCATGGAGGTTAAACTCGCCTGGTTGAGTTAAAAGAGACGGAGATAAAACCAATGTTGTCATATAACAAACCCAGAAATAGTGCGCGAATCGTTGGAATAACTACCCAGGAAAAAATGGACATATATAAATAAAAATAATCATGTATGATCTTGTTGTAAATGATCATAAACGAAATTTGTCTCTATATAATCATATATAGTAATATATAGCCATATATGATCACATGTAATCACATATGATTATATATACTCATATACTATTGCATATAACGATATATAACCATGTTCAGTCATACATTGATTTGCATACATACGCATCAATAAGATATTACGAGAGAACTGATTTTGTATTTTTATAAAAATTATATTGTCATGTGTATCGCAAATTCAATATGTATATATATTAAGCAAAAGATTCTTCGTATAACCTTTCATTAATGTGGTATTATATATGGAATAATATCCATGGTCATATATGTTTTCGTTATTATATACGTTCAAATATGCTTGTTGCGGATAATTACGATTACATATATGATTATATATGACACCAAAATAGTTTGTACATCATATATAGGTTCATTTGCATGGTCTCATATACAATTATATACGCTTATATATGGGTTTTGGGGGGCAAATGCAATTATATACGATAATATATAGTACATGTTGTATCATATATGAGTTCATATATACAACCATACGTTCATATATGAGTTCAGAGTACGAACTTTTGAACATACATGATCATATATGGGCATATATGGCCCACACCTAGAAAAGATAAATACTATACATGGTAATATATCTACATATATGATCATTAATGATGTCATGTTAAGGCATATATAATTGTATATAATGTTATATATGAGTATAAATAGTTACATATGTTTATAGATGTCCATTTTTCCACGGGTATTTCTTTTATTTTTCTAGTAAAATGTGAACATTCATTAAACAGTTTATACATGGAAAATTTTGGTTATTACACATTTTTTTCCTTCATATGTTAATAATATAAATTGTACAAGTCTCAAGTATGATCAGTGGTATGACTAGTGTGAAGCGATAGGATTACCTTAAATGTTTCTCATCGTACCTTCTGTAAATTTGGGAAGAATCCATCAAGTGTTTCACGTTTTGAAAACAGTGTTTCGAGTTAAACGCGTTGAAAGTTTGAATGGCCGATTTTTTAGAAGCTGTAGCTCATTCAATTTTAGGAATATTTTTATGAAATTTTCAGAGAACATAGCTAAAAAGTGGTACGATCAAACTAAAATATTTTTGGAAAATGCAATTTTTTTGCCCACTAATGGAATCGTGGAAGTGTAAATAGAAAAAAAGCAAGAATATATACGCGATTCGTGAATCATTCTTCTCGTTTGTTTGCGCGTGTTTACTCTACACTTTTCTTAACTAATAATTAAGAGAACAAAAATGAATTTGTCTCGATGTAAAAGAGCCTCCGTGATTTTCAGGGTGGCAGCATAACTTGCGAGGGTCGTGACGACGCCGCTGAATTTGCGGATATCCGATCCGCGATGAAAGTCCTGTTGTTCACCGATCCGGAAATTTGGGAAATTCTTAGGCTACTCGCGGCTCTGCTGCACATGGGAAACATCAAGTACAGAGCGACGGTGGTCGACAATTTGGACGCGACAGAGATACCGGAGCAAACGAACGTGAAGAGGGTCGCGCAACTATTGGGAGTTCCGGTACAATCGCTGATAGATGCGCTGACGAGAAGAACCATATTCGCCCATGGCGAGACCGTAGTCTCGACGCTCTCGCGCGATCAATCGGTCGACATACGAGACGCTTTCGTCAAGGGTATCTACGGTCGTTTGTTCGTTCACATCGTCAAGAAGATCAACGAAGCCATCTATCGTCCCAAACACGTGTCCCGAAGCGCCATCGGCGTTTTGGACATCTTCGGCTTTGAAAACTTCAATCACAACAGCTTCGAACAATTTTGCATCAATTACGCGAACGAGAACCTTCAGCAATTCTTCGTACGGCACATATTCAAACTCGAACAGGAGGAATACAATCACGAGGGTATAAATTGGCAGCACATCGAGTTTGTCGATAATCAGGACGCTCTCGATCTCATTGCCATCAAGCAACTCAATATTATGGCACTCATCGATGAGGAATCGAAATTTCCAAAGGTTCGTAAATTCGATAAGAAATATGTAAAGCCTACGTATCTTAAGGCGGGATAGACATTTACAATGATCAAAAAATCGATATTTTTTCTCTCTTTAAACGATAGAACTATATATGTAGAATATTTTTCCAAAGTTTCAAAAGCGAAATTCGAAAAACTTCAAACGTTACAGCCCGTCAACGCTGTGCCTCACCGCTCGGATTCGAAGCGGGCGTGAACTTGAAACGTGTTTTTCTCAAAACTGCATTATCGAAATTGGCGTGCAGGATTACTCAAAAAGTATTAAGGGCGGGGTAAGGTTAATTCGGTGAAAAAAGGCATGTTTTTAAGATTTTTTTTTGCCGATACACATAGTGTTAGTTTATTCAGTCAATTTCCATATAATAATGCAACATTTGAACAATATTTTTCCAAATTTTCATTGCAAAATATTGAAAATAGAGCGAGTGACAGTAAATCTCCGGAGGCGCCTCGAAAAAAAGTTGTTTTGCGGTGTACATCATAACTCGCAACAGAATCATCTGAAACAAAAAAATCAAAATGCATTTGTTAAAGGAGATGTTTCTCGAGGTAACCACGGGAGGATTTTTTCTTTTCGATTTTTCAATTTTTCGTAGCACTTGGGAGCCAAAAAACGGATTTTCGCTAACAAAAATCGGATAATTTGTTGTAAAATTAATAATTATTTTTAAAAAATAAGAAAGCACCCCACAATACCTGACGAATTATGTGAAGAAGTACTGTACAAAATTTCAAAACGATTGGTCCAGTAGATTTTGAGTTACGGCGTAGACGGTCTTCAAACATGACAAGTTTCAGAAAAACGCTTTAAAATATTGCACACTGAAAAATTCAAAATAAAACTCGATAATTTTCTAATACTCACACAGAGTCATCGATGCCAGGTCCCTAGAGCAAAAAGCTTCCATCAACATGATCTAGAGCATCTTTCAGCATTTGTCTACGCAAAACTCTTCCTTCTTTACTGTCGTGCGCCGCTTGCTTCTCTGCTCTATAAAAGCTATGAAAACTCGGCCTGGAGCAATGGACGCTCAAGTACACATAACTTCGTTAATTTTGCTTCAATCGACTTGAAATTTTGACACAATATTCTTGCGATATTATGCATTCATTAAATTTATTTTTAAATGCAAAACAAATTTAATACCTTACCGCCCCCCCCCTCTTAAACAGATTGAGTTGAAACTTGGTAGAAATATTGATAATATTGGTACCTTCTACTTGACGAAAATGTTTTTGAAAAATTGGAAAAAAAACTACTTTTTTAATCCACATTTAAAGAAATGTTGCGTGACATGTTGATTTTTTATAAATGCGTGCCATTTTCTTACATTTGCATTTTCTTCATTTTAATTACCGTCACATAGAAACTATACGTGTTCTAATTGAACAAATGTTTGAACTTTTTTGCAAATCAAAGTCTACGGGAAGCTAGACTGCAGGCCGATTCGCTACTCCCGCGGCGACCTTGCTGTAACACTCTGCCACGACTCCGTCATTTTGATGATGAATAAATTCAAAAAAATTGTTTTGTTTACTTAAATATACTATTAAAGTATACCTAAAGTTTGATAATTGAAGAATAATTATTTCTTAGTTTTAAAAATTCCTCAATATTGCTTATTTTTTTCCTGTCTAAATGTATATTCCGCCTCAAGGGTTCATCGCTCAATGTAACGGGTCGAAAAATATCTCATTTTCGTGATTTTTTTCTTCGATGGTTACAATACCCTAATCAGTTTGATTCTTTCATGTCAAATCAGAGCATTCGTCAAAAACAGAAAATAAACTTTTAAACGTTTATTTTGATTTTTTGAACACTTTTTTTATCGGTAAAAATGTCTTCGACAAAAAGGAGTCCTCATGGTGTACACGGTTGTGGCCGTAAATATTATCAGAAACAATATTTGTAAAAAGATTATTAATCAGTATGAAAGGCGCTATTTTCCTAGGAGGTTTTTTTTTATAATCAAAATTGACAAAATGACGGTGTTTTGAAAAAAAAAGTATCGAATTTAGTCTGTTTTCGACAGTTTTTCGTTAAACAATATGAGGATTAAAAAAAGCTTCCATATGAAGATAAATTTAAGACGGATAGCTTGAAAACTCTTCCTTTGAGAGTGTAATTCCCGTTTTGAAAAACAACATTTCGAGAAAAACGCGTCCGTCCGCGCCAGGTCTCACGCAGCTGGTCGAATTTTTTCTCCTGAGACAGGCAGCCAGAATAATTCGAATTTCGCCCTAAAAATTGAACAGCAAGTTTGTAAACGCCCATACTATCGGATAATGCAAAAAAACATCGATTTTTTTGAGAATTTTACACTGCGATGAACCCTTAAACGTTAAACGGTGAAACGCATGGCTCTCCTTAAAATTGTATTATTTTGAGAAACGTCGTATCGATAAAAAAGAAACGTTTAAGATTCATCATCAAGCTTTCTTCGGGAATATTGTAAATAGAATGTATGTGTAATCGTTTAATTTTATTATTCCAACAGGGCACTGATCAAACTATGCTCGCGAAGATCCACAAGACTCACGGGACTCACAGAAATTATCTGAAGCCAAAATCCGACATAAACACATCGTTCGGTTTGAATCACTTCGCCGGCGTTGTGTTTTACGACACGAGGACTTTCCTCGAGAAGAACAGGGACACGTTCAGTGCGGACCTTCTGCAGTTGATTCACATATCGTCGAACAAATTTCTACAGATCTGTTTCGCCGAGGACATCGGTATGGGATCGGAAACACGCAAACGGGCTCCAACGCTATCGACGCAGTTTAAAAAGTCATTGGACTGCTTGATGAGAACACTGAGTACTTGTCAACCATTTTTCATCAGGTGTATCAAGCCCAACGAGTACAAAAAGCCGATGGTACGCACTTTTCAAATGGCGTTTTATCGTTCAATTATCCATTCGACTGGAAAGTAAACGTTTATTTTCCACCCCGCAGATGTTCGACCGAGGTCTTTGCTGTCGTCAATTGAGATATTCGGGAATGATGGAGACCATTAGAATTCGCAGAGCTGGCTATCCAATTCGACATTCCTTTCCCGAATTCGTCGAGCGATATCGTTTTCTCATTTCCGGTATACCGCCGTCTCACAAGGTAAACTCATTTGTACGTTTTAGAGGCTACATCCGCCTAAAGGCCCAAAAATGACCATATTCCGAATTTTTTTCCGGGATACGGTTGGTGAAAAAAAGAAACGTATTTTTTTAACACAAAGCTACATATACTGAGAGTCTTTTAAAAAACAACAAAAAATACAGAAAAACACGCCGGCAGATGCCGAAATTATTTTCGCGACGTTTGGCGGTGGACTCACCGCCGGAGTTGGCTCACCAGCTTAAACGGGCCATTTGAGATCTAAAAACCAAACGGGTTATTCAAGTTAACGATAAGTACGAGACTTCGAGAATAGTCGATTTTTTAAATAATTTTTTATAACGTGGCGACTACCTGAATGTCGAGCATACAAAATCTATGAAACAAATCGTCACTTTTACGTACCCAGGTAGCAAAATGTTATATATATAGTATCCGAAAGATATACCAAAACGGAAATGGATAACTTTTTTGTTGTCCAAAAGATGCCAGTTTGGATTAAAAATAGTATCACTAATGACCGCTTCGCGAATAACTGATTTGTATCCAATTGGTTAACTAAACGGCCACTTTTAATGGTTGACAAATTGACAACCAGAGGTTTACTTTTATCCGTCGCCGGTACGTTAGCGTTAAGTTATCAAATCGACATATCCGAAAGATATCCTCTTGAAGGCATGATAATGCCAAGATGTCATAGGCATCCATAAAGTTGACAAAACGACATCCAAATGGCATCAAAAAGTCCTATCGAATGGATATATATTTATTGGCGATATACACACACACACACACACACACACACACACACACACACACACACACACACACACACACACACACACACACACACACACACACACACACACACACACACACACACACATACATATACATATTAGACTGATTCAAAAAAAAAAATTTCTTCTGGATTCTCGTGCTATTGTTGGGCACTGATAAAACAAAATTTCTCTAAAAAGATGGGCGCGGTCACTCAATTTTTAGAGGTGGCTATCTCGACTTTTTTGTATTTGAATTTTTTTTAACGAACGTATTGCATTTAAGCATAGTCCAGCAGCTTTTTCGTAACAAAAATGAACTCTAACAATTTGAAAAGGGTGCAATATTCACAATTCAAATCCAGGTAGATCAATAATGGCGTCTATACTACTCTCGTTATTCATGTAGATTTATTTATACGCATTAACATTTCGCACTTTTTACGAAAAATTAAATTATAAGCTTTTATTCATAAATCGTATATTTACATTTTCAAAATGCTACGCTTATATTATCTTCAAACTCATTTACATTTCTTCCCAGTCATTCTCAAGTTCGTTAACATTTTGGGCAGAACGAAAATGTGCAACGTTGAACAGTTTGTCCAAATCTCTCTTAAATTTACGCTCCTTCGATATTTGTGACGGCAAATTCTTTTTAGCTCGATTTTTTAAAAGTTGTTTCCAGACTAGATGGAGTTTTATTGATTTCAAGATTGCGTTATTCAATCCACGCGTTGGAATTTCTGCACATTTCCATTGTTCGAAAATTTCTTTCATCGTTTCGTGTGCACTTCGACGTATGGTCAGTTTTTCTCTGTTATGTTTGTAAAAGAACAAACTCAAAACTTTTCCGATTTTTATCCGTAATCCGAAGCCATGACTATGTTTAAATGCAATACGTTCGTTAAAAAAAATTCAAATACAAAAAAGTCGAGATAGCCACCTCTAAAAATTGAGTGACCGCGCCCATCTTTTTAGAGAAATTTTGTTTTATCAGTGCCCAACAATAGCACGAGAATCCAGAAGGAAAATTTTTTTTTGAATCAGTCTAATACATATATTACACATACATCAATTTCTTTATCAAAATTAACTTATTAAGAGTTTAGGATATTAGAAAAACGGCGGGGAAAGCGCAAAAAGCCATGAATAGGGTATGGGGAATATGGAAGAGAGCGGGAAAGGATATCATGGAGGAGCGGATCTACTTGATGGAAACGATCGTAAAAGCAGGAGTGATGTATGGGGTAGAGATTTGGGGAGTAGGGGAAATAGAAGTGACCAAAAAAATACAGAGAAGGTACTGTAAAATGGCGTTGGGGGTAAACAGAGAGACCCCAAATTATATATGGAGGAGGGAGCTGGGTGTGCCCACTATAGAATATGTAATCAGAGAACGCGTACTGAGGTACATCAAGGAGGTGCTAAAGATGGAGGACGAGAGATGGCCAAAAATATGTGTAAGAGAGGAGATGAGGGCGATAGCGAATGGTGCACCGTCGAAGTGGGGAAAGGATTTGAAAAAAGTATTAAGGGAAATGGGCATAGAGGAAATAATAATGATGATAAGGGAGAAGAAAGAAGAGAGAACAATAGAAAAAAAGATTGGAGAAGGATTAGAAAACCTAAAAAAGAAAATATTGGAGGAAGAAGAAGAAAAAATAAAAAAATCATCGTACAATAGCATGTATAAATATTTGGTGGAGAACGAGGAAAGCCCGTGGAAGTATTGGAAGGAGGAAGGGGTGAAGGGTAGGGACAAAGAATTGTGGGCAAGATTAAGGTGTGGAAACGTCTGGAGAGCGGGAAAAAAGGGTGTGAAGGACTGGAGATGCAGGATATGTGAGGAACAAAATGAGACCGTGGAACACCTCATAGTGTGCAGAAAAGCATGGGCTTTAATGCCAAAGGAAACAAGAAAAGAAGCTGAGGAGTGGATGCAGGGAGTGGATGAGATCGCGATAAAATGAGAAATCATTAATATGTTAGGCGGAAAAATAAATGTTGGAATCTGCCGGTATTTTAGAGAAATAGAGATATTGTGCGCAAAAAAGAGTAAGGAGGAGGACGGAGGCGTTAGTGATAAGTAGTAGAGGTAAAAAGAAAGAGAAGTGCAGGTGCAGGATAGAATTGTAGGCTTAAGTTAGAAATAAAGAACAATATGTAAGGAAATAGTTTGTAAAAAACTTGTATTCCAAGTTATGCAAATAAAACTCTATATATATATAGTTTAGGATATTTAATATAGCCCAATATTGCCTATTTTTTAGTTATTACACGGTAAACACCGTTAATAACCAAAAATAGGTAATATTGGGCTATATTAAATATTCTAGACTATTAATAAGGCGATTTTGATAAAGAGATAGATAAGATAATATTATGACGGGTTTTAAGAGGGCCGGGAATTAAATGTTAGCTGGTAATGAAAAATAAAATGTAATTTAATATTTCTAAACGATGCATTCATTGTTTGTAACGAATATTGTAAGTGGGAAATATCAATGCAACGGCAAGACACGTGGAATAAATCTATTCTATTCTATTCTATACTCATTGTTTTTCATTGTCGTTAGAGGGGCAGATTTTGTCAGCCACCAGTTGCCTAGCCTTCAACCGGTCGCCCCCACGGCGAAGCCAGTCCGCGAATGCGATTTGTATTGTAAAAAAAATCCATTACTCATTACATTACATTTTGTAATGTGAAACATTTTCATTACACAATGCAATGTAATGTGTAATGACAACAAATTTCATTACACATTACATTGTAATGGGCAATGGACATTTTTTACATGACAAAGTCCAATGTAATGGGTAATGGCATTTTTTTACATTACAGAGTGTAATGTAATGAGTAATGGAAATTTTTTACATTGCAAAATTTAATGTAGTAAAAAATGGAATTTTTTTACATTACAAAATATATGGTAGTGAGTAATGGAATTGCTTCACATTACTAATGTAATGTAAAAAATCTCCATTACTCATTACAAGGTAATAGCGATTATTGTTCGTTTCCCATCGGGTCAGATCGACCCAGTGCAAAAACCGCTGCCCCTAACGGGAAACGAATAATAATCCTCATTACACTGTAATGAGTAATGTCCCTAGTGCAATTTTTTTTCCGAAAAACTCCGATTTTGACCGGAAAAATTTTCCGATTTTTTTCGAATTTTTCTACGAATTGGAACAAATATGAAGAATTCGGAGTTTTGCGGACAATTATTTTTACGCAAACATCCGAGTTTGTCGGAATTTTTCCAAACATTTCATCATTTTAATTACGATCACGCGAAAATCTCGGAAATTATATGAAATAAAAAATATATATAAAAAATGAATTCTTACTTTTTGTTTGCTCAAATTATACTTCCTCCGGTTATCAAGTAACGCAAACTAACAAAGTGAAAATGCACAATCACCTGTTCATCAGTTATATTTATTAATAGAAAGAGTACAATATTTTAATTATTAAATAAAATCTTTTGCTATTCTTACTTATTGTTTCGCTCATAAAAAATACTTTGATTGTTTGTTCTTAAAAATCTCATTTTTTTTCATCTTTAAATTTTCTCCGAATATCTCCGCAGCCGTTCACTCAGGTCATAGGAAAAAGGGAAATTTCCAGAAAAAATAATAATAATAATAAGTTTTTTTTACGAAAATCTCATTTCTTTTCATCTTTAACTTTTCTCCGAATATCTCCGCAGCCGTTCACTCAGGTCATGGGAAAAAGAGAAATTTCCGGGGACAAAATGAGAAATCATGAATTTTCAGTTAAAAAAAGTGTGTTTTTGGGACATAGTCCAGTACTTGAATCTGTTTTAAATCATTTTTTCTCCGAAAATCTCAAATATGACTAAAATATGAGAAATTATGACAAATTTGGAGAAAAATTTGCACTAGGGGTGGTTTTTCACATTGCATTGCATTAGTAATGTGACAGAATTCCATTACTCATTACGTTATATTTTGCAATGTAAAAAAAGCTACTACTCATTACATTACATTTTCTAATGTAAAATATTTCCATTACCCATTACATTCGACTTTGTAATGTAAAAAATTTCCATTACCCATTAAATTGTAATGGGTAGTGAAAATATTTCGCCTTGCAAAATGTAATGTAATGAGGAATGGAAATTTGTTACATTACAAGATTTAATTCAATGAGTAATGAAAATTGTTTACATCACAAAATCCAATGTAATGAGTAATGGCAATTATTTGCACTACAAAATGTAATGTAATGAGTAATGGAAATTTGTTACATTACTGAATGTAATATAATGGGTGATGACATTTTTTTCACTACAAAATGTAATATAATGAGTAATGAAAACGCTAATGCATTACAAAAAGTAATGCATTATTTGCAACCCTGGCGCAGACCAATTACAGCTATCATTACTCCGCAGCTGAAGCAGCACGAAATTACTTACGAAAAATGTGTTTGTTTGCAGACTGATTGCCGAGCGGCGACAGCGAGAATTTGTCACGTTGTACTCGGTAGATCGGACTATCAGTTGGGCCACACAAAAGTCTTTCTCAAAGATGCCCACGATCTTTTTCTCGAGCAGGAACGCGACAGAGTATTGACACGCAAGATTCTGATACTTCAGCGTAACATACGCGGTTGGGTGTATCGTCGAAGATTTTTGCGTATGCGCGCAGCCGCCGTGATAATGCAGAAGAATTGGCGAGGATACGCCCAGCGTAAGCGTTACAAGAGCATGAGAATCGGTTATATGAGGCTTCAAGCTCTCATAAGATCGCGAGTCTTGTCTCATCGCTTCAGACACTTGCGAGGCCACATCGTCGCGCTTCAAGCACGGGCGCGTGGCCATCTCGTCAGAAGACAGTATCGCAAGAAGATGTGGGCGATCGTCAAGATTCAGGCGCACGTGAGACGCCTGATCGCCGAGAGACGCTACAAGAAATTGCAATACGAGTACAGACGCCACATCGAGGCGTTGCGCTTGCGAAAGAAGGAGGAACGCGAACTCAAGGATCAGGGCAACAAGCGCGCCAAGGAAATCGCCGAACAAAATTACAGGGTAAGGATTCCTCTCGTTGCGTCACATTCGTCGTCGAGTTGCATTACGATGAAACACGCTATTTTTTCGGTTCGACACAGGAACGAATGCAAGAATTGGAGAGAAAAGAGATGGAAATGGAGATTGAGGACAGACGTAGAATGGAAATAAAGAAGAACCTCATAAACGATGCTGCCAAAAAACAAGACGAGCCCGTCGACGATAGCAAACTCGTCGAAGCCATGTTCGACTTTCTACCCGACTCCAGCAGTGAAGCTCCGACTCCGGCTAGAGAAACATCAGTTTTCAATGCAAGTTTTGTCCTTCGATTCGTCAAGTATACAAACATACCGAGGGATTTGGGGCCGTACGCAAATTACGTAACGCAATTGGGGGAGGGGGTCAAGGATTGCGTTACGTCACGATTTTGAGACTGCCAGAAATAGCAAAATTTCTGCATGCTCAAGTTTTTAATTTAAACCTCGCGTGCAATTTTACCGTGGACAGCTCACAGCTTTCTATACGCAATGTCAGTTAAGGGGGAAAGTCACTGTGCAAGAACTTGCACGGTAGCTTTCCCACATCCCCCAAGCAAAATTTGAGGTACATTTTTTAAAAATAATTATTGAAAGTACATGTATTGAAAAATATGTTGGCAACATTTTCATTCACAAGTCCGAAAATTGACGGAGTTATAGTCACTTTAGTGAAAACAGGTAGCGCGACCGCTTAGTGCCCTCAGTCCCTACAGGTGTGGCGTCATTTACAATAGATAAAGTACAGGCTCTTATTATTTTGCGAACTATCATGAAGATGAAGAACCGTCATATCGCCCGCGACTAGATACTTCAATGCAAGTATCAATATTCTAGAAAAAATCGTAACTTTATATCAAGACACACGGAACGAAAACATTGAACGCGTTTTTCTCGAAACGTGTTTTTTCGACCTTGTCCGAGCGAATACATAAAAACTTATCAACCGATTTGCAATTTTTTTAAAAACATTTTTTGTAATCGCAATGACTAAGGTTGTACGTGTCCGCGTTTTTACCATTTGATAATTGCTATTTTTAAAGACTGCTTGAATACAGAAAAAGGGCTTTGAAAATAGAAAAAAATGTCCAAAATGTCGGCATTTGGTAAAAAAAAAACCAAAATAAAAAACGGGTAGGCATAACGATAGCTACGTTTGTATAGATATCGATAATTTGTTGACTTTTAAGGGGTCAGGCCACTCTAGAGGCCGAAAAAATAGGCTTTTTGGGTATTTTTTTCAGAAAAACTACAAAATGAATCGAGATTACAAAAATGGTGTTTATCATACATATCAGTGACTGTATACTATAATTTTTTTGAAGTGATTAATTTCAAAATGGCGGCTGTGCAGCGTTTATCTCAAAACTGCATTTTTTAAGTTGGCCGGAAACAAAACTCAGACAATTTTCAACCGATTCACTTGGAATGTTGAATATATCTTGAAATTTGTTATTAACAATTATCTGACGAAATTTTTCACTTTCCAAAAATACGCCTAAAAAATCGTCAGATAATTGTTAATAACAAATGAACTATGCAATATAAAAAAAAATCCTACATACTTCCATAGACAATGTATTTTTCAAGATATATTCAACATTTCAAGTGAAGCGGTTGAAAATTGTCTGAGTTATGTTTCCGGCCAAATTAAAAAATGCAGTTTTGAGATAAACGCTGCACTGCCGCCATTTTGAAATTAATCGCTTAAAAAAATAACTGTATACAGTCACTGATATGTATGATAAACACCCTTTTTTGTAATCTCGATTTATTTTGTAGTTTTCCTGAAAAAAAAAATCCCCAAAAAGCCTATTTTTTCGGTCTTTAGAGCGGCCTTAATTTACAGATAAGCTTTCATAAAGATATCGATGAGATAATGAAGACATTTTTTTTTCGTTGTCAAATTGAGGCATATATCTTGGTTAATTTTCAAGATTTTGTCACAAAAATTGGTATAAAACTAGATGAATATATACTTCATAAAATGAGTATAAACCCGATCCTTTCGTAATTAGTTATGTCTATGAAAAAAACCGCAATTATTGACGACAAAGCACCCGTTACGTAACGGAATAGGGGGAGGGGGGGGGGGGTCGTGCCAAGCGTTACGGTCCCGTAACGTGTGGGGGGGGGGGGGGATTGGGAAATTTTGTGTTACGTAATTTGTGTACGCCCCTTTTGGATTTTTTAAATATTGTTCGCACTTTACTAAACGAATTTTAGAAATCTGAAAAAAAATGTTCAACCAATAACAGGATTTACCAGCACCCAAAGCGGATCAGCAAGAAATCATCAGCCCCGTGCAAACGGCTTCGGAGGACGAGGAAGATCTTTCGGAGTTCAAGTTCCAAAAGTTCGCAGCTACCTACTTCCAGGGCAACATTACGCATCAATATTCTAGGAAGCCTCTGAAACATCCTCTTCTGCCCCTCCACACTCAAGGCGATCAATTGGTAAGGGGTTGTTCTTCGAATCAATGTTTTACCTTGAAAGAGATCACTTTGATCATCGAGCAGTGTTCTACCGATTCGAGTGTTATACTTGGTGTTTCACAGGCCGCCCAAGCACTGTGGATAACGATACTTCGATTCACGGGTGATTTGCCGGAGCCGCGTTATCACACGATGGACAGAGATACAACATCGGTGATGTCAAAGGTCACAGCGACCCTAGGACGAAACTTCATACGCAGCAAAGAGTTTCAAGAAGCTCAACTGATGGGAATGGATCCCGTACGTACCATCGAAGCGTTCGATTTGAATAAAATTCAATTTCGCGAAATCTCGATCCCACGTAAAATTGATCATTCGTGTTTGTTCTGATCACCAGGATACATTTCTCAAGCAGCCAAAGCCGGCGCGTTCGATAAGACACAAACTCGTATCGTTGACGCTCAAGCGAAAGAACAAGCTGGGTGAGGATGTGAGAAGAAAGCTCCAGGAGGACGAATACACGGCTGACAGTTATCAATCGTGGCTCGAGGCCAGACCAACGTCGAATCTCGAGAAGCTGCACTTCATAATCGGTCACGGAATATTGCGAGCCGAATTACGCGACGAGATTTATTGTCAAATTTGCAAACAACTGTCGAACAATCCGTCGAAATCGTCGCACGCACGGGGCTGGATTTTGTTGTCACTGTGCGTCGGTTGTTTCGCACCGTCCGAAAAATTCGTCAATTATCTGCGCGCATTCATCCGCGAAGGGCCACCCGGTTACGCGCCATACTGCGAGGATCGTCTCAAACGAACGTTCAACAACGGGACGAGAAATCAGCCGCCGAGCTGGTTGGAGCTTCAAGCGACTAAATCGAAAAAGCCAATAATGCTACCGATCACTTTTATGGACGGCAATACGAAAACTTTGCTGGCAGATTCGGCGACGACCGCTCGCGAATTGTGCAATCAATTGTCCGACAAGATATCGCTGCGCGATCAGTTCGGCTTCTCTCTCTACATCGCTCTCTTCGACAAAGTTTCGTCCCTCGGAAGCGGCGGTGATCACGTGATGGACGCGATATCGCAGTGCGAGCAATACGCCAAGGAGCAAGGCGCCCAGGAGCGAAACGCGCCCTGGCGTTTGTTCTTCAGAAAGGAAATTTTCGCTCCCTGGCACGAGCCAACCGAGGACCAAGTGGCGACGAATCTGATCTATCAGCAGGTCGTGAGGGGCGTGAAATTCGGCGAGTATCGTTGCGACAAGGAGGAAGATCTCGCGATGATCGCAGCCCAACAATACTACATCGAGTATCATACCGATATGAACGTCGATCGACTTTACGCCCTTCTGCCAAATTACATACCCGATTATTGTTTCTCCGGCATCGACAAGGCTATAGATCGCTGGGGACATCTCGTTCTTCAAGCGTACAAAAAGAGCTATTATCTCAAGGAAAAAGTACCGGCTCTGCGCGTCAAGGAGGACATCGTTGGTTACGCAAAATTCAAATGGCCCTTGTTGTTCTCGCGATTTTACGAGGCGTATCGCAATTCGGGCCCGAATTTGCCGAAAAACGACGTTATCATAGCCGTGAATTGGACCGGTGTTTACGTCGTTGACGATCAGGAACAAGTACTACTGGAACTGTCTTTTCCCGAGATAACCACCGTGTCTAGTCAAAAAACGAACAAAATGTTTACCCAAACGTTTAGTTTGTCGACGGTGCGTGGAGAGGAATTTACGTTTCAGAGTCCCAACGCCGAGGACATAAGGGACCTGGTGGTTTACTTTTTGGAAGGTTTGAAGAAACGAAGCAAATTCGTGATCGCTCTGCAAGATTACAAAGCACCCGGCGAAGGCTCGTCCTTCTTGAACTTCCAAAAGGGCGATCTGATCGTACTGGAGGACGAAAGTACCGGGGAAACGGTGTTGAATTCAGGCTGGTGCATCGGTAGTTGCGAGAGGACCAACGAGAAGGGCGACTTTCCCGCGGAGACCGTTTACGTTTTGCCCTCATTGTCAAAACCGCCAAACGATATACTGGCCCTCTTTAGTATCGAGGGAACCGAGAACGGTCGCAGGCTCTATCCTCAGCAAATAAACGGCGTCGAGAGCCGCGACAAACCTCACACGCTTTTGGAATACGCGATCGATCACTTTCGCACACCGCCCAAGAGAACAATGTCGAAGGCCTTGACCCTTACGACCGCCCGACGAGGCCACACCGACGACCTCTGGCGACACTCTCGCGATCCGATAAAACAACCGTTGCTGAAGAAACTCGTCTCGAAGGAGGAACTCGCCGAGGAAGCATGCTTCGCTTTTAACGCTATTCTCAAGTACATGGGAGATTTGCCGACTAAACGACCGCGCTCCGGCAACGAGTACACCGACCTCATATTCGATGGACCACTCAAGAATGAAATATTGCGCGACGAGATTTATTGTCAAATTATGAAACAACTGACGGACAATCGCAACAGACTGAGCGAGGAACGAGGCTGGGAACTCATGTGGCTCGCGACTGGACTCTTTACCTGCAGTCAGAGCCTACTCAAGGTACCCCGCGTTCTACTTATATATCTACTTTTGTCATTTTTTTTCTCTCTCCTAGCGTACATACGTCCGGTTGTACGGCAATTCTTTTGTCATTTCGTAGGAGCTCATGCTTTTTCTCCGCACACGGCGACATCCGATTTCCCAAGACTCGCTTCAGAGGCTACAAAAAACTTTGCGCAACGGCCAACGAAAGTATCCACCTCATCAAGTCGAGGTTGAAGCTATACAGCACAAAACAACGCAAATATTTCACAAAGTTTATTTTCCCGATGACACCGATGAGGTACGTGTTTGCAACGGATCATTTGGGATTATTTAAGGCCTTAGGCCACTCTAGAGGCCGAAAAAATAGGCTTTTTGGGGATTTTTTCTTCGGAAAAACTACGAAATAAATCGAGATTACAAAAAATGGGTGTTTGTCATACATATCCGTGACTGTGTACGATAATTTTTTTGAAACGATTAAGTTCAAAATGGCGGCTGTGCAGCGTTTATCTCAAAACTGCATTTTTTTAGTTGGCCGGAAACATAACTCAGACAATTGTCAACCGATTCACTTGAAATGTTGAATATATCTTGGAAAAATACATTGTCTATGGAAGTACGGAGGATTTTTTTTATATTGCATAGTTCATTCGTTATTAACAATTATCTGACGATTTTTTAGGCAAATCTTTGGAAAGTGATAAATTTCGTCAGATAATTGTTAATAACGAATGAACTATGCAATATAAAAAAAATCCTCCGTACTTTCATAGACAATGTATTTTTCAAGATATATTCAACATTTCACGTGGATCAGTTGAAAATTGTCTGAGTTATGTTTCGGGCCAACTTAAAAAATGCAGTTTTGAGATAAACGCTGCGCAGCCGCCATTTTGAAGTGGATCGCTTAAAAAAAATTATTGTATACAGTCACTGATATGTATAATAAACACCCTTTTCTGTAATATCGATTTAATTTGAGGTATTTTTGAAAAAAAAAAAAATCGCCATAAAGCCTATTTTTTCAGCCTCTAGAGTGACCTAACCCCTTAAGGCGGGATATACATTTACAACGATCAAAAAATCGATTTCTTTTTCTCCTTTTTTCAACGATAGTACTATATATGTAGAATATTTTCCCAAAGTTTCGAAGCGAAATTTGAAAAACTGCAAACGTTGCAGCCGGTCTACGCTGTGCCTCAATGCTCGGATTCGGAGCAGGCGCGAACTTCAAACGCGTTTTTCTCGAAACTGCATTATCGAAATTGGCATGCAGGATTAATCAAAAATTATTAAGGGAGACTTTGTCCTTGGAGTGCCTATTTCAGGTGTTTACATTTTATTTTTTTTAAAGGAAACGAGTAAAGCTTTTTGAGTGCGGTTTTTCTTGCTTTTATTCATGATATACAGAACGCTAAAAAAAATTTTTTTTTTAAAAACCAAAATGGCGACCGTTGCAGCTCCGCGAAAACAGGTCCTCAAATCGCGGGAGGTAAACGGCTGACATCACTGTCCCCTGTTTCTTGATCTGCAACACAAATTCAAAACATATTATCAATCTGTGACCCTTTGGTCATGGAATAACTGATGGGTTTTTCGTTTAGTACAAATTTCGGAAAATGGCGGCAATTTAAAAAAAAATCGAATTTTCGCGTTTTTTTTTCGCATAAAAAGATAAATAATAAATGCAAAAATGTATTTATCGAAAAAAACGATTCGTCATTCCGTGAAGACATATTTTCTGAGTATGCTCTCCAAATTTCAGGTCGATATGTTAATTACAGCGGTCAGGAGAAAGTCAGCCATTTTTAAAAACCCGTTTCCGAGAAAAACGCGTTTAAAGTTTTGTAATGTGTTTATAATTACCGCTAATCGGCAATGCCTGGTCCATAGAGGCATCCCTCCTGTTCTTCTAGCGCTCATGTTGAGCCGCTAACATCTCCCGCTGCAATTTCAAGGACAAAGTCTCCCTTAAGCCGATTGAGTTAAAACTTGGTAGAAATATTGATAATATTGGTATTTTCTACTTGACGAAAATTGTTTTTGAAAAATTGAAAAAAAAAACTACTTTTTTAATCCACATTTTACAGAAATGTTGCGTGAAATGTTGTTTTTTTTTGTAAATGCGTGCCAATTTCTCAAATTTGCATTTTCTTCATTTTAATTACCGTCACATAGAAACTATACATGTTCTAACTGAAAAAAGATTTGAACTTATTTGCAAATCGAAGTCTACGGGAAGGTAGACTGCACGCCGATTCGCAACTCCCGCGGCGACCTTGCTGTAACACTCTGCCACAGCTCCGCTATTTTGATTATGAATTCATTTAAAAAAATTGTTTCGTATACGTAAATATACTATTAAAGTATACCTAAAGTTTGATAATTGTAGAATAATTATTTCTTAGTTTAAAAACCCCCTCAATATTGCTTATTTTGTTCTTGTCTAAATGTATATCCCGCTTTAAAGGATCGTCACAGTGTAACGGGTCGAAAAACAGCTGATTTAAGATAAAAATAACTTTTATGTTAAATCAAAGCACCCCTGAAAAACGGAAAATAACTTTTAAAACGTGTGTTTTTAATTTTTACATTTTTTTTTGACGATTGAAAATGCCTTCGAAAAAAAGGAGTCCTCACGGTGTACACGGCTGTGGCCATAAATATTATCTGAAACCAAATTTGTGAAAAGATTATTGATCAGTATGAAAGCCGCTGTTTTGCTACAGAGGTTTTTTTAAAAACAAATTTGACAATATGGCGGCGTTTTGAAAAAATGTATCGAATTTAGCCTATTTTTCGACAGTTTTTGGCAAAAAAAAAATTGAGCATTAAAAACAAGCTCCCATGTTCTTCCATGAATGTTATGTCAAAATTTGAGACGGATAGCTTAAAAACTCTTCCTTTCAGAGTGTACACCGTTTTGAAAAACGACATTTCAAGAAAAAAGCGTTTAAAGTTTCGAGTGCGCAATTTTCATATAAATTGTCAACTTACGATCAATCGGCGATGCCAGGTCCATGTTCATAACCGTGTTCATAACCTATAGGATAATGGAAAAATCGGTTTTTTGAAGATTTTATACTGTGATGATCCCTTAATTACATGAGCTGCTGCTCGAATTATATGAGAAAGTAACGATGCACACAATGATCCAACGACGATGCTTGTCAAGGGGCAATGACACTGTGTCAGGCTGAAAACTCGTATGGGCAGTTTAAAGTTGATCGAAAAATAATTAAGGAACTTTATCAAAAACTTACAACTGATCTCACAAAACATACACAAAAGACAGCGTAAAAATGTTTCCAATGCAAAATCTCAAAATTGAATCTAAAGCAACACACAAGACCTTCTGTTTCACATTTTACAAAAAAAAATTGTTTATAGAAATATGGATGGCGAAGAATGTCAATATTTTACAAAATGTTTGCTGCTTAGAAAATAGAGCAAAGAATGTTCTATGAGAATGGCAGGATGATCGGATAAAAATCAAAAACTGAAGAAACTCTCCTGTGGAAGTATATTTGAAAAAAAGGCTATTTCGAGAAGAACGCGTTTAATGTTCTGGAAATACAAAATGAATAATCATTTCTTGATTGTGACCAAATAAAATCTTAATTTTAGCCCGTTTACACTCAAAACTAATATGATGTTATTTTGGCTATTATGAATTAGAGATTGAAGCAAAAAAGTCGATTATTTCAATCTAACATAGGACTTACCTCTCCAACATCATTAAAAAATTTCAGCACATCGATATTTATTTTCCCAATCAAAATCTCAGAAATCTATGGACAAAATCTTCCTAAAAAGCAGTTTCACGACCTTGATTTTTCACGTTACGTTGTACAGGCCTTCGAGGTCGATTCGTCCACGAGAGCGAAAGATTTTTGCCAGAATATCGCTCAGCGACTGAATTTGCGCTCGGCGGAGGGATTCAGCTTGTTCGTAAAAATTGCCGATAAGGTTATTTCCGTACCGGAGGGAGATTTCTTCTTTGACTTTGTCAGGCATTTGACCGACTGGATACGAAAAGCTCGATCATCAAGGGACGGTATGTTGCTCTACTCAATTTTACGAAACTGGGCACAATTGATTCTTATTTGTGATAACCCATTGGTTCCAGTAGGCGCACCACCTCAGTTCACCTATCAGGTTTTCTTCATGAAGAAGCTGTGGACGAACACTGTACCAGGAAAGGATAGGAATGCCGATCTTATATTCCACTTTCATCAGGAACTACCGAAACTATTGAGAGGTAAGTTAAAAGAATGGCAAATGCGTTGAGAGGTCACAACACTGTAGAATAAAAAAATATATTTTAAAAATTGGCTTGAGAGATGCTTTGAACCATCTAGAGAGAGGGGCTGTGGGTCCATTGTCTATTTTTTCTGTCGAACATTGAGTTTTTACTTTAAGTACTTGCCGATTACACAAAAATTAATATTGTTACAATCCCCTTCGTATTTCTTCAACTATACTCATGTAAATTAATAGAAATTAAAAGAAAAATTCCACATTCAAATTTGCGTCAGTTATACCGCGCGCCGCAGAGCGTCTCAAATTCAACATGCGTCGCGAGAACGGCTCCAGCGTCGCCATTTTGTATAATTTTTTAATATATATTTTTTGATCACTTGAAGATATGACTAACAACATTCTTGAATATTTGTATTCTTTTACTTGTCCTTCCATTTTTTTAAATCGCTTAAGTTTAGACGTTTACAGTAGTGTAAGCTCTTAAACACCAGCTAAAAAACCAAAATATAGGTTTTTAGAGAATTTGTTGTCCTCGAAAAAAGTAAATCAAAAATCTATTTAGCTCATATTGTAAAACTATATAGTTCGTGTCCTAAAGTGCCTGAAACCATTTTTCAAATTCTACAAAGTAGCGACCCTGGAATCTTGTAAGCGTCAATGTTTTTTGCGGCAGATGCTACGGAGCTGGCAGCATATCGGAAATCAGACCTTGAACAAAAAGCCAACACTTTTTCATAATCTGCGTGACAATAACCGAAGAAATGCGTAGGATTTTTTTAAATGTTGTTTTTTTAACAAAAATGATATGCAATTGGCGGGTTATTTTTTTGGTTCAAAATAGTTTATAACAAGAGAAGTGTTGAAAAAAATTAAGTTATCTCTGAGTGTTTCTGTGGAGAATTTGGTTAAGGCGGGAATACATTTACAACGGTCAAAAAATCGATTTCTTTCATTCTTCTGTAAGCGATAGAACTATAATGTAGAATATTTTCCCAAAGTTACAAAGCGAAATTCGAAAAATTTCAAACGTTACAGCCCGTCAACGCTGTGCCTCACGGCTCGGATTCGGAGCGGGCGTGAACTTGTAACACGTTTTTCTCAAAACCGCATTATCAAAATTGGCGTGCAGGATTACTCAAAAACTATTGAGCCGATTGAGTTGAAACTTGGTAGAAATATTGATAATATTGGTACCTTCTAGTTGACGAAAATTGTTTTTGAAAAATTGAGAAAAAAAAACGACTTTTTTAATCCACATTTTACAGAAATGTTGCGTGAAATGTTAATTTTTTTTGTAGATCGGCGCCATTTTCTCAAATTTGCATTTTCTTCATTTTAATTACCGTCACATAGAAACTATACGTGTTCTAACTGAAAAAATGTTTGAACTTTTTTGCAAATCAAAGTCTACGGGAAGTCACTCTGCCACAGCTCCGCCATTTTGATGATGAATCAATTTGAAAAAATTGTTTCGTATACTTAAATATACTATTTAAGTATACCTAAAGTTTGATAATTGTAGAAAAATTATTTCTTAGTTTAAAAAATCGCTCAATATTGCTTATTTTTTTCATGTCTAAATGTATATCCCGCTCATCGGGATACCGCATACCGCATACTGCAAATGTATATCCCGGTATCTTAGGAGATACCGGATCATTTGGAGCGATTGGAATAAAATATGTTCACGTTACGCAAGTCAATTTGGGAAATATTGTTCCCGAAAAGAAACCGTTGTGTATCGTTTATTTTGACTTCGACGGTGAAAACTCAGTAGTTAAGGGGCTATACCAGTGTAAACGCTGAAAATTTGGGTGATTTTTGGGAATTTTTTGGAAGAAAAGTACTCAGTTAAATGTTTCGGAAAATTGAGAATATATTTGGCTATATTTGACCTATATTACATAATTTTTTCATAGAAAAATATTAAGATCGAAGCGACTTATGCGCTGCCTTCGGAGGCGCCAAAAAAAAAGTTCCTCCACTGCTGACATGATTCCGGCCGATTGAGTAGCTGAAACGAAAAAAGGAAAAAATGTCGTTAAACTGGAAGGTATTTCCTTTACAATGACGTAGGATTTTCGAAAAATATCAAAATCTAACAAAATGGCGTAGTTATGAAGAAAAAAAGTCTGTTTTCTCGCCTATAAAATGGTCATTTTTTTCACTGCCAAATCGTCAATTTTCATCCAACCAAAAATATCCTACGTCATTGTAGAGTAAATATATTCAAGAGTACTCAGTTCAAATTTCAAGTCAATCGGATAATTGCTCTTTGAGTTACAATGTCAGCAAATTTGAAAAATCTCATTTCGGGAAAACGCGTTTGAAAATTCAACTATCGATTTTTGCAAGATAAAATGATATTGATATAAATGATATAAATGATAATTATATTCTTGAAAGTATAAACTGTCGAAAAAGGCAAAAAAAAATCGATTCTTTAAAAGTGTCACACCGGTATAGCCCATTAAAATAACGTACCGACGTCAAACCAATTGCACCTTTTTTTGAAACCTCGAAGTATCATTCAAATATAAAACAATCGTTTTTGCCGAACCTCTGGACTGTCTTCTCAACAATAAGCGTGGGAGAGCACCGAGTGAACTTTCCACATTGAATTTTTGCGTTATAATTGAATAATTAATTACCGAAGGATACCACAAGTGCACGAAGGAGGAAGCATCGAGACTGGCAGCACTCGTGTATCGAGTACGTTTCGGCGAAAGCAAACAGGAGCTTCAAGCTATTCCGTTAGTATACTTTTTCGTTAGATCGTTTGATATCACGTCATGATGCACCCTACTTGTATTGCAATTTGTACTTACCGTTTTTGCCATCAGGCAAATATTGCGAGAACTCATACCGACCGATTTGGTGAAGATACAGAGTGCAAACGACTGGAAGAGATCAATCATCGCTGCTTACAATCAAGACGCAGGTAAATCAATCGTTCCACCGAAGCATGACTGTTATCTCTTTATCCGTTGAATATGCCTGCAAACTTCGTGCTTCCTTTTTGTTCAGGTATGAGCCCCGAAGATGCGAAGATAACGTTTCTCAAGATCGTTTATCGCTGGCCAACTTTTGGCTCCGCTTTCTTCGAAATAAACCAATCGACGGAGCCAAATTATCCCGAATTGTTACTCATTGCCATTAACAAACACGGTGTCAGCCTCATACATCCCCAGAGCAAGGTAAGGGCAATCCAAATTAACTATTTACTTTTTTTTATACACGATATACTCTTGCATTCGATAAACATACGGAAATGACGCGCTACACGTCGTACTTGATTTGATCGTGTCCGGTACTCGCAGACGAAAAACGACGTCTCAAAGTTTGCTCCAGCGTATACGTTATAAATGTCTGGCAGCCTTACAGAAATGCTACCATGGCGAGCAAAGTTGGATGTATTACTTCATTTGCTTCAATGCCTGTTTGCACAATTTCCGAAACTTCCGCTAGCTCGTTGAAAACGTATAACGCCTTTAGTTCGCAGTAGTTTCGCACGCGTTCTTGCAAGACGTTGTTTTACCTTCATGACGAGAAAAATCACAATGAAAAAATGCTGCATAATGTTTTCGTTTTTTTGTGCGGGTAATACAAGTATGGAAGAATGTTTTGGAAAAATTCTACAACCATTCACTATATAATTGCAGTGTTATTGAGGCCTCAGGCCACAGTAACGGGTATAAAATCATGTGCGAATTTAAGCATTTTTTCGTGTGAAAAAGTGATTCACTCTTTAAATTAATTACATCTATTTAGTATGAATATCAAGCTGTTAGAAAATATATATATATTTTTTTCGACGTACAAAATGGCCGACTACTAATATTTTCTTGTTATCTTTTTTTAAAGCGCTCCGCGGCGTGACATTTAGCGTCCACAATTTTTTACCTAGAACAAAAAACAAAAATTCTCATCAATCTACATTAGAATACCTAGAGAAGTACGCACGGAATTTAAAAAATATTATTTTATTCAAAAGTTGTAGGTATTTGAACTTAAGAAATGAATTTTCAGTGAAAAATTTCGTTAAGTAACTGCTCATAAACTGCTCACAAAATGAAAAGTTTTCGATTAATCAGAAATTCCGTACGTACTTCTCTGCGAAATGCAATTAGGAACATAACTTTTAAATTTGAAGTAAATCGAGTGAAAATTGTTGAAGTTATTTGTCACGCCAATTTGAAAAGAGCTGTATCGAGAAGTTTCGAGTAGTCGGTCATTTTGTACATCGAAAAAAAATATATATTTTCTAACAGCTTGATATTCATACTAAATAGATGTGTAATTAATTTTACGAGTAAATTACTTTTTCATACGCAAAAAAATTGTTAAATTCGCACATGTTTTTATACCCGTTACTGTGGCCTAAGGCCTTAATTGTAACGTGCGAAAAATCTGCTGTCTCGATCGTGCATTAAGTAGGCATCTTGTTAAAAATCTCTTGGATCCACGAAATTGTTCCTCCAAGATAAAAGCACGAATAAAACACGAAAATGTTCAATTATTCCAAATATTCATTAGTTCGATGGAATAAATGATTTTTAAAATCAGCAAACATTTCACTTTTTTAATAAATGAATCGTTGGCATCCCCGGACGGATTGATTTAGTCAGCCCAAGCCTAGTCCAGTGAACCAAACTGGATGACAAGACTCTAAACTGCTGAGTCGAAACGCAACACATTTATTCTAACGTTTTGCTCTAACAAAGATGGTATTCAAGTTTGCATCGTTGGACTGCGACGAAAATATATTTTCTTCGTATTGCCCAATTTTCCAATTCAGACTACTAAAATTTTCTAAAACATTTTCGAAGACCCTTATTAAAAATCGATAACCAAAAGCGGCGAAAAAAGATTTCAGACTCTAATAAAAAAACAAATAATTGAAGAAAGTCAAGCAAATTTTTCGTTGCATCCAACGTTGCCAATTTCAGCGCCATTAATAGAGTAAAATATCAACATTTAAAAAAAATAGAAGACACTTCTAACTGGAAATTTGCGACTTGGTCTTTATTTTTCATTGCGACTTTGCCTTGGCTCGACCCCCCCGCATAAATTCTTACCCAGAGCAAAATTGGTGCATAACTTATTGAATTTATTTTGCAGGACATATTGGTGACACATCCGTTCACCCGAATCTCAAATTGGTCATCGGGAAACGCTTTTTTCCACATGACGATAGGAAACTTGGTTCGAGGCTCGAAGCTCCTGTGCGAAACGTCCCTCGGTTATAAAATGGACGATCTGCTAACATCGTACATATCGCTGATGCTAACGAATCTAAACAAGCAACGTACGATAAGGATAAAGTAGAAAGAAAAGAAGCTTTGTAAAATCGCGCATCGCAAAGAAAAGCAAGGGAGAAAACGAAAAGCAGGCATTAAAATTGATAAGCGTTGTAAAGCGAAGAACAACGTTAACAGCTGAAGATACGAAGCGCTCGGGGCGAGTCTACAAGCTTGTGTTAAAGTTGCTCATATTGTTACGTATTTGCTATATATGACAATCTGGATTTTGGTGGTTACAACGCGCCGGTAAAACGTGATTTCTTTTTTTACATACGAATCGCGTGTAAGTGCGTAGAAAGACAGATTACTAAGTCCCAAAAACTTGTACATGAATTCAGTTGCGATTAGGATTAAATGTTTTCTTTCGCGAGCAACAATTTGTAAAATAATATGTCTACGGTATTAAAGGTGCGTGGAATTCGACGAACGAATCTCGAATTTGCGTTCTCGTCTAAACGCGCATAGGCGAAAGATTTGGGGAAAAAAAGCAGAAGAAAAAAGCAACAAATGGAGGAGAGAAAGAGAATCGCGTAGAGACACGACTTGATGCAAGTAACGAGTCCGTGGGTAAATCTTCCATTGTCCAAAACATTGTATCCGTCCAATTCTTCGTAAGAATGTAATTATTATTAGAGGTACTGTTTTACTGTTGAGAATTATAAAGATAACCATGGTCACCATCGACACAATACGAAATGTTAATTGTGGGTAAATTCCCACGAAACATTTCCCGCAAGATCCCCCTTCGAGTGTCTCGAAAGAATTCCATCGCAACAATAAGGAGATATTACCCCTCCTTCGGGAAGTGAGATACTCAACGACGAGCCGATGTTAATCTCGTTTCCTCTTGAAACGCGTGTGCTATATAGCACTTTTTTTTCTCTCCTTATACACGGGCTCTCATCGTCTTGGGACGTTCCCAAGGAGTCTCGTTCTTCTACAATTCGCGCTCTCCTCGAAGTCTGGGAGGCACAGACACGTCTCGAGCTTCGACGCAAAAGTATTCTGGAAGAAAGCGCGGACCTTGAATCGACCCAATCTAATTTTCCAATTACAAGATTGAAACCGAAACGTTAGTTTGAAAACATATTTTTTTAATGGCACCATGCTCAATTTTTTAAAAAGAAGATGGCTTTACTCTAAACGGATTTGAAAGAGGCATCAGCTGGATTGGTTTGCAAATGTAATTGAGAAAATTTGATTTTGCACATCTCTGTCTCGAGCCAGTAATAAAATCAAAGGCATCAATTGTAATCAAATGGAATAAACGAATTTAACGAAAAATTCGGTATTCGTTTATTAGTCTGTTTTTTTGTTCTCTTTGTTCTAAGCTCGTTACAAATGTTTGTTTTGTTTTTCAAATCTCGATCGACTCTCGAGTATATCAACAAGTCTCGCGTTACATTATTATCACCCTGGTGAATTGATATATTGCCCTCGGAGCAAGGATCCAACGAACACGATAGTGTTTTTCGCTCGTGCTGGAAATTATGCGAGAATATATAGTTTTATTTCGTTTATTCGTAATCAAAGGTATTCTCGTACCTTCTTTATAGTCAATTAGTCATCTCTTTTTTATGATTACTTTTGTACGCAGGTCTATGCACTATTACGTTTACTTCGGAGTACAAAAAAAAAAAGTTTTTCACAATTTACATTCGATTTTCAAAAAAGGTTAATTTACTTGGAACATGTTTTTTTTTTTTTTTCGTCAACTGCACGTGGAGTTCGATGCTTTTTTTTATATATATGTACATTTCGGTTTGAAAATATAAATTCCTTTACGCCGATCAAGATCAAATACGCGATCTTCTTTATATTATTTATCGTCTTCGTAATTGATCATTTTTTTTCTTCAAGTTTGTTTGTAAAATTCAACCTTAAAATACGATACAAGGTCTATCGACATAAAATTTTCATCGGACATATTTACTACACTATTTACATTCGCTTTCTCGCGGGACGTTTCGTGTCAATGTTTGAGCTCGTCCCGCGAAAAAAAAAACAATCGAAACAATTACGAGGGAAACCACATTCCCTCGCTATATATAATTATGCCCGATGAATATTATTAATTACAGCGCAATTATTAGTCTATTGTTTCGTCTCTCGTAATAGTGAATCTTTCTTAATGAAAATCTACGTTCAAAATCACACGCTTGCGCACGTACGCGCGGACATCCACGCGTTCAGCCACTGGCACCAAGAAGGTTGCCGATAAAATCACTCAATGATCTTACATGCTATACACTTTTCTTCGTCTTCGCTTCCTTTGATAAAATATTTTCCCTTGAACATCGCCGGGATGATTGAGGAAACGACGCGATAAATACACACTTCCAATAAGTCTTTCCGGCACGTTACGCGTTTTTTATTTCTCTTCCTGCATCGTCGTTGCACATCAGTCGATAGTTTTGCCGAGGAACAACGGGAACGTTGTTCACACGCGTGATAAATTATTATAACGTAGGTAAAGTTTTTCACACGGTTGCGTCTTCTTTATCGTCGTAGAAACCAATGCACGAAGGGTTCAAACTACGATCGATGGATACAGCCCACAGACACCTTCGTACGGTAGTCAAACGAATGCATACATCTTAAAAATTGTTTTCGCCGTCGGGTTTAATCGGTTAACCGTTGACAACGATCACCTGCTTCTCAGCGCGTGTTCGGGCTATTCGACGCTTCTCACATGCGCGAGTGAAGAACCAAACGAGTAATGGAGAATGCAAAATTGATACGAATGAAGCGTCCATGTGTCACAATGATTCTCACTTCGTATTTATCTCGATTTCTCAACTACTCGAGAAGCCTCTTCCTGAGAACACAAGCTGCGATTGGCCGCTTCGCAACTGCCGATCTATAAAAATACGTAAAAACATTTCGTCAAAATATCGCAATCATTTGACTAGTACCGTCCGCAGCTAAGCTTAGCAAGAAATACCGTGATGAGCAACAAGCCAAGCTTTTTCCATTATCTCGGCTCGTGACATTTCGCGTGATTTTCACACAGCCATTTTGGGGTGGGGGAGAACTGGTTCGCTACGCATCCGAATAATCGGAATCAACGTTCGAGTTGTCTTCGCGATGATCGTTCGAGGCTGTCTCGTCGTCGGCGAAGCCAGATCCGCTGTCGTTGCTCCTCTCGTGTAACAGAATGCCGAGCAAGGAGGACGGGATCTCCTGTTGCTGATAGAAGCTCGAACGAAAGTTTTGATCGGTGTTTTGATGATCGTACAAATATCATAGACCCGGCTGAGGCGGTTGATGAGTACTCCAGGGTACATCGGCTATCGAGGGTGGCATACTGGCTTGATTGTGTATGGAGCGAGGTGCCCGCATCACTTCGTCGGCGGGTGGACAATGCGGCCTCGGTCCAGGCTCCGGCGTATAAGTGAACGTCAATCCGGTTGCGTAGATAATACCGTCGTTGCGCACGAGAGATACGGGCACTTGGGTGGGTTGCCGTACCCAGAGCCATTCGCCCCTGAAGAGTGATATATCCGGGACAACGCAGAGCATTATTTCCTGGCAGCGATACATCGTTTCGGCCTCGACGTCGCCGAACCAGACCTGAAGATTCGGTGTGAAGTTGTCACCCTTGAGCTCGAGCATGGCCACGTCACCGCCGCCGTTCAGATGGAGACTGTGAACGAGAGGCACAGGGGTAACGGGTGAACGCACCGGGCCCATACCTTCGAAAAACTGATACTCCGCCTTGTCGGTGCTTATGATCGTCCAACATGCCCCGTCGTTAATCATCTCCTTGTTGGCTTCTTTGGGACATGGCGTTGCTTGAAATTGTATTATCCTCTCCTGCGACAAGCACAGATACATGTGATCGGTGTCTTTCATGTAAAAGGCGCACTTGTGCAATTGGGAGACTGGATCGTCCGCTTCCAGACTTGCCATTTGTTTGTCGACTTTTCGTATAACGAGTCTCGGCAGCGCCATCCCCGTGACCGAACAAACAAGCTTCACCGTGCTCCCGTAGTGAACGTAACCGTCGCGCACCTGAAACTCCTCGGACTCGCTCTCGTTGTCGTCCAGCAGATGTATCGTGAAGGCGCCCCATTGGGTCGAGCTAGCGTGAAAATTGCCGTTCTCAACGTGAAGATAACGCGTGCTCACGGTCTGCGAGCGCAAACGATTGAACAGAGCGACCTTCGTGCCGCTCGCAATGCATAGATCGGCGTTCTTCAACGATTGTTTCTTCTTCGAAGGCTTCGAGATCACTTTTATTCGCTTGCTGTGAAAAACACCGATGTCGTGGCCGCTGCCGTAGAACATCTTCACCGAGAGCATAAAGTGTTTTCTCTTGTCGGAGTCCGATATGTAGAGAGTCTTGGCCGCGCAATATTGCTTCCCGTTGTTCAAATCCAACTGTTGCATGTCCTGATCGGAATTACCGATACCGATGAACGCGCACAGCTGGGCCGATTGTTCCGACTCGCCGTCGCGCAACATTTGCTCCTGGCGCATCCTCCAACCGTCGCCGAAGAGGTATATACAAGGCGGCGGACAGAAAAAACGCTTCTCATTGCCGTATGACTTTTGCGCTACTTTCGCGTGCAGTATCACGATCACCATGTCACTGCGGTCGCGAAGATAACGCTCCATTGCCTCGCGCGTTAATCTCTGATCCTGATGATCCGCCCTGTAAACGCCCGTGGCGAAACGCGGATAGGTCGACATTACACCGCCGGTAGGCGAAGGCGGCGATTGCATTCCGTGCGCCATTGTCGGCAAACCGAACTGATGAGGCATCTTCGAAGAACTTTCCGCAGAGTTTTATCAGTTTCCCACTCCCGGCGCACGCCGCTTTGCTTTCTTTACTTCCAGGAGCGACGATCCACGCGTGTCACCTCTTCATAACAACGAGGATCCCGCCGTTTATGCCGCCAAGGGCGCAGCTTTCATCTGAAAATAGAGCGATCGTGAGGCTCGGAAATAAATCCTGCGACGTGCAAACGCGTATACTTCGTGCGAGAAGCAAAGAAACTCGGAGAGGCGATATTTTCTACGATGAAGCTGACACGCTCGTATATCGTTAGTACGACGATAGCGTATCCTCTGACCAAAGCTATTTCCCACTAGTATTGTTCCGTAGATGAATATAATTCTCCCGAAGCTCTGCATAATGATTTGGACAATAGCCAACCGTGCGCATCCGAGTTTTTCTAAATATGCGGTATTTATGATCTCGTGCAATTACGCGCCGTTAAGCTCGCTCGATCGAGGCTCCGTACGCGCGTGGGAATTCTCTCCTCCCAGAAACGTTAATTGATGCAAGAAATCTCGCGTCGAGCCGGGAATCGGTGGAAGAACGCTTCGAGAGGAAATACCCGAGCCGTGGGAAGGAAGCTAAGGTCTTATGTTCCAACAATACCGTACGGCGCTCCCCCACCGAACATCCTTCCACAAGCTACTCCATTCGGAACTGCTCGCGGAAAATCTCATTGGAATGAGACTCTGCGCGGGTCTCAAAATGTTGCTTAGTTTAGAAGCGCTCGGCTAGTGTCAGAGTTCATCGCCGACTCTCGGAACAGCGTTGAACACGATGCATATTCATGTTAATAAATTAATTGCTAGTCTCGACGTTGGCTCTCCTAACTCGGTGACACGCTTGGCTGTACGCTCGACCGTGTAATTCGCACTATTATGCAACGAAGGAATTTTATCCGCAGCTCAATTCAACAGCGGAGAGAACCGCTTCGAGCGCTGGACCAAACATTTTTTTGCGCGTAACGCAAGCCTCGCGGATATTGACGCTCCGCGCTCATCTTACCAAGGTTATGAAGCATCATATTTTCGTACCGCTCGCGAGCGCAGTTTTGAATGAAAAACAACCTCGGCTGGCAAGTTTCGCGTGCGAACGATGCGTTTGAGCCGCAAATGTGATAATTGCACGATCGGGAAGCTCAAAATTCGTGAGATACTTTCGAAAATAGACGTACCCGTTACCGAGGCGATTGTCTGTTGGTTATGGCTTGGTTTTTTTTTTGTTTACCGTGCACAAAGAATAAACATAGACGCCTAAAACGGGACATTGAAAGTCGCGACGCTGAAATATCCGCACGGATGGATAATCTGCGTCTTTCGTAAATGAAGGACCGGCCGACAAATTTGAAGAAAAAACAAGCTGTTTATTTACATGCGATTTGATATGTCGAGGGGGTTAATTGAGCAATGGAAAAAAAACACACGCACACATACCGAAAGAAAAAATAAACGCGTCCTGATGAAATAACGCGCACTCACCACACTGCCCGAGCGTCAAATTTTCCCACGGTCCTCATGTCGAAGAAACAGCAGACAAAAAAGACGCGAGCACGATGCTCGCGATTATTTTAAATGACCACACCGCATTACACGTTTCGATTGTGACAAAACAAAATGAAAAAATAAAACAAAAACTACGGAACGCATACAAGAGCGGTCACGGAACTTCCGTGATGCGATATATTGTGTCTATATAGGCACGCTAATCCATTCAAAAAACACCTGTTCACATGCCGAATTTTCCGAACAGTCCTGCCAACTTTGATCTGCACCCAAAAGTTTTGGATATCCGATAACCCGCGTAAATTCAAACGCGCCAAACAAGCAAACTTCGTCACACTCGCTTCTTTTCAATTCGAAACGCTCGAGTGTCCAAAGCCTCTCGCACGTGAAAATGTTTCAAACGTTATCGAAGCTCTTTTTTCTTCAAGACACTCCAAAAATGTAGCCCGCTTGACGAATACGAAACGAGAAAACTCGCGACAAAACGTCAACCGTGTTTTCGTTATTTTCTCTTGAAGAGTGTGAAACACGCGCGAGAGAACACTTCTTTCTCGTATTCTCTTTGGAACTAAAACTCGTTCGTCGATGCTCTCGTATGTTGTACTCTCCACAGTGGAGTTATTACTGCCGGTTAAGTGGCTGCAGTTTCTATTGTTTTACTGTTTTACAATGGTCCCCGTGGTTCGACCCTAGCGCCTCCACCCTCGCGCCGCGTTTTCTCACTGTTCTCGCTCTCTTTCTCCCTCTCTCTTTCTCTCTCTCGCCTCGTCTATATTCTTTTTCTAGCTGCTTCGAGTTACAATACTCGGCAGATTGGCCTGCTTCACTGTGAACCGCCAGCGTTGCCTCTCGTATACACGACGCTGACGGCCAGTACACTCTGACTTCCCTCTCTCTTTCTCGCGACGCGTGGAATTGCCGCCGCAAAAGGATGTTGGGGTTACCATGGGGGGCGTGGGAAAAACCTGCTGTGGGAAAGAGTGGGTGGCCTCTACCTCACTCCACTTCTGCGCGCGCGATCATCACGATACACACATTACACACACACATATAAATAGACTGTTCCTTTATATCCTCTCTAGAAACTGTAGTAAAGAATCCCTACGCTATTACTGTGTGTTAGTTAATAAAGCATGATGCACAGTTTATGCATAGACATATATATGAACAGTTACTATATATAGTCTAGATATGTCCCTTCCCCCATGATACACATAATATACTGATGTTCTCCACGCAATGCTACTAGCGTGGAGTCCCACAGCGATTACAGAGTAATAGAGAACAGTGATATGGTCATCTCTTTTTTTACGATCGTGCAGCATGTATACGATCGTCAATAATTACGTGTTTATGTATATACATACATACGTACAAACGCAAATGCACACACACATACTATGTATGGGTACTACATGTGTGTGTGTGTGTGTACACATGATGGTATTTCGTTAGATAAATGGCTTTTCCGAAAAATGAGCCTAAAATTGTTATTTTGCTATTTTCTCATCTATTGGGTTATAAGTGACGATGTTTAGTCAGGGTAAGCTGAAATTCTCCCTCTCCCCCCCCCCCCCCTCACAAAAAGTGATGGAATTTTGAAATTCGCGGAAACACGTGATAAAATAGGGCATTTTTGAACATTACGATGCCCATATTGGGATTTCGTTTGGGTTTGTTTGGGTTTTATGAAAAATTCGAAATTTTTTTAAACAATTTTTTGCTCATAAAAAATTCGTTAACGAAAAATATCAGCTTCCCCCAACTAAATATCATAATTTATAACCCAATAAATGAGAAATAGCAAAAAAATATTAGGCTTATTTTTCGGAAAAGTTACCACACACACACGCATACACACACACGCGCGCGCGCACACACATGCACGCACGCACGCATACGCAAACACGCACATCACTTTGGTTAATGGGAACATTTTCAATCACGTTGAATACTTAAAAAATGTTCGATTATATCGGATATCTGCAAAATTCTATTAGAATAGTATAATTCATTTCAATCCTTATTTGAAGAACGTACTGTATGTACTATATAGCTCTATGAAATGAATTATAATATTCTGATATAATTTTACAATTGCACAGTGGTCGAAATTTTTGCAAAATGTCATTACTAGTATAATTTAAGTTCATTTTCTTTCTTATTTTACGAAGATACCATATAGCTCTATAAAATGAGTTATATCATTGCAATATAATTTTGTAATGATATAAAGCGATCGAAAACTTTGTAATTATCCAAAGTGATGGAAATATTTTGGTTGGTACTGTATATGTATGGCTTAGAACGCGAGCATTCTGAATCTACACTAGGGACAACACTACCTAACTTCCATGCATCTAGGATGGTTTATTTACCATGTGACAAATTCAATAATTGGTACAGGGGCCCCTGAGACAATAATTGGTACATACGAGGCATTCGAAGCAATACGCAAATTATATCGAAATATACTCCAATCATACGAAATGAGTAAATAGATACTTCTGTCCAACGTATGTATTTGCATATGTTATGATAGTGTCGGTGCACTGTCAAATATTCATTCGTGTTATCGCTCACGGGCTGACCCGGTATTTATAGTTATACCAAATTCAACGAATTCTCAAAAGTGAATGTCTTTATGCACTGACTGCGCATATGCAATGCTGTAGAGTTTATTTTTCTGCGAGAATCCTGTAGAAATACTGTAGGCACATTTCAATTGGGCTATTTCGCCACTATTCCTTGCTTTCGCGTTAATTTATCATTGCGCCCTTGTAAGATCGTCAGTTGGTGCGCACTTGGCGCGAATGAGTATAGGCCTGTACGAACAGTTATTGCACAACAATAACACACGGTGTTCATTGCGGATAAGAAAGTTTTGAAGTGCGCGCTAAAAAAAGTTCCCTCCGCCGCCAACAGATGGCGCGCAGTGTGCTTTTTTCGTTCGCCGCGAACGAACTTTTAAACTTCCAGCATCAATGGGCACGTCTCTTTACGTTCAACAATTATATTCGTGGTAAATTGCAAATTTGCAAACATTTCGAACGATTTTGTTACCGATGACTCGCGTCTCATTGATTTCGACGAATTTCTGAACACGATGGGCGAGTAGTGGCCGGAAATAAGTTACGGTTTTCACTGCCGATGGAAAAAAGTTGTTCGGACAATCGTCGAGGTTAGGTAAACGTCAATGATAATATAGGAAATTCTGAAACCGCCGTCGAACGTATAAATGCACGTTCAACGATGGGAGTTCACGGATTGTGGCGGTTGGTCGACGCTTCCGGGAAGCCGGTACCTCTGGAAACCCTCGAAGGCAAAGTTTTGGCGATCGGTATCCTTTTTTCGATTGACGACAAAAACAATCTACACTCGCCTACCGAGCGAGAGTATTTTTCGTGATTTGTAAACGTATTTTTCCTGAACTGCGATGCGCAGATGTGTCGATATGGATACATCAGGTTCTGCAGGGCTATCAGGACAGAAGAGGAAGCGCGGTACCCAACGCCCACTTGTTGGGACTGTTCCACAGGATCTGCAAACTGCTGTATTTCAAAATAAAGCCCGTTTTTGTTTTCGACGGCGGCGTACCTATGCTCAAGAAGAATACCATAGTAATATTCATCGGTTTTTCACGTTGCGTTCGCCGATAGTAATCTTATTTGTTTTGAATGTATGAATGAGAGGCAAATGTTTTTCTCAGGCGTCGCGCAAGAAGCAGAAGGCGATAGCGGCGTCGAAGGCGCAGCAAATGAAGCACGACTTGATTCAAAATCTCATAAAGCACACTGCCGTCAAGGGTGTGCTCGCACTGGGAAACGGCGAGAAACAGTCGACATCCTCCCAAGAGTCGTCGGTTTCGAAGAATCCCAGCTCCGCTCCCGACATGTTCAAACTGCCGAGCTTGCCCGCGCAAAACGAGAGTCTGTCGGACGAGACGTTGGACGATTGCGAGGACTACGATTCGGAAACGTCCTTGGAGTTGAGCCCGCGCAAGCAAGCTCGTTGGAAAGGCAACATTCACAGCGTGGACGTGACCAGTGCCGATTTCAAGGCTCTCCCCGCGGACGTACGCTACGACGTACTGACGGATCTCAAAGAGACACGAAAGCAAAATTCCTGGGGACGTTTGCACGAGATGCCCGAGGTCTCGCACGAGTTCTCCATTTTTCAGATGCAACGCTTGTTGAAGCGACGACGCGTCCAGGAATCGCTGGAGTCGGCGGAGAAGGAGATGGGCGGAAGGACATTGACCCTGGAGGAATTGGAACAACTGCTAACCGAGCAGGGTATAGCGACCAGCTCTCGCGACAATGCCTTTCGAATAGCGTCGGATAGCACGACACGCTTGATTTATATAAACGACCCCAAAGGGCTGCAGAAAAGCAACGGGAACGAGGAGATCGTTGGGGAGACTCGCAGCCCGCCGAGGGAAGCCTACGATTCGAAGGCTTTCGTAGATTTGGACAACGCGGCGCCAAAGGTCGATGCGGAGTCATTGATCGCTGACATCAACGAGTACGACTTGGACAGTGATTGGCTCTCCGATGATGAGATTGCAATGTCCGAAGAAGCCGTTGAAACGTCGGCTCTCCTCTCGAATAAATACGTCGGCAAACAACGCTTCGATCCAGCTTTTGCTTATATGTTGGAACACACGGGTCTGGAGGAACAAGATCAAATTCTCGCTCTCATTGAGGATAGCAAGGGGAAAAGTTCGAGCTATTTCAAAGAAAAGACGCGAGACGCAAAAACGTTGGTTCTTCCGGGATCTTCCATAAAGATTTCCGAAGAGCACAAGGATTCGTGTATCGGCGAAGCATCTTTATCGAAAAGCATTTCTGATTTCGATAAGTTAATTAATGAAGTTCCGGAAGTCCCTAAGGTCAAGTCCGACCGGAAATCGTCTCCGGACGTTGAACATTTTGATTCCGATAATTCGATCACCGAACTTCCGCAAGTCTTCACCGTTGAGACCCCCGAAAAGGCGCCAGCGAACGTTCGAACGAACGAGAATTTGGCATCTGACGTCGGTGCATCCTGCGCTCCGAAGGCTCTGACGTCGGATTCCGACACGGACTCCGATCTCGTCGAAATTCACGACGTTCCAATTCCAACGGAGAAAATAGACACCAGTCTAGAAATCATTGTGAAATCGGACGAGATCCTAAAAGACGAGGATGACCTGTTCGCCGATGTATTCGCGACCGAGTCACGGAACGTCTCGGAAATTAGCACTCAGGATAACTCTAGCATTAACGATTCCGCAGCTAGTGCAAGTTTTGGCAACATCGAAGTGGCTTCGACGAGCGAAATTGGAGTGGCTTCGGGGAGCGAAATTGAAGTGGCTTCGACGAGCGAAATCGAAGTTGCAACTTCTCCTACCGAATCGAGGGAAAAGGATGTTCCGCCGGAAATTCTCGTGGAATCCCAACCGAATGAACCGGCTATTGATATCCCCATATCTCAATCTACAAATGTTGAAGCCGTTGTTACGCATTCACGCGCTGATGAACTCAACGAACAAGTTGCCAAATTTAAGCCTGCATTGTTGCAAGCGAATCATGAAAAACTCGTCACGATGCAGGTAATTTCATCCTATGTTAATCATTGTATTGCCAATTGCATTAAGGGGCTACATCTACCTAGAGGCTCGAAAAAAATGGCCAAATTGAGATTTTCTTCTCTGGTAAATGGTTGGTGGGAAAGAAGCGCATTTTTTTAACGCAAAGGAACGTTTATTGAGAGCCTTCGAATAAAATAACCAAAAAAATACGAAAACATGGCCGCCGACAGATGATACTGTTGTCAAAGGCGGTGGACATGATATTTCGAGAATCACTTAATGGATTGTTTCCAAATTTACCGAAGAGTCCATGAGAAACATTTAAGGCCTTACCCCAAAGTAACAGGGTAAGGACAAATAAAATCATGTGCGAATTTGACAATTTTATTCGTATGAAAAAGTGAATCATTCATAAAATTAATTACACATCTATTTAGTATGAATATCAAGCTGTTAGAAAGTATATATTTTTTTTCGATGTTCAAAATGGCCGACTACTCGAAACTTCTCAAATCAGCTTTTTTCAAATTGGCGTGACTAATAACTTCAACAATTTTCACTCGATCTACTGCAAATTCAAAAGTTATGTTCCTAATTGCATGTCGCAGAGAAGTACTTACGGAATCTCTGATTAATCGAAAACTTTTCATTTTATAAGCAGTTTATGAGCAGTTATAACGAAATTTTTCACTAAAAATTCATTTCTTAAGTTTAAATACCTACAACATTTGAACAAAACAATATTTTTTAAGACGGAATGACACCCCATCGGGGTCGGTATGGTAGAACAATTATAGATAGCCAAAAATCTCTGAAACGACTCTTCAGATCCCGTCGAAACTTTGCCAACGACGTCAAATAGATAGACGAACAGCTGTGTGCCCCTCAAATTTTCCGAATGTGAGAAAAAAACGTAGATTGGCTTATCATAAGCCAATCTACGTTTTTTTTTTTCTCAAATTAAGAAAATTTGAGGGGCAGACAGCTGTTCGTCTATCTATTTGTTTGGCAAAGTTTCGTCTATCTGTCGTTTGGCAAAGTTTCAACGGGATCTGAAGAGCCGTTCAGAGATTGACGAGAATTATTTTTTTTTGTTCTAGGTAAAAAATTGTGGATGCTAAATGTCATGCCGCGGAGCGCCTAAAAAAAGATATCAAAAGAAAATATTAGTAGTCGGCCATTTTGTACATCGGAAAAAAAATTTCTAACAGCTTGATATTCATACTTAATAGATGTGTAATTAATTTTATGAGTGAATCACTTTTTCATACGAAAAAAATTGTTAAATTCGCACATGATTTTATACCCGTTACTGTGGCCTAAGGCTTTAACGGGGTCGTCTAGTGTAAAGGCCGTTTTTTAATGTTTTTTTGGGGAATTTTTGTTTGACAAACTATTAAAATAAAATAATTTATGGATTATTATTTTTATTAATATTTAAACAAACTTTGTGAATTTTTTGAAGTCATAAAGAATATAGTCGGAAATACACCGCCCAACAGGAACACATATAAAAAGAGGTGCTCCACTGCTGCCATGATTCCGGCCGTTCTGCTTATCTGAAATAAAAAAACCGAGCGCAATTTTAATCGTGAGACTTGAGGCTCTACATGGAACTAAAATGAAGTTAGAATTCCAAAAAATAATTTTTTTTACGCTTTAGAAAAAAAGTTCAATTTTTCTTATTTTTTTGGAGTTTATATAGCTGATAAAAAGAAAACTAACGAAGCAATCTTAATTATTTTAGTTCAACTTGTTATATATGTACTAAAGATGCTGTATAAATTTGAGCAGAATCAAATCGTTTTTGAGATATCATGGCAGCAGTTTGAAAAAATCGTGTTTTGAGAAAAACGCGTTTGAAAGTTTTTGTATATAATTCATAATAAAAAAAATGGTCTCACCATCAATCTGCTATGCCTGGACCATAGAGTACACCTTCCTCTTCTTCAATGAAGTCATGCAAGGCCGTTTTCTCTTCTTTTGATCAGACACACTAGACGACCCCCTTAAAGTCCGTTGACGAACGCACTTTTTGAAAATCGATCTTTTTTTTTTAATAGTTGCGTAAAAATAACGACTTTTTTCATAGACTTGATATGCTCTAATTGAAGTGGTTATAAACATTATTTATAAAATCGACGATTGTCAACGACTGTTGACCATTTTTTGCCTGCCCCTAGGTAGACTTCGCCCCTTAATCTTCCAATCGTGCTTAAAAGATCAATCAAATTCACATTGCCGATTGATAAATTATTCCGTGGATCTTCCTCATTTGTGGACTATTAGTACAGTCGTGCCGTATATTGGAATCGGAAAAAATTAGAAGAAGGCTAGTTTTTTGACAGGTGATTTTGTAGGTGCCGCGGGTGCTGAAACCAAGTTTGCCTGAAAATCGGGGTGTAGGGTTTCTTTAGGGGATGGGGGTGGATTAATGCTAAACTACAACCCCCACGAGGTCGGCGCCGGGAGACAAAATGTTTAGAAAAATCCGGGTTTTATTTTTGTCCACAGCGCCGAAGTCGTGAAAGTTCATTTTGGGGGTGAAAAAGTGGGATGAAATTTTGAAAAATCAGTTTTCATTCGATAACTCTTTAGGAAACATTCATACAATTTTTGTTCAAATGGGAACGTTGTAACCCTTGAAAAGACGCGTCGATCGAGTATTCGATCATCCCTCTCCAATAATATCTTCACCCCCAAAAGAATTGTTGAAGAATTAACAAAAAAGTTGTTTACCGAATAACTCAAAAACAATCGATTTTTCGGGAATGGTTTAAATGTAGGAAATGTAGAGAATAATTTTCTCTATATGTTCGTTCCTATGGACCACCCTTGAATCTTGCTTTTTCGTACCCCTCTCAGGGGTGGAAAATTCAAAATGAAATTCTGGAAAAACTATCGACCGAAAATACGAGTTTGGCGCTGTGGACAAAAATGTAGCTGAGGGTTCAAGCTACAAATTCTTCCACGGCGGCGAATTCGTGCGGTCAATAGTTTCCCCAGAATTTCATTTTGAATTTTCAACCCCCGAGAGGGTTTGGTAAATAAAAATTCAAGGGTGGTCCATAGCACCGAAAACATAGAGAGAATTATTCTCTACATTTCGTACATTTGAACCATACCCGAAAAACCGATTGTTTTTGAGTAATTCAATAAACGATTTTTTTTTCGGTTTTTTAACCATTTTTTGGGGGGGTGAAGATATTATCGAAGAGTGATGATCAAATACTCGATCGACGCGTCTATTTAAGGGCTACAACGTTCCCATTTGAACAAAAAGTGTACGATTTTTTTCTAAAGACTTATTGAATTAAAACTGATTTTTCAAAATTTCACCCCACTTTTTCACCCCCAAAATGAACTTCCACGACTTCGGCGCTGTGGACAAAACTAATGCCCGGATTTTTCTGCGCATTTTGTCTCACGGCGCCGACCTCGCAGGGGTTGTAGTTTGGCATTAATCCACCCCATCTCCTTTCATCCCCTAAAAAAAACCCTACACCCCGATTTTTAGGCAAACTTGGATTTAGCACCCGCGGCACCTAAAAAACCACTTGTCAAAAAACTAGCCTTCCAATTTTCTCCGATTCCGGGGTTTTTCAGCGACAGCACGACTGTACTATATGAACATCATTAGCGATCTGCTACTGGCGCGTACTAATGTCATTATCTGTCCAGGCTGAATTAGAAAACGAGCACAGTGATCTCACTGAGAATATAGGAAAATTGGAGAGGCAAGCCACAGATGTGACCGATCAGATGCGCATGGAAGCTCAGGTTTGTATTTTTTTTTTTTCGTACCGCAACGAAACGCGATACTAAATAACGCGGAAAACCATATTGCTGGAAATCCTCGTGATTCTCTTCTCTACAGGATCTTTTACGTTTATTTGGTATTCCATACGTCGTTGCCCCGATGGAGGCTGAGGCCCAGTGTGCCTTTTTGGAGAGCAACGAGCTTACCGACGGCACGGTTACGGACGACTCGGATATCTGGCTCTTCGGCGGACGATGCGTATACAAGAATTTTTTCAACAACAACAAGCGCGTTATGCAATACAAATTGCAAGACATAGAGCACCACTTCAGTAAGAAACCATAGAAGACAAATGCGAAATGACTTTCGTAATTAACCGAAACGAAGGCATGCAAAGAGAGAAACTACAGAGGCTCTTCGATTCCGACAGAGTTAACGAGGCAGCAAATGATACAACTGGCGCTTCTGGTCGGCAGCGATTACACGGTGGGAGTTTCGGGAATAGGGCCGGTAACAGCCCTCGAAATACTCGCCGCATTCCCGACCGACGGAGACGATCTGCTACGAGGTTTGGGCAATTTTTGCTCGTGGCTGAGAACCGGAAGAGCCACCGGTCCTGGTCGAACAACGCTGCGCAACAAGCTCCGAAATGTGGAAATAGAGAAAGGTGCTTTGAAATTTGGAGCAATTTTTTTTTCGCACCTCAGTCTTCGTTAATATAGCACGGTTTTTTTACTCTCAGGTTTTCCCAGTCAAGCCGTCGTCCAGGCATATCTCTTCCCGACCGTGGACGAGTCCAAGGAACCATTCACCTGGAGCAAGCCAAATTTGACGCTGCTCGCGGACTACACGAGGCAAAAATTCGGCTGGACGAAGCTCAAGTTCGAGGAAACGATCGGTCCGGTGGTGAAGAAATTGGCCGAGGCGAAAAGTCAACGTGGCATTACTTCGTACTTCGCGGTCAACACTGTGCCGAAATCCATCGAAACGACGATGAGCAAGAGAGTTCAAAAAGCCGTTCGAAGATTGGCCAACGGGGCCGAGCACGTAGACGACGCGGAGCTGCCCGAAATCGCTGCGCCCAAAGAGAAGAAAAAACGCGGTGGAAAACGCGCGAAAAAAAGCGAGGATACCGTTGATTCAAGAAACTCGACGGAGCTGCAGGCTTCGAGTGAACCCCCCGAGATAAACGCGTCCACGAGCAACGCGGCGAAAATCCCCAATTTACCCGACACCAAAAACGTCGACGAATACATTCCTCAACGCGAGAAAGACAAAGCTATCGCGCAGAAGAAAAAACTTCGCGCGATCGAGGTCTTTAAAAAATCGAAGAAAGGTCCGGGTAGATCGAAAAAACCGCGACGGCCGTCGACAATTGTGACAAAAGAGGCGAAACTTTCTGAGAGCAGCGACAGCTCTTGAATCGCTCTATCAGTCTGGATATTGGCGAAGCTGTATTTGTACTTCTCGTCATGCCAATGAGTAGGTTGTTATCGATTAGGTGAAATTGTAATTTTGCTTTTGTAAGTATCCCAATCATTATTTAATTATTTATTCTCGTGTGGGAAGAAAAATTTGTTGTTCTTTCTCTCCCACATTGTTATAGTCTTTATAAAAAATCTTTGTAAGACGATACGTAGGGATATTGAAGATAAAAACAACCGGAGCGATAATCGGAAAGGATCAAGCTGTTGCGATAGAGCAATGAAACATGCAAACTTTTTTATCAACCGTTCACTTTTCACAATCGTGTTTGTAACGGCCTACGAGCTTGTTCGCGCTTGAAACGTCGTCCATAGTTTTTTTCGACGCATGTGGAAGGATTGTAATGCATGGCTGTTACGCATATGGACAACCGGCAAAACCCAGGGAATTTCTTGAAAATTTGTAAATTCTCTGGAACGTTTCCAAAATATACTTTTTTCACTTATGAAAAATGAATAGTACAGTCGTGCCGTCGCTGAAAAAACCCGGAATCGGAGAAAATTAGAAGAAGGCTAGTTTTTTGACAGGTGATTTTGTAGGCGCCGCGGGTGCTAAATCCAAGTTTGCCTACAAATCGGGATGTAGGGTTCTTTTTTAGGGAATGAAAGGAGATGGGGTGGATTAATGCCTAACTACAACACCTATGAGGTCGGCGCCGTGAGACAAAATGTTCAGAAAAATCCGGGCTTGAGTTTGGTCCACAGCGCCGAAGTCGTGGAAGTTCATTTTGAGGGTGAAAAAGTGGGGTGAAATTTTGAAAAATCGGTTTTAATTCAATAACTCTTTAGAAAAAAATCGTACGTTTTTTGTTCAAATGGGAACGTTGTAGCCCTTGAAAAGACCCGTCGATCGAGTATTCGAACATCACTCTCCGATAATATCTTCACCCCCAAAAAATGGTTAAAAAACAAAAAAAAATAGTTTGTTGAATAACTCAAAAACAATCGGTTTTTCGAGTATGGTTCAAATGTACGAAGTGTAGAGAATAATTTTCTCCATATTTTCGTTGCTATGGACCACCCTTGAATTTTGATTTTCCAACCCCTCTCGGGGGTTGAACAGTCAAAATGAAATTCTGGGAAAACTATTGACGGCACGAATTCGCCGCCGTGGAAGAATTCGTAGCTGGAACCCTCAGCTACATTTTTGTCCACAGCGCCAAACTCGTATCTCTTTAGTTTCGGTCAATAGTTTTCCCAGAATTTCATTTTGAGTTTTCAACCTCTGAGAGGGGTTCGAAAAAGCAAAATTCAAAAGTTGTGCATAGGAACGAAAATATAGAGAAAGTTATTCTCTACATTTCGTACATTTGAACCATCCCCAAAAAATCGATTGTTTTTGAGTTATACAATAAACAATTTTTTTGTTAATTCTTCAACAATTCTTTGGGGGGTGACGATATTATTGGAGCGTTGATCGAATACTCGATCGACGCGTCTTTTCAAGGGCTACAACGTTTCCATTTGAACAAAAATTGTATGACTTTTACCTAAAGAGTTATCGAATGAAAACTGATTTTTCAAAATTTCACCCCACTTTTTCATCCCCAAAATGAAATTCCACGCCTTCGGCGCTATGGACAAAAATAAAACCCGGATTTTTCTGAACATTTTGTTTTCCGGCGCCGACTTTCTGGGGGTTGTAATTTGGCATTAAACCACCCCCATCCCCTAAAAAAACCCTACCCCCCGATTTTTAGGCAAACTTGGTTTTAGCACCCGTGGCACCTACAAAATCACCTGTCAAAAAACTAGCCTTCTTCTAATTTTTTCCCATTCCAATATACAGCACGACTGTACTAGAAGTCGATTTGACGAACAAAAACTTGAAAGTATAGCAATAAATATTTTTGATATTTATATTATTCTTTATTATACACAAAAAAGTTATGTCAGTGTCCAACGTTGCAAATTTCAAAAACTAATTTACTCTAAAGCTCTGTACATTTGCACTCGATTTGTCGATCCACAACCACACAATTATTATTGTAGATGAGTATTGATATTTATTTCTTATTGATTAGCACCTACATCAACGTTTCTGTGCATAACAAAGAACAGGTTTTGTATTTTCTTCAAAAGTATTTTATTTTTTATTTTACAGTGTTCAATTATTTTTCGAATCGCTGTTTGAAAAGAAAATTTATTTCGATAAATATTTAACATTTTACATATACTTGATGTGAGGAAAATGATGTTCTTTATTTGACGCCAATCTCCCTGGAACGCTTGCGAAACCTGTGTGGAAAATGTGGAAACGTTTGGGATCTTCAGAGTCAATAATGCGTAACAACCATGTAATGGTAAGCGAGTGACAATACGAGACGTTAAATATTCGTCTACGTTTTAGACGTCTATTTATTGATACATTCTTCATTGTCTCGCACGTATAAACAAACTATAATACCGAGGCGATGAAAAAATTGGCGAGAAAGTTGTTTGTATATGTCAATACAGTGTTGTTTCCAAACGTTATATCGTTCGAAAGTCAGTAACCTCCGGTGTGTCCTTCCCGGCGATAGTCAGCGTTAGCCGTTATACTTCCGTTGCTGCTACGTGCCAACCCGTTTACAGCACTTCCGATACCCGCATACGGTGCAGTCTTGTGTCCTATCAGCCTCAAACGTTTCAATACATCGTGGTCAAAACCTGGCTCGTAGTACAACGTCATCGGCATAACCTGGAAGATAATTAGGGACTCGCATCAGCAAAGAATGTGGCCAACACACTGTGGTGAGTTTCCCAGGAACTTGAAGCAGTGAAGCATCGAGAGTTGGGTTAAAAAGGGAAGGGTAGTTCAAGGGATTAGGCTACTGTGAAAATGGCGAACACTCGTTCGTTTCTTGAGGCAAGGGAAATTGAAAAAGAAGGTCCAACATATGGTGCAGGAATCGCAGATTGAAGGTAGAATTATGATTACAACGATAGAACTGCTAGTTGAGGTAATCCTATCTGTTTAGTGTCTGAGAGTAGTTTGCGTTTGGCCATTGCGATCTCTGTTGCTAGCTGCGCTCGACCAACTCGCGTCAACAGGGATGAAAAATTTCTTGTGAACGAGTGGGCGAGCGTGCAATATACTTTTTGGGACAGTGCAGCGCGGTCGTCCGTCGAGTGACGATCGTCGGTGACTCGCAAGGCGGAAGGGCCCTGGGTCCTCTCACATACGACTCCACTGAGTAAAACACATACGACTCTCCCGAGTAAAACACAGGCAACTAGCCTGTCACAAGCGGTTGGGTGAACGGCCGTATGGTCCTCGATTCTCCAACCCGTCAAACACGGGCAACTAGCCTATCACAAGCGGTTGGGTGAACGGCCGTACGGTCCTCGATTCTCCGATCCGTGATCATATACCTCTTACCAAAAAAGGACAGCAACAGCTGACGAATCCTCGGTAAAGGTCATCAAACGCAAAATCGAAAACAATACAAACAATCAATCGAAGATTCAATACGAAATAACGCGCGAGATCGCAATGGTACAAGCCAAACGGGCTTTCTGCTTCTTATATACGCAATTAACAATCGTCGAAACGTTGTGGGTTTTTATGCCGCAAGGCTTTTCCCACATGAGCCAATAAACGTAGAAAATACGACGGCTCAAACGCGAGTGTTTTTCATTTCTTAAAAAACCTCGACCTCCATTCCTCATTCAATTATACATATCCAAAACTACGAGGTAACTTCGCAATGAAGGAGCTTCGACAATACACTATCCCTTCACACTAGTCATACCACTGATAATACTTAAGACTTGTACAATTTATATTTTTTAAATGTGCAACAACAAAAAATTTGTAGTTACTAAAATGTTCCACGTGTAAACTGTTTAATGAATGTTCAAATTTAAGGGGCCAGTCCACTTTGAAAATTTCAAAAAATCGATTTTTTTTACCGTTTTCGAAAGTACATACATTCAGAAATATTGTGTCATAATTTTATGAAAATTCGAGCTCTCTAACTGATTTTTTTTACCTGCACGTCAGGACAACATTTCGTCTACCTGAGCGTATAGCGCGCTCGGCCGACCCATCGTATAATCTTCAAAGGCGTTTTTCTCGAAACAACGTTTTCAAAATCTAGCTCCATCGTATCTCTAAAACTAATAAACCGATTCTCTTGGAATTTGAACCACACATTGTAAACATGATTCACAACAAGATGACCCTCGATGGTTTTAAAATTTTTATTTTTACTCTTTTTTTGCGAAAAACTGCGAAAAAATGCTTTTTTTTCCCTTTTTTCGTTTTTCATCTGACATTTTTTTATTTTTTGATAAAACTTTATATCCGCGGGTCACCTTGTAGCTCTGGTGTCATACTGAATCTAATGGACTTCGATTTTTTTGTTTCGGTCAAGCCGCTGCCGAATTGTGATGGAGCTACCTAGCCCACCTATTTTTGAGGCGTTACGTTCAACTATAGTTTTTGTATTTAAAAAGCAATAAAAATGAATGAATTTTTTAAATGTATTTTAAGACTTTAGTTATCAAGCCCAACAACGTTTATATTCATATCTTTTATAAAATCCTCAAAAAAATCGCGAAAATAGCCTTTTTCGTGGCTCCAAAGTGGACTGGCCCCTTAAGGCGAAGCAGAAGATTTACCACGTGACATATAAGTGCGAGAAAGATAGCTGAAATTTTCAAACAAAGATTTCTCAGAGATGAATAATATTTAGGGCAAAAGTAAATCCTTAAGCTCTTCGTCAGGGAATTCTCCAGAGCCTAATGCTTTGTTTTTCCTAAAAAATTCAAACATCTATGAGAAAATAGGGGTGAAAAATTTGTGAGGTTATGTTTACCTTGTACATGCCCTTAATTAGAAAAACGAAAAAATAGTTATTCCAACGATTTGCGCAGTATTTCTAGGTTTGATATTTGGCAACATTGGTTCTATCTCCCCCTCTTTTTACTCAACCAGGCGAGTTTAACCTCCGTGCTTTTCAACGTCGATCTATCAAAATAATGAGAGGTGCGAGTAATATAAAGCATTGTATTCGGGCCATGACTGGTAAAAAGCGTGGAAAATTTGTGTCGGCGAAATATGTTGATTAAAAATGAAATATGAGTAGAAGTTCGAATGAGTGAGGTGAGGTTAGGACTACAGTCAGCTGTTCCCTAGTGCAATTTTTTCCGAAAAATTTTTCCGAATTTTTCTATGAATTGGAACAAATATGGAGAATTCGGAGTTTTGCGGACAATTATTTTTACGCAAACATCCGAGTTTCTCCGAATTTCTCCAAATTTTGCAGAATATTTCATCATTTTAATTACGATCACGGGAAAGTGTCGGAAATTATATAAAATAAAAAATATAGATAAAAAATGAATTCTTACTTTTTGTTTGCTCAAATTATACTTTCTCCGGTTATCAAGTAACGCAAACTAACAAAATGAAAATGCATGATCACCTGTTCATCAGTTATATTTATTAATAGAAAAAGTACAATATTTTAATTATTAAATAAAATCTTTTGCTATTCTTATTGTTTCTCTCATAAAAAATACTTTGATTCTTTGTTCTTACATAGGGGCCGTCCATATATTACGTCATCGATTTTTGCTGATTTTCGACCCCCCCCTACAATCATCCTATCGTCATTTCCTAATGACCCCCCCCCTCTCGCAAAATTGACGTCATTACCAGTTTGGCAAAATTAAAACATTTGCGGATTTGAGAAAAATTGTGTAACATTAAAACATTTTGTTATAGAATCATCTTTTATTATTTTGTACTTTGGCAATGTTTATTAATATAATAATATTATTCTTCCCTATTCTTTAGTTTTCTTTGGATAGCTCCCACATTTTGTTATAGAATCGTCTTTTATTATTTTGTACTTTGGCAATTTTCATTAATATAATAATATTATTCTTCTCTATTCTTTACTTTTCTTTGGATAGCTCCCACGGAGTTTTTACCCATTCTTGCAAATCCTGGATCACGGGTAATATCTCCGTATCCTCCCCATATTCATTTTGGCTCGATCGAACTATTTTCATAGGTACGCTGTTATTTGAAGTTCTCGAATATAATGTAGATAAACCTTATGTAATAAATAAATAAATAATGAGTTCAATAATTAATACCATTAGGTACTTGCAAAATATTTTTCATCACTCATGCGGGAAAACCACTCTAGTTGTACAATATACTATTGTACAGTACTACCTCTCTAAGAGAGCGGTCTAGGGCGGTTAGGGGAAGAAATTCTCGAGAAATTCGTCGCCGAAGCCTTCCCCCACCGCTAGGTTAGCGCGCTCGAAAATCGCGCATGTGGTAGCGTGTATGTGTTTCTCCACTCGAACTCGATAAGAGAGCGCGAACGAAAGTGTTGAGAAAACTGTAAACGAGTTGCGGAAAGTGTACTGGCGTTTCGTCGTTTCATGCGTAAGTATATCTCATTGAATATTGATGTGTAAATCTTTCTTTTTCTTCGCGTTTTTTTTATTCTGCTGTTTGGTATATTTTGTTGTTGCAATATTATAACACATATGAAGGAAACATTTGTAAGACTTTCAATAATTGTTGAATTATCTTATTGTTCGCAAAAATATACGTAGTATATTCGTTATCGAAACTCGAAAATATATAGTGTACAAAAAAAATGTAACTAACAATTTATCTGGTGTATATACTTCAAGTTGAAATATACAATGTATATATATGTATAAATATTTCATTTTTAGATATGCTGTACGATATTTGCATTTATTACTACTACTCATAAACATATCTCTAGTATAATGTAGCCTCGATAATTTTTATCAATATCAATAATATTCTATGCTGTGTTAATGTCTATTAAAATATATTTTACTTGCATTAAATTACTACTTGAAATGTAATTATGGTGCATGTTTTTTCTCCGACTTTACGGCTTAAACGTATATATTATTATACAAAGGAATATTATCCATTTGACAATCGTGCGACGTGCGATTTTCTGAAATCGCTCGCGATCTCTTATCGAGTTGTCCGCGACAAACTCGGGAGGCCTCGAGAGGCCTCGGGACACTGGACAGCTCGAGCTAGGTGGGGGAAGCCATAAAATGCGCTCAAGCGGAACGGCGGGGAAATTCTCTCTTAGCGAGGGCTCTCTTAGAGAGGTAGTACTGTACATTTTGAAGTAACTGGTATCACAAGAATGACGTCAATTTCGAAACGCCCCCCCCCCCCCCCTCATCCATCATTTACCGTCATCCGCAGACGAACCCCCCCCCCTATTTTAAACTGACGTAATTTATGGACGGCCCCATAGAAAAATACTTTGTTTTTACCGAAAATGCGTTTTTTGCTTGTTGATTCTTACTTTTTAAAAATGATACTTTCTTTTTGATTTTTACTTTAAAAAAACTGATTCTTTCTTGGTTAAATAAAAAAAATGGTTGTTTTTTCTCGGTTTTATTTTCGGCGAATATCTCCGCAGACGTTCACTCAGGTCATAGGAAAAAGAGAAATTTCCGGGAAAAAATGAGAAATCACGAATTTTCAGTAAAAAAAAATGTTTTTGGGAAATAGACCAGTACTTGAATCTGTTTTAAATCATTTTTTCTCCGAAAATCTCAAATGTGACTAAAATATGAGAAATTATGAAAAATTTGGAGAAAAATTTGCACTAGGGTTGCCTTGCTGTCACGTCTCTTTATCGTAGCAAGTGGAAGTTCAAATTAAACCTGATATTACATAAAAATTAGGTCAATAAGCCTTATTTTTTCTGAGAGCATTGGATTACTACAAGTGTTAAGTATGTAAATCTGATAATTTTTAAGAATCTGACGGATTCCCACTATTGTATACACTTTTGTAGCGATCGAAAATTGGGTTTTTGTATGTCGTCTCGGAATTCCTTCGCAAAAATACGCAATATGAATATTTTTTTTCCCTGTAATTAGGTCGATAACCGACCCTGAGATTTTACAGAGACGATTATCAATATTATTAGTGAAACTCGTAAGAAAAAAATGAAAATCCTATGGATTGAAGCCTGGCGATAGGACTACCTTAAGTGATGTTCCTTTTTAGTCAATATTATCTATTATATTTTAATGAGAAAAAAAAACTCGTTTTTCGTTCACGTTCACCTTGAGCTCCTCACGGTCAAAGCTTCCTCACCGGCTTGTTTATAACTTCTTCAATTATTAATATTGAAAAATGTAATTTGGTACTCAACTTTGTTAATATACATACAAATGAATGTCTAAACAATTTTTCAATCGTCTTACTTATTGCTTCAACACAGTCACAGAATCCCAACGCCTTAATTGTATCGAACACTAAAATATTCATCGAACGACATACCTGATGATGAATCCTTCGCGCGTCTATGGCTTCTTTCAGATCGTAATCCTTCCATAAATTCAAAATTAACGCCTCAACAACCGCGGTTGATATTTTCGTACCACCAGCCGCACCAATCACCAGACGTACGTCGTTTTTATCGTCGACCTTTTGATCACAAGACATTTATCCGCTTAGCATACGCGAAGAGAAATAATTGTGTGCCGGTAAATAGTTGAGACACGATGGAGCTTTCAAGCAAATCTCACCACTATCGTTGGCGTCATTGAGCTCAAAGGCCTTTTTCCGGGCTTAATGAAATTTGCGGGTGACGGTGGCAAGTCAAATCCGTTCGTGATATTCGGCGAGCTAAAGTCATCCATCTGATCGTTGAATATTATTCCGGTACTCTTCGAGCGTCTCATAGCGCCAAAGCTGCAAAGATACACTTGTCATTCTAATATATTTGCATACATCGTCGATTGTCGGCCACTTAACGACTTATTCGCACCCGGAGAAGGAAGGACCCTGGATCCTTTTCCGTCAACGGTGGCGATTTAAGGAATAACATCATCACGCTGAATCTCTAAAACTGATTTTGTTGCTTACACCTTTAGTTTACAGTCTCAAGAATAACGTCCAATTGGTGCTCAGTCGAAATGAGATGACAGGCTGAGCTTAAAATATGATCTACTATGATCAGTAATCGAAATTTCAAAGGCATTTTCTCGAAATAGCTTATATTTCTTTCATTTTCAATTTATACTCCATGAACTCGACTTTTTTGGAACGTTGTTCGGTTAATTTTGTAGACAAGTATTCAAGATTTTTGGGAAATACTGAAAAAATCTTTTGGCATTTAACATTTTCATAAAAATGTTTTCTCTTTATAAGAATTCCAAGGGTGCGAAATTTCGAAAAATCGAAAAATCGATTTTTTTTTCTTTAAATGTCAAAACTATATATTTAGAATATTTTCCTAAATTTTCATAGCGAAATTCGAAAAACTTTCAACGCTGTGCCTCACCGCTCGGATTCGGAGCGGGCGTGAACTGCAAACGCCTTTTTCTCAAAATTGCATTATCGAAATTGGCGTGCAAGATTACCCAAAAACTATCAAGCCGATTGAGTTGAAACTTGGTAGAAATATTGATAATATTGATACCTTCTACTTGACGAGAATTATTTTGAAAAATTGGGAAAAAACGACTTTTTAATCCACATTTTACAGAAATGTTGTGTGAAATGTTGATTTTTTGTGTAAATGCGTGCCATTTTCTTAAATTTGCATTTGCTTTATTTTCTTCATATGCATGTTCTAACTGAAAAAATGTTTTAACTTTTTTGCAAATCAAAGTCTACGGGAATCACAGCTCCGTCATTTTGACGATGAATTAATTTGAAAAAATTGCTTTGTATACTTAAATCTACTATTACAGTATACCTAAAGTTTCATAATTGTAGAATAGTTATTTCTTAGTTTAAAAAATCCCTCAATATTGCTTATTTTGTTCCTGTCTAAATGTATATCCCGCCTTAAGGAATCCTCACAGCGTAAAATTTTCAAAAAATCGATTTTCTTTGCATTCCTCGATAGTACAGACAGTATAGAAATTGGTAATATGCTCGAGTTTGAATCGTAAAGATTGCAAAAGTTTCACCCAAGTGCAAAAGGCAAAAAAGATTTTTTTTGCCTTTTTCGACAGTTTATACTTTCAAGAATATCATGTAAAAATTCCAAGGCCGTATCTCTATCTTTCATCTTGCAAAAATCGATAGTTAAATCTTTAAACGCGTTTTTCTCGAAATGAGATTTTTCAAATTTGTTGACATTGTAACTCAAAGAGCAATTATCCGATTGGCTTGAAATTTGAACTGAGTACTCTTGAATATATTTACTCTACAATGACGTAGAATATTTTTGATTGGATGAAAATTAACGATTTGGCATTGAAAAAAACGACCATTTTATAGGCAACAAAACAGACTTTTTTCATAACTACACCATTTTGTTAGATTTTGATATTTTTCTCAAAATTTGGGAATCCAAATTTTCGGGTTCACACTTAAAAAAATACCCGAAGAAGATCCTAGTGTACTCTTTTTTGTATATTTTCAGCCATTATTTTTCGACATGGTTAATTAATTTTTTTCATCTACTTCAAAGTTCCCATATCAGGTTTCGATCTATCATGATGGCGTTACCCCTGAAGGGGTAGAAAATCCGCGAACGTCGACTCAAATGCAATTCAAGACCAAATCGTTGACTCTTCGTTTCCAACCGAGTCTCGGTTGACTTACACCTGATTGATGGTCGCCGTGACGGCAACGGCGGAGCCATCGCGAGCAATGACGGAAACGTGTGCGGTGCCGGCGTCTTCGTGAGGCACGGTCTCAACCCCGTAATACTTCGGATCGTTGCTCGTCCAAACCTTTTTGATTTTTTCCCTCGTCGCGTTGATGTACGAGGCCGACGAAAGTTCAGCCAGGACCGCATCTGTCAATTGAATACACATCTGTATCACCATACGCAATCGTATTTTTTCACACAAACGACGAGAAGCGAGTATTTGGAGGCTTGAATGCGGACCTATATTTTCAATATCCGGATCGGCAAGTCGGGTCCGTTTGGCGTATGCCCATTTGAAGGTTTCGACTAATCGGTGCCAGAATATTGTCGGATCGGCGGTGTGCACAAGGCCCTGAAGGACATTCGCGATAAAAGCGATGAGAACTCCCGAGCCCGGGGGTGGCGACGTGTACAGCCTAAATTTGCCGATATTGCTTGCGATCGGTTGCTTCCATTTGACACTGAAACGAAAGCGAACAAAAGGTGGAACATTGGGTGGAATATTTCATTAAGGGGTAACACTACTGTACACGCCTAAAATTAAGGGGCTATACCAGTGTGACACTTTCAAAAAATCGATTTTTTTCCTTCTTCGACAGTTTATACTTTCAAGAATATAATTATCATTTATATAATCTATATGAATATCATTTCATCTTACAAAAATCGTTAGTTAAATCTTTAAATATGTTTTTCTCGAAATAAGATTTTTCAAATTTGCTGACATTGTAACTCAAAGAGCAATTATCCGATTGACTTGAAATTTGAACTGAGTACTCTTGAACATATTTACTCTACAATGACGTAGGATATTTTCGATTGGATGAAAACTGACGATTTGGCATTGAAAAAAACGACCATTTTATAGGCAAGAAAACAGACTTTTTTCATAACTACGCCATTTTGTTAGACGTTGATATTTTTCGAAAATCCTACGTCATTGTACAGGAAATACCTTCCAGTTTAACGACATTTTTTCCTTTTTCGGTTTCAGCTACTCAATCGGCCGGAATCATGTCAGCAGTGGAGGAACTTTTTTTTTGCGCCTCCGAAGGCAGCGCATAAGTCGCTTGGATCTCAATATTTTTCTATGGAAAAATTATGTAACATAGGTCAAATATAGCCAAATATATTCTTAATTTTCCGAAACATTTAATTGCGTACTTTTCTTCCAAAAAATTCCCGAACAACACCCAAATTTTTAGTGTTCACACTCGTATAGCCCCTTGAGTGATTTTTTTTTGTGGCAGGACAAGTAGGAGCACAATAATATTCAAGGATGTTATTAGTCATATTTTCTAGTCAACAGAAAACATGTATATAAAAAAAATTATACAAAATGGTGACGCTGGAGCCATTCTCGCGAGGCATGGTGAATTGGAGATGCTCTTCGGTACACAGTATAACTGACGCAAATTTGAATGTGGAATTCTTTTTTTCAATTTCTATTAATTTACACGAGTATAGCTAGAGAAATACGTAGGGGATTGTGAAAATATTAATTTTTGTGTAATTGGCAAGCGCTTTAAGTAAAAACTCAATTTTCAACAGAAAAAATGGACAATCATTTGTTAATAAATAATGTTATAATTAAGGTAATCCTATCACCAGGCTTCAATCCATAGGATTTTCATAATTTTTTTTATCTTCACTAAATATATTAATAATCGTCTCTGTTAAATTTCAAGGTCGGTTATCTACCTAATTACGGAGAAAAAAAATTAAATTTGCGTATTTTTGTGAGGGAATTCCGAGACGACATGGAAAAATTCAATTTCCGGTCGCTACAAAAGTATATGTAATAGTGGGAATCCGACAGATTCTTAAAAATAATCAGATTTACATAATTAACACTTGCAGTAATCCAGTGCTCTGAGAAAAAATTACGCTTATTCATCTAATTTTTATGTAATATCAAGTTTAATTTGAACTTCCGGTATTGGATTTATAACCATTTGCTACGATAAAGAGACGTGACAGCAAGGCAACAGCTGACTGTAGTCCTAACCTCATCTCACTCATTCGAATTGCTACACATATTTCATTTTTAACCGACATATTTCGCCGACACAAATTTTCCACTCTTTTTACCAGTTGTGGCCCGAATACAATACTTCATATTTTCCGCAGCTGACATTATTGTGACAGATCGACGTTAAAAAGCACGGAGGTTAAACTCGCCTGGTTGAGTAAAAAGAGACGGAGATAGAACCAATGTTGCCAAACATTAAACCTATAAATACCGCGTGAATCGTTGGAATAACTATTATTTCATTTTTCTAATTAAATGTGAACGTTCATTAAACAGTTTACACATGGAATATTCGAGTTATTACAAATGATTTTTTTTTGCATATGTTAAAAATATAAATTGCACAAGTCTCAAGTATGATCAGTGGTATGACTAGTGTAAAGCGATAGGATTACCTTAACTCATGGAAAAACCCGTACATATTTCTCTTCGGAATGTTATTTTAAAGAAGTGCTCAAAATGTGAAGTGAATAGAATGAAAAGTGTTGGAGTTATGCTGCGTGCGAAATCAGGAATTTTTCCCTTGCCCAAACATATCTTCCCCGTTAACCGCTCAAGGGGAGAGAGATCTTTCGACCATTTTCATCATTTTTTTTCAAACGAAAAATTTCTTCGCCATTTTTGCGACTTAGGGTATGTTTTATTACTACTTTTGGCTGTTACGTGGTATTTTTTTATTCATCTAAAAAAATGGCGGATGTTATCAGACGGCGTGACACGTAGCGTCGGCGGGGTTAATTTGACAAAAGCGACGAAGATTTTTTTCTTTCATTAAGACGTTAGGTCACAGTAACGGGTATAAAATCATGTGCCAATTTAATATGTTTTTTCGTATGAAAAAGTGAGTCACTTATAAAATTAATTACACACTGTTAGAATTTTTCCTTTTTTTCGATGTACAAAATGGCCGACTGCGAATATTTTCTTTTGTTATCTTTTTTTAGGTGCTCTGCGGCGTTACTTTAGCATCGACAATTTTTTACCTAGAACAATAAATAATGTTTATAATCACTTCAACTAGAGCATACAAAGTCTATGAAAAGAGTCGTTATTTTTACGCAACTATTTTAAAAAGATCGATTTTCGAAAGTGCATTTGTCAACGACCTTTTAGGCCTTAGGCCACAGTAACGGGTATAAAATCATGTACGAATTTAACCATTTTTTTCGTATGAAAAAGTGATTCACTCATAAAATTAATTACCCATCTATTTAGTATGAATACCAAGCTGTTAGTGTATATATATATTCAATGTACAAAATGGCCGAATCCTAATATTTTCTTTTGTTATCTTTTTTTTAGGCGCTCCGTGGCGTGACTTTAGCATCGACAATTTTTGACCTAGGACAAAAAACAAAAATTCTCGTCAATCTACATTAGAATACCTAGAGAAGTACGTACGGAATTTAAACAATATTGTTTCATTCAAAAGTTGTAGGTATTTGAACTTAAGAAATGAATTTTCAGTGAAAAATTTCGTTATAACTGCTCATAAAATGAAAAGTTTTCGATTAATCAGAAATTTCGTCTGCGAAATGCAATTAGGAACATAACTTTTAAATTTGACGTAAATCGAGTGAAAATTGTTGAAGTTATTTGTCACGCCAATTGGAAAAAAACTGTTTCGAGAAGTGTCGAGTAGTCGGCCATTTTGTCCATCGAAAAATAATATACATATTTCCTAACAGCTTGATATTCATACTAAATAGATGTGTAATTAATTTTATGAGTGTATCACTTTTTCATACGAAAAAAATTGTTCAATTCGTATATGATTTTATATCCGTTACTGTGGCCTCACGCCTTAACACTCATACGCAGAAGATGAACCAATAACAAGTGAGAAATATTAAACATCGATGGACTGGTACGCTTTGAAACAAAATGATTGAATTTTCCGAGAAAACATGACTACTTTTTGCAACAAAGAAATACTTTTTTATTTTCAATAAACATTTCAGCTCACGTTTTAGACAATAAGGTTAGAAAGATTCCTACCAAATTCCATCAGAATCGTCATGTCAATTTTGAAAACGGAGTTTAGAAAACCGTGCCATGCCTCCGCCATTTTCAAAGATTGACGAATAAGAAAAATACTATGTAGCAGCCAAAAGTAGTAATAAAATATACCCTAAGTTTTAAAAATGGTAAAGAGATGGTTCCTTAAAAAAAAAAATCATGAAAATCAGAAAGTTTTTTCCTCGTCTAAAGAAAAATCGAATAAGTTTCACTTCGTACTCGTATTTCATCAAATCGTCCATCGTCATAATTCCACCGAATTCTTGGATTTCCGCGATCAAGGCCCTTCCAATAGCGCCCTTGTAAAACAGCTCGATCGGATCCGGTGCGTTCGCGAGCTTTTCCAGTGTTTTTGCCAAAAGCGGTCTCCTGACTGTATCACCAGCCTGTATGTGTGTGCAAGCATAGCGTGAGAACAGTTTATCGCGAGCTGCGTTGCGAGCTAGCCAACGTAAATGAAGGTCGATGCATTTGCTTCTCTTTGATAGAAAAAGACGAAAATTTTCATCACTCACGGCCCAGGTGAGATTTGTTTTCGGATCAATGAGAATCTCCATCAAGGTCGGCTCTTTTTTTATCAGCTCAACTTTGCTCGCCCAGGACCTTGCGAGATAATCATTCACGACAAAGCCATCGTTGCAAACTTTGATGGTTGGTGCGAAAAGCTCGGCCCACGCGACTTTGCCATATTTCTGATGAGCCCTCCACAGGCCCATCAATTCCCCCGGCACAGCAATCGCTTTGCCACCTGCAAACAAAGTTACGTAAGGGATCATCACAGTGCAAAATTTTCAAAAAAACGATTTTTTTGCATTGTTCTATAGATAGTATAGAAAGTAGACAATTTATATGAAAATTTCGCACTCGAAACGTTATAAGCGTTTTTTTTTGTAATGTTGTTTTTCAAAAAAAAAATCTCAAAAGAAGAGTTTTCAAGGTACCGTCTCAAATTTTGATACAGCATTTTTCACGCCATTCTTTCTCTTGCTATGGAAGCTTTTTTAAATCTTCTTTGTTTTTAACGAAAAACGGTCAAAAAAATATGCTAAATTCGATACTTTTTTGCGCAAACTTCCGCCATGTTGTGAATTTTGATTTAAAAAAAACCTCCGTAGCAAGATAGCGGCTTTCGGGGCCGGGTTGAAATTCCGAACTTTGAATGCTCCGACGGTTTAAAATTCCGAATTTTAATGTTCCGAAATTCAAGATGGGGTCGGCTTGAAATTTCCAACTTTGAATGGTCAGAACGCTCAAAACTCCGAAAGAATTTTACACGGAAGACCAAAACTCCGAAAATCTTAACACCGTCAAAATAATTCGGCTATGGATGTTTTTAAAGTTTAAAAATTTCAATAAATTAACGAATTATTTCGAGAATTTTTTTTTTTATTAAGAAGTGATTTTGCGTCAATTTTGAAATTTGTCTAGACAATGTTATACGTTCTACATCATTTACAGTCATCTGCATAGACTTTCGCTGGCATGATCTTGACATAAGGGCCGGGTTGAAATTCCGAACTTTGAATGTGCCGACGGTTTAAAATTCCTAATTTTAATGTTTCGAAATTACAAGGCTCGTCAAGATTATGCCAGCGAAAGTCTACACAGTTGACTGTAAATGATGTACAACATATAACATTGTGTAGACAAATTGCAAACTTGACGTAAAACAACTTCTTAATAAATAAAAATTCTTGAAGTAATTTGTCAATTTATTGAAAGTTTAAAAAGTTTTAAAACTTCCATAGACGAATTATTTTGACGGTGTTCAGATTTTCGGAGTATTGGTCTTTCGGGTAAAATTCTTTCGGGGTAGTATTCTTTCGGAGTTTTGAGCGTTCTGATCATTCAAAGTTCGGAATTTCAACCCGGCCCCCGGCTTTCATGCTGATTAATAATCTTTTTACAAATTTTCTTTCAGATTATATTTACGGCCACAACCGTGTACACCGTGAGGACTGCATTTTTTCGAATACATTTTCATCCGTTAAAAAAATGTTTAAAAATAAAAGTAAACGTTTAAAAATATATTTTCTGTTCTTCACGAGTGCTTTGATTTGACGTAAAAAAATCAGACTGATCAGCGTATTTCAACCATCGAGAAAAAAAATCGCAAAAATCAGCTATTTTTTTACCTGTCACACTGTGATGATTCCATGAGGGTTCGTGTATACACATCTGTACAGGTTGTGTCGAAGAAAAAAAATGGCTTTTGCCCCTCTAAACAATATTTTTGGCGTATAAAAATTCAGGACAAATTTGATGTCTCTAACTCAAGTCTAAGTGGTGGATAATTTTTTCCCCGCTTGATTCACGCGTCAAACTCGCTGCTTACGTTCAAAATTCGATCACTCTACGATCAATTAGGATTTATGAAATCATATTGAACATTCTTCTAGCTGAACCTTACGGCTGAAAAGTTTTTTTTACGTCGATATCATTGTTTGCACACAAATCACAGCTAGAAATATTAATTATTTGTTGAATTATTCATGTCTGGACTTGAGGAGCAAATTTTTCGTGTACATCAAGCGGGGCAAAATTTAGAGCGCTATGACCAATAGCCGGGTCCAGACAGACAGAGCACGCCTCGCGAGCCGCGCTCGGACTTCCGGCTCGCGAGCCGTGTCCTCCGAGGCAGGATGAAGGAGTTACGAGGCGGGCCTCGCGAGCCAAGATGAGCCAGTCTGAGTAGTCAGTTTGCTTCGGCTGGCGGGCGTCGTCACGACCGTCCACACAGAACGAGCAGCTCAGACTGAGGCACCTTTGAGCACGGCAATCGTACCGACACCAGCTCGGCCGAGGCACCGTGCGACCGAGGCAACCTGAGTCACGTTCACACCGGCCGAGGCACTAACCTCGAGGCTGCCTCGCGAGGCACTGACCGGGAGGCTGCCTCGCGAGGCATTGACTGGCGAGGCTGCCTCGCGAGGCATTGACCGGCGAGGCAACGTGCGCCCGAGGCAACCTGAGTCACATCCACACCGGCCGAGGCACTAACCTCGAGGCTGCCTCGCGAGGCACTGACCGGGAGGCTGCCTCGCGAGGCATTGACTGGCGAGGCTGCCTCGCGAGGCATTGACCCGCGAGGAAATGTGTGCCCGAGGCAACCTGAGTCACGTCCACACCGGCCGAGGCATTGACCCGCGAGGCTGCCTCGCGAGGCATTGACCGGCGAGGCAACGTGCGCCCGAGGCAACCTGAGTCACATCCACACCGGCCGAGGCATTGACCGGCGAGACTGCCTCGTGCGGTATTATCCCGCGAGGCAACGTACGCCCGAGGCAACTTGAGTCCCGTCCACACCGGCCGCGGCATTGACCCGCGAGGCTGCCTCGCGAGGCATTGACCGGCGAGGCTGCCTCGCGAGGCATGCTCGGTCGGTGTGCACCCGGCTAATAAGGAACATCGCTTTGATGTACGATGATGATTACGATTATTTATTTAAAAAATGAAGACACTCACCGTACATAGCTGCGTTTGCATCGCCTTCGAACATTTTTTCGGTCGCCGCGGATGGAGCAACCTCTCGGGCGTCCAAGAAGTCTGCTTTACCCCCATTTCTCGGGTCCCATATGATCATGTGAAATCCACCACCAAGTCCAGTACTACGTGCGATCATGAATAGGTATTTGAGTGTCGGGTTCGATAGCCCGCTAAGGAACTTTAGAGCGATGTATCACATGTTGTTGGTCGATAAAAATCATGGAACGAAATTTTCTTCTCGATGGATTACATTTTGAGCGAAAGACGAGATACGCCCTGTGCATCTTTTTATAGAGCGGAAAATCATTCTCTTATCTTTTCCGCAACATCAGTCGTTCAAGAATGTTTGGCAGATGCAATTCCAGGCAAACGCAGTCGAATTTCAAAATTCTCTGATATATGTCCTAGACGTAAAGTAAAATCGGCCGGAAGGGACGTAATTTGGGGACCGAGGCAACATTTTTTTCGGGTTTAGGCTACTGTGAAAATGACGAACACTCGTTGACACTTGAGGCAACTCAAATTGACGAGGAAGGTCCAACATATCGTGCAGGAATCGCAGATTAAAGGTAAACTTATGATTACAACGATAAAACTGGCAGTAAAACTTTAAGGGTCCATTTCATTTTAAGAAAAAACTTGTTTTTTATTCTTCTTAAAATGGATAATATTGGCTACGACTTGACCGAGCTCTTTTTGATATCGTGTTTCATGAGCACAACAAAAATTGTTGAATTTTTTTTCTTCAATTTTTCTAGGAACACTGACATTATTTTATTAATAACTAATGAAGCTTTTTTAAGATCGTGTTTCAATTAGCACAAAAAAGTATTGTTGAATTCTTTTTCGATTTTCGGTTTAGAAAAACTAGTTTTTTTATTAAAATGGATAATATTGGCTAAGACTTAACCAAGCTTTTGTTATCATCGTGTATCATGAGCGCAAAAAATGGTTGAATTTTGTTTCAATTTTTCGAGGAACACTGACATTTTATTAATAAATATCCAAACGATTTTTAAATCATCTTACTTATTCCTTCGAAATAAATTTTAAATAACCATGATTTTCGAGTCGTCACAGTAGCCTAACCCCTTAATATATAACTCGATTAGGGGAAAACTCCTGACTGCGCATGCGGATAAATAAATCGATACGAAATTTTTCACCCATTTTGCGAATAAGGTAATAATGCATCTAATTTTTATCGCCATAGACGTATATAATGTTTTATATACGTTTTAGTTGAATACAAAGTTTCCATATTTGAAGTAACAGAAAAGAAGAACCTTCCGCTTTGCGAAGCGCTCGAAATGCAATACGTCCAGGAGAAAACTAGACCGCAGAATTTTTACCAATCGGAAGAGTCATACATCGTCTTAAAACGGGACCACGCTTTCAACTGGTTCGAGAAAAATAAAAACCGATCAAGTGCGAGTCGAACCGTACGCATCAAAGTAAGGCTCCGTACAGCCCCCTGGCACTGCTGGATCTACCGTGTCCCGTTATTGTCGCCACGTAAACTAACCCACCATGCGGCGCTAGTAGTCACCCCCATGACCCCCACTCCAGTCGCGCAGCGTCTGCATAATTTGCATTCGACGCGTCTGGATAATTAATTGTTTTGAATAGAATTTAAACGTATATGTGTATATACTAAGGGATGCAATATTTACACTTGTTGCAATATCATGTGTTATACAAATATTTATTGAACGAAATAAACAGATAACATTATTATTTTTTAAATAATGGATTAGTCACGTTGTACAATGTTTTGCGATTTTTTTCTTGTCGAGATTGCCTTTTTTTGTTCTGCGTTGAGACGTGCAGAATACTGCTGCATCCGTATCAATACGTAATATTGTATGTATTTTGGTACATTGAAAAAATGCGATTTTTCCTTGTTTGATTGATAACCTGACGTGCACCCAAGAACCACGCTCGCTGGCATTCTCAAATATGAGCACAAAAACCACAAAAATTGTTTTTTATTTTATCGCTACACTAAAATTCTTTATTATTTTATCACTTTAATTAAAAGATTAAAAAGATAAAATAATTACGATTTTACCACCCTACGATTTTTTTATTCGAGAACAATGACAGATCGAGAAAACGAAAAGAAATATTCACTTGGTTCACGCGACGAAAAAGATGACGAAATAATACGGAGAGGTGCTTTGCGGAGTGGGGGTTCATGCGGGTGACTACTAGCGCCGCATGGTGGGTTAGTTACGTGGCGACAATACGGGGACACGCTACTGTTAAGAGAATTTATCCCAGTGTCAGCTCCCTGGCTCCGTAGCTCAATAGAAATGCACGCCATTTTGATATTTGAATAAAACTCAATTACAGTCAAAACATTTGTGAATTAATTTATCCCTTACCCAACAACAGTGTTCTATACACACTGTTAATTATATGGATACACAACACATGAAATGTTACAAATGAAACGAAAAACTTTGAACCCGCAAAGTTAAAAATCATTTCTCTGCTTTTTTTTCCAAAACGGATGATCATCCGAAATAAATTAACCTCAAACTACTCACTAAATTCTATGTTCACTAGATATCAAATTTTTCTGTCCAGAAGAGAAGGGCGGTGGCACTCAGATGTGACAAAGTTGTGTTAAGGGGGGAGACACCTTTAGACGAGAATTTTTTTGCTGATTTTCATGATTTTTTTTAAAAAGGATTTATTCCCCATTTATTTTTTTTAGACTTACAAGGAACATCACTTTGGTGCCCTCCTCCGATTTTGTTGGAACTTTTTTATGTGGAAGAGTATCAAAACCAAGATTTTTTTTATGGGTGGGAAAACGGTTTTAAGGGGTGAAACGCACCCTCAAAAATGGGAATGTTTTTCGTTGGTAACGTTTCAACGGTACGCGATCTAAAAAAATCTCTAATGGCAAAATGTTAATTTTTTTTTCTGTACCATACATTGGAAATGAGAACGACAAAGTTATCGACGAAAAACGAAAAATACTCCTACTTTCGAGGGTGCGTTTCACCCCTTAGAACCGTTTTTCCGCCGATAAAAAAAATACGTGTCTCTTAGCTTTTGATACTCTTCCGGGTAAAAAGTTTCAACAAAATCGGAAAAGGACACCAAAGTGATGTTCCTTGTTAGAGTATCTTTTATTAGGGGGCGTATACAAATTACGTAACGCAAAATTTCCGAATTTTCAGCCCCCCCCCCCCCGTCACGTAACGGGACCGTAACGGTTAGCCAGAACCCCCCCCCCCCCCTATTCCGTTACGTAACGGGTGCTTTGTCGTCAATATTGCGATTTTTTTCATAGACATAACTTATTAAGAAAGGATCGGGCTTATACTCATTTCACGAAGTAAATATTCACCTAGTTTTATACCAATTTTTATGACAAAATCTTGAAAATTAATCGAGATGTATGCCTAGATTTGACGCGAAAAAAAAAATTCTCTTCAGTGTCCCAACGATATCTTTATGAAAGGTTATCTGTAAATTAAAAGTCAACAATTTATCGATACAAATGTTGCTACCGTTATCCGTAGCCGTTTTTTTATTTTGGTTTTTTTTACAAAGTGCTGACAATTTGGACATTTTCTCCTATTTTCAAGGCCCTTTTTCTATATCCAAGCAGTCTTTAAAAATAGTAATTATCAAATGTTAAAAACGCGGATTCGTACATCCTTAGCCACTGCGATTACAAAAATGTTTTTAAAAAAATTGAAAATCGGTTGATAAGTTTTCAAGTATTCGCTCGGACAAGGTCGAAAAAACTAGTTTCGAGAAAAACGCGTTCAAAGTTTTCGTTCCGTGTTTCTTGATATAAAGTTATGTTTTTTTTGTCTAGAATATTGATACTTACATCGAAGTATCTAGTCGCGGGCGATATGACGGTTCTTCGTCTTCATGATAGTTCACAAAATAATAAGAGCCTGTATTTTATCTATTGTAAATGATGTCACACCTGTAGGGACTGAGGGCAATAACCGGTCGCGCTACCTGTTCTCAATAAAGTGACTGGGGCTATTACGATATCTGTGGCCCCAAGTTTTGGCCATGCAGTCTTTATATTTGGCCCAAAATAAGACTTTTTTCAAGAATACAAAAAATCGAAATTCGGCTTTTAAGGGGGTGAAACAGAGGTTTTAAATTTTTAATGAGGCGGAGTATTTTTTGGGTAGATTTCTTTAGAATTTGGCGTAAACATTCTAGAAAACAAGTAATTTTCAAAGAGTCAGGTAGTTCATTGAAACACGATTTGTAACGGGATAAACGGGAGCTTGGAACGTTGTTAAACATTATATTTTTTCGTCAAATCCTCTGAAATTCAGCTTCCCAGAAGGGTGATTGCATCATTGTTCTTTGTCAATAATACAACAAAAGTAGGTTGTATTATTTTGGTTGGGTAGGCATCGTAATCGTGCCCACCCAACGATTCCACACACACACACACATCGAAGGTGCTCCAGGCCCACCCAACGATTCCACACACACATCGAAGGTGCTCCAAACCCACCCAACGATTCCACACACACATCGAAGGTGCTCCAGACCCACCGAACGATTCCACACACACATCGAAGGTGCTCCAAACCCACCCAACGATTCCACACACACATCGAAGGTGCTCCAGACCCACCCAACGATTCCACACACACAAAAGTCGCATATTCTATCGAATATGGCCGCTGCATGGTCAAAATTGGGAACCACAAACATAATAATGCTTCGACTTTCAACCCCCTGTTTCACCCCCTTAAAAGCCGAATTTCGATTTTTTGTATTCTTGAAAAAAGTCTTATTTTGGGCCAAGTATGAAGACTGCATGACCAAAACTTGGGGCCACAGATATCATAATACGGCCAAGTGACTATAACTCCGTCAATTTTCGGACTTGTGAATAAAAATTTTGCCAACATATTTGTCAATACATGTACTGTCAAGAATTATTTTTTTTAAATCCCTTTAAATTTTGCTTGGGAGGAGTGGGAAAACTACTGTGCAAGTTCTTGCACAGTGACTTTCCCCCTTAACTGACATTGCGTATAGAAAGCTGTGGGCTGTCCGTGGTAAAATTGCACGCGAGGTTTAAATTACAAACTTCAACGTGCAGAAATTTTGCTATTTCTGGCAGTTTTAAAATCGTGACGTAACGCAATCCTTGACCCCCCCCCCTCCCCAACGCACGTACAGTGTAACGCCTCGCCGAACCCCCCCATTGCGTGACGTAATTTACGGCCCCTTACTATTTTGACTGGTACATGGTATTTTTTGTTTTATTAATCTTTGCAAATGGCGGAGATATGGCACGGTCTTCCAAACTGCATTTTCGAAACTGGCGTGACGTATAACTAAACACTAATCGACCGATTCTCATGAAATCTGGTATGAATCTTTATAACCTTATTGTCTAAAACATGACACTAAATGTTGTTGAAAGCAAAATACGAAATTTTTGCCAAAAATAGCCATTTTTCGGCAAATTCCATCTTTCTGTTTCAAAGCGTACAAAATCATCGATTTGCAACATTTCTCACTTTTTCTTGGTTCATATTCTACGTATGAGAGTTAATGAAAGAAAAATCAGCGTTACTTTTTTTTCAGATTAATCCTGCCGACGCTGGGTGTCACGCTGTCTGACAACATCCACCGCGAGGTGTTTAGAAGACCGTTTCGTATCTCCGCCATTTGTAAAGATTAATGAAAATCGGAAAAATACCTAGTACTAGTAGTAAAACATACTCTAGTCTCAAAAATGGGGGAGAAATCTGTCCTTAAAAAACAATCATTACTGTCAGCCATTTTTTCCTTGCTTAAAGATAGCCCCGCCCCCCTTAATGATGCTGTCCCACGGCTACGGAACCGTAAAAAAAGTTAATAATTCCGCGGCATAGAGTGTAAGGAGAGTCATTCACCTGTGCATCGATACGACCCCTTCGCACAGTAATGTTGCAATCGCACCATCGACGGCGGAAGCTTCCGCCTTCATCAAAATTTCGGCGCCAGCAGCCGCACATGGCAGTCCGTGTGTCGATACCGCAGCCTGCAACATTGAATAGTATCGATACATTTTTTTTGCATACGCTTATGTATAGGGTGGACATTTTTTTTGCGCACGCTTATAAACTTAGTGGAAATTTTCGAAAATATCGATTTTTCGTTTTCCACGGATTCTCAAAATATAACATTTCAAAAATATTCTCTAAAATCTACATGTCGGTTCGTTCACAATTGAGGGAGTTATGGGCATTTATAGGTAGGTTTCGCGAACCAGAGAACTTTAAGGGACTATACCAGTGTGACGCTTTCAAAAAATCGTTTTTTTGCCTTTCTCGACAGTTTATACTTTCAAGAATATCATTATCGTTTATATCATTTATATCAATATCATTTTATCTTGCAAAAATCGATAGTTAAATCTTTAAGGTGTTACCCCCACTTGTAGCGCAAAAAAGGCCTTTTTCATGAATTTTTTAAAAGAAAACTACAAAACTTTTTTAATCGATCAATATAACATCTTAAAGAACACATCTTGAAGAACTTTCAGTAATTTTTTTATTGAAAAATATTACATTGTTTAGTGGCAAATGGCCGTCAATGAAATAATGTTTTTATATACACGGTTTGCGGTGACCAACATTGCGGCGAAGTGGATCATCTGAAAAAAAAAAAATGCGGATGGGTTTAGTCAAATATAAGTATAAACTAGTCTTTAATCGAAGGATTTTAAAAAATATTCATTTTTCACAAAATGGCGGACAGTCAAAGTTAATGGTTCGATTTTAACGAAAAAAACGGCCGTTTTTTGGCTATAAAACGGCCATTTTTTTTCGAAAAAAAAATCGAACGATTGAAGACTACATTTTTATGTATTAAATAAGCCTGCAAAATTTCAAGAAGATCGGTTCATTAGTGTTCGAGTAATCTTGGTCACCGACTTCAGAAATGCCATTTTGAGAAAAACGCGTTTAAAGTTTCAATTTCCGGTCGTTTACACAACGGATTCTTCTCTTTCAACGCTCATATCTCAGTCAATTTTGTTCGGATCGACTTGAAATTTTCAGGACATATTCTCAGATACTTATACTTAAAAAAAAATGCAATAAAAAAATATCGATTTTTTCAAAATCGCAAGTAGGGGTAACCCCTTAAACGCGTTTTTCTCGAAATGAGACGTTTCCAATTTGCTGACATTGCAACTCAAAGAGCAATTATCCGATTGACTTGAAATTTGAACTGAGTACTCTTGAATATATTTACTCTACAATGACGTGGGATATTTTTGATTGGATGAAGATTGACGATTTGGCATTGAAAAAAACGACCATTTTATAGGCAAGAAAACAGACTTTTTTTTCATAACTACGCCATTTTGTTAGATTTTGATATTTTTCGAAAATCCTACGTCATTGTACAGGAAATACCTTCCAGTTTAACGACATTTTTTCCTTTTTTGGTTTTAGCTACTCAATCGGCCGGAATCATGTCAGCAGTCGAGGAACTTTTTTTGGCGCCTCTGAAGGCAGCCCGTAAGACGCTTGGATCTCAATATTTTTCTATGAAAAAATTATGTAATATAGATCGAATGAAGCAAAATATATTCTTAATTTTCCGAAACATTTAATTGAATACTTTTCTTCCAAAAAATTTCCGAATGTCACCCAAATGTTCAGCGTTTACACTGGTATAGCCCCTTAACCGCATGTATCTCGAAATTCCTTTTTCAAGATCGTTGACCACGATTTCTCAAAAATCACTGCATCGATCAACTTCAAATTTGACAAGCTTCTTTTACATATCAAGAAACAGTTTTTTAACGGAGGATCTTTTTTTCTATGCATAGTTTTTCTTGTTGACGAAAATGGAAGCGTTTTTTCACCAAAAATCGATACTTCCACTTTGGAATGCGTCCATTTTTTTTTAAATCAATATTTTATTGAATCCTTCGTCCAAGCACTATATCATTTCGTGCGAAAATTAAATGCGTTTGATTTTTTTTTATTTTAGATTATTTGTGTCCGAACAGCAGTGGTCACCGCGAAAGATGCTTTACAAACAGCCATCTGCACATTTGTTTCTACCACATTTGCACTATCGTTTGTAGCATATTTATGAATATTTTTCAATACAAGAATGGTGAAAGCAATACTCTTCAATGTAAAAAAAAATTTAACCTGCACAAGTCTTCCCCGAAAATACTGACGACAATTTGCGTTCATTTGTAGGGTCAAAGTGGGAACAGTGGCAACAGTGGGTACACTGAACCTTTTTTTCGTTTCTCAGAAGTGGACATATGTATAAGTGCGTCTTTTCCACATTAGAACCGCCCTCGAATGCCGATAGGTTTGAACCTGTCTGTGAGTCGCTCCCTCGCAATTCGCTTGTGAGAGGTGATTTTATATTATTTTCGGTGTCAAAAGTTGAACAAACCAGCTGAGTTTGTATGTTTTTGTTTCTTTACCTATCGCAGTTATGTCCGAAGTCATTGTTCTCCCGCAATATACAGCTATATTGCGGTATTTGAGCATTGTGTTTGTTAACCTAACAAAAATAGAAACTTGTCAGTACACGCTTTAGAAAAAAAGAGAGGGTCGGTACACAGTGGCTCAATTTTTCGAGGTACACAGAGGTAAGTCATAATATGAATATTTTCGCGTTGTGATTTAGATAGGTACTGGTACTACCTCATTAGGTAGGTACTCGTTGTTGATTAATATTCAATAAATGTTTGTGATTGATCTCATGATATGCTGTTTTTTTTTCAATTAATTTTTCAATAGTTTACTGTACAATACTCCCCATTGTATAGAGAAAAACACTCCATTACCTACAAGTGTACAGTGGATCAGGGTAATTTTCTTCAAATTTTGCTTGATTTTGAAATTTGGTTTGACTGTGAAATTAGGCATGTTTCACTGTCTACACCCCCAAGTACACAGTGGATCAAATCCCATTTTTTTTAAATGGATTCTATCTCAATATCTATTGGGTTAGGGCGTTCAGTGTCTTTTAACAAAATGAAGCCATTGAACACACCTCGCGTTTACGGCGGGGTAAAGTTAATTCAGCGAAAAAAAGGCATGTTTTTAAGATTTTTTTTGGCGTAACGAATAGTGTTCGTTTATTGAAAAATTTACATATAATAAAGTAACATTTGAACAACATTCTCCTAAATTTGCATTGCAAAATATTCAAAATTGAGCGAGTGAAAATTAAACCCCGGAGGCGCTTCGAAAAAAAGTTGGTTTGCGGTGTGCACCATAACTCGCAACAGAATCATTTGAAACAAAAAAATCAAAATGCATTTGTTAAAGGAGATGTTTCTCGAGGTAATGACGGGAGGATTTTTTTTTTCGATTTTTCGATTTTTCCTAGCACTTGGGAGCCAAAAACCAGATTTTCGCTAAAAAAAATCGGCTAATTTGTTGTTGAAAAATTAGTAATTATTTAAAAAAACAAAAAAGCTCTCGACAATACCTGGTGAATTATGTGGAGAAGTACTGTGCAAAATTTCAAAGCGATTGGTCCAGTAGATTTTGAGTTATCGTGCACACGGACTTCAAATATGACAAGTCTCAGAAAAACGGTTTGAAAAACGCAGAAGAGAAGAGAACGGCATGGAGCAATAGACGCTCAAATACTCATAACTTCGTCAATTTTACTCCGATCGACTTGAAATTTTAACACAATATTCTTGATATATTATGCATTCATTTAAACAAATTTTAAACATTAAAAAAAATTTTTAATACTTTACCCCGCCCTTTAGTCAAGTTTTCATTGAGATTGTGTGAACAGTTGGGCAGCTATAGACGTCTGAAAAAAATGAGCCACTGATCCCACTCTGACGCTACATATTTTTCATGTAGCTGCGTATACCTTTTCGGACTTTTACGATTCTATCCCGTTCTTTCCTAATGCCTTGCCGTATCGCATTTACACGAGGGCACGGGGAAATTGTGGAAAACCTGTGTCGATGCAGGCGACTATGTTTTACTGACACTCAGTTGCGTTGCTATTATCGGAAACTCAGTAAAATAGCGTTCGGTTATGTCGTCGGCACGCAAGCCGGGGCACGGCTTAGCGATCACCCATCCAAGTAGTGGCCCCGGTCAGCAGTGCTGACCATGGGAGATCGACGAAGTCGAATTCCAACTGTGGAGTGAAACTCGCTCGGTTGGTAAAAATCCCATTACGAAGTTTTCGCCAAGACGATTTCCAGTTCGGGGAAAAAGTCTCGTTGAAACGTGGGATTTTGAGCAATCTCTCCCACACTCGTATATCACGTGGTGCATTTTTCAATGTGTCTTAAGCGGACATAAGCTTGAAGTTCAAGCATAAGCGTGCAGTCTCAAGCATTCGATTTTTGATTGCATAGTTTCATAGTCTAGGATTTTAAGGGGTCTTCTCACTTTAGACACTAAAAAAGGCTATTTTCATGAATTTTTTCGATAGATTTATATTGTAGATATTGATATAAAAGTTGTTACACTCAATAAATACACTTTCGAAATACATTTAAAATTTTTTTTTATTTATTGAAGTCACTATTTATAGACGAAAATTCTAGTTAAAATATGTCCTAAAAAAATTGCAGGTCTGCGCTGTTGATGAAATCTCGGAGATGGATCATCCGAAACAAACAAATCAAACGGTTTCAGATTCAGCATGTTAATGGCGATAGTGCATATCATATGATCTTTCATATATGCGAAAATAACAAAATGGCGGATATTCTTCGGCAAAACAAAAAAAAACGTGTTTTTTCACCGTTTTTGGCAAAAAGAAAATAGTAAATATCAAAATTCAAAAAAAATCTTTATATGCGCTTTAGCTATAGTTGTAAAGAATCTGTGGTTAAAATTTCATAAGTATCGGTTCAGCAGTTACAAAGATTTTATCAACAAGCCGTAGAAAAACGTTGTTTCGAGAAAAACACGTTTAAAGTTTGTTTGGGATACATAAATCCTTTTTTTTTTAATGTATTTCGAAAGTGTATTTGGGTGATTATCTTCTAAATGGAAAATCGACGTCCCAGGCAAATTTTGTGCATTTAAAATTATTATTACTGAGTTGTATCTGTCTAAAACGATAATTCGTTATCTATTCTTAGTACGCCATAACGCACATAGTGACGCAATATCTTAATATTCATTTAAGTGTCTTTCAAAAACCCTAAAACACAGTCCCCTGTCGTGTCCCATTTCCAGAATGACGAGGTTCACGTCCAATATTTATTTTTAGTATTAATATTGCCTAATTCTAACATTTATAGGGTTAACTAGAATAGAGGACATGTCTTTATAAAATACGACCATAATTTTAAATACTTTTTCAATATGAAAGACGATCACTAAAATGTTGTCCTAAAAATTTCAACATAGTCCCTTGGTCTAACTTCAAAATTGCCCCTAATTCGTATTTCGTTTAGTAGACATCATTTATTGCGATAGACAAACCATAAACGGTGTAAAGTTCGTCCAAATGCCGAGCTAAGCTAGCTAACGCCATATTATTGCGTGTGAGCGCTGCGTTTGTGGCTGAACGACGTGACAGAGTCGTTTGATTGAACAGTCCCCTGTTGAGTGGTTTTTCTATTATTTTATGTGATTAAAGAAAAATAATTCCATACATTATTTATTCATTCAATAAGGTAGCACGTATGACTATTAATTCTAGAAAGATTTCAAATGATTTACCTCTAGATAGCTTTTTTGCAAAAATAACAGTCTAGAGATTGTTTTATGCTTCAGGAGATTGTTTTGTTTTCGAGCATGATCAGGCATTAGCTATCTTCTAACTTCCGGGATTGACAGTATGCTGTTTCTTTGGAGTAATGATGACTTTTGAGATGACGAATGTCAAAATTTCAATTTCGGAATAGTGGAGTACGAAGGAAAGGCACAACTTAACGTTGATGACACTTACACGAACTCTTCGAGCTATACGTCTCAAATTTTGACACAACATTCTTCATGCATTCTTTATCTTGCTATGGAAGCTTCTTTTTAAATCTTCATATTTTTTGAAAGAAAAACTGTCGAAAAAGTAGGGTCAATTTGATACTTTTTTTTCAACACGCCGCCATTTTGTCAATGTTAATTTAAAAAAAAACTTTCGTAGCAAGATGTCGGCTTTCATACTGATTAATAAATTTTTTACAAATTTTGTTGCCGATAATATTTACGGCCACAACCGTGTACAACGCGACGAGTCCTTTTTTTCGAAGATATTTTCAACCGTTATAAAAATGTGAAAAAATAAATAAAATAAACGTTTACAAATTTATGTTCTGTTCTTCATGACTGATTTGATTTGCTTTAATTTGACATAAAAAATCAGACTGATTGGCACATTTTAACCATCGAAAAAAAAATCGCGAAAATCAGCTTTTTTCCACCCGACTGTTGTGATTATTCCTTCCTGTACAAAAACAAGAAAGTAGGTATATCGGTGTAATTAATCAGATAAACAATGAGGATGGCGAATCAACCGTAATTTTTCTGAAAATTTGTGACAATAAGTGCCACACGTTCAGAGTTGATGATATTGATGTTCCTGATATAGCTTTCAACCAAATATTGCAAAAATCATCAAATTCATATCGGACCCTAAAAGGGAAAAGAATATCTTAATTACTTTAAGTTAGCTGCACCCGTCTATGAGAATTAAATTAGGGCTGATTGTTAATTTAAAAAAACGATACGGCTGACTTCGTTGTAAACTATAATGACAATTATTTAATTAAATACTACTAAGGGGGCATCCATTAATTACGTGAGGTGATTTTGGCGATTTTTCGACCCCCCCCTTTCCCCTGGTGAGATGTCGTGAGATTTAGCTCGACCCCCTCCCCCCTCCCCCACCCCTAATCTCACGTGAGATTTTTCAAAATGCATACGTTCACGGAAAATAAATTGTTGTAGAAGTAACTGCGGTTGTAGTACCATTGACTCCACCATGTAAAGTAGTAGGGAGACCCTCTCTACGTGATAAAAATTACGTGATTACTAAAATTACTAAAATTACTAAAATTACGTGATATTTGCCGAAGCCCCCCTCTCCCCCACGTGAGATTGGGTGAGATTTTGCTCGACCCCCTCCCCCTCCCCTAAACGCCTCACGTAATTAATGGACGCCCCCTAAGAGTATTACTAACAAGATGTTGATTGTGATTTGATTGTGATTACATTTAATAGAATAAGATAATATTTGTTTTGTACGAAGCAGTTAACATTCCTTTGTGAAGATTATGACAAGACTGGCCTTGTTATTTTTTAAAGTTCAATAATGCACACGCTTTGAAGGTAAAAAGTTTATTTTCATAAGTTTAATTCCAGTTATGCTGGAATGCTCAATAATCAATCAAGGAAATCAAGAGATCAAGGAAAACATCACTAATTCAGCATTTGTTTTTTATTCTATTTAGTCACTGGTTATACGTAATAAGCTATGTTAATGTTTTAACAAAAATAACGACATTCGACTGGTTAAATTCGATAAAAATACTTTTTTTCCATTTAAACAGTCCCCTGTCACGAATTTTCAAAAAATCGTCCACAAGTTACAAAATAAAGAGAAAACGTGTCGGCTTTTTATTCATATATGTTTAATTTATTACTGCCGTACGTTATACATACTTTGTTTTTTATTTTCAAGAAAAAACATGCATGCGGCAATTTTGTACGGGCGAATTTCCATTTAGTAGAGAAATACCCATTTAGTAAGTGTAACAACTTTTATATCAATATGTATAATAAAAACCTATAACAAAAATTCATGAAAGTAGCCTTTTTTAGCGTCTAAAGTGAGACGCTAAAACGCCCCTTAACATTAATTGGCAAGAAAGATTTCCGAAATATTCGAAAATTAACTACGTTATGACGAATTTTTTGAAGGATCAGATAGCACACTGCGTTATGGCAAACTTCCTCACTATGGTTTTCTGATTTTTTTCTTTACGTTTTTCTCGAAAGGGCCGTCCATATAATACGTCATCGATTTTTGCTGATTCCCCCCCCCCCCCCCCCCAAATCATCCTACTCTTCCTATGGTCATAATCCAATTATCGTTACCATCATCCAACGACCAGACCCCCCACACTATTTAAAAATGACGTAATTTATGGTCGGCCCCAAACTATGTTTTATGACGACGTTGAAGTTTGCTTCGTTGGAATGCAACGAAAAATCAAAATTTTCTTTTTTACTTCTTCATTTTTTTTCATCATCCGCAGTTGTATCCTGCAAATTCGAGTTGTAACGTTCTGATGAGGATCACAAAGAATGGTTGAGTATTGTTCGTAGTCCAGATTTGACGGAAAAAAATCGGCCTACTGAACTTTCGTTGCATTCCAACGATGCAACTTTCAATGTCATGTTTTACGAAACGGTGTAAGTCGTATCTCAAAATTTAAATTTGGACGGAGCACAGTTGATAATATTTTCTATCGTAGGACGAGATGATTTTTTAGTACGTTAATTAATTTGTTGATAACAAATTGTCGAACTTTTTTCTTTTATCGAAAACCAAACTTTTTTCTATACCTTGTCATTTTCGCAATTTTCAACATTTCGGAAAGGTATCCCGCCATACAAAAGTTCTATTATCATGCTGATAGTACATTTTTTATGTTCGTTTTCAGACCACCCTAGTTGCCAGAACCACCTACACCGATTATCCATCCAGCAACGGTGGCACTTTATTTATATAATAATAACTTCATTGTTTATTAATATTTTCCAATAAAAAAAAAACTCAAACTTGCCAAGACTGTGTATTAATTGTGTGCAAAATCCCGACCTCGTCATCCCAATACTTTCGTCAGAAAAAAATCCTGAAAATTGACCTGTCTTTTGAGCCACAATCTTATGCAGACTCATTAAGAATTTGGTTTGTACAATTTACCTTTTTGTAAGTACTCAATGGGGAGTGAGAACGCCATCTTTCGATATTGTCGTTCAAATTGTCATTTTTTCCCCCGATCGTTACAACAAGCACGACGATCAATATCGTCAGGCATATGACTACTGTGCATCCCCCGATGAACACTTTGTTTTTGTGCAGGCTGGAACAGATAAATACGATAATTACCATTGAGAATGAGTAGGGATAGTTTAAGTTGCTTTTACGCTCGTCACTTAAGGTATTCCTTTCACGAACCCGATTATTTAACAATTTACTGATCTTCGTCTATAATCAAGTGAAAATACATTCCAGTACACTGGTAAACATTTCAAGCCCAGTTACTAAACTTTTAACGAAAAATTACGACTCTAAAAATCAACTCATTCATACGACGCTTTATGAAGATGACACGTCGGCCACATTTCAATTTAATCATTTATACACTAAATAAGTCTAGACGCCTGATATAAACTGCTCACGCTTGTAGAAAATTCTAAGGATTCCGTAACGACAATGAAAACCACCATCGAACGTTAAAAAAGAAGAATTGAACAAATTTTAAATTAACAAATTTAAATTTTTTAAAGAATTTAAAAATATTCATGAAAAAACTTAGAAAAAGGTGACCAGCAGAAGAATTTTCGTACCAGCGACTTTTGAGGGAAAATGTAAAAATGTCTTAAGGCCTTAAGGCTTATATACGCGAAATTTTTTTTTTAATTCACTTTTTCGAATTTTCGATTCCATTAGCCTGAACGGTTAGGAATATTTTAAGTTTTACAGAATTGAAAATTTCCAAAAAGATTTTTCCACGATTCACTTTTTTGAACCTTGTGAAAGTTCTAACTCTTGAACGAAGACTCAAATCGCTTTGAATTTTTTACAGTATATTCTTAGTATCATCACATATCATGTGAACCACAGAAACGAAAATTTCAATGACACAAAAAAAATGTAAAAAATAAAATACCGACAGAAAATTGAGTAAAAAAATGTTAAGTATCGAATTTTTATCATAATAACTTTTTTTAATAATATTGTTCGTTCACACTGAAGATACATTTATTATACAATTATAATGTTCATTTTTTCAGACACCCACATCGTTCATTTTTTTCAGACACGCACATCGATGCCGAGAACTTTCACCATCAACGCGCGCGCAAAACAAAATACATTGCTTTACTATGTTATATCTCCGCCATTTTTTAATATTTCTCATTTTTTTACATATATTTAACCATGTGCATAAATGATCTAAAAAAATGTTGTCAATATATGAGTTATTTTTTTTAACCGCGTCTAAAAAAGTACCTTCGAAAATCGGCGAAACCGCGTATATAAGGCCTTAAGGCGGGATATAAATTAACAACGATCAAAAAATCGATTTCTTTTTTTCTTCTTTAAACGACAGAACTATATATGTAAAATATTTGCCCAAAGTTTCAAAGCGAAATTCGAAAAACTTCAAACGTTACAGCCCGTCAACGCTGCGCCTCACCGCTCGGATTCGGAGCAGGCGTGAACTTCAAACGCGTTTTTCTCAAAACTGCATTATCGAAATTGGCGTGCAGGATTACTCAAAAACTATTAAGCCGATTAAGTTGAAACTTGGTAGAAATATTGACAATATTGGTACCTTCTACTCGGCGAAAATGGTTTTTTGCAAAATTGAAAAAAAAAACTACTTTTTTAATTAACATTTTACAGAAACGTTGCGTGCAATGTTGATTTTTTTTGTAAATGCGTGTCATTTTCTCAAATATGCATTTTCTTCATTTCAATTACCGTCACATAGAAACTATACATGTTCCAACTGCAGAAAAGTTTGAACTTTTTTGCAAATCAAAGTCTACGGGAAGCTAGACTGCACGCCGATTCGCTACTTCCGCGGCGACCTTGCTGTAACACTCTGCCACAGATCCGCCATTTTGATGACGAATTAATTAAAAAAAATTATTTCTTATACTTAAATATACTATTAAAGTATGCCTAAAGTTTGATAATTGAAGAATAATTGTTTCTTAGTTTAAAAAATCCCTCAATATTGCTTACGTTTTTCCTGTCTAAATGTATATACCGCCTTAATATACTGAATTTGAACGAAATTAGTGATTCCAGTTTATCTTTGGGTATAATAATTGTTCGTGATTTATTTTTGAGCGCCACTGTAATTTACCAATCATTCAAAAGGGCCCTCTCTATGCCCCCACAAAATACGGCCCTCCGCGAAAGGAATACCTTAAGCTTAGAACTCAAAGTTCTTTGACGGATGAGAACACTGTGACGGCCTGAAAAAGTATCGCACAGTTCTCCACCGTATGCACAGGTGCACTATAAACGGACAAAAAATTGTCACAATCGCAATAAACATCGGCATGAAGGGGTGCCGTGGTGCTGGTTCTATTTTTTAGTGGTTCGAATGGTGTGCCTCACATCCCTTTTTTTGATTAGCTGGAAAAAAAAGGTTGAAAAAAATATACTTGTGTACCTAAACATTAACGGAGCTATTTTTTTTTTTGGAAAAATAGTATAATAATATGTTTACAAAGTTTTTAACGGCAGGGTAAAGTTAATTCGGCGAAAGAAAGGCATGTTTTTAAGATTTTTTTTTGGCGTAACGAATTGTGTTCGTTTATTGAAAAATTTACATTTAATAAAGTAACATTTGAACAACATTCTCCTAAATTTGCATTGCAAAATATTCAAAATTGAGCGAGTGAAAATTAAACCCCGGAGGCGCCTCGAAAAAAAGTTGGTTTGCGGTGTGTACCATAACTCGCAACAGAATCATTTGAAACAAAAAAATCAAAATGCATTTGTTAAAGGCGATATTTCTCGAGGTAATGACGGGAGGATTTTTTTTTCGATTTTTCATTTCATTTAAAAAATTAAAAAAAAATGAAAAACAAATTTTTTATACTTTACCCCGCCCTTAACAAAAAGTAACAGTTTTGCAAAAACTCGATTATTATGCGAGTTTTATAAACATAAAAAAATGGCTTTATTAATTCTTAGGCACAATAAATATACGTAATTGAAGAAAGTGTTTTTTTTTGTTTTCTATATTAAAAAAAAAGAACTGTCCGGCGCTCTATCACCACTATAATTGTTTAGTTATTACCATCCTTTTTTCCTTTTTATAATATACTCAAGTGCAAATTAATTTTCTAGGCGCCGTATTATTCCAATCCCACGAGCAAGTCGATTCAAATCTTTTTTCTTAACATAAATGATAATATCAAATTTCGACAATCTTGTTCATGAATTTTTCGATTTCTTCCATGTAGTTGCTTAACTCTACTATTAGCATGAAAAAAAAAGCGTTTCTCAATTTTGTCGTCCATCATCATGTAATAAATTATTATTACTCTTAGTATTAAAATTATCGTCACGATCAGCATTAGCAAAGAATATCTCGGATATATTTATATCCAAAGCTTCTTGAGCTAAACTTTCACACAAATCGAGTGATCGCTAACGATCCATACCCCGTTTTGACGGAGCAAAGTTATCATTGCCCTTATTTTATGGAGGTCAAGGAAAGAGTAATTAATAACTGTCCACTTGGCAAGTCAAAGCACGCGAAAAATTCTCGGTCTAATTGCCCTTCGTTTCGTTCCAGAATAACACTTAAAGACTTCCAAGACATTTTCGTGTTCACGTTTCAAAGATTCGACAGTGTACACGGATTTTTAAAGTAATGTATCGCGTTCATTTGTTCCATTTAAGGTCTTAGGCCACAGTACCGGGTATAAAATCATATGCGAATTTAACACTTTTTTTCGTATGAAAAAGTGATTCACTCACAACATTAATTACACATCTATTTAGTATGAATATCAAGCTGTTAGAAAAAATATATATTTTTTTCGATGTACAAAATGACCGACTACTCGAAATTTCTCGAAACAGCTTTTTTCAAATTGGCGTGACAAATAACTTCAACAATTTTCACTCGATTTACTTCAAATTAAAAAATTATGTTCCTAATTGCATTTCGCAGAGAAGCACGTACTGAATTTCTGATTAATCGAAAACTTTTTATTTTATGATCAGTTTATGAGCAGTTATAACGAAATTTTAACTGAATTTTCACTGAAAATTCATTTCTTAAGTTGAAATACCTACAACTTTTGAATAAAACAATATTTTTTAAATTCCGTTCGCACTTCTCGAGGTATTCTAATGTAGATTGACGAGAATTTTTGTTTTTCGTTCTAGGTAAAAAATTGTGGATGCGAAAAGTCACGCCGCAAAGCGCTTAAAAAAAGATAACAAAAGAAAATATTAGTAGTCGGCTATTTCTTACATCGAAACAAAAAAAAAAAAAAATTCTAACAGATTGATATTCATCCTAAATAGATGTGTAATTAATTTTATGAGTGAATCACTTTTTCATACAAAAAAATGTTAAATTCGCACATGATTTTATACCCGTTACTGTGACCTAAGCCCTTAATAATTATTCAATTTAAGAGGGAATGATACCTCATCGCGGTCGGTATGGTAGAACAATTATAGATTCCCAAAAATCTCGAAAACGGCTCTTCAGATCCCGTCGAAACTTTGCCAAACGACGTCAAATAGATAGACGAACAGCTGTCTTCCCCTCAAATTTTCTGAATTTGAGAAAAAAAACTAGATTTGCTTATGATAAGCCAATCTACATTTTTTTTCTCAAATTCAGAAAATTTAAGGGGAAGACAGCTGTTCGTCTATCTATTTGACGTCGTTTGGCAAAGTTTCGACGGGATCTGACGAGCCGTTTTTGAGATTTTTGGGAATCTATAATTGTTCTACCATACCGACCGCGATAAGGTATCATTCCCTCTTAACATACACCAATTTTTCAAATATATTCATGTATATTTCCTCTTGGGGTTTTTATTTCAATAGGTGCATCGACGGAATTCTTTTTTTTTCGATCGATTGAGCTCTGACGTTATCTTCGAATATTATAAGGCGAGAAGATTAAATACTATTAAGGTAGTCCTATCGCTTCAGACTAGTCATACCACTAATCATACTTGAGATTTGAACAATTGATATTTTTAACATATGCAAAAAAATAATTTGTAATAACTAAAATTTTCCATGACCAAACTGTTTAATGGATGTTCACATTTAATTAGAAAAATGAAAAAATAGTTATTCTAACGATTCACGCAGTATTTCTAGGTTTGATATTTGGCAACATTGGTTCTATATCCGTCTCTTTTTATTTGAGGAAAACAATTTTGAGGAAAAATTTTGAGGAAAAATTTGAGGAAAAAAATGTAGATTGGCTTATCATAAGCCAATCTAGTTTTTTTTTTCGCAAATTCAGAAAATTTGAGAGGAAGACAGCTGTTCGTCTATCTATTTGACGTTGTTTGGCAAAGTTTCGACGGGATCTGAAGAGCCGTTTTCGAGATTTTTGGGAATCTATAATTGTTCTACCATACCGACCGCGATGAAGTATCATTCCCTCTTAAGTATGTGAATCTGATTATTTTTAAGATTCTGACGGAATCCCACTATTATATACACTTTTAAAGTGACTGGAAATTGGCTTTTTGTATGTCATCTCGGAATTCCTTCATAAAAATACGCAATTTTAATAGTTCTTTTCTCTGTAATTAGGTCGATAAAAGACCCTGAAATTTTACAGAGACTATTACTAATATATTTAGTGAAGCTCAGAAAAAAAATATGAAAATCCTATGGATTGAAGCCTGGTGATAGGACTACCTTAAGGGGTTCGGCCACAGTAACGGGTATAAACTCATGGGAGAGTTAACAATTTTTTTGCGTATGAAAAAAAGATTCACTTATAAAATTAATTACACATGTATTTAGTATGAATATCAAACTTAGAAAATGTATATATTTTTTTTCGATGTACAAAATGACCGACTACTAATATTTTCTTTTATCTTTTTTTAGGCGCTCCGCGGCGTGACATTTAGCATCCACGATTTTTTACCCAGAACAAAAAACAAAAATTCTCGTCAATCTACATTAGAATACCTAGAAAAGTACGTACGGAATTAAAAAAACATTGTTTTATTCAAAAGTTGTAGGTATTTGAACTTAAGAAATTAATTTTCAGTGAAAAATTTCGTTATAATTGCTCATAAAATGGTCATAAAAAGAAAAATTTTGCAATTTTGAAATGCAATTAGGAACATAACTTTTAAATTTGAAGTAAATCGAGTGAAAATTGTTGAAGTTATTTGTCACGCCAATTGGCAAAAAAACTGTTTCGAGAAGTTTCGAGTAGTCGGCCATTTTATACATCGAAAAAGAAAAAAAAATCTAACAGCTTGATATTGATACTAAACAGATGTATAATTAATTTTATGAGTAAATCACTTTTTCATACGAAAAAAATTGTTAAATTCGCACATGATTTTATACTTGTTACTGTGGCCTAACCCCTTAAGGAGCGTATAGGGCAAGCACAAAGAACTGTAAATTCGTACGCTTTTCTTCGCTGTGCAGCGACGTTCTTTCGTTTCTCATTGAATATTTGATTTTTTAAAGCAAACACGCGTTTACCTTGAATCGGATATAAATAACCGCGGAACAAATATTGTCGCACATTTTACCATCGGTTGGTCCGTAAACACGATGTGCAAGTTGACATCGTTCGAACACAACGTAAAATTCCTTTCCAATCTTTATTTCTTCATGATCTTCATCATCCAAAATATTAACTTGTAAATTTGGGCTGCAGATTTCTGATAAGAATCTTGAAAAAACCTTTGAGTATCTTTTGTAGCCAAAATTAACCAAAAGAAGTTCGGGCTACTAAACTTTTGTTGCGTTTCAACGATGCACACTTTATTATCATCGTAAAATTGAGTGGCCACGCGAAAAATAAATAACTCTTTAACTTTACATAAAAAACATGATGGAGTGCGATAATGATTAACCGTCGACGTCACACGAAGTACTTATGTCTCTCAGCTTGTCTAGATCATATCTGATGTTCTTTATCAGAAGCAAAGAAATAGTATGAAACAGACGGCCGTGCCGTTTAAACGTAAGAATAAAAAAAGATCTTATGTAAAACGAAGAAAAGAGTACCAAGGTGCATCGGGGAAAAGGAAAATATGTATCTCGTAGTCGTTACTGCATGTTTCCAACTCAATGGATTATTCTTTCCCCCACAGTTTTTTTTTTGTACTACAAAAAGTGCGGCACGTGCAGCGAAATACAACGAAAAATGTAGGAAACAACGGACAAAAAATATTTGCATATGCATAAATCAATTCCAATGCAATCAAGAACAGTTCGAAAAAAAACGATGCGATGCTAATCGACTCGCCAGTTTTGGTGGCCGCTGTTTTCCATTTTTCCACCCACAGGGAGAATGCAAAAATTAAACCCTTCATATTGTCGCGAAATCTGCGAGCGGTCAAAAAAAATTTAGCGGTCGCTCAAGCTTCCCAAAAATTCAAATTTTCATTAGGAAATCGATTTTTTTTCGTTCACTTCTCGCCCGGGAATTTTACGCTTCATAATGTTTAAATTAACCCCGCGAAAGCTCTAGCCGGTCAATGAATATTTAGTAGTCGCTCAAAAGCATCGAAATTACCAATTTTCGCCAATTTTTTTTTTACTCATCTCGCTCATAAATTCGGCGCTATCTAAAATGTTCAAAACAATTCAGCGTTTTTCTGTAAAAACAGATTTTTCAAAGTTACCTCACCCTACTAACCTAAGAATTATAATCTTTGTTCTCATGAAATAATTCTTCGAAGCTCTTGGCCGTAAAGAAAATTATAGGTTCCCCGTTTTATCGGGTTGAAAGTATGAGATAAATTTCAAAAAACCGTTTTTGAAGAAAAAAAGCATTAATGAGAATTTATGAGTGAAATGAGAGCGTAGTGCCTCACCCTGTATATACACGGGGTAGCTGTTATGAATGGATAATCCCACGACTGTTGATTGGTCCAATCATGTCCTACTATGCTGGCATTTCAGTTTAGTAAAAGCCTCACGGTTTTCGAGATAAAAAAACATCTGCTTTTGGTTTTTCGCATGCCATTTCTACAAATATTAACTGTTTTGGACATGGTTTTTTTTTAAATTACTCTTGATTATTTGTTTTATCTCGAAGTCTCCTTTTTAACCTTAAACGTTAAGACGCTTTGTGACAAAATATCTCATGCAGAATTTTCATAGAAGCCAATTCGAACATCCGACTTTGATAGCCTGCGATGTTAAAAAAAATGTACAACGCATATTGTGCCAATTACTTAAAAAAGTTGCTTAGTTATTGCCGATTCATATCATTTATAGAAATGGCATGCGAAAAACCAAAAGCAGATGACTTTTTTCAAATAATAACATAAAGCCGAAAATCTCAAATCCGTGGGACTTTTACTAAACTGGAATGTATGTGTGTATGATGTATGTGTATGTATATGTATATGTATATGTATATGTATATGTATATGTATACGTATATGTGTATGTATATTAGGGTGGCCCTTGGTATGGGTAAAAAAAAATTGATCGCGCCGCCCTCCAAAACGGTTCGAAATAATAAAAAAAAATCTACGCCAAGCCCCAGCTATGTCCGTTAACAGGAAGGCGTGCCTGTAAGCATGAACTTAAATTTAAATATCAATTTTTCTTCATGATTGGAGAAATTTCGATTTTTTAAATCTAGTTTATTTGTCAATTTTTCAACACGATATTTCTGTGGTTTAAATAAATAAATTCGTACTGAACGAACTACTATCGATATCTTATGTGTACATTTTTCAAATATTATGTTTTTTCCGACCAATTGGATGACTTGTGCGAATAAATAATTTCTTTGTTTTCAATAAAACGAACAAGCTCGCCAAGTTTAAAATCCTGCCAAGTTTAAAATGTCCCTATGCATTTTTGCGAAAGTAATTTTCAAATACATGTTTTATCCACAGCACTGGAAGTCTGATCACAGTGAAATATTAATATGTTTGGATCTCAGCACGCAAGGAATATTTCTAACAAAATTAAAAAAAAAAACAATTCTGGCCAATCCGGAAGTTCGATGTGAATGGTTTATCGTGAATTTATATCCTTCGTACTTAATAGATTTTTCTGACAAGATGCAAATTCAAAGTTTGATTTTGATGTGATTAAAAGCGTTCGACAGCAGCTAAATAGAACTATTGTTCCAAAATAATAGGATGGTGAAACTGAACGCTCATCAAATCTAGTATGGAGGACCGTATTGTTTGATCTGTATATTGAATACCAATATACTTCGGAAAGTAAAAAAAAAATGACAAATTATTTGGAACCGTGTGTGTGTGATACGCTTGACCCGATCTTATCAAGCCAAAACTGAGTGACACGCATACGGCACTGTAGCGCCCAGTATCTCTTCGGGACTCAATGCACAAGGTCTCTGGCATGATAAACTTTAAACGTGTCGAAAGATGCCGGATTCTCAACCGGCACCGCCGGCAATCGCAGTTAATAAACGTCGGTCTTTCGCGGGAGGCAATGATACACACGAGTACGCGCGGTATCAGAAAGATCACCGCTCATAGCGATGCATTTAATCAATCAGCAATGATCATACAATAAGGATGAACTATATTTGAACAGTTTGACAATCTTCCATACCGTACACGAGCAAACACGACGATGAAATATGCACTGTGATCAACGAAGCACACTTTATGTTGGGCTGGAAACACTTCAACGACCAGATAAAATTTCCGATGCACTGTGTGTTTAAATGGAGAAGTGATCGAATGCGAGCCACTCTCTAGTCGCCTATTTAACGAAACGAAGCACTGCGTGGTATCGCCGTAAGGAAATATTTTCCAATTTGCGTATACACATGTATACTCAAATGTATCGGGAGTACACATAAGTCTCCGCCGTTTGACAAAAGATGGCCCCACCAGGTTATGGTCGAAATTGTCAGATGTAAATGTCATATCGTAAAGTTGGACATCTGGCAAGACCATAACCTTGAAATATTAGCGATTTTGTATCAGCATCGAATAATTTTTTTCTTGCGAAAATGTCAAGTTTAGAGCCGAATAAGCATCATTTGCGGGAACTTTATAACTCTTCTTTACTTCTTTAATTTGAATAAATCTGAAATGTCCAAACCTTACGATATGACGTTTTACATCTGACAATTTCAACCACAACCTCCTGGTGGGGCCATCGTTTGTCAAACAACGGAGACTTATTTGTACTCCCAATACAAATTTGTTTTATCACGTGACGTTCGGTCGCGTCCTCAAAGGGTTAGGCTGCTGTGAAAACTTTGAACGCGTTTTTCCCAAAACGGTGTACACGATTTCGAGACATCTAATCAACGGATTGAATTTAAATTTGGCACACTCATGGAGTGTAACATTAGTTCAGACTTGACGAACGTTTTTCTTCTTGGCAATTTTTTTCATTATTTACAATGTCAGTTTTCCTAAAAAAAAACGAAAACTATGGCATTTAGACGAGTGAAACACGATAACAAAAAATCTTGCCAGTCTTGCGAATATTATCTATTTTAAGAAAAAAAAACTCGTTTCTTTTTGTTTCAGATCAACCGGGTGGTCAAAATCAAGTACACCATTGAGCCCCTCACGTTCAAAGGTTCTTCGCGAGATTGTTTATAACTTCTTCAATTATTAATATTTGTTAACACAATTTTGTTAACCTACATACAAATAAATGTGCAAACGATTTTTGAATCATATTGTTCCTTCAAAAAAGATTTTTTTCCAATAACCCTTTCGGATCGTCTCATTAGCCTTCACGTTTATAAGGCCCCTTAAGGCCTTATAAACGTGAAAAAAATTCAAAAATATTCATTTTTTAATTTTTTATTCCATTCGCCTAAACGGTTAAGAATATTTTAAGTTTTACAGAATTGAAAAATTCCAAAAATGAGGTAAGATTGCATTTATAATAGATACCGCGCGGCGCGCCCGACCGCCAACTTCAAAACCGTTTTTCCACGATTAACTTTTTTGAACCTCGTGAAAGTTCTAACTCTTGAACAAAGTTTCAGGTCACTTTGAAATTTTGACAACATATTCTTAGTAGCATCACCTATCGTGTGAACCACAGAAACAAAAATTCCCATGAAACAAAAAAATATAAAAAATAAAATACCGACCGAAAATTGCGTAAAAAAATGTTAAGTTTCGAATTTTTATTATAATAATTTTTTTTAATAATATTTTTGGTTCACACTGAAGATACAGTCATTATGCAATTATAAATATGTTCATTTTTTTCAAACACCCACGTCGATGCCGAGAACTTTCACCATCATCGCGCGGGCGCAAAAAAAATACATTGCTTTATTATGTTATATCTCCGCCATTTGTCAATATTTCTGATTTTTTTCACATATACTTCACCATATGCATAAATGATCTGCAAAAAAAGTGTTGTCAATATATGCGTCATTTTTTTTAACCGCGTGTAGAAAAGTACGTTCGAAAATCGGCGAAATCCCGTATGTAAGGCCCGAAGATGCGTTACATTGTCTTTGTGTTTGGAAGATCGCGAATCTCGTATTCAACACAATGAACCGTTGTCCCGTAATTCGAACGTGATGCAATATTTATATTTACTTATTACGTGAAATTTGAAAATATCACTGTGAAAGTAAATGTCACGATCGCCGTTCCGCAATTTATATTCGAATAATCCTCTCGAATGCACGATTATCCTTGTCTTCATGCCATGTGTGTGTGCAGCGAATTATTCGAAAAAATATCGCAAAACGGAGATCACGACCACTCGAGACGTTGATTCGATATTTCGAAACGAAGAAAGAACAAGAATCCACCTGGTGCATCAATCCACGTTAACGTATAATACGTACCAGCTGACCATTTTATAACGCGGGTAACGAGACGATATACGCGATCGCTTCGGAGCAAGAGCCGCTGTCTACGCGTCACTGAACATTTCACAATGACCACGAGTTTTTTTTTCTTCCTATAGCGTTCAACTCCACACCACCCTACTCTTGCCATAATAACGTCTCCAATATATACACTCGTACTCCCCTCCAATATCCTTCTCCTCTCTATCTCTGCCGGAGTTGCTTCCACAAAATTACCGCGTCTCCATATCGAAGGTGCCTCCTCGTCGGTTTGACGCGCGTGCACACACAGTTTTACACACGTGCGGCAAACAAGTCAACTGTACTACTTCGATCTATCGTGAGATTTGATCGATCCGCTGCGTTATTCACACCACTTTGCACAAACGAGTCGTTATCCCATTTTGTGCAATTGCTTTATCATGAGACATTGTAAGATCTATCGTAAAGATTCTTGCGAGGATGAGCCAGCGATTTGAATCAACGAGTTGCACGAACAATCGCGTTTATCGTAAGGAATATTCGATGTTTCATTGCGAGACTTTTCATTCGCAGGCTCCAACTACGATTGTGTTGCTGAAGTTTGCATTATAGTACAGTCGTGATGTGGCGGAAAAACCCCGTAATCGGAAAAAAATAGAGGGCCAGTTTTTTGACAGGTGATTATGTACAGGGTACAGGGTTCTTTTTTAGGGGATGAAGGGGGATGGGGGTGGATTGATGCCAAACTACAACTTCTACGAGGTCGGCGCCGTGAGACAAAATGTTCAGATAAATCCGGGCTTTGGTTTTGTCCACAGCGCCGAAGTCGTGGTAGTTCATTTTGGGGGTGAAAAAGTGGAGTGAAATTTTGAAAAATCAGTTTTAATTCAATAACCTCTTAGAATAAATTCGTACAATTTTTGTTCAAATGGAAACGTTGTAGCCCTTGAAAAGACGCGTCGATCGAGTATTTGATCATTACTCTTCAATAATGTCCTGACACCCAAAAAAATTGTTGAAATACCAAAAAAAAAAAATGGTTTATTGAATAACTCAAAAACAATCGATTTTTCGGGTATGGTTTAAATGTACGAAATGTAGAGAATAATTTTCTCTATATTTTCGTTTCTATGGACCGCCCTTGAATTTTGCTTTTTCTAACCCCTCTCGGGGGTTGAACATAAAAAATGAAATTCTGGGAAAACTATTGACCGCATGAATTCGCTGCCGAGGAACAATTTTTAGCTTGAACCATCAGCTACATTTTTGTCCACAGCGCCAAACTCGTATCTTTTTTTTTCGGTCAATACTTTTCCCAGAATTTCATTTTGAATTTTCAACCACTGGGAGGGGTTGGAAAAAGCAAAATTCAAGAGTGGTCCATAGGACCGAAAATATAGAGAAAATTATTCTCTACATTTCGTACATTCAAACCATCCCCGAAAAATCGATTGTTTTTGAGGTATTCAATAAACAATTTTTTTTTATATTTAAACCATCTTTTTGGGGATGAAGATATTATCGGAGAAGGATGATCAAATACTCGATCGACGCGTCTTTTCAAGGGCTACGGCGTTTCCATTTGAACAAAAATTGTATGAATTTGCCCTAAAGAGTTATCAAATGAAAACTGATTTTTCAAAATTTCACCCCGCTTTTTCACCCCCAAAATAAACTTCCACGACTTCGGCGCTGTGGACAAAAATAAAGCCCGGATTTTTCTGAACATTTTGTCTCTCGGCGCCGACCTTGTAGGGGTTGTACTTTGGAATTAATCCACCCCCATTCCCCTTCATCCCCTTAACAAAAACCCTACACCCCGATTTTTAGGCAAACTTGGATTTAGCACCCGTGGCACCTACAAAATCACCTATGAAAGAACTAGCCTTCTAATTTTTTCCGATTCCAATATGCAGCACGACTGTACTATTTTAGTCGGGTCAAAGAGACGAGAACCCAGCACTATTTAGCGTGGAATATGAATTTTTTACTGAAGGTAGATGGTTACATACTGATAGTGACCCCAATAAAAATTTGCCCCTCAACTCGCCCCAACCCTGAGAAATGGGGGTTGAAAACTTAAAAATCGCCGTATCTCGATAATGAATAGCCCGATTGAAAAAGGTTTCAAACAAAAGTTGTTCGGAGTGATATAATTCGTATAAAGGTATCCGACGTCCAAGCTCCTATCTTTGAAAACAGCGGCACAAAAACGATTCGAAAATTCGCGGTTGATACTCTCGCGTTTTTGTGCCACTATTTTCAAAGATAGGGGATTGGACGTCACATAACTTTATACCTATTTTATTATTCCAAAGAACTTTTGTTTAAAACATTTTTTGATTGCGCTATTCATTGTCGAGATACGGCAATTTTTAAGTTTTCAACCCCTATTCCTTAGGGTTGGGGCGAGTTGAGGGGCGATATTTTATTGGCGTTACTTTCAGTATGCAACCATCTACCTTCAATCAAAAATTCATATTCTACGCTAAAAAGTGCTGTGTTTTCGTCTCTTTTACTGAACTACATCGTTGAAATGCAACTAAAGTTCTTTTTAGGGTTCCGTATCCAAAGGGCAAAACGGAACCTTATCCATGGCACTCTGCTGTTTGTCCATCGGTATGTCGCGGGTCTCTGGCTCGTAAGCGGAATGAGCTACAGATCGGAAATTCGGATATTTTGTGTAGAATGTTGACCCAAAACCGAATATTGAATGAGAAATTCAATTAAATTATTTTTCATGGGGGAAACCTTTTTTTTCTTACCCTGGCATTTTGGGGTGTTATTTTCTAAAGTTCATTGAGTAGAGTCCAATAAATAAATAAACAAATGGGGGGCCGTCAAAGTTGTCAGTTTTAGACCATTTTTATTACGGGGTCTATCTCAAAAACTAAACTAATTAGGAACTTGGGAGTTCTGTATATTATGTACCATAAACTGTATTTAAACAACAAATACTGAAAAGGCCGATTCATAATGTAGTGTATATAATAATTTATTGTGTACATAAAATAATCAATTTATAGTAAAGATATATATCATTATTGTTATTTAGATATTTCGAATACCAAATGACTTATTTTTGGAGTCGGTGCCAGCCAAGAAGGAGAGATTGACGTCACGGAAAAAACGAGATTGCAAATTTAAAAAAGACTGTAGATCGTATATATTTATTATATCTTCGTCTCCTGTTTTTCTGCGAAAAATGCGACAATATTGGCAATTGGCTTATACTGACTCGAAAAATAAGTCATTTGGTATTGTAAATATTTGGATAACAATGATTTTATTTATTTTCATGATTAGCTTACAGCAAAGCTTTCTGCAGCTATCATCACCCCATATGGTTTCCTTTTAGTACTACCTAAGAACTAAAACAATAAAAAAAACCTTAACCTCATTAAATATCCAGTTAAAAAAAAAGATTAATTGGCTATATGTACAAAACTTTAATAGAGCGAGGCCCGATTCGCCCTTGGCCGAGTTCTTGTGTTGTCGTTTTTCTCCATTTTTATTGTCATCAAACGTCATGTTTGATAGATTTAGGTTGTAGGTCTCTAATAAGGATCTTAAAGAGGTTGCCGTAGCTTTAAGGGGTTCACACTATACCAGTGTGAACGCTGAAAATTTAGGTGATTTTCGGGAATATAAAAAAAAAGTACTCAATTAAATGTTTCGGAAAATTAAGAATATATTCGGCTATATTTAACCATATATTATATAACTTTATCATAGAAAAATATTGAGATCCAAGCGACTTATGCGCTGCCTTCGGAGGCGCCAAAAAAAAAGTTCCTCCACTGCTGACATAATTCCGGCCGATTGATTAGCTGAAACCGAAAAAGGAAAATATGTCGTTGAACTGGAAGGTATTTCCTGTACAATGACGTAGGATTTTCGAAAAATATCAAAAACTAACAAAATGGCGTAATTATGTAAAAAGTCTGTTGTCTTACCTATAAAAAGGTCGTTTTTTTAAATGCCAAATTGTCAATTTTCATCCAATCAAAAATATCCTACGCCATTGTAGAGTCAATACATTCAAGAGTACTCAGTTCAAATTTCAAGTCAATCGGATAATTTCTCTTTGAGTTACAATGTCAGGAAATTTGAAAAATATCATTTCGAGAAAAACGTGTTTAAAGATTTAATTATCGATTTTTGCAAGATAAAATCATAGAGATACGGCCTTGAAATTTTTACAGGATATTCTTGAAAGTATAAACTGTAGAAAAAGGCAAAAAACCGACTTTTTTAAAGTGTCACACTGGTGTAGCCCCTTAATTTGTCAACAACAACAAAATATGGCAATTGGAAAAAGATATTTTCGTTGTGATCATGCCTTCAACATAATATACGACTCGACCTACGTTCTGATGTCTGATCGTTCTTACTGTACCATTCGATCACGTCTACTACTCTTCAATTTCTTGTTTTCTTTTTTTTTCGCTTTCAGGTTTCGTGAGAACGTTTGCTCGGGAGAACGCATGTGTACACTTGAAAAGGCGTCAATACGTGCAGCCAAAAGCTCGGCACACCTGACGCCAAACGGTAACTACATCACTCTCGTTTGATATGTACTATCAAGTGGCTGACTGTGACGAAAACTGACAGATAACGTTTTCACGAGGCTCGTAAAAAGACTATCTCCGGTCTGGGACTCGTATTGTAATCTGATGACATTTTATTATCTGTCTGTATCTCGCGTCTAAGTATTATGTACAAAGACGAGTCTTTTCTATTTCAGGTATTCCTTTCACGAACCTGGACACTCAACGATTAACTGATGTTCATCTATAATCAATCAAAAATACATCCCTGTATACTCGTAAAATTTCAAGCCAAGTTACCGAACTTTGCACCAACAATTACGACTCTAAAACCGTCTCATTTATACGTCGCTTCATAGAGATGACAGGATGGCCACATTTCTAGCTAATATTTCATGGACTAAATAATTCTGGCTGATATAAACTGCTCACGCGTGTAAAAAAATCCAAAGATTCCGTAATGACAATAAAAACAGGGGATCACCGAATGTTTGAATAAATATTAATTATGAAAGTTAGAAAAATGTGACTAGCAGAAGAATTTTCATAGCCGCGACTTTTCAGAGAAAATGTCTAAATCTACTAAATTTGCGCGAAATGTTTTATTCCACTTTAAGGGGTCTTTTCGCTTTAGACGCTAAAAAAGTCTATTTTCATGAATTTCTTTGATGGGTTTATATTATACATATTGATATAAAATTTGTTACACTCAGCAAATACACTTTCGAAATACATTTAAAAATTTTAATTATTTATTGAAGTCACTATTTATAGACGAAAATGGTAGTTAAAAAAAATGTCCTAAAAAAATTGTAGGTCTGCGCTGTTGGTGAAATCTCGGAGATGGATCATCCGAAACAAAAAAATCAAACGGTTTTAGATTCAGTTTGTTAATGGCTATAGCGCATATTATACGATTTTTTATATATGAAAAATAACAAAATGACGGTCATTTAAAAAAAAACGTGTTTTTTTACCGTTATTGGCAAAAAATAGTAACTATCAAAATTTAAAAACTCCTTCATATGCGTTATAGCTATAGTTGTAAAGAATATGTGGTTAAAATTTTATCAACAAGCCGTCAAAAAACGTTTCGAGAAAAACGCATTTAAAGTTTATTTGGGTTACATAAATACATTTAAAAAAATTTAATGTATTTCGAAAGTGTATTTATCAAGTGTAAGAACTTTTATATCAATATCTATAATATAAACCTATCAAAAAAGTTCATGAAAATAGCCTTTTTAGCGTCTAAAGTGAGAAGACCCCTTAACGTTGGGTATAATAATTGATTGTGACTTATTTTCATTAAGTGCCACTGTAATCTACCAATGATTCCGAAGGGCCCTCCTTATGCCCCCACAGAATACGGTCCTGCGCGAAAGGAATAATTGTCGCGGTTGCTGCGATAAAATCTCACGTGTGAATGCTTAAGTATCGTATGTCTACAGGATGTATACATGTACCTAGCATGTATATGCTGAATATACATATCAAGAGATGCGACAGCATCTTAACGCCAAGTAATAATGCGTGTATACAGTAGAATCTCGATTATCCGAATCAATTGGGCCTGAAGATGGTTCGAATAATCAAAAGTTCGGATAACCGAAACGCAATCTTTTTTCTGATCTTTCGTCTTTCAAACATCGAATGCTTTTTTTATTTCTTTGGTTCTGTACAGTCGTCCATCATCGAGTGTCTCGATTTCTCTTTATATCGAAGATCGTGGTTTTTCCAAGATCATAAAGGCGTACTAGAGCTGCGCTAGTTTTGCTTTTGTCAAGCTTGGAAATACTTTCCAATTTTTTCTATAACGTTAGAACATTATGTATACACGTAGGGATCGAAGGACTTGGACTTGGAGTCCTGACACATACGAACTACGCGGAATGAACGGGATGTAAACAATTTGCGACAATAGAGAACCTTACTGCCCATTTCTCCCGCTAGAGGGTACATTGTATTATAACGTAAACAGAATGTGATGTTTAGTGAGATTCTCTTTCGTTTTGCCCGTATTTTTACGACTACTGTTGAATTTTCTTTAAATAATCCGTTTGTCGTGAATAAATTGTGAAGAATGCATCAGTGTTATGCAATTGGATGCAGAAACGAAGGTGCTCATTTATTTCCTAAAAACGAAAAATTTCGCAAGCAATGGGAAATTGCCATACATCGCAAGCACTTTACAGCGGCAAACATTCAAGGCTATATTCTGATCATTTTAGATCTGCAGACTATAGAAATGAAGGATTCGTTACAGCTCAGTGTGTAAACATAATATTTTTAACGCTATTTCCTTCTAAAAGTGTATTGTAAAGTAGTCAATTGTCATAACCTAAAAATTTATGTTTGAAATATCTGCATTTTTTCAACCTTCTGGTATTATTTTATCTCATAATACTTACTGAGCCCATTTTCATACGTAACGACGATGACACTGAGCCGGAAAATATTGAAAAAAGGGGTTATACCTTCCCTGTTTGTTTGGAGTAAAAAAGAAACTTTAAGACGGAATGACACCTCATCGCGGTCGGTATGGTAGAACAATTATAGATACCCAAAAATCTCTGAAACGGCTGTTCAGATCCTGTTGAAACTTTGCCAAACGACGTCAAATAGATAGACGAACAGCTGTCTGCCCCTCAAATTTTCTTAATTTGAGGAAAAAAACGTAGGTTGACTTATCATAAGCCAATCTACATTTTTTTCTCAAATTTAGAAAATTTGAGGGGCAGACAGCTGTTCGTCTATCTATTTGACGTCGTTTGGCAAAGTTTCAACGGGATCTGAAGAGCCGTTTCAGAGATTTTTGGACATCTATAATTGTTCTACCATACCGACCGCGATGAGGTGTTATTCCGTCTTAGAGGATGAACAGAGAAGGAAAAGAGTAGAAACCGATTTTTCAATGTCGGTATAGTCAAATATCCGTAATTATTGTCTATTATGTCCATTCATATAATTGCAGTAGAAGACAACACCGTGAAAATATACCGCGCGCGTTGGCAGCTTCTTTCGTTTACGTTATGTTTACGTGGCGCCATCTGCGCTGAGATTTGCGAAAATTTCCCTATTCACATTCATCTGTGCGCGCTGCAAGGAACAAATGAAAAAATTGGCCGTAGAAGCCAGTGAGTAATCACACTAACACTAGAGGGCGAAAAACGCGCTCGGAATTGCGAGCTTCTTGCAAAACCACAGCGCATATTTCGAGCGGTATATTTCGCAACACCATGTACCAGGTGTAGAAATATGAAACCGGAATTTTTTGTAAAAGCTACACGTCTGTTGTTTGAAAATGATGAAAAAGAAGGGAGACGGCTTTCTGCATCACATTCAATTGATTCGCCAGTTCTTGTTGACTTTGAGTATCACCTTAATCCAAAAAGGGTTGGAATTCGTTGCCTGCGAACTTTTTGGGTGGTTTCCCACGCTCTTCGTTTCTCACGTCAAAATCACCACTTTTGAATTGTTTGAACCACTCGAAACACTGTGTTTTTAACCAAGAGCATGTTCACCGTAAGCTTCGACAAGCATTCGATGCGATTTTGCAGCAGTTTTCTTCAAATGATAACAAAAAACCAATTCTGTCCGCAAATCGGAGTTCGTAGGCACAACACTCGACATGTTTAAGGTTAGAGAAAAATATACCGGTGTAGGGAACTTGGGTTGTGTGTAGAGGGAGATGATGGCGCTGCAGAACCGGTCATACGGTCCCTAAACTGATGGCTAGCGACATCTATAGGGAAATTCCGGTTTCATACTTCTACACCTGGTATATTTCCGACCAACGTTTGGATAAATGAGCTTTCGGATAAAACAAATCGTGGTTTGGATAATCGAAGTTCTACTGTATAGATATACACCGATACATATCGTATATACAGGATGTCCTGTTATGAATGGATAATCCTGCGACCGTAGACAGGTGAGATCATGTCCTACTATATATGCTGGAATTTCTGTTTAGTAAAAGTCCGACGGTGTTTGAGATTTTCGGCTTTATGTTAATTAAAAAAAAAATCATCTGCTTTTTTCGCATGCTATTTCTCAGTAATTATATACTTTAGTGTCTTTTCCTGAAAACGGCCTCCGACTGTTTTTTTCTCGCGATTTATCGCTTTTTCGTGGTGTAAATAATGATGTTATGTTGAGAACAGACGGTTTTTTAAGTTCCAAATTTATTATTCGTAGTTTAAAAATATGTGCCGAGAACAATTCGTCAATATTCTCATTAGCATCCATATCTTCAAGTTGATAGAACTGTGCGGAATAAAAATGCACTGTGAACAAGATATTCGTTACATAAAATTGAATAAAACCGAAGAATTCCAAAATTACGTAAGGCGTTCCGTTTGGAATCACAAATCGAAGCAGGTTACATAGAACTGAATATAAGAATAAGAAAAGAAGAATGTAAGACACATAAGAATCTTTCGAATATTCGCACTATTACCGTTTCTTTTTTCGTCGTGGGAAGAAGACGTTACACACAACACATAATACATAACAGCGATGTAAATAAAGACATAGAAGTAACGGCTCGAACACCCATTAGGAATTACACTTGAAATAAAACTTCACTTGAAATTTACTTAAGAGGGAATGATACCTCATCGCGGTCGGTATGGTAGAACAATTATAGATTCCCAAAAATCTCTGAAACGGCTCTTCAGATCCCGTCGAAACTTTGCCAAACGACGTCAAATACATAGACGAATAGCTGTCAACCCCTCAAATTTTCTGAATTTGAGAAACAAAATGTAGATTGGCTTATCATAAGCCAATTTAGTTTTTTTTTCTCAAATTCAGAAAACTTGAAGGGCAGACATGTATTCGTCTATCTATTTGACATCGTTTGGCAAAGTTTCGACGGGATCTGAAGAGCCGTTTCAAAGATTTTTGGGAATCTATAATTGTTCTACCATACCGACCGCGATAAGGTGTCATTCCCTCTTAAGGCCTTTGGCTACTCTAGAGGGCGAAAAAATAGGCTTTTTAGGGTTTTTTCTTGGAAAAACCACAAAATAAATCGAGATTACAAAATAGGGTGTTTATCATACATATCAGTGACTGTATACAATAATTTTTACGAAGCGATTAATTTCAAAATGGCGGCTGCGCAGCGTTTATCTCAAAACTGCATTTTTTAAGTTGGCCGGAAACATAACTCAGCCAATTTTCAACCGATTCACTTGAAATGTTGAATATGTCTTGAAAAATACATTGTCTATGGAAGTACGCAGGATTTTTTTGTTATATTGCACAGTTCATGTGTTATTAACAATTATCTGACGATTTTTAGGCTAATTTTTGGAAAGTGAAAAATTCGCCTAAAAAATCGTCAGTTAATTGTTAATAATAAATGAACTATGCAATATAAAAAAAACCGATGTGCTTCCATAGAGAATGTATTTTTTAAGATACATTCAACGTTTCAAGTGAATCGGTTGAAAATTGTCTGAGTTATGTTTCCGGCCAACTTAAAAAATGCAGTTCTGAGATAAACGCTGCACAGCCGCCATTTTGAAATTAATCGCTTCAAAAAAATTATTGTATACAGTCACGGATATGCATGATAAACACCCTTTTTGTAATCTCGATTTATTTTGTAGTTTTTCTGAAGAAAAAAATCTCCGAAATCTCCAAATCTCCCCTTAAAAAACAATTCGTAGTTTAAAAAGATGGGTTGCCGCCGACACAACACCATTATTTATGTTGTTTTATAGTTAAAAATGGCAAAAAACAAATTTCAGCGCCATATTTAGAAAAAATCACTAAACTATATAATTACCCATTTTTTTTTACACCGCAGGCTATCAAAGTCAAATGTTCGAATTGGTTTGTGTGAAAATTCCGCATAAGATCTTCTTTCGTAAAGTTTCCTTACACATTTAAGGTTAAAAAGAAGTATTTTCTCGATTAAACAAATAACCAAGAGTATTTTTTTTAAACCGGTTCCAAAAAAGTTATTATTTGTAGAAATGCCATGCGAAAAACCAAAAGCAGATGATTTATATGTCGAAAACCGTGGGACTTTTACTAAACTAAAATTCCAGCATATAGTAGGACATAATCTGACCTATTGATAGTTGCAGAATTATCCATTCATAACAGGACACCCTATATACATGGATATACAGCACGCAAAGTGTATAGTGGACTTTTTACAAAAAAAGTTTAGTATTCGAAATTTTTAGTATATTATACTAAAGAATACTTTTTAGTATTCGAAATAAAGAATACGTTTCAGTATTCGAAATAAAGAATACGTTTTAGTATTCCAAATAAAGAATACTTTTTAGTATTCGAAATAAAGAATACGTGTTAGTATTCGAAATAAAGAATACGTTTTAGTATTCGAAATAAAGAATACTTTTTAGTATTCGAAATTTGCCTTCCGGTTTTGAGAATTACCGGGGGGTGAGTAATAAATGCATCGGATGAGAGAAATGACAGCAGCTTCTAAAGCGCTACGACTTTTTATCCAATAGTTTATTTGCCCTTAACTGTAATATTCAATAAAGATTTTGTAAAAATTCCAAAAATTGACCAAATTGTGAAGATCTTTGTGAAGGTTAAAATCGTCTGTTGCGCTACGGCCAACCGCCCCCTGCTATGTACCCTTTTTTCTTTCGCGTTTATTTCGAAACCATGTTTTATAAAGTGGCGTACGCCGTATCTCAAGACCGGATGATTTATTTTTCACATATTTATCCATTTGCTGATAACAAATGATCAAAGTTGCTTTTTCTTAAAAAATAAACCTTTTTTTATATATCTTGCTATTTTCGTAATTTTCAAAATTTCAATAAAAGTATCCGGCCACCCGAACGTTTAATTATTGTACTACGAAAGTGGTTTTTTTTTCATTTGAGATTACTCTAGTTGTTAGAAGCACCTGCACCGATTGGCCATGCAGCAATGGCGGCACTTTCAAGTAATAATAACTTCATTGTTTATTAATATTTGTCAATTTAAAAAAAGACAACTTGACAAGACGATGTATGAGTTGTGCGCAATAGTTCGACCTGGTCATCCCAATACTCCCATCGGAAAAAAAATTGATAATCACCATGTTTGTTTGGGACCTAGGCTTATGAAGAACCATTAAGGGGCTATACCAGTGTAACACTTTCAAAAAATCGTTTTTTTGTTACCTTTTTCGACAGTTTATACTTTCAAGAATATCATTATCATTTATATCAAAATTTATATCATTTTATCTTGCAAAAATCGATAATTAAATCTTTAAACGCGTTTTTCTCGAAATGAGATTTTTCAAATTTGCTGACATTGTAACTCAAAGAGAAATTATCCGATCGACTTGAAACTTGAACTGAGTACTCTTGAATATATTTACTATACAATGACGCAGGATATTTTTGATGGGATGAAAATTGACGATTTGGCATTGAAAAAAACGACCATTTTATAGGCAAGAAAACAGACTTTTTTTCATAACCACGCCATTTTGTTAGATTTTGATATTTTTCGAAAATCCTATGTCATTGTACAGGAAATACCTTCCAGTTTAACGACATTTTTTCCTTTTTCGGTTTCAGCTACTCAATCGGCCGGAATCATGTCATCAGTGGAGGAACCTTTTTTTTGGCGCCTCCGAAGGCAGCGCATAAGTCGCTTGGATCTCTATTTTTCTATGAAAAAATTATGTAATATAGGTCAAATATAGCTAAATATATTCTTAATTTTCCAAAACATTTAATTGAGTACTTTTCTTCCACCAAATTCCCGAAAATCACCCAATTTTTCAGCGGTCACACTCGTGTAGCCCCTTAAAGGAGAATCCGAAGTTATTGTACGTAAAACCCATTCGTCTACGATAATGTTACGCGATAGAATCTGCAGTCCGATCTTTTAAAACCAACTCTCGGAAGAAAATGTCCATGCGATCGCTTTTTTCAGCAGTGTACAATGCATATAATCTCCACTATCTTATTTCTCTACTATACCGTATTCTCACAGTTTGAATTGTTTTCTGCCGGAAGCGCGCTCTCAACAGGGCAATTTTTTTTCTCCTTCTCTTTCTCCTCCGCCGCATTTTTCCGTGTCCCGGAATAATGGAAATCGCGCGCTGTCACAAAGATATTTCAACGAGAAGAAAAACACAGACATCCGAAGATAGCCGTGAAACAACATGCGATATTTTTTGTTCATTCAAAGTGCCTCAATTCGGAATAAGAGGCCGCCCGACAATGTTCCTATCGATTATACTATCGAAAGTCGATTCGAAATTTTTAGTGAGAGAAGTTGTCGTGAGTGGTTTCAATAGTTTAAAGGGCTATACCAGTGTGAACGCTGAAAATTTGGGTGATTTTCGGGAATTTTTGGAAAGAAAAGTACTCAATTGAATGTTTCGGAAAATTAAGAATATATTTGGCTATATGTGACCTATATTACATAATTTTTTCATAGAAAAATATTGAGATCCAAACGACTTATGCGCTGCCTTCGGAGGCGCCAAAAAAAAGTTCCTCCACTGCTGACATGATTCCGGCCGATTGAGTAGCTGAAACCGAAAAAGGAAAAAATGTCGTTGAACTGGAAGATATTTCCTATACAATGACGTAGGATTTTCGAAAAATATAAAAATCTAACAAAATGGCGTAGTTATGAAAAAAGTCTGTTTTCTTGGCTCTAAAATGGTCGATTTTTTCAATGCCAAATCGTCAATTTTCATCCAATCAAAAATATCCTACGTCATTGTAGAGTAAATATATTCAAGAGTACTTCAAATTTCAAGTCAATCGGATAATTGCTCTTTGAGTTACAATGTCAGCAAATTTGAAAAATCTCATTTCGAGAAAAACGCGTTTAAACATTTAACTATCGATTTTTGAGAGATAAAATTATATTTACCATAAAAACTGCTAATCAGCTATACCTGGCCCATACAATGGACCCTCCTCTTCCTCGAATAATGCCTGCTGGGAAGCTGAAGCTTTTCCCACTGGTATAGCACCGTAAGAATGGTGAGTTTGACGTCGAAGACAAATAACATAGCGGAAGGCCGAAACGAAGACGCGGAATTGGAAGCATTATTCGAGGGAGATTCGTGCCAAACGCAAGAGTTCCCGCAAATGACGCTTATTCGGCTCAAAACTCGACATTTTCGCACGGAAAACATTATGTGATGCTGATACAGAATCGCTAATATTTCAAGGTTATGGTCTTGCCAGATGTCCAATCTTACGATACGACGTTTTACATCTGACAATTTCAACCATAACATCCTGGTGGGGCCATCTTTTGTCAAACAGCGGAGACTTTGTACTCCCAATGTAACCGCCATATATCAATATTTTTTTTTAATTATAAAAACCAAACCATTTTGTTTACATGTATCTGTTTTTCATCACCCGAAAAGTTTGCTCACATTTTCAACGCCATGAAATAGTTGCACGCTCCGTAATATCTGTAGATTTTCTTTAGAAGGAAAGATTTCTTCGCCATTTTTAAGACTTAGGGTATGTGCGTCTTATAAACTGCATTTTCAAAACCGGCGTGACGTAAGCTGAAAAACCAATCGACCGATTCTGATGAAATTTGATAAATATGAAACTGTGTCTTTGAAAATTAAAAAAAAACGTATTTTTATCACAAAATGTAGCCATTTTTTTTCGGAAAATTCAATCTTTTTGTTTCAAACCGTACCATTTCAAATTCTTACTTTTTCTTGGTTCATAATCTGCATACGAGTGCTAATGAAAGAAAAATATTCGTTGGTTTTTTTTTTCAGATTAATCTCGCCTACGCTACGTGTCACGCCTTCCTACAACATGCACCGCAACCCGTTTAGAAGACCGTGCCATACCTCCGCCATTTTTAAAGATTAATTTAAAACATACTAAGTAACAGCCAAAAATAGTAATGAAACATACCCTAAGTCTCATAAATGGTGAAGAAATCGTTCCTCTAAAAAAATCATGAAAATCAACCATTTTTTTCTCGCCTAAATATATCTCCCCCCTTAATGTACATAAAAATAAATGTCGAAACGATTTTTCTATCATTTTATTTATTCCTCCAAACTTATTTTTATTCAATAGCCCCGATTTTCGGGTCGTCACAGTGGCATATCCCCTTTAAAAATTTAAACACGAAAGACGCCTCGAGGTCTGTTACCTGATCTTTCGCAACGATATTGTATTCAACGTGTGTTGTGTTGACGAAATTCAAAGTAGGCTTACCGATATCCAATGACCACTCATCACAATACACGAATTTACCTCATAGTAACTATAGTATTACTATACTAAAGTTCCGTACGGATTGGAAAAATCCCAACAGTATCTGACTGCCCTTAAATATTATGGCTTTTCATGTAAAAAGAAAGCCTTTCTTCGCAACGTTTGAGAGAATAATTCTCGATCAATGCCGAACACGATTTTATAGTTTCGAGTTTTCTAACCTCAATAGTTTTTCGCCACTGTAACATTGTCACGACGGCCGACCGCGATAAGAATTTAAAATCGCAGCCTCGTCCATAATTGGATTTGTTTCGTCGGGGAAATTACTTCGATATGCTTGGTCGCTTTGGATAATTATTGGTGACGCTGTTGTATTCATTTTAACTGGGGCAGCGTAGTAGCTCATGCTTGCTGTTGTGGCGGTTGAAGTACAGGAGACTCAACTCCGTACCATAAAGACTAGATGCAGGAGTCCAAAACTCGGCATTTCAACTCGTCACCAAGCTTGCAAAAACTAAGGGCGCTGCCGTCTTTCGAAGTCAATATGCTATATATATTAAGGGTGTCTCAAAATGACCTGACTTTTAAATTGATTAATAAAACATATTATTGATTTGAAAAATAGGAATATTTTTATTTAAATATATGGTACAGGCATGGAGGTTATGTGTGGAACACAATATCCGATAAATAGCCGCTTCGTCCCTGCTTGCAAACGTTCAATCGTTTGACGAAATTGTCAACAATATTTTGGCATAATTGCGTACTAATTTCATTAATAGTGCATCCAATTGCTTCCTTGAGCTCCGCAATGGTCTGTTGATCATTGGCATACACTTTTCCTTTTAGAAAACACCAATGAAAGTCCAGTGGCGTCAAATCGCACGATCTTGGTGGCCAATTCACATCGCTGTGGCACGAGATGACACGCCCATGAAACTTCATCTGCAAAATAACTGCATTGTTTCGCCCGCAGTGTGGCAGGTTGCGCCATCGCCAAAATTTTCACTATTTTTGTAGTGAATTTTCACAACTTTTATGCGTTGCTCGGTTGTGTAATTCTCCATTACTAAAGCTCAATACTTCCCGATGCCAGTTGTTAAAGACTAATACTTTATGTTCGCCACAACAAAAATGGAGCGCAATTTAAAATGTTAGGTCATTTTGGCGGGGCCTTTGCGGGATACTCGGAGCAGCCGCTAGATGTCCCTAGGCGTATTCTTATGGGTCGTTCGCGGAATACTCGGAATAGCCGCTAGATGTCCCTAGGCGTATTCTTACGGGTCCTTCGTGGGATCCTGGGAGCAGCCGCTAGATGTACGTATGAAAAAACTTCTGATCCGATTATAGGAGAGATGTCAGCTAACCTATCTAACCTTAATCGTGTTCAAGTGCTAGTTTTATAATAAAATTCCAAAATGGCATGCGATCATTGGTATGAATCAGTATTGATTAAGGGCATATACAAGGTCAACATAACCTCACAAATTTTCTCATAGATGATTACATTTTTTAGGAAAAGAAAAGCATTAGGCTCTGGAGAATTCCCTGGCGCAGAGCTTGATGATTTCCTTTTGCCCTAAATATTATGAATCTCTGAGAAATCTCTGTTCGAAAATGTCAGCTATCTCTCTCGCACTCACATATCTCGTGGTAAATCTTCTACTTCGCCTTATGCAGTTTCATTTTTAATACAAACATGAATTGTTCTCTCACGTAATTCATTGGAGTACAAGGAGAATGTATTACAAAATCTTAGAGGGCAAATATGGTGAAAGTTTTAAATAGTCAATTTGACAAATAATTATGTACTTTTTTAATGCCATATTTTTCGCTACATTTTTCTACAATAAAAATGGATGGAAATTATTGTGTGAAAAAGATGGTCAGAAAATGTTTCGACTGCGTAACATTTCATGCCATCTCAGAATCGTTGTATATATTTGTTTTAATCCATTTTCATTCATATTAGAAATTACAGATATTTTGGATGGTATGCTACAAACATTTATTATGGGACAGGGTGTCCCTTTTATCTTGAGACATCGAAATAACTCAAGGACAGTGAACCATATCCAAAAATCTTCGGATACGAATCCCCCCCCCCTTCTGGCGGAACTCGACCGGTCGATTTCACCTCGTCGACCGACATATTACTATATAGAAAGATTCGTTTGATCGACGCGCCACCAATATTATTCGCATTTTCGTATACACTTTTTGCACTGTCTCCCTATTGGAGTCTGAATCGCGGTATCCATTCTCCATGGTGGGTTTATTGGAGTTTGGACCCCTGTATCTGGTCTTCATGGTTTCGCCGATACCACGCAATACTACTCAAAAGTAGTGTGCGTGGTATCGGTGAAATAATTAAAGCATCGCTTCGGATGCCGCTCCCTGGCTCTCCCGCTCCTATAGCCGTATTCCGCGGAGGTGATGATGCGATCTCTCTCCCTCTTGGCCCGCCTCTCGGCCTCCTGCAGCGAACAGCGAACTGGGCTAATCCTGCGCGTTCTTTCACTCGCTCCGTTGCTCTTCCGACTGTAAAGGTCTAGTCTGGGATAACGTTACGATATCTTTCTAGCTCCTTCCCTATTGCGCTTATAGCAGCAGTTGTCTGCTCTTTCCGTCGCGTTTTTCTTCTATCTCTGCCCAAACGGCATATGCCAGCATATACCAATGCAAAATGGTTATTGAAAAACAATTCAAACCACTAATTGTACAAGAAATAATCGGCCAAAAGAAGTGTACATACAATGACTCTATAGATTTTCGCAGCCTCATTGACGATTTTCTTTTCCCCTGAACATTATCAAGGAGGTACGATCATTAAGGGATTAGGCCACAGTAACGGGTATAAAATCATGTGCGAATTTAACAATTCTTTTTCGTATTAAAAAGTGATTCACTCATAAAATCAATTACACATCTATTTAGTATGAATATCAAGCTATTAGAAAATATGTATATTTTTTTTCGATGTACAAAATGGCCGACCTCTCGAAACTTCTCGAAACAGCTTTTTTCCAATTGGCGTGACAAATAACTTCAAGAATTTTCACTCAATTTACTTCAAATTTAAAAGTTATGTTCCTAATTGCATTTCGCAGAGAAGTACATACGGAATTTCTGATTAATCGAAAACTCTTCATTTTATGAGCAGTTTTCGAGCAGTTATAACGAAATTTTTCACTGAAAATTCATTTCTTAAGTTCAAATATCTACAACTTTTGAATGAAACAATACTTTTAAAATTCCTTACGTGCTTCTCTAGGTATTCTAATGTAGATTGACGAGAATTTTTGTTTTTTGTTCTAGGTAAAAAATTGTGGATGCTAAATGTCACGCCGCGGAACGCCTAAAAAAAGATAAAAGAAAATATTAGTAGTCGGCCATTTTGTAAATCAAAAAAATATATATATTTTTTCTAACAGCTTGATATTCATACTAAATAGATGTGTAATTAATTTGACGGGTGAATCACTTTTTCATACGAAAAAAGATTGTTAAAGTCGCACATGATTTTATACCCGTTACTGTGGCCTAACCCCTTAAGAAGAATCCAACTTTAGGACTTGAAATTTTTTCATGATGTTGACCAATACGGTATGCACGCGTTGGCAAAATTTAACCTATATTGACCGTTCAGTTTTTTTGTAATAAAATTGCAAAGTCGAGCACTTTGATGTATTGAAGCACGTCGTCTTATGAATACGGTTGACCGGAAGTGCGGTAATCACGGTTTTGCTGCTCAGGTATCCAACTAAGGTCGTTGGAAAACCGAAATTCGATCAGACGTAATAGATTTTGTAAAATATCGAAAATTCGAACTTCACCGTGTGATTCAAGCACTCCATTATAAAAAGATTTCAATTTCCGGTTGAAAATGATCAGAACGACGAAACAGCACCCATAGACTTGGCAACGTCGGTCGTAACACCTGATGCGTTTGGCGAGCATAACCTAGCTCTGCACCATCAATGAGTCCAGGTGCCAACTTTCGACCATCGAAAACGCGACGTTGTCAGATTTTTGTCCTAAATTCCATTATATTATTTATGGAGTTTCACAATTTATCGCGTACCAATAACAAGTTCCATTACAATTTTACCCATAGTGTTAACTCCGCTAAAGTAATTCAGGGTTATTTAAATAAGATTCCGACAGATTTGGTGCAACGTTTTTTTGTCCCTTTTTATGGTAAACCTGTTTTTGTGAATATAACGGAGACTACTCCCGAGTGGTTTAGCACATTAGAATCAACAATACGATTATTCAACACAAGTTAACATCAATCGGAACAAATGTGGGTAACATAAATTTAGTCTCTTTGTTGACTCTGAAGAACTTGTCATACCTCCTTAATGTCAAAGAAATGTATATTTGAAAACTTCACCTATCTCTCCCGCATTCATATCAGGTGGTAAAAATTTTGATTCACCTTAAGGGGAGAAAACCCTTTAGACGCCCGAAAATGAGCCATTTTTGTTAGGGTGATGAGATACTCGCATGATTTTTAAATTTTAATGTGATTTTATTATAGCTTTAAGGGGCTATACCAGTGTGAACGCTGAAAATTTGGGTGATTTTCGGGAATTTTTTGGAAGAAAAGCACTCAATTAAATGTTTCGAAAAATTAAGAATATATTTGGCTATATTTCACCTATATTACATAATTTTTTCATAGAAAAATATTGAGATCCAAGCGACTTACGCGCTGCCTTCGGAGGCACCAAAAAAAACGTTCCTCCACTGCTGACATGATTCCGGCCGATTGAGTAGCTGAAACCGAAAAAGGAAAAAATGTCGTTAAACTGGAAGGTATTTCCTGTACAATGACGTAGGATTTTCGAAAAATATCAAAATGTAACAAAATGGCGTAGTTATGAAGAAAGTCTTTTTTTTTGCCGATAAAATGGTCGTTTTTTTCAATGCCAAATCGTCAATTTTAATCCAATCAAAAATATCCTACGTCATTGTAGAGTAAATATATTCAAGACTATTCAGTTCAAATTTCAAGTCAATCGGATAATTGCTCTTTGAGTTACAATGTCAGCATATTTGAAAAATCTCATTTCGAGAAAAGCGCGTTTAAGGGGGGATTGTCTTTTTTTTCGCAAAATTTACCGCTTTTTGGGAATTTTTTTGTGAAGAAAGTATACAACGGAAAACTTGTGAAACTTGGCATATAGTTTTATTGATCTGTTGACTACATACAAAAAATTTTTTAAACAATTTCATCAAAAAATCCGCCTCCCACCCCCCTCGACGCGCGATGGTCCTTTTTTGATGGTGTGGACGATTACAGCCTTCACGTTCATCCTGCAACAAAAACCCAAAAAGCATTTTACTTTAGACACATATAGCTGTCGTTCGATGAAGGGAAAAAAAAATTGACGATTTGGTGACGTTTTGAACTTGAAGTATCGATTTTTCGAAAAAAATTGATCGATTTTTTGTTATAAATAAAAAACTATTAAACGTATTGCTTTTTTGCTTCATCAAACGATAAAAGGATGTCAGCTGAGCATTCTGTCCAAATTTGAAGGCAATCGGTTGAATAGTTTTTGAGAAATCGTGCACACCATCAAAAAAGGACCATCGCGCGTCGAGGGGGGTGGGAGGCGGATTTTTTGATGAAATTGTTTAAAAAATTTTTTGTGTGTAGTAAACAGATCAATAAAACTATATGCCAAGTTTCACAAGTTTTCCGTTGTATACTTTCTTCACAAAAAAATTCCCAAAAAGCGGTAAATTTTGCGAAAAAAAAGACAATCCCCCCTTAAAGACTTAACTATCGATTTTTGCAGAATAAAATGATAGAGATACGGCCTTGAAATTTTTACATGATATTCTTGAAAGTATAAACTGTCGAAAAAGGCAAAAAAAATCGATTTTTTGAAAGTCGCACACTGGTATAGCCCCTTAAAGAGCTTGAAAATATTTATTTTTTTCTTTACAAAAGAAAATGGCGACGTCATAGCCTTTTCCCCCAGGCGTCTTTCCTATACCATCAAAAAATGCTCCATTTTTCACATTTTTTACTGTTCATCAAGGATAAATGTATAAAATTATTTAAAAAGTATAAAATTGAAAAATACGCAGGCTTTTTAACCAAAGGTTCAAATGTTCGACCATTCCGTCGACAGTTTTGACCTCAAAAAAATTATTTATCTACGCGATATCCTTCAAACTTAAGGTTTATCTTTCCTGTAATATCATAGACAGACAGCTTTTAAAATTTCAGCAAGATCGATCAATAAATTGTTGAGCTACAGTGTGAGCAGTTTTTGAAAATGTAGGTTCGTGATAATCGCGTTTGAAGTTTCCAGGCCCATACACTAACCCTTTAACTTCCTCAAAAAGTGAATAGTATGAAGAAAAAATTGCTCCGCCTAGAGTTCCAGGTATCTGGCTTGCTATTCGCGGTATGCGGTCACGGCGCTCTCCACTATGAGCTATAACTCCGTAAATATTTCATATTTCTATTTTTCTTTTCAACAGTATCTTCTCAAGGCCTTATATAATCGATTTCATCGATTTTCGAAGGCACTTTTCTAGACGCGGTTCAAAAAAATGACGCATTTATTGACATTTTTTACAGTTCATTTATGCACATGATTAAGTATTTGTTTTAAAAAATCAGAAATATTAACAAATGGCGGAGATATAACATAATAAAGCAATGTTTTTTTTTGCGCGCGCGTTGACGGTGAAAGTTCTCGGCATCGATGTGGGTGTCTGAAAAAAAATGAACATATTTATAATTGCATAATGAATGTATCTTCAGTGTGAACCAACAATATTAATTTTAAAAAAAATCATAATAAAAATTCGAAACTTAAAATTTTTTACTAAATTTTCTGTCGGCATTTTATTCTTTATATTTTTTTTTGAATCATGAATTTTTTTTGTTTCTGTGGTTCACACAATAGGTGATGATACTAAGGATATGTTGTACAAATTTCAAAGCGATCTGAACCTTTGTTCAAGAGTTAGAACTTTCACAAGGTTCAAAAAAGTGAATCGTGGAAAAACGGCTTTGAAGTTGGCGGTCGGGCGCGCCGCGCGGTATCTATTATAAATGCAATATCAGTTTATTTAAGGGGTGAGATGCAGTCAGAATTTTCAAAAAATCGATTTTTTAAAAACATTTTCTTGAAGTATGATGTTTCGAAAATATTCCCTGAAAATTTCAAGTCAATCCGATGAATAGTTTCCGGGATATCCCACAATTAGTGAAGGGGCGTCGCGTCCCCAAACGATAATACCCGGAAAAGCAGAATGCGTCGAAGACAAGAAATTGATATTTTGGAAGCTTCCACATCGGCAGAAGCCCTATTGTATGGGCCAGGAATTGATGGTTCGATGCAAGTAATTTTTTAATTAGTATTTTTATACATAAATCAAGTGTAAAATTCGAAAACTCTTTCAGAAATTTTCAAAAATTTATTACGCAAAAACTATGAGCGTTAGCAAAATTTTATAAAGTATACTTTCGTTTTAAAATTGCCCAAAATATCTAAAATAAATAATTCACCCCGAAAAACTTTAATTTTTTGAACAATTGTTTCAACAATTAGCTATAAACCATTGAACGCTCAACTTTTCGGCAAAAAAATGTGATATTCGGATTCAGCGGATCAAAAAAGTTTAGCTTCATCCATCGAGCTCAACATTTTACGAACATATGATACCGTATCCACATCGAAAAACTTTAAACGCGTTTTTCTCGAAACTATGTTTTTTCAAGTTGGTGACCACCATAATTCAAAAACCTCTCGATGGATTTTGATGAAATTTGGTGTGCTTATTGATAGCGTTAAAAACTAGTCCTTAATCGACGGATTTTCATTTTTGTTGAAAATTTATATTTTTTTAACAATAAACGAGCGATTTTTTGGTCGAAAATCGAAAGTTATCTGTCGGAAGCCGCTATATTGTTAATTTTTGAAAAAAAAGCTTCGATTAAGGACTAGATTTATTATTAAACCAATTATTTTTTTGGGTATTTTTATTTCAGATGATCCAGTAAAATTTTATGATGGTCACCGCAAAGCACTACATGCCGAAGGGGGTCCGACAAAGATGGCGATATTGTTATAAATAATCGGAATTTTTCTTTGAAAATTTGTACAAGTCAAGTTGAAATATAACAGAAAAAGTCTGTGTAACCACTTTTGTAAAACAAACGTAATTACTATAAGAAAAAAACATTGAAAATGCCCGTTTTTCCACGCCTCTGACTGCTCTCACTCCTTAAGGCGTTACCCCCACTTGTAGCGCAAAAAAGGCCTTTTTCATGAATTTTATTAAAGAAAACTACAAAACTTTTTTAATCGATCAATATACCATCTTAAAGAACACATCTTGAAGAACTTTCAGTAACTTTTTTATTGAAAAATATTACATTGTTCAGTGGCAAATGGCCGTCAATGAAATAATGTTTTTATATACACGGTTTGCGGTGACCAACATTGCGGCGAAGTGGATCATCTGAAAAAAAATGCGGATGGATTTAGTCAAACATAAGTATAAACTAGTCTTTAATCGAAGGATTTTAAAAAATATTCATTTTTCACAAAATGGCGGACAGTCAAAGTTAATGGTTCGATTTTAACGAAAAAAAAAAACGGCCGTTTTTTGGCTATAAAACGGCCATTTTTTTTTCGAAAAAAAAAAAAATCGAACGATTAAAGACTACATTTTTATGTATTAAATAAGCCTGCAAAATTTCAAGAAGATCGGTTCATTAGTGTTCGAGTAATCTTGGTCACCGACTTCAGAAATGCCATTTTGAGAAAAACGCGTTTAAAGTTTCAATTTCCGGTCGTTTACACAACGGATTCTTCTCTTTCAACGCTCATATCTCAGTCAATTTTGTTCGGATCGACTTGAAATTTTCAGGACATATTCTCAGATACTTATACTTCAAAAAAATGTAATAAAAAAAAATCGATTTTTTCAAAATCGCAAGTGGGGGTAACCCCTTAATAGCATCCTGCGCTATATGTGGGGCCTTCCTCGGCATCTAAAACGTCCCCAGCATGTTTTCGTCATTTCTGGCGGCAGTCCTTGCTGCCTTTGTTGCCTTTTCAGATTGAATTCCAGTGGCAGTAAAGCGTAATTCGTCCAGGTGTTCGCAAGTCTCCATCGCGTTCTGCCCAATCGTGATACCAAGGTTTTTCATAATTCGGAGAAAGGCGGCTGTTCCGTCGTTAAAAGTGCTAGCCGAAATATATGCAGCGATTTCAACAATCGTTAAACCACTCCATGAATTTTTCGCAGCAATTTTCCAAATCTTAGAATTCAAACACTCGTTATTAATTTGTGTGATTATCGTAGACCACACCGACAAAACCCGTTCCCTTACCGTTACACGATTCTATGTAGGGATAATAAGTGAACAATAGAAAAGGGTAGTTGCCGATCTAGCGCACCTGTCTCCGCATAGCGCGGCCGGTTACCGCCGCTATCTGCCTGCTACCAAAAAATAAAAGTTTTTACGCTCTAAATGCTGTAACTTTAAAATTTTTTGGAATTTGTCAATTCTGTAAAGCTTAAAATATTCCTAACCATTCAGACTAATGGAATAAAAAATAATTGAAAAATTAGAAATTTTGAAATTTTTCGTATATATAAGGCCTCAATATATTGTAGTTTCGAAATATGTAAAAAAATTCTATTTTTTGAAAATTCTAAACGGTTTTCTCCCCTTAAGCAGTGTCACAACGATCGAGCGGCAATGAGTGCAAGAATGATAGCTGATTTGCAGATTCTCAGTGTTCTCCGAGAACACTCCGAGAACACCGATTCTTAATTTTCCGAACCATTTAATTGACTACTTTTCTTCCACGAAATTCCCGAAAATCATCCGAATTTTCAGCGTTCACACTGGTATAGCCCCTTAACGTTGAATTTTTACTCATTTACTCATGCTTTAATGAAAAATGCTGGTGTGATCAATTTTTTTTGTAGCAAATAGAATAACGATACTTGGCGGCGCGAGTGCAATCCGCAGCTTCGCTTGCCAATGACCGGATTAGGTACGAGGCAGGCTGAGCAGCACGGCAAACAAGCGGTAAAATAGCAATTTTCATAAAAGTAATCCTCGGGGTCAACAATCGATTGAATAGCCACACACAGTTGCTGTATTTATCAGTTATTACACATTATTCATTAGTCCTCAGCATAGAAGACAAATGCGCTGCACACCGTGATAATTGTAAGAAAACGTTTTTTTTTCACACTTTGCCATTTCGCTTATTTTCCACTATGTGGAATCACCGCTCGACATTTTCATCGTGTTCAATCTCCACTTACGATTCCTTCTTAAGGGGGGAGATACCTTTAGGCGAGGAAAAACTTGGCCAATTTTCATCATTTTTTTTCAAGGAAAGATGTCCGTCATTTATGAGATTTAGAATATGTTTTATCACTACTTTTGGCTGTTACATGGTATTTTTTTTATTAATCTTTAACAATGGCGGATGTATGGCACGGTCGACTAAACTGCATTCAAAACTGGCGTGACGTATAGCTAAACTGATCGACCGATTCTCATGAAATTTGATATACGCGCATCTAACTTTGTAGTCTAAAACATGACGCTAAACGTTTTCAAAAATAAAAAAATATTTTTTATTGCCAAATGTAGTCATTATTTTTGGAAAATTAAATCTTTTTGTTTCAAAGCGTACCATTTGATCGATTTTCAACATTTCTCACTTTTTCCAGATTCATATTCTGTGGACGAGTGTTCATGAAAGAAAAATCTTCGTTGAAATCAATACGGTTTGAAGATTACTTTAAAAAGATGTTTTCCTTCCACGTGAGCCTGACTCTGATCAAAAAATTGAAAATTGCATTTTTATAGTTGTTTAAACAAAAGGGCCAAATCTTTGCAATATTTTATAACCTTTTGTCCTATAAAAAAGAACTTTTAAACAATATTTCCCCCAACTTTAGCTTCATATAGAGCGTAATTATACAAAGAAACTATACTTTATAAAGTTATAGGTTACAAACTTGTGCTGGAGTGTACACAAATTCAAAAAAGTCGTTTCGAGAAAAACGCATTTCAAAAAAGTTACCGGATCAAAAAATTCAAGGCAGTAACGAATACTGCCTCATCGATCAATTATACTAACAATGTATGAAATAAAAAAAAATCAATTTTTTAGTCACCTAAACTGATTCTCCGCCTTAATAGACAAAAATAACATGTAACAGCCAAAAGTAGTGATAAAATATACCCTAAATCTAAAAAATGGTGAAAAAATCTCTGAAAAAAAAACAACGGCAATTGGCAATTTTTTCCTTGCCTAAGGAATCTCTCCTCTCAACTTTCGAAAATCATATCTCTCCGCATTTTCAAACGGTCATTTTTAAAACAATGTGAATGTACCGTGTGTTTTTTAAATTACGAGTTTGCGCTACAGTGGATCATGAAGATTGGTTCCGTATCATCGGGTGTGTTCTGAATATTTGACAATTCCGTGACAACGTGTATTGGCGTGTCTTTTTGTTGTGTATTCAAAAACAAGGGGACTTTTGCCCATTCTCACATCGAAAAAGCACGTTCCAGCACACACAAATAACTAAGTACGTCGTAGACAAATGAATGAAAAGCTTGTACATTCGCAGAGTGTACATTGCAACGTGGATTGTTATCATCGTTTCGATAACTTTCGAACGATCTTTCCCGATGCTCCGTGCTTACATACAAAAATAAAGTCAATATATCAACTTTTTCGACAAATCCTTCATAGATCATTATGAAGTACTTAATTTCTAGAGTGCCTTTTGTTCGCTCGTTTGTTGGGTGATATCTCTATTTTCTGCTCTCGGCCCTCTTGTTGCCTTTGTGTCTCGAATCTTTAGATTCGTTTCTGTGCTTGCGTTCCTTGCGCGATGTTCGCTCGCTGCTCGAGGCTCTGTCCCCGCGAGACTTGCGCTTCTCGGGTTTCGGCTTTGCGGACGCTTTGACGGGTTTTCTCTTCTTTTTCTTCTTTCTCTTTCGATCTTCACCGGACGACGAGGAACCTGAGGGTTCGCGATACAAATTGGGTAACGATTAATTATTGGTCCTTTTTTCTTTGACGTAGATACGCGGAATGAAAGGTAACATCGTAGTTTCCATACGGTCCAGTACTTTTCGTGACAAAAATAACGAATATCTAGACAATTCGATACGGTTGATAATGAGAAATTGCAAATTGAGCCGGAATTTGATTGACGATCGGCGCAGTGTGGGCGAGACATTGTAAACAGCATTGCCCAAACTGTTGGAAAGCGAGTTAAAAAAACCTACTTGAACTATCGGACGATGTTTCAGAGCTGGACGACGACGACGACGACTCGGAGCTGGAACTCGACGAGGAGGGTTGCACGATTTCCTTTATTACCGGTGACACTACCGCGGGCTTTGGTCGAGACTTCAAATGCTCGCGCAAATCGTCCCTGTGCCGGAAAAACACGAATAAGATCGTTAAAAGCCTCAGGGGGTGAGATGCAGTCAGTATTTTCAAAAAATCGATTTTTTGACATTTTCTTGAAGTACGATTTTTCCAAAATATTCCCTGAAAATTTCACGTCAATCCGATGAATAGTTTCCGGGATATCCCACAATTAGTGAAGGGGCCACGTCTATTCTCAACGCATGGACGTGGCTGACAAACGCGCAAACGATAATACCCGGGAAGACAGAATGCTTCGAAGACAACAACAAATTGATATTTTGGAAGCTTCCGCATCGGCAGAAGCCCTATTGTATGGGCCAGGAATTGATTATTCGATGTTAGTAATTTTTTAATTAGTATTTCTATACATAAATCAAGTGTAAAATTGGAAAACTCTTTCAGAAATTTTCAAAAATGTATTGCTCAAAAACTATGAACTTTAGCAAAATTTTATAAAGAATACTTTCGTTTTAAAATTGCCCATCATGTTAAAAAATAATAATTCATCCCGAAAAACTACAATTTTTTGAAAAATTGTTTCAACAATTGGCTATAAACAATTGAATGCTCGACTATTCGGCAAATAAATTGTGATATCCGGATTCAGCGGATCAAAATACATAAAGAAAAGTTTAGCTTCATCGATCGAGCTCAAAATTTTACGAACATATAATACCGTATCCACATCGACAAACTTTAAACGCGTTTTGCCCGAAACTATGTTTTTCAAGTCGGTGACCACTATAATTCAAAAACCACTCGATGGATTTTGATGCAATTTGGTGTGCTTATTGATAGCATTAAAAGCTAGTCCTTAATCGAAGGATTTTTATTTTCGTTGAAAATTTATATTTTTTTTAACAATAAACGAGTGATTTTTTGGTCGAAAATCGAAAGTTATCTGTCGGGAGACGCCATTTTGTTAATTTTTTAAAAAAATCTTCGATTAAGGACTAGATTTATTATTAAACTAATGATTTTTTTTTTGATTTTTTAAATCCAGATGATTCAGTGAAATTTTATGATGGTCACCGCAAAGCTCTACATGCCGAAGGGGGTCCGACAAAGATGGCCTTATTTTTTTATAAATTATCAATATTTTTCTTTGAAAACTTGTACAAGTTGAAATGTAACATAAACAGTCTGTGTAACCACTTTTGTAAAACAAACTTAATTACTATAGAAACTTTTTTGTATTGAAAATGCTCGTTTTTTCACGCCTCTGACTGCATCTCACGCCTTAAGGCGGGATATACATTTGCAACGATGAAAAAATCGATTTCTTTTTTTTTTAACGATCAAACTATATATGTCGGATATTTTCCCAAAGTTTCAAAGCGAAATTCGAAAAATTTCAAACGATACAGCCCGTCAACGCTTCGCCGCACCGCTCGGATTCGGAGCGGGCGTGAACTTCGAACGAATTTTTCTCAAAACTGCATTATCGAAGTTGACGTGCAGGATTACTCAAAAACTATTAAGCCGATTGAGTTGAAACTTGGTAGAAATATTGATAATATTGGTACCTTCTACTTGAAGAGAATTATTTTTGAAAAATTGGAAAAAAAAACTATTTTTTAATCTACATTTTACAGAAATGTTGCGTGAAATGTTAATTTTTTTGTAACTGCGTGCCATTTTCTTAATTTTCATTACCATGACATAGAAACTATACATGTTCTAACTGAGAAAATGTTTGAACTTTTTTGTAAATCAAAGTCTACGGGAAGCTAGACTGCACCCCGATTCGCAACTCCTGCAGCGACCTTGCTGTAACACTCTGCCACAGCTCCGTCATTTTCATGATGAATTAACTTTTAAAAATCATTTTGTATACTTATATATAATATTAAGATATACTTAATGTTTAATAATTGTAGAATGATTTCTTAGTTTAAAAAATCCCTCAATATTGCTTATTTTTTTCCTGTCTAAATGTATATCCCGCCTTAACGGGTTAGACCACTCCAGAAGCCGAAAAACACGCTTTTTAGGAATTTTTTTCTTTCAGAAAAACTACAAAATAAATCGACATTACAAAAAAGGATGTTTATCATACACATCAGTAACTGTATATAATAATTTTTTGAAGCGATTAATTTCAAAATGGCGGCTGTGCAGCGTTTATCTCAAAAATGCATTTTTTGAGTTGGCCGGAAACATAACTCAGGCAATTTTCAACCGATTCACTTGAAATATTGAATATATCTTGAAAAATTCATTGTCTATTCAAGTACGTAGGATTTTTTTTATATTGCATAGTTCATTTGTTATTAAGGGGTTACCCCCACTTGCGATTTTGAAAAAATCGATTTTTTTATTGCATTTTTTTGAAGTATAAGTACCTGAGAATATGTCCTGAAAATTTCAAGTCGATCCGAACAAAATTGACTGAGATATGAGCGTTGAAAGAGAAGAATCCGTTGTGTAAACGACCGGAAATTGAAACTTTAAACGCGTTTTTCTCAAAATGGCATTTCTGAAGTCGGTGACCACGATTACTCGAACACTAATGAACCGATCTTCTTGAATTTTTGCAGGCTTATTTAATACATAAAAATGTAGTCTTTAATCGTTCGATTTTTTTTTCGAATAAAAAATGGCCGTTTTATAGCCAAAAAACGGCCGTTTTTCTTTCGTTAAAATCGAACCATTAACTATGACTGTCCGCCATTTTGTGAAAAATGAATATTTTTTAAAATCCTTCGATTAAAGACTAGTTTATACTTATATTTGACTAAATCCATCCGCATTTTTTTTTTCAGATCCACTTCGCCGCAATGTTGGTCACCGCAAACCGTGTATATAAAAACATTATTTCATTGACGGCCATTTGCCACTAAACAATGTAATATTTTTCAATAAAAAAATTACTGAAAGTTCTTCAAGATGTGTTCTTTAAGATGGTATATTGATCGATTAAAAAAGTTTTGTAGTTTTCTTTAAAAAAATTCATGAAAAAGGCCTTTTTTTGCGCTACAAGTGGGGGTAACGCCTTAACAATGATCTGACGAAATTTTTCACTTTCCAAAAATTTGCCTAAAAAATCGTCAAATGATTGTTAATAACAAATGATCGATGCAATATAAGAAAAAATCCTACGTACTTCCATAGACAATGTATTTTTCAAGATATATTCAACATTTCAAGCGAATCGGTTGAAAATCCTCTAAATTATGTTTCCGGCCAACTGAAAAATGCAGTTTTGAGATAAACGCTGCACAGCCGCCATTTTGAAATTAATCGCTTCAAAAAAACCATTGTATACAGTCACTGACATGTATGATAAACACCCTGTTTTGTAATCTCGATTTATTTCGTAGTTTGTCTGAAAAAAATCCTCAAAAAGCCTATTTTTCGGCCTCTAGAGTGGCTTAAGGCCTTAAGATATCGCAAAATCTTCACAATGTCAATTAGAAAAAAAACACCATGCTTACGTGAGACCACCCAATCCGATAGACGTGAAAAAATTGATCGCGAAGCGCGTATTCTTAGGGTCATCCCTCGGAAACAGACCATCGAAAGCTTCCTGCAGAGTTCTGCGAACAAAAATAATATACTTTCGTTATCGCTTGGTTCTGGGTAAACCGGAATGTGTTACGATAGGATTTGGCTGTGACACCGACACATCTTTGACCCGTTGGTTGAGCTTCGACAAGCCCATGTATTCGGAAAGTTCTTGAAATAGAATCTTGATGAAGATCCTACTCGAGCTCGTCGTGTCCTCTTCGTTGAGTCTGATGCAACTGAGTACTCCCCACGAAATCGAATCGGTGAACAACAAATGTGCGAAGAATTTCGACACGTTTCTCAACTTGTTCGTGTCCAAACGATGAATAGTGTCGTAGGAGTCTCGAAAGATTTGCTCGAACGGCGTCACGTAGATCTTGTTTATAGCACAGAAACGCTGCAAAACATAGCCTCCTTAATAAACGTGCAAAGGCAGAGTGTCTAATTTTGACCAGAACTAAGATTGCATGACATTTAAGGAGTAAGGCCACTGTAACGGCCCAAAAAAAAAGGTTTTTTTCACTAATTTTTTGCTCCCGAAATTGAAGGTATTTGAAAAAAAACTTTTAATGGTGTTATCGGGCATACATTAAACTTTATTATAAAATTTTTTTACAGTAAAAAAAAAACAAAATGGCGGTTCCACAGCTATCTTCCCGGGACATGTTTTCAAAATGGCACGCAGCATAACTCGAACAATTTTCATTTTTTTTACTTGAAATTTTAACCAGATGTGAACATTTACATTATCTTGAGAATGTCGATCGGAATTTTCAAGAACTTTATTTATTGATTTTTTATTAACAAAAAACTTGCCGTTTTTTTCGTCAAAAATCAATTTTTTTTTCAAACGCACGCCAAATCCACAAAAATTGATACTTTTTAAAATCCGATCGACATTCTCTAGCTATAGCCCTCTAGATTAATGGTTTTTTTTTTGTTCTAGATTCAAAAGTGCACCAGTGGTGCTGCGTGCCGCGGAGCCCTGGAAGCAAAACATGTCCCGGGAAGATAGCTGTGGAACCGCCATTTTGTTTTTTTTTTACTGTAAAAAAATTTTATAATAAAGTTTAATGTATGCCCGATAACACCATTAAAAGTTTTTTTTCAAATACCTTCAATTTCGGGAGCAAAAAATTAGTGAAAAAACCTTTTTTTTTGGGCCGTTACAGTGGCCTTACTCCTTAAGCATTTTTAAGGCAAGAAATGGGAATTTTTTCATGACTCTTAGTATGACTTTCTGACATAGAAGTATACTTAATGATTCTACAGTGCGACCGATTTTCTAAATTTTTATATATTTATTTTGCTCCTTCAAATAGATGTGTGTTGTATGCCAATAAAAAGTATACGGAATAAACGAAAAGACCAAATAAACGAAAAGACAGGAATAAACGAAAAGTCACCAAACTTTACGCTTCCATATGTAGTAAACAATGTGAGACAAACATAATTTCAAGATTGCTGTAAAGAAATATATTTTGGGAACATCTAGAAAAATATTACATACGTTTAGGAACTTTGAGTAATATCATCTAGTCGCTTTACACGAATAACAAAGGAAAACTAATATATGTTGAGATAACGCATCATTTTCTTTTACTTTATTCTATTTTATTTTTTATCGATTCGATATTCGCTTCTCTATTGACAAGTACCACAAAGTTAGTTCATATTGAATATAGACTCAACGTCAATTTAGTAGAGTATAATAATTCAGGTAGACTGGTAATTTTTCATGAAATTTCATGACTATTTCAGGGTCGAGTGTAATTTCATGACATTTAAGATTTTTCGTGACTTTTCAGGTGGGTAGACACCCTGAAAGGGACAACGTGTATAACGACGATAGGAGTGAGAACGCGCGGAATACTTACACCGGCGAGCAAACCGAAGAATTTCTCGTATGTTCTCATTTCCGCGCAACAGTCGAGAAACATGTGACAAAGTTCGATCTCTTGTCCGGGCTTGAGTTGCATTTTCATCAATTTGTGAGCGCATTCCTCGAAGTCGAGGGACGAATGAATCGTCAGATAAATCGTTCTTCGCAGTGCCGTGAGATTGGTCTCGGTATTATCGACGATTACTCCTTCCTTGGCCTCGGCCTCGGCGTCGCTGCTGTCATCGTCCGAGGTTTCTCCGTCCTCGGCGTCACCCTCGCTCTCCGTCCCGCTTGCATCCGTGTCCAGTATCTCTTTGCTCAATTGCTTGTACTTTTCCTCGTTCGCGACGTAATCCGGGTCGAATTTAAATACGTTCAGTATATCTTGAGAATCCATCGTTTCGTCGAGGGTGATAAGATGCGTGTATTGTTGATCCTCCTCGACGAGATCGAGCTCCTCGCTCACCGCCACGTGATCCTTGAAACCGTCTTTTCGAATTTGAAACATCACCTCGATCATGTACTGCACCCGCTTGTCGAGCTGTCCCTCGTGCAGTATGTTCCTGAGCATCTCGAAAATCGCCTCTATTCCCTTCTTCGACATCTCGGTTAGCTTCATGCCGCACTCTTTGAGAAAAGATATCGCGACCTCGATCGAATCGTCCGTAGGCGTCTCGACGAGTAGAGTCAAAAATTCCAAAGCTAGAATCTCGTGAGCGACTCGCTGATTGACCAAATGAGCTATGAATGTGCCCGAGGATATGCACAGCTTCTTGTTGTTGCGACGGAAACCTCTTCTGAATTGTATCACGAGCCTCTTCAGAAGCAATTCACCGATGTTGGGGAACTGAAATTTGAGGTGGACGAAAAAAGAAATTAACGCGCTACATCCACCTGGGTGGGTCGAAAAATGCAGCTTCAAAAGTATTATTATTCCATAGTATCACCTTTTAGCAATATTATCTGAACATTTCATTCACTGAGAAAAAAAATCATTGATCCAATATCATTGGTTTTATTGAATGAAATTTGGTTGATTGAATTGTAAAATTGTTGGTGTAAATAATCAGATTTATTAGTCCAAACAAACCGACGTCAATAACATGGTAAAATTGAAAGTTTTTTTTCATTCAAAAGATATATTGTTAGCCGAGAACAATATATTATTGAAATTATCTAAAAAAATTATCACGAACAAATTATATAGTTTTGAATGCAATTTCTGCAAAGAACGAAAAAAGCGTTTCAATTCATAACATGAATATTTTTGATTCGAGTACACAAGATAAATTGAATTTCGCTCGTTTGATTCAAATAAAATTTCTATTGAGTAAATACGTTATTTTATTGTTTTCACCATATCCGATATTGATTTTAAGTACATTATTCGTTAAAATATTAATATTTTATTTTGATTGAAACATATAAAGCAAATGTCTGAATTGGTTAAAAAATTATGCGAAAGAAATTTTTTTTTTCTTGCACATTTGGTTGAAAAAATTCAACCCAATCACGACCGAGTGCCACCGAAATTATAGGTGTGAGGAAACCCGTAGTTCTCGGAGTAACCGCACGCGCGCTTGTTTCTCGTAAGCGTAGCGCGAACCGAAAATCTACTTAAACGATGGAGAAACTCTAAAGAGTATCGCTTCTTGGCCTGTGGCTAAGATCAAAGTGTAGGATCTGTTATAATTAGTTGAATATCTGATATTCTCTCCATGGATTTCCGATATTCTCTCCACTATTATCGTGGAGGATCATTCTAATGCTCACTTTTTAATTAAGATTTCAAACAAATTGAAAAACTTACGCCTCATGGCATATTCGTTTCGATGTAGTAAAGAAATAATTAATTCTATTGATTATATTTTTGTACGAAATAAAAAATGTTTGTAGCAACCGCTCAATTATTTCATCCAATATATCTACTGATTGTATATAGAATGATTTCAATAGAATATAATTTTATTTGAAGGATAATATAGATATTCAGAGAACAGAAGAGCTTTTTCAAATAAAATAATATGTTATTTCAATCAATTACATTTTCAATGTTTTACAGTATTGGAACAATCTCACATATCGGTGGCACTCCGCAGCAGCACATTTATTTGGATCAACCAATATATTTTTTTGATTCAATTGGTTTTTTTTCTCAGTGTTGAAATGTTCCTAAAATTCAACGAGTTACAGCTTCTAACGGTCGGCCGGGCAAGCGGTGGCAGCACCATACTTCAAACTTTAGCCACGTTCTGATCGAAACACTGTTTTCAAAGTCGGTGGACATGATATCTCGAGAACTTGATGGATTATTTTTTAATTTACAGGAAAAACGATAAGAAACATTTAAAGGTCGTTGACGATCTCACTTTTTAATAGTTACGTAAAAATGACGACTCTTTTCATAGATTTTGTATGCTCGAGATTCGAAATCGACGATCGTCGATGACTCGTATTTATTGTCAACTTGAATGACCCGTTTGGTTTTTAAATTTCGGATGGACTGTTTAAGCTGGAGAGTGTCCACCGCCAAACGTATTTTTTTTTAAGGGGCTATACCAGTGTGACACTTTAAAAAAATCGATTTTTTTGTTGTCTTTTTCGACTGTCTATACTTTCAAGAATATCCTGTAAAAATTTCAAGGCCGTATCTCTATCATTTTATCTTGCAACAATCGATAGTTAAATCTCTAAACGCGTGATTCTCGAAATGAGATTTTTCAAATTCACTGACATTGTAACTCAAAGAGAAATTATCCGATCGACTTGAAACTTGAACTGAGTACTCTTGAATATATTTACTATACAATGACGTAGGATATTTTTGATGGGTTGAAAATTGACGATTTGGCATTGAAAAAAACGACCATTTTATAGGCAAGAAAACAGACTTTTTTTCATAACCACGCCATTTTGTTAGATTTTGATATTTTTCGAAAATCCTATGTCATTGTACAGGAAATACCTTCCAGTTTAACATTTTTTCCTTTTTCGGTTTCAGCTACTCAATCGGCCGGAATCATGTCAGCAGTGGAGGAACTTTTTTTTTTGGCGCCCCCGAGGGCAGTGCATAAGTCGTTGGATCTCAATATTTTTCTATGAAAAAATTATGTAATATAGGTCAAATATAGCCAAATATATTCTCAATTTTCCGAAACATTTAGTCGAGTACCTTTCTTCCAAAAAATTCCCGAAAATCACCCAAATTGTCAGCGTTCACGCTGGTATAGCTCCTTAAGATACCGGTATATTCGTACACATCCGTTCGGAGATAGCGTACCTTCGAATTAACGACGGCAGTGAGAGCGGCGTATACAGAAGTGAACGTTGGACTCGCGGCCTGAGCCTGAATAATGGATCTCGCCAATAATCCTCTGCCCCTGACGATATTTTCCCTCAGAAGTTCTCTCGTTATGAGGCCGATGTTGCTCGTGTTGACTTTGTTTATGTGTCCGTGAATCGACTTTTTGAGAGCTTCCCAAGCTATTCTCTGATAAGCAGCCCCGGATTTGTCAGTTATATCAGCCTGCATCAATCGTAATTTTGCAGGAGGTATGTAAGCACCTCCAGTCTTCGAGGTGAGCAGATCGACCGTGCGTTTTTGCGACGCGGGTATTTTTTCCGGATCTGCGGTCGCTTCTTCCTTCTCAGCTTTCTTGTCGTCCTGCGAGTCGCCACGATCGTTTCCCCTCTCTCGTTTGCGACGTTCCTCGCCGTAAAATCTCTCGCCGATCACGAAGTCTTCCTCGCCGTCGGACAGCTGTGCGCGTTTGCGTCGACTTTCAAGGTCTCTAGGCTCGTCGTCCCAGTAACGGCGCATCGTCGATTGACCGCCGTCGCCGTTGTAATCGCTTCGCCTCGATCTGTACCCGTCGTTCGATCTTCTATCCCTCCTATCGTCCATGTCGTTTCTCGGACTTCTTCTCCGACGATCGCGATACTTTTCGTTATCCGTCCAGCCCCTGTTACGCTGATAATCGTCGCTTCTGTCGAAAATTCTTCCCGTTCTGGCTTCGTTGGCCGTGTGTCTGTCGTTGTCGTCCATCCTACGTGAAATGTCTGTTTTCAGAAAATCATCGTTGTTTTTTTCCATATCGAGATCGTTTCTTTCCTCCCTGCCGTTTCTTCTACGTTTGGGCTTTTCCATTCTGCCGCTGCGATCCTCGTCGGACTCAGAATCTTTCTTTTCACGGCGCTTTCTCTTCTTGCGGGAGTTCCTCTCTTCGTCGTTTTCTCTATTGCCATCATTGAGATCGACACTGTGACGATCGGTCCCGCTTTCGGGTATTTCTCCACTTTCTAGCTCTTCGACCTTCTTACGACGACCTTGATCTCTCGTATCGTCTTTTCTCCTCGATTCTTCAAACTTGGCCTTCTTTAAGAGCTCTTCGTTCTTCCCGTAACTTTGCGCAGGTTCTTCCTTGTTTCTTCTCGAATGTTCCACTTTATCTTCTCTACTCTTTCGATCCTGATCTCTCCTCTCGTCTCTGATTCTTTTTGCCTCTTTAGCCTTTTCCTCCTCGTGGATCTCCTTGCGCCTTCTCTCGTCGATATTCTTTCTCAACTCCGCAGCTGCCTCGTCGTCGATTTCTTCTTTCCGCCTTTTCTTGTCGTTCTTCTTCTCAGGCTCGACCGCAGTGGCCCGCTCACTCACATCTTTTCGTATTCGCTCCGCGTGGCTATGCCTTTCTTGGATTCTTTTGTCAGAGCTCGGATCGTAGTCTCTGCTCGGCACGTCGAAATCGTCGTAGGTTTTAGGCGCCTGCAATTCCGGCGTTGCCTCTTTAGAGCTGCGTTTCGTTTGCTTGGTCCTGCGAGGAGGCGTCGTCGCTCGTTTCTCCACACTGGGGCTACTATCCGACGAAGACGACGATGAGGAGGAGGACGAGGAGGAGGACGACGAGGAGGACGACGTGTCGGACGAGGATGACGACGACGCAGACGACGACGAGGATGAAGAGTCGCGCTTTTTCTTCGACTTGTTACGGGACATTTTTTTCTCGTTTTTTAAACTCATTTTAAGTGGCTTTTGTATTCGTATGGGCTAGTACGGCCAAAGAACAGATATTACATGGAACCAAAGAACAGATATTACATGGAACTAAAGAACAGATATTACATGGAACAACACGGCTTATGGGACGATTTGGCAAGATTTCTTGGGGGAGTTTCGTAGTTACTCCCCCAACCACCTAAAGCGCTGCCTGTGTCGGTGTGCACACACACATCCGCCGGTGCGCTTGGCTCCACCCAGCTCCACCTCTTCCTACGCTCGAGCCAACTACGGTGAGGTGATTTCGCGTCTCGCTCGCTCTCTTACAAATTCAAATGTTAACAGCAGCAACGGTCGAGCGGTCTAAGGCACGTGCTCGTTCTGCCGGGGAGCCCCGGCTTTAAATCGATCTGTTTTTGCTCCTACTCTCTTGCTCCTTTCCATCTCAACCGTGCCATCTCTTTTTAACATGGACTCAGCGATTTCTTCCAAAGAACGTGCTACGCGGTATAAAAATCTGTTGCTACTTTGCTTACATCTGTCAGAAATTTGACAAGACTCGGACGTATTCGTGATTATTAATACTGAATATCAATCTAACTAGTTAATTAATCGTGTATTCGTGTATTTCTCGCTTTTCTGTTAGACTCTTTGCCCACGGAAAATTGGCTGTTTAAAATTGTTTGTGCGTTGCAACATTGTTAACGATGCCATCGTGTAGCAGATGTGCGTATAATGGATGCAAAAATGTTCGTAAGACGAGTCCCAAGCTGAGCTTCCATCGTTTTCCTAACAACGACGACACGTAAATATTTAGACGAAAATAACTTTTAAGTGGTTACGTGGGTTTTTAAGCCAAAAAGCATATTTTCTTTATTAAATAAAATATAATTGATGAATGATTTTATTCCAAATGACAAGCACATAAAAGAGCAACATTACAATAATATTCTTTTTAAATGTCATTAAAAAATTTGGGATAGTCAGCCGGTGGGACCTGGTTTCCGGTGACCCCTCGGAAAAACGGTGGACACGATTTCTCGAAAACTAATGCACCAATCTTATTGAAATGTTGCACACTTCTTCAAAATAGCATTGACTAGTGATTGAGCGAAGGTTTTTTTTCGATTACAACTGATATTACAAGACTATGCGTAGTGTAAATTGTACTAAAAATTGAACTATTTTGCATATAACTCTGCCGAAAATCCAAATTTCAATTTTTTTTAAATGCTTCATTCAATAACTAGTCAATGCTATTTTGAAGAAGTGTGCAACATTTCAATAAGATCGATGCGATAGTTTTTGAGAAATCGTGTCCACCGTGTTTTTAGGGGTCTCCGGACACCAGGTCCCACCGACTGGGTTTGGTTGGGTTTGTTTAGGTTATATAGATATACTTGCAGGGGTAAGTGTGGCACGCTAGCCACCAGTGAAGTCGGAGGAGTGGGGATATCGATCGGCCGTGGCGAGCGATATATATATACTCGTGCGGGCTAAAAAATAAACTTTAAAACTCGATTTCTATTGAAACGTGCCAAAAATCCCTTTGGGGGATGTGTTTATATATTAAATGGAACATCTGTGCAAAATTTCGGCCGTATCGGGCGTAATACCTTTTCGGAAGTTTATCCCGTAACGACAATAAAACAGGGGGGACCGAATGCTTAAAGAAAATATTTAAGATAAAATTTCATAGCCGCAACCTTTCAGGAAAAATGCAAAAACGTCTGAATATACAAAATTTGCGCAAACTTTTTTATTCCAGTTTATTGTTGGGTATAATAATTGACTGTCACTTATTTTTTACTAAGCGCCACTGTAATTTATCACTGATTCAGAAGGGCCCCCCTTGTGCCCCCCCAAAATTCGGCCGTCCGTGACAGAAATATCTCAACGTGATTTTAAATGATGCGCTGTCTCCTACCGAACCGCCCAACGCCTGGTCGGTCAGTTGACCATTAATACAAGCGGGACAGCACTATAGCCCGATAGGGATACGCGAGAGAGAGAGAGAGAGAGAGAGAGAGAGAGACAACCGCGAGAGGCGTGCCTTGAACCGCTATCATTGTGTGTGGCACACCGATACATCGCCGCGCAGTCTACCGGCGGAAATACTAACTACATTTTTTCTGCCAAATATTAACACGGGCCGTGGAGGTCCATGTAATGTCTGTTCTTTGGTACGGCATGGCCTGAAATTTGAAGATGCGTACCTGCGTACGCACACGACGCTTGTGTTGTTTGCTAATGACGACGACAAAACGACGAACGCTCGTGCAGCTTGAAATGCACTTGTATCGTATATACTTCCATGAACAATCAACGAAGTTATTTACAGTTGCGAAAATAAGCGCCAACAAGATGTTAACGCGCTACCGCGTTTCACCGGGCAAATAACGAAGTAACGAAAATGTGTGCTCCCGAATGATATGTATTCTTTTTGGTGGGAGTACTTTGCGAGCGCGGAAATAGCGACACTTGTACACCCAAGTGTATATTTTTCTCGGGAAAGGTAACTCGGTTATTTTTTTCGGCAATTCCGGTCCCCTCGTGGTGTCATGGATTACTCAGTCGGTAAACATTTTTCGCTTGTCCACGAAAGTTTGAGTGGTGGCGGGGCAATCGACACGGACACTAGTGGCAGCGACGCGTGGTGACGATATCAAGAACTCACGATCGCCTCTTGAGCGACTCTCCGCCGTCGAAATCGGTCAAGTGCAAATGTGTATAGCCCTCTCGACCCGAGTTTCGTGCACCTGGCTATGCGACTTTGGCTTGTCGATGTTTTTTAAAAGTTGTAATCATTTGTGGTTGATTGTGAGGTTAATTAAAACGTTTGTGGGAGCGTTATTTACTAGAAAAATGAGAATTTAGATCTGTCGGTAAGTTACCGACCTGCTACAGATGAGTGTTCTACTCGAATGTCTTTTCGATGTTTTCTTAAGAGGGAATGATACCTTATCGCGGTCGGTATGGTAGAACAATTATAGATTCCCAAAAATCTCTGAAACGGCTCTTCAGATCCCGTCGAAAGTTTGCCAAACGACGTCAAATACATAGACGAATAGCTGTCAACCCCTCAAATTTTCTAAATTTGAGAAAAAAATGTAGATTGGCTTATCATAAGCCAATTTAGTTTTTTTTCTCAAATTCAGAAAACTTTAAGGGCAGACAGGTATTCGTCTATCTATTTGACGTCATTTGGCAAAGTTTCGACGGGATCTGAAGAGCCGTTTCAGAGATTTTTGGGAATCTATAATTGTTCTACCATACCGACCGCGATAAGGTGTCATTCCCTCTTAAGACGGAATGACACCTCATCGCGGTCGGTATGGTAGAACAATTATAGATACCCAAAAATCCCTCAAACGGCTCTTCAGACCCTGTCAAAACTTTGCCAAACGACGTCAAATAGATAAACAAATTTTCTCAAATTCAGAAAATTTGAGGGGCAGACAGCTGTTTGTCTATCTATTTGACGTCGTTTGGCAAAGTTTCGACGGGATCTGAAGAGCCGTTTCAGAGATTTTTGGGAATCTATAATTGTTCTACCATACCGACCGCGATAAGGTGTCATTCCCTCTTAATTTGAATTGTTTGTGGGGCGTTTGTGGTTGATTGTGAGATGTATTAAAACGCTTGTCAGACAGTTATTTATTCGAAAAAACACAATTGAAAATTAGTGGTAAGTTGGTAGATTGACTTTGGCGTTTCGATGTTTAAAAAGAAATCGATCGTGGTACGTTTGCGGTCGATTGTGAGCTCCATAAACTTAGGCGGACGAGTTTAACTTCTCAGGGTTTTTATTTTTGTAATCGTTTGGTGGGCGTTTGACGGTGATCAGTAGCCCAATAAAAAGGTTTGGTGGTCGACCGTTTTCTTATAATTAAAACGTAATCCATAAAATGTCGAGGTCAAATATGATAATCCCGACGTTTGGTAGTTAGTTCCTTAATTGCGCCGATCGAAAAACCATCTACTTTAAGAACAGCCCCCTGACACTGGCCTACTATTCCTATACGATGAACGAAAACGCATTTTGTCCCGGCTTTCTAGTTCTTCAAATCGCCACTACCTAGCGTCGGCTGTTATGTGACAGCTTCCAGCTCTAAATACTCCGATCAGCTGAAAGCCGCATGCGATCCAGGGCCGTAATTGGTGATTGATGGATCCACCGGAATACAAAGTAGTGATAATGCGATTGCGTTATGTTTTCTTGATCGATCTCGTTCTAAAGACTCAAACGAAACATAATCGATCGGTGGTAATTGGTAATCAATTATTCTTAAATTGTAACTCATTATAATGAAATTAGAGGAGAAATTATGACAGAATCGAAATATCACTGCTTTGTATTCCGTTGGATCCATCAATGACCAATTACGGCTCTCTCACATACGCCTAAATCTAGATAGTTTTTCGATCAGTGTAATTAAGGAATTAATTACCAAACGTTATAATTAAGTTACCATTCACCACCAAACGATTACAAAAATAAAATCCCTGAGACGTTCCGGTCCGGCTAAGCTTATGATGGTCGATGTCCCGCCCCTTTGGTCCCGTTCGTCTCAGCAGTCCCAACCGCACAAAGCATCCCCGGCACGGTTACGCGCCCGTGGCTAGGCGCTTTTTTTCGACACGCGCGGACGCAACGTGTGAATCCTCGGCGAATTGTGTACACGCGCGATCATGTCCGTCTGACGTGGCTGTGCGATAACGTTCGTAAGTTATCCTCCCGAGACACGTACGAAACGCGCGTATAAACCCAACCGCGCTGTTACGTGGAAACCGTGGCTCCGAAATATCCTTACTCTTCGAATCCGAGATAAAAAAATACGAGGCGAGCAAGGATGAAAAAGTTACGGGAGTCCGGTTGGCCGAGTGGTGCGTTACTCGCGAAGTTAGCGATTGGTATTTTCGTGATTATAATTCTTCTGGATTTGCCGGTGCCTTGCCAAACTCATTCTCACAGTCACGACCAGCCGGCGAGTTTCAAGTACTCGAAAGAGGCAAACACGGACGCCGGAAAACCCGATCACGCTCATCATTCGCAGGAACATCATCACGACGAGGATCACCATCATCATCATCACCATCATCATCACGATCTGGACGGTAAAGATGGTAAGGTCAAAGTGGACCCGGCGGATGCATCCACCGTCATCTTCAAAGCGATGGGTTCAACGCTCCTCATATCCGCCGCACCATTCGTTCTCCTCTTCTTCGTTCCCCTGGATAACAGCAAGAAACGCGAACCTCTGTTGAAGATTCTACTGAGCTTTGCCTCCGGCGGTTTGCTCGGCGATGCTTTTCTCCACTTAATACCTCACGCCCTTGTTCCCCATTCGCACGACTCGTCCGCATCTCACGCGCACTCCCACGATCATTCCGGCGGGCACGGACACGACATGTCCGTCGGTCTGGGAGTCCTCCTCGGCATCATCACGTTCCTGATCGTCGAGAAAGCCGTCCGCTTGCTCAAAGGCGACGGCGGCCATTCTCACTCGCACGCCGACAAGCAGAGCCCCAAAGCTAGCAAAGACAAGAAAGATGCCGGGAAGAAGGACAAAACTGCGGACGTGGCGGTCAAGGACGATATCAAAATCGCGGGATACTTGAATCTTGCCGCTGACTTCTTGCACAATTTCACCGACGGCCTTGCCATTGGCGCTAGCTATCTCGCCGGAGAAACCGTCGGCTATATCACCACTTTGACCATCCTGCTGCACGAAGTGCCCCACGAAATCGGCGACTTCGCTATTCTCATACAGAGCGGATGCAGCAAGAAAAAAGTGAGACTACTTGTATAAGGTTTTTTATTCACAAACGTTCGACTAATGCGATGAATTTTGGACCTTTTCGGGCAAGAGTATCCAGGTTTTTTAATAAAATTGCCTCGCAAGATGTATCTTGCATTGGATAGTAGATCCCTTGAAACGTAATTATTAGGTTGAAAAAACTAAATTTGGGCTCTCTGACTCAGGTCTAAGTAATAGAGCTGCATCATTTTTTTCTCTCACTTCATTTACACGGAACGTACGCTTTCACATTCACACTTCAATTTAATAACGGCTTAACGTTTCCTACATCTGGTTCAACGTTCTCAATACTACAATTCGCAGATTTGAAATGCTTTCGTACAACTCGATATAATTATTACCAATAACAGCAATTTGATAAATGTCGGTTTTTAAATGAAAAACATGCGTTCTTTGAATAGCTGTGATTTCTGGAGAAATAATGCTATTGAGATTACTTCCAATGCTTCGTTAATCTGTAAAAAAAATTTTTTATGTATACTCAACCGCAATTCGGGAATATTTATTAGTAGGCAAGGCATGCAGGTTTGAACGTAAGGAGCTAATTTTCAGCCCAAATCGAACGCGGAATGATATTAGACTTGAATTGGACTTCAACTTTGATATTTTTTTTATACCTAATATTGTTCGAAGCGGTAATAGTTTAAACGTTTTTTTCGAATGACGTTAAAGTTTGCATCTTTGGAGCGCAACGACTTTTTTTCCTATTTCTCATTTCTATATGTTTATCATTGTGCAAAGCCCTTTTCCGCGAATTCAGGTCATTAATCTCTGATAAGAATGCGTGAAAACGTTTGAGTGATTTTCGTAGCCTAAATCGACAAAAAAATTGAATAAACAGAAAGAATTCATTTTCGTTTCATTCCAACAATGCGAACTTCAACTTCATTTTCTTGACGCTCCCATAATTATATATAATACATTTGATCACCTTATTTTTGAAAATTGTCATACTCAACATCGTCGAGATTAATAATACCACTTATTCACCTCGATTGCAAATTCAAACGAATTTAAAAAAATCCATCACCGACAATCTTTTATTGTTTTCAGCAGATTATTCATTTGCCGAAATCAATCTGGTTATTGAATTCCTTAAGGGGCTATATCAGTGTGAACACTGAAAATTGGGTGATTTTCGGGAATTTTTTGGAAGAAAAGTACTCAATTCAATGTTTCGGAAAATTAATAATATTTTTGGCTATATTTGACCTATATTACGTAATTGTTTCATCGAAAAATATTGAGACTCAAGCGATTCATGCGCTGCCTTCGGAGGCGCAAAAAAAAAGTTCCTCCACTGCTGACATGATTCCGGCCGATTGAGTAGCTGAAACCGAAAAGGGAAAAAATGCCGTTAAACTGGAAGGTATACCCTGTACAATGACGTAGGATTTTCGAAAAATATCAAAATCTAACAAAATGGCGTAGTTATGAAAAAAAAGTATGTTTTCTTGCCTATCAAATGGTCTTTTTTTCCAATGCCAAATCGTCAATTTTCATCCAATCAAAAATATCCTACGTCATTGTAGAGTAAATATATTCAAGAGTACTCAGTTGAAATTTCGAGTCAACCGGATAATTGCTCTTTGAGTTACAATGTCAGCAAATTTGGAAAAATCTAATTTCGAGAAAAACGCGTTTAAGGATTTAACTATCGACTTTTGCAAGATAATATGATACTGATATATTAATGATATAAATGATATCCTTGAAAGTATAAATTGTCGGTATAAAGGTAAAGAAAAATAGATTTTTTCAGTGTCACACTGGTATAGCCCCTTAAGGCGTTAACCCCACTATAGCGCAAAAAAGGCCTTTTTCATGAATTTTTTAAAAGAAAACTATAATACTTTTTAATCGATCAATATACCATCTTAAAGAACACATCTTGAAGAACTTTCAGTAATTTTTTTATTGAAAAATATTACATTGTTTAGTGGCAAATGGCCGTCAATGAAATAATGTTTTTATATACACGGTTTGCGGTGACCAACATTGCGGCGAAGTGGATCATCTGAAAAAAAAAATGCGGATGGATTTAGTCAAATATAAGTATAAACTAGTCTTTAATCGAAGGATTTTAAAAAATATTCATTTTTCACAAAATGGCGGACAGTCATAGTTAATGGTTCGATTTTAACGAAAAAAAACGGCCGTTTTTTGGCTATAAAACGGTCATTTTTTATTCGAAAAAAAAATCGAGCGATTAAAGACTACATTTTTATGGATTAAATAAGCCTGCAAAATTTCAAGAAGATCGGTTCATTAGTGTTCAAGTAATCTTGGTCATCGACTTCAGAAATGCCATTTTGAGAAAAACGCGTTTAAAGTTTCAATTTCCGGTCGTTTACACAACGGATTCTTCTCTTTCAACGCTCATATCTCAGTCAGTTTTGTTCGGATCAACTTGAAATTTTCAGGCCATATTCTCAGATACTTATACTTCAAAAAAAAAATCGATTTTTTCAAAATCGCAAGTGGGGGTAACGCCTTAAGCGAATTTTCCCAGCCGGTACCACGCCACTATCTCGCGCCCGAAACCCGATAGATTCGCCTAATTTCATAAAAATCCTAACGTCCGTTTTTAATATAAAGTTCCCAAGTACTTGCTCATTCGATAGTATCGGTTTGAAGTTTGCATCGTTGGAATGCAACGACAATTCTTTTTAATTTCCCACTTTCATTATCCAAAATCATATTTTGCAAAATTTCGGTGACAGATCGCTGAATGAGAATCCGAAAAAACTGCGTGATTTTTGCAGCTCAAAGCTACCTAAGGAAATTCGAGAAATAGGAGAAAATTAATTGTCGTTGCATTCCAACGATGCAAACGTCAACGTCATTCGATAGTTCAGTATCGATCGTTCGTTCATCGGTAAATTCTCTATCGGTGTTTAATGTTTCAGGCGATGTTGCTCCAGTTGGTCACAGCTGTTGGTGCCTTGTGCGGAACCTACGTGTCGCTATTGGCTGGAGGAATGAGTAAGATATTTTAATCGTCAAGACACACCAAATTAATCTCAACGTCCACAAAACAAAGTTATTAAATTTCAACATAAACTTCCAGGCGATATCGCAGCGTCGTGGATTCTCCCGTTCACGGCTGGTGGTTTCATCTACATCGCCACCGTGTCCGTCATACCGGAGCTTCTCACGGACACGAAGTTCTGGCAATCGGTGAAGGAAGTAATCGCCTTGCTCTTCGGCGTTTACATGATGGTCTTCATAGCACAGTACGAATAAAGCAACCGACAAGCGCGAGACTACCTACAAGCGCACGAAAAACAAAACAAACGATTCTCCAGTACGGAGAATATTCAAACGAGTTACTTACCACCGTCCCCCCCCCCCCCCCCCCCTCTGCAAGTGATCTTTTATCATTTGTCACGAAAAGAAACGTTTTTCTTTTCTTTCCCAACGTATCCCGTACTCGGAAACGTACGATGACATCTGTACATTTGCGTCTACAGCAATTAAGCTCCGTAAAATTCGCTGAAATCATTGTAGCGACTTACAATAATTGTTTTTGTTGTTGTTTTTTTTTCGTCCGTATGTACGAGCGACCGTAAGACAATAATCCGTCGAAGAATCGTGTACGTGTTTCACGGCTTTGTCGACAACTTTTCTCTTACAATTTTTCGATCTTTGTACATAACTCTTTGTTTTTGATCATGTGTGTCTCGACTATTCGAAACGGTCTTCGATGATTGACGCTCGTCAGCCATTGGCTGACTCGTCAAGTTTTCGCAGCGAAAGAAGCATCTTTTTTTTTTATAAACGCGATTCGCCTCTCATTTTCATTTTGACACACACGCAGGCTGTGTGTTCGCCATCATTGATATTATCGCTAAATCACTATCGTAAAAGGCTGTTAAGATGGACGATCAATTACGATTTACTCCAAACAGACTCAGCCCGCATTTTTTTCTTTATGTACATATGAAAAAACGCGCGAAAATAAAATTATACGATACAACGAGTGCGGCAAGAGATGCCGAAAAATTAATTAATAAATATTCGACTAACGGTGCATGTTATTTTTGATAGAATTGTTTCGACTTCTACGATTTTAAAAATTTGTCGATCGTATCGAGACAAGTGTTGGCCTCGACAACGCATTCTTCGTGGTTTCTCATCCTCGCTATTTTTCGGCCTTCCTCGCAAGACTTCTTCGCCTCGTCGTAGAGTCCTTTCTTGATCAGGACGCTTCCCATGTTCACGTGGATCGCGCCGAGCGTCTCCATCTCCGGTAATTTTGCACCTGCGTGCGGGAGACGCAAACATTAAACGTTATCGCGGCGATTTCTAAAGCCAGGTGAAGAATTTCGATGTTTTTGTTTCTCCGTATGAGAGATCTAGATCGATCGTGAGGGTCTCACCGATTTCCGCGGCGTTCGCGAGATAACCGATGGCCCGATCGTGCTCGCCGCAGAGGCAACTTATCGTACCGAGATCGTTGAGCAGAAGTACCGTCTGTTCGTGCTCTTGTCCGTAAACTCTCGCGCAAACCTCGTAAGCCGCCTCCATGTTTTTCAACGCGACAACGAATTTTGACTGAGCGAGAAGCATTCTCGCGTACCAATCCAGACTCATTCCCCACAGCACGAGAATATTCTCGTCTTGGGAATCCTTAGCCACGAGGTCCTGCAGCGTTTTCAGGCAAAATTCGTAGCCTTGCTCTGCCTTGCTGAATAATTCAGTTTAGATGGTAAAATGGAAGGAAAATCAATGAAAAAAAAAACATGTTAACTGGTGTATTGGTTGTTTTCCCGCGTATCTCGTTGCGAACTAATTACGTTCTTATGTATCTGCACCGAGCCAAGCTCGTTGACATTGAGAATCTAGCTTTTCTTTACGATAAATATGCTTAAGGAGGGAGGTCTAGTTAGAACTTTCAAAAAATCGATTTTTTTTCTTCATTTTCTAAAAGTATAATATCTTACGAGTATTTTCCGACTAATTGAATGTAAATCAGACCATTATTCGCCGAAGTACATAACTTTGAAGGACGCCGTGGACGCTGCATGCAAATCGTACTCAAAACTTTAAACTCGTTTTTCTCAAAACCATGTTTTCGAAGTCGGTGATCAATGTAACTCGAGAACGGCTTTACCGATCGGGTTGAAATTTATATCACTTCTTCTATACATAGTTTTCCTCCGGATGAACGAAGGATGTTTTTGACAATAATTTTTTTTTAATAGTCAATTTTTGTAAGTAAAATTTTGGTCAAAACAACACTTTTGACATTCAACGTCCCCCATTTTGTGAAAAATGGAAATTTTTCAAAACCCTTCGTTCAACCGGAGCATTATATCATTAACTAAAGATTCCCCCCTGTTTTGTTGGTTTCAGATAATCCGTCACAGCGTGAGAGTGATCACCGCAAAACCTGTTTTTTTGCAGCGTCCTCGGCCATTGATACGTATCGGCTTATTTTAAAACATATTTCTTTAAAAAAAATTTAATGTTTACATTAAATATATATCTTTTAAACGGAAGAACTTTTGTTGTAAATTATTTTATCGTTTGGCCGAAAAAAAATCGGAAAAAGGCCTTTTCTTTAACGTTCCAACTAGACCTCACTCCTTAAGGGGCTATACCAGTGTGACACTTTCGAAAAATCGATTTTTTTGTCGCCTTTTTCGACAGTTTATACTTTCAAGAATATCCTGTAAAAATTTCAAGGCCGTATCTCTAATCATTTTATCTTGCAAAAATCGATAGTAAAATCATTAAACGCGTTTTTCTCGAAATGAGATTTTTCAAGTTTGTCGACATTGTAACTCAAAGAGCAATTATCCGATTGACTTGAAATTTGAACTGAGTACTCTTGAATATATTTACTCTACAATGACGTAGGATATTTTTGATTGGATGAAAATTGACGATTTGACATTGAAAAAAACGAGCATTTTAGAGGCAAGAAAACAGACTTTGTTTTCATAACTACGCCATTTTGTTAGATTTTGATATTTTTCGAAAATCCTACGTCGTTGTACAGGAAATACCTTCCAGTTTGACGACATTTTTTTTCCTTTTCGGTTTCAGCTACTCAATCGGCCGGAATCATGTCAGCAGTGGAGGAACTTTTTTTGCGTCTCCGAAGGCAGCGCATAAGTCGCTTGGATCCCAATATTTTTTTATGTAAAAATTATGTAATATAGGTCAAATATATTCTTCATTTTTCGGAACATTTAATTGAGTACTTTTCTTCCAAAAAATTCCCGAAAATCACTCAAATTTTCAGCAGTCACACTGGTATAGCCCCTTAAGGGGTAAGGCCACTGTAAATTTTTTGAAAAATCGATTTTTTTTTATTGGCTTAAAAAATAGTTTAAACCCTCTAGAATAAGAAGACCCCTTAAAATAAGAACTTCTTTTTAAAATTTTTTCCAATAAAAAACTATTCGCAAAACTTTAAACGCGTTTTTCTCGAAACATGGTTTTTCAAAATGGCACGCAGCATAACTCGAACAATTTTCATTTTTTTTACTTGAAATTTTAACCAGATGTGAACATTTACATTATCTTGAGAATGTCGATCGGAATTTTCAAGAACTTTATTTATTGATTTTTTATTAACAAAAAACTTGCCGTTTTTTTCGTCAAAAATCAATTTTTTTTTTCAAACGCACGCCAAATCCACAAAAATTGATACTTTTTAAAATCCGATCGACATTCTCGTTTTTTTTTTGTTCTAGATTCAAAAGTGCACCAGTGGTGCTGCGTGCCGCGGAGCCCTGGAAGCAAAACATGTCCCGGGAAGATAGCTGTGGAACCGCCATTTTGTTTTTTTTTACTGTAAAAAAATTTTATAATAAAGTTTAATGTATGCCCGATAACACCATTAAAAGTTTTTTTTCAAATACCTTCAATTTCGGGAGCAAAAAATTAGTGAAAAAACCTTTTTTTTGGGCCGTTACAGTGGCCTTACCCCTTAAGGTATTCTTTTCACGAACCCGAATCTTTAACAATTAACTGATTTTCGTCTACAATCAAGTAAAAATACATCCCAATATACTGGTAAAATTTACTAACTAATAACGAGTTAACGAACTTTTAAGGTGGTAAACCAGTTTAGGAGTACGTTTTTAAGTGATTTTCGTGATTTTTTTTTTTACAAGGATAGAATAGAAATTATTCATACTTTGGGAATATTTTTCACATGTTTTCGAACAAATTTTTTAATTTCTTCGAAGCGTTTCTTCTGAAAATATGAAACATATAACCGCTCATCGAAGGTCGCTCATCAGACTTTGCTGTTTGTGTGCGCTCTAGAGGTCGAAATTTTCATCGGAAATCAATACGGTTTGAAGATTACTTCGAGAACATATTTTCCTTCTATATGAACCAAACTTTGACAAAAAATTTGAAACTGCATTTTTTAAAGGTGTTTAAACAAAAGGGTATAATTTTTGCCATTTTTTTTATAACCTTTTATGCTATAGAAAATATACGTTAAACAATGATATTACCCCAAATTTAGGTTCACATAGAACGTAATTATACAAAGAAACTAACTATCACATTGTACAATTACAGGTTAAAAAGTTTTCGAGCTAGGGTGTACACAAATTGAAAAAAAGTCGTTTCGAGAATAACACGGTTGAAAAAAAATTACCGAAAACAAAAAAACCAAGGCAGTAATGAATTATTTATACTACTTTGGGAGCATATTCTTAAATGGTTTTACTACAAATTTACGGAATAAAAAAAAATCGAATTTTTGAGTCATCTAAATTGGTTTCCCGCCTTAACATTACGACTCTAAAAATCGTCTCAATTGTACGGCACTTTGCGGAAATGACACGCTGGCCACATTTCTATCCAATAATTTATACACTAAATAGCTCTAGATGCCTAATATGAACTACTCACGCGTCTAAAAAAAGATAAAAATTCCGTAATGACAATAAAAAATAGGGGGACACCGAATGTTTAAAGAAAAATGAATGATAAAGCTTAGAAAAATGTGTCTAGCAGAAGAGTTTTCGTAGCCGCGACTTTTCCGATGAAATGTAAAAATGTCTAAATCTACTAAATTTGGACGAAATTTTTTATACCAGTTTATCGTTGGGTATAATAATTGATACTGACTTATTTTTATTAAGCGCCACTGTAATTTACCAATGATTCAGAAGGGCCCTACTTGTGCCCCCACAAAATACGGCTCTTCGCGAAAGGAAAATCTTAAGGGTGACCACTCATCAAAATTATGTGAAAAAAATTGTCGGCGATACCTACACTATGTTGAAACTCGCGGGAAAAATCAATGACGTGAATTTTCCCGAGATTTTGAACATAAAGTATCGAAAAAACGGCCCTCGAAAAAAAAATGGTGGCAGTAAATTGACAATTATAGTATACGCGACAGCCACTGAAATTAAGAAGAAAATGGACAAAGGATTTCCAAAACTTTAAATAATAGGAGCGGTTATCGTTGCAGTCATTTTGAAACAAGGCATTTCGAGAAAACCGCGTTCAAATTATTTCTTTTCTGTGATTTCGCGTTCGATAATGTGCACTTAAGAGGAGGGTAGGGGTTTCAGCATGAAAAAAAAACACTTTTTTGCGATTTTTTTCATCTATATGGATAGAGTAAATTCATTGAAACCTTTTGTCCATTGTTAAGTGTCATTTCAAGAACTTTCCGTGAAATTTGTACGCGAAAATATTTACAAACAAGCCGGTGCCGCGTTTTTCTCGAAACCACTTTTTCAAAGTTCGGTTCACTGCCATTTGAAAACTACATGACCGATTTATTTCAAACTTGGTATACACTTTCTACATATAAAATACCTCCCCCCAACGGTTAGTTTGAGATTTTTTTTACATTGAGGGGGTTTTTCACCCCCAAAGTGGCGGAATTTTTCGTGAAAAATAGCACTTTTCACTTTACATGAACACCGAAAATTTGGACATGAAAAAAAAATTATCAAAGACCGTTGGGGGGAGGATTTGATGATACTTTGACAAAATTTTAATAGTACTTGATTTCAGATAATTTCTAGCTGAGATACAGTGAACACCACAAATCGTGTTTTTCCAAAGGCGTTCTTGTAAAAGCTTTGTCACCGGTTTGTTTGTGGATATTTTCGGGTACAAATTTCACGGAATTTTCTTGAAATGACACTTAACAATGTACAAAAGGTTTCAATAAATTCACTCTATCCATATAGATGAAAAAAATTTGCAAAAAAGTGTTTTTTTTCACGCTGAACCCCCTCCCCTCCCCTTTAAGGCTCCGTGCCTGTAAAATCTAAACTATTCCGAATATCGACTTGAAAACCGGACGCGACATTCTTGCGATGTTGTAGAAAGGGAGCATGAAAGAGAAAATCTATTTTTTCGACATTTCGATGGGAGGCCACCATTGTAATCAAGAGAGCAACTTCACGCGACGAGTTATACGTATCTCACCCGAGATCTCCCATGTGCTCGAACAATTTGGCCATTTTCAAGCTGATGTGAACGATCTTTATGTCGTCCTTGGGCGTTCCGGTGGCTATCAATCTCTGCATCACCGAGACGAAGAGTACTTCGGCCTTCTTGTAATCTCCGACTTCGAAGGCCAAGTTGGCCATTACGTCGTAGACGTAAGTGATTCCCTCGTAATGCTGCAGTGCCTGAGCCTGTCTCAACGCTATGTGCAACATCTGCTCCGCCTTTTTGTAATCCTCTTTCTGCAAATAAACGTTTAGGTACTCATTGTTAATTATCCCGAAGGATCGACAAACCGACTTGCCTGTATGAGCCAGATGGATCTCTTGATGGTCATCACGAGCTCGGGAGTTTTCTCCTCTTCCTTCTCTCCCCAGTTGAAGAGACTCAGTAATATTCCACCGGCCGGCAACCAAAGCTTAGGTGGCTCGTCGCCTGACGACCCTCGACTCTTTTCACTCCCCTGGTGCTTCGGCGCTTCCAAATACACTGAGAGTCCGCAAGGCTCTGCACGGATGCACCGTCTCGTCGAAGCTGTTACACAGCTGTGGGAACGGCATGCACCATTTTGAAGGAACCTTCGGTTGGTGCCGATCCATTTGGCAAAGTGAGTCATACTCCGCTCCGGCAAAATCTGAGAGTTACAAACATCGGAATAGGGAAATTTGTTGTTATCCACTGATCGCGTAGGGAAAGAATTCGGCGCAAGCAGCTATCGCTTTTATCCCTGAAAATCAATTTTCCTGAAGCTTGCATTAATGGAATGCTACTAAATGTATTCTTTCAAACCGAGATAACTTATTGTTTGCCGATTTAGGCTACAAAAATAATTCGAACTCTTTTACGCATTTTTATTACAGATTTACAACCTCAAGGTGCGAATTGAAGGTTTCGAATAATATTAGAAATGGAGAAATAACGAAAAAATAGTTGGATTCAAACTGTGCAAACTTCAACATCATGGAAATCGGCGCAATGAATGGAAGCAACTGAGACTCGTTTTTTTGACGTTATCGGTCAACAAACACAAATGATGGGGTGAGTTATTCATTTTGTATTTTCTAAATTTGTGACGTCGCGAAGTAATTTTGCAAATGGTGACTTTTCGGTAGAATTTCGTCAAAGAAACACACGCAAACTGAGATAACTTTTCTTGAATTCGTTGAGAATTTCGGAAAATTCTCGATTTTATTGGTAGGAAACGGTAAAATGAACAATCGGGTAAGAATGGTCGTTTTTTTTACATTATTCGTCGATGCTTATTTTTTTTTAAATATGGAAGATCGACGCAATCGATAATTACTTTTCAAACAATTTTCGGCGGCGATTTTTGGAGAACGCCAGAGAACCTCGTCCTGAACAATATATTACTTAACAATTAACACTGTACAACCAAAAGAATGTAAATCGAACGCTCTCCGTTCTTCTTTTACTCGATAACGTCACAATTTGACACATCGAACTCTAAGAAATGTACATATTTTCGAATTGTTTTTATTTCGAGGTTATGTTATGGTCGCGTGACGATTACTGGCGGCGACCTTGGCATTCGAGCCTCTCGCGGGCGAACGAAAACGCGCAGCTATGCGAATTTCGATTGCATAAAAATCACACGCCCTACATAAGCTTTTTTCACATGCGTATGTGTTATATTACGGCAACGTCGTAGTACAGGACGCTACAGTTATTCAGGAAATGGAAAAGTCGATTTCCGCCCTGCGGCATGAATTCTTTATGGAGCTTTGAAAACTCTTCCACGTTGGAAAGTACACGAAAATGACATCGAAGCATTTGGGGAGAAAGTTTCTTCCAATAGAATTCCTATCGGATATCAATCTCGTGAAAATATAGGCACGTTTAACTTCCAGGCGATAGGCGAAAGTGGAAGTTCTCCGAGAAATTATACGAAGAAAAAACCTCGGTATCTATCGTTCAACAAAAATGGACGTATAGATTTTTCCATTTCCGATACTGGATCTGGCTCGAAAATGAAACGTCATAAGAAATATGCAAGTAGGTCATAAAATTTTGCATTCCATATTTTCTTCCGACATCCGTGCCTCTCTGCATTCCGCAATCGTGTAAAGTGCTCGCGTCTAGTCGCGAACGCGAGCGAAAGGTAAAAAAAATAGCGCTTCAAAATCAATTAAATCCCAAAGATCATTCGGCTTTTTCCGCATTCCGCTCATTATACATTGCCGAGAGTCGAATTTTCAAACGCGACAGAGATGAAGAATGCGAGGGAACGAGTTGGAGAGAAATTTAAAAAAAACGATACAGCGCGCGAGCACGTAAACGCGCAGGTACGAGGAGGAGCGGCCCCGCAGAGAGCCTGATTTCCCAGTGCCGCTTCTCTCGTTTCCCCCCTGCTCAACCAACAGTCCGTCGAGTGTGCATGGGGATGTGTGTGTGCGTACACACGGGTATTCGTGACACGACGCGGTCTCGGTATGCGTGCGAAGCTACATCGCAGGGGAACACGCAACGTGACTGTAACACACGTATACGTAAATCTTTTTTTTTCTCTTCTTTTATTCCGCTGGCTGTCGGGCCACGATCGTGTGTGCGTGTCGAGTTTGTCGCTGGACGGTCATGAGGCAACCCGACGCAAATCAGGTATTCGCCCTAATACTTTTGACAAAATGCAATTTTCTCAAACACACGAAACGCACTGACGTACAAAGCTAGAAAAGAAATTCCGATGAATCCCGATGTATTCTTTTACGGCTGCATTCTTTCGGTCGTTCGTACAGACCGCCGGTAATCTCGTTCGTTACGCCCGCGATCGTTTCGCTTTCACCTGTTTTCGCCTACTTGATTCTCGGATTTTATCTCGCCGCTCACACTGTTTATTTGACATATATATCTCGCGCGTAATAAATTACACAGTGTGTCACGAGTGTGTGCGCGCGCTACGGATTTTGATCGTCCGCATTTATCCATTTTTCCTACTGGATAGTAACTATTATGATTATTGTATCGAATTGTATCGTGGATACGCGGTGGCTATATTTGTTCGGTCTACACGCACGGGAGTTGTGTGCCTCCGTCATTTGGCTAAAAGCTTATGGGAACGTTTTATTAGTTTAACAAATCAGGATTGACAGGAGAGCAGGGGTGGGGAGCAGACGGGGGGCACTCCCAGTTTTCATCGGAGCGCAATGTGGACTATTTTTTATACGTCGAAATCTCCACCCTACAGCCAGCGTAGCAAGATAATTGCACGAGTGCCTGTATTTTATTGCGCATCGTTTGATTGTGAATTTTGTCGTCGCAGCTTCGAGTATGACAAAATCCTGGGAGAGGAGAGAGTGACGACGTAACAGAGAGAAACAGAGAGAGAGCGAGGAGAGAAATAATCGATAAGGAGAATCCAGCGAGGCTAAGATGAGTTCCCCGACCGCCGTCCTTTCGACAGACGCCACGGACAACGCAGTTGTTCCCATGGCTGCGGAGATAGCGGCAAAGCCCCAAAATTGGGTGCAATTCGAGGAGGAGACTCCGTCCAAGGCGGAGAAGCAGCCTCAAGAGTCCAAAAGCGACGTGCCACGAACCGGCGGCGTGACTATTCCCGCTCCGATAAAGCCAGAGTCGGTAGCCGTGAGCGTCGACAAGATAGCGAAGGCTATGGAAAAGTCCGAAGCTAGAAGCAAGGATATTAGCGAATACAGCGGCGCTGTGATAGCAACAGAATCCGTCCAAATAAATCTCGATAGATCGGGCCTGAATCGCTCGATGTCCTCCGAGAGCCCGGAAATCAACGTGCCTTCCGACATACGCGTTTCCGATCCCAAAAGCGCCTCGCTCAAGACCATCGATCTGCGAGACACTTCCAACGGGCGCAGCAACGTCGGCAACGTCGTATCCACTCCCATCGGCAATATAAGACAGGGCTTCGCCAATGGTGACACCATCGTCACCCTGCTGCCCGTCAATACCAGATGGCCCTGGATCACACCGGCGAAATTCCGACCGGAACTCGTTCCCGAAGAGCTCATGGCACAGGGACTCACCGTGAGTTGTTTTTTTTTAGCATGTCCTGGTTGAACGGGCTTGTATTTGAGTTTTTGTGATACGCTATCGAATTTGGGAGATGGATATTATATAGTATAATAAATAAATTAAACAAGTTGTATAGTATAATATCTTGAGTATAATATCGTGATATAGAAATTACAGTCGACCCTATATTAGCATGATCTTAAAGTTTGCATCGTTGAAACGCAACGAAAATTAATTATTTGTCATTGATTTTCATTTTTGGCCGACTTAGGCTACGGAAATCGTTCGAATGTTTTTACATATTTTTATTACAGATTTACGACCTCAAAGTGCCAAAAAAAAGTTTCAAATAATAACAAAAATGATGAAATAAGAAAAAAATCGTCGCATTTCAATTATGCAAACTTCAACGTCATATATTAGATCTTGTTAGGTATTGTATGTGCTAAATTATATTGCGAATATAACATGAGATTATGCATATATAGCATTTTTGCACAAAGTTCTATGTAATTCATATTTCATCATACAATGCCTATGTAAAAAATATCTCGTTTTCCCGAATTTCAATTATTTCTAAACTTTGACTAGCTCGAAAAATTATCCCGCTGAAAAACACTGTCCTTCTCGCACATGGTCTTGACATTTTCGTACTTTCATGTAGAATCCGGAAAAAAACAATGGAACTAAAAAATACCGTTTTGAGCAATATTTTATTTTTTAAGTAAAGTAGTATAAAAAATCGATGTAATATTTTTTAACAATTTCAGATATCTTTTTTACGAAAGCACAAATTTTTACAAATATCTTTTCTACAAACTGAAGGAAAATACTATAATTATTTTTTGTGTAAGTTAATATTTTCCGAGTTAGTGCGATTGAAAGCCATAAAAATCGAGGATGAATTTAAAAAATCAACAAGCCGATAGGGCCCGATAATTTGATAAATCGAAAGATGCAGAAATTCGCGTTGACTTTTTTCGGACATAATATATTAAGAATTTATATTAACAAAAAATGTTCAATGTTTCGAAACTAAGTTTTCACGTAAAATGTCACATATATATTGCATTATATTAATAATGCAATATTAATGTGTTTAAAATATGTGTTCATACTTTGTACGTTTAATACTTTATTAATACGTTTGAAATATGTGTGTTATACGAGAACAACAATTTTCAAAGAACGAAGGTAATATTTATAATAATAATATTAATGATTCCATGTAGATGAATATATTTTTTTATGTACGAATTTTATGGTTTGCAGCTCACCGTCGAGGATTACGTGCACATAATGGAGCTGCTCGTCAACGACGTACGTTTCAACATGTACAATATTTGTTACAAGAGAATTCTCGTGCTGTGGATCTTCACCGCGTTCGTCATACTCCTCGGTCTTCTCTTCTCCGGCGTGACCGGACTCACTCTTTTCGGCCTTGGTATAATGTGGCTCATTCTCAACGCCGCAGCGATATTCCTCTGCATGTTCATCAAGATAAAGCTCAATCACAATTTGGAAAAGTGCATGGCACAGGTGAACAAGCATTTGCTGCGTCACAAGATTATCCTCGGTTTGGACGACAGAGGAAAGATATCGTGTCACAAAGTCAATCTTTGCTTCATATACTTCGATACTACGGATTGCGTCGTAAGTCTTGCGTTACATAATTTTTTTCTACCAGCTCACACGGAAATGCGTTAAAATCGCAATTTTAACCCGCGAAAATCATTTCCGAAATTTCAAAAATTAAGTTTTCAATTTTTTAATCTGAATTCAATTAAATTTTTATTTAAAGTTTTGGTATCTTAATTTGGAAATTTGAGAATTTCCAATTTTCCAATTTAGTTTCCAAATTTATAAATCAAAAAAACTGAAATCGAAATTGCACAACTTCGAATTTATAAATAAAATTTGCAATTTCTAAACTAAATTTTCAAATGTTTCAATCGAGTTTTCCAATTTTTTGTTTAATTATGTTTTTTAATGAATTGAATTCATTTAATTCACTTTCTTATGGTAGCCTAGACTCAGATAATTTACTTTCTTTCCAAACGCAGAGCGCTCTAAGAAATTAGACGCTAAATTGACTCGTATACTTTGCGGGGAGAAAAGAAGCCGAAATAACTTGACTTTCGTTTGCTCGCGGAATTAGAAAAAGCTTCAAGAGGTGATCGAGCGCGAAGAACGAGAGGGTAGAATACTCGGTGGCGACGAGAGCAGTGAAAACCGACGAAGGCAGGAATTGCAGCAGAGAATGGACATCGACGACAGTGACATAGTTATCCAAGGAAGTTCGACTACGAGATTATCACGCAAGCAGGTGAGTGCGGTAGTAACCCACTGATAGTTACGATATTTCTCGACTCTCCCTCGCACACTTCGCAGTTGTTCCTTCCAATCCTGTATTACACTTGGCCGTGCGATTTTTTTCTTCGAGGATGTATCGGCCGAGCAACGCGTCAACTTAACGAAAAATTTAGATAATTCGAAGTATTTCGAATGTATTTCGAAATACTAAAAATACGAAAAATATTTCCGCTTAATCATCGGAGGAAGGTTTTTGTTGGTGATATTTTTACGCTAATTTTCGGGTGATCATTATTCTCCAGATTAAGGCAGGATTCTACTTTGAAACCATGAAAAAAACGCTATTTTCGTGAATTTTTTCTGAGAATACTATTAAAGATATCGATATGGGGTTTAAACTGTTCAATAAATACACTCTTTAAGTACATAAAAAAAAAAATTTAAATGTATTTTATTCATTTTTTGTACACGTAAAATATGTTTAAAGCCAACGCCTCGAAAAGCAGGTACCGTTGCCGTGGTCGTGAAATCTTCCCGACGGATGGTCTGAAACAAAAAAATCAAATAGTTTCATGTTCAGTATGTCTTCAGGAACCGACCTAACTAGAATATTTTATATACGTGCAAAATTAACAAAATGGCGGCTAAAATACGAAAAAAATGCGTTTTTTTTGGTCTTTTTTTGCAATAAAAAAATAGCTCTAATCAAAGTTTTAAGTTGATTGTAGTTAGGTCGGTTGGTACACACATATAGAATATGTGTTCCAAATTTCATAAGGATTGGTTCAGTACTTTTTGAGTTATCACGACCACGGTACTTGAAAATGTCGTTTCGAGAAAAACGCGTTTAAAGTTTTGGTGAGTCCGGGCCGCGCGCCGGGCGGGTCACAATAGCGCGCTCAGGTAGGTGCGTTCGAAAGGCGAAAAAGGATAGTTAGACTGCTTGGAACTTTATAAAATTTTGACCGAACATTCTTGAACATATTTACTTTCGAAAAATGTAAAAAAAAAATTTTTTTTTCAAAGTTTCAAAGTAGAATCCTGCCTTAATATCTCGTTTCTATTTGACTTTTGAAAGATTTTTTAAACAAACGCTCGGCAAAGAAGTATAGACAAGCAGTCACAAAAACAAAATTTCTGGAGTGTTCTTTTCTGAAACTCTAATTTATATACTTTTTTTTAATCGAACTTTCTTTTTATCGAAAGTCTCTCTCCATATATAATTCTAAACCCTATAGTTTTCAAGTTACAGCCCTATGGAAAAAGATCAGAACGAAATTTGGTAATTCTTTAGATAAGTGACTTTTTCGAAAAACATTTTTTGCTATTTCCTCATTTATTGGGTTATAAATGATGATATTCAGTCGGGGGAAGCTGAAATTTTCCTTTAACACATTTTTTACGAGCCAAAAGTCGTTGAAAATAATTTCGAATTTGCTAAAAATCCGAACAAACCTAACAAACTCGAAAAAACCCAATATAAGCGTCGAAATGTTCAAAAATTCCCTATTTTATTACGTGTTTCCGCGAACTTCAAAACCCCATAACTTTTTATGGGGGGGGGGTGAATTTCAGCTTTCCTCGACTGAATATCATCATTTATAACCCAATAAATGAGAAAATGGTAAAAAAATTAGGCTCTTGTTTCGGAAAAGTCACTTATCCAAAGAATTACCCAAAATTTCCATAGCCATTTCTCAAAAAAAGTTCACGCGAGTTTTTGAGCGCAGAAAAATCGCAAAAAGAATAACCACGTCCGTTACCTAGTGAGTTAAAAAAAAAGTAAACCAGATTTGTAAAAAAGTCCGACGAACTTTATTCTTTACCTTTCAAATCCTACCTCACAAATGCGTTTGCACCTTTTAGGCGCAAATTGACAGGGCCAATGTAGATTCTAGCCAAAGAAACAACATAAAATTCATCATTATGAAACTGAAATACAATAATTTCCACGCCGGTACATCCTCAATTAAGTAGCAACCACTAAGTTTCCAAATAATCCACAAGCTAAATTGTTGTATTTATTTTGCAAAAAAAAAACCACGCGAACAAATAATGGTACGCAGGGTAAGAGCGAACAAGTATTATGCCGTTATATACAACGCTGGGGCAAGGATTACCTTCGGCGCCGTTTGGACTGGACGGTGGACGAGGAGGGTGGAAATCCGTCTTGCCCTCGTCATCTCGCCTCGTCCCTCTGCCCTTGTCAATACATTGAGGAGTGGTTGCGCAATAAGCCGCGTGTTCAGGGACGCGACTTTTGTCCAAGATGGAGCAGCTTTCTGAGGGAACGCGGCTTCTGACGGTTCAGAACCTCCGTATCCACCGTCGGATATCCCGTTCAATTTTTCGTCCTCACGGGCCATATTTTACCCGATTACACGTTCTTATTTTACCTTTTGATATTTTGTCCAATCGACGCATCACGTTGCTAACGTTTCATAGCAATATTAGGTAGTCAAAATAATACGTCTCTTCCAAGCTTTTACATTCCAGATGTGAATCCAGGACGGGCGATATGTCACTCTCTCATTTTTGAGCGGAGCATGTGTACTTACAATTTCGAATCTATCCAGGAGATAGCGCCGTTTTTACGATCGTACAGGCCTTGAAAGGCCCGTAGACGTGTTGATTAATTTTAGGAGCGAATATTTTATTGCTACATACATACACGTATTAGGGGTTGTCGACAAAAAAAAGTCGACCCATTCCAATAATAATACTGGGTATTAGAAATTAATACCAAATTTGAGCAACTCGAGTCAGTGGCGCTCGATAATTCTTTTCCCTCTTTGGTTTACACGGAAAATTAGCTATTTACGTTTGAACTTGAATAACTGGACAATTAATTAATGGTTGCGATATCCGGTTGAAGATTGTTGAATCGGGCCTTCGAAAGGCGTTTTTTAAAATCCCGATAACCTTATTTTAACATAGCAGCTATTTGAAATTTTTTCGACCCAACTTTATGCCACAAACATCTATACAGTTAAAAACAGTTGAGGTTAGCTTTAAAATTCTCCAACTGCATTTGTCAAACGTCAATGAATTGTTGAGTTACCGAAGTCTCGAACCGAAGCGAATTTTCCGTATAAATCGAACAGGAAAAAAAAACGATCTAGCGCCATCCCTTGGACTTGAGTGAGAGAGCTTGAATTTGACGTGCAGCTTTCAATACCTAATATTTCGAAGAAGTAAGAGTTGGAAAAAATATTTTAAGCACACTACGTATATATATATGTATATTTTTGCTAAAGTAGTTTTAAAAATGTAGCGTTATTTTGTAACCAGTGAGTCAGGTGGACGATGACGAAATAACTTTTCCATTGTGCGTTGTGTTTTCCGAAAAGCCAGTGCGCCTAGCAGGGTCGCCAAAAGTGGATTACTTTACGTTGTCTCATCCACATACGATTATTCGTTATCGTAAAAGTACGAAATTTCGCACGATCCTTTACCAACGATTTCCTCGGCTGGCGATCGTGCCATTATTCCGTCATTGAAATATGGCGAATAAGAAGGGTCTTGTACCGTTTTTCGATAACGAGTAATAGAGCCTGATGCATTAGGAGTATTTTTTTTCTTCTCATTCCCTTAAGGGGCTACATCTACGTAGAGGCTCGAAAAATAGCCAAATTCGAAACGAAAACGAAAAAGAATCGCATTTTTTTTCAACACAAAGGTAGGTATATCGGGAGCCTTAAAAAAATACAGAAAAACAAGAAAAACATGGCCGCCGGCAGATGATGGAATTTTTTTCGCGACGTTTGGCGTTGGACACACCTGCTTAAACGGTCCATTTGAAATCTAAAAACCGAAGGAGTTAAGTTAACAATAAATACGAGTTGTTGACGATTGTCGATTTTTTAAATCGTTTTTAACAAAGTTGCGACGGATTGAAACTCGAACATACAAAATCTATGAAAAAAAAACGTCGCATTCATATTCAAGTTTAGACTAACAATAACGTATTAAAGTTAACAATAAATACGAGTTGTTGATCGTCGATTTTTAAAATCATTTTTAACACAGTGGCGACGAATTGAAACTCGAGGAGACAAAATCTATTTCAAGTCGTCATTTTTACGTAACTATTAAAAAGTGAAGATCGCTTTGAAAGAAAGTTAGATCATCAACGACCTTCAAATGTTTCTCACCGTATCTTCTGTAAATTTGCCGCCTTTAAAAACTGTATCATCTGCCGGCGGCCATGTTTGTCTGTACTTTCAGGTGATTTTTTTCTAAAGGCTCTCAATATATGTACCTTTGTGTTAAAAAAAAATGCGTTTCTTTTCCATCAATCTATTCCCAGTAAAAAAATTCGATGCATGGCCGCTTTCTTTCAGGCCTGTAGGTAGCAGCCCCTTAAAAAAAGCATTCTTATCACACATTCCGCTTACACAACGCTTAAGCGCTTATTTCTCTCGGCTTAGCTACTTTTTTGCGTGACAAAAAAAATCCGTTTTGCTACTTCGCTCTGTTCTATTTCTCTCTTAAGGAGTCTTATCACTTCAGACGTTGAAAAGGCCATTATTATGATTTTTTTTATAGATTTATATTATAGATATTGATATAAAAGTTGTTACACTTAATAAATACACTTTCGAAACACATTTTAAAAAAAATTGAATGCATTCATGTAACTCAAAGAAGCTTCAAACGCGTTTTTCTCGAAACAACGTTTTTCGCCGGCTCGTTGATAAAATCTTCGAAACTACTGAACCGATCCTTATGAAATTTTAACCACATATTCTTTACAACTATAGCTATAGCGCATATCAAGGATTTTTTTTAAATTTTGATGTTTACTTTTTTGCCAAAAACTGTGAAAAAAACTTTGTTTTGTTTTTTCGAAAAATGTCCGCCATTTTGTCGTTTTTGCATATATAAAAAATCGTATGATACGCGCTATAGCCGTAAACATACTGAATTTAAAGCCGTTTGTTTTTTTTTTGTTCCGGATGATCCGGATTTTTTTAGGAAATTTTTTCAACTACCATTTTCGTCTATAAATAGTGGCTCAACCCTTAACAGTCATCGGGGGTCGAATCAACCCTAGCCGTTTTTCGACCTGCGATACCTTCCAGAAATTTTGAGAAAATGGACATTTTTTCTTTATATTAAAAATTACACGACCTGAAAATAATCGGCATGGTACACACAAGGGTTGAAAATGCATTGTAGTATTTTTCCTTCTATTTTTCAATTATTTATCACACTCCAAAGTGAGTGGGGTTGATTACACCCCCAATGACTATTACGTCACAATCTGGAGGCGTGACTGACAAGGGTTAAATAAGTGAAATTTAAAAAAATTTATTTCGAAAGTGTATTTATTAAGTGTAACAACTTTTATATCAACATCTATAATATAAACGTAATAAAAAAAAATCATGAACATAGTATTTTTTTAGAGTCTAAAGTGAGAAGACCCCTTAATTTCTTCGCTCTCGTTTCGACGCTTACTGTGTGTTTCCGTTATCGTTGTACTCGATTAATCGCTTGTCAGTGATGTACGAGAGCTTTTTACATGGTCCCTTCCGTTTTGTTGAACACGGTGATGGTGTGTGTTAGCAGGAGCGGGCGGAGTTGCTGTTGCTGAGATACGCTTCGAGATGGGTGCGCCATTTCGTACGGCACAGGCTCGATCTGGTTATAGATTCGCAGGAGCGCAATAGAGGCATCGGTGGACAATCGGTACCACCGCGTCACTGCGTCTCCGCCCGCTGTCCCTGTCAATATATCGAGGATCATCTCAAATACAAGCCCAAAGGCAAGTTGACGATACGCAAATTCTTCACAATGCCCAATTTCGGCTTCAAGTAAAAGCCTCCCCCCCGCGCCCCGAAGCCTCGGGCGAGGATCGTGCTGCACAACCTCGCGACGCACTTTAAATGCATTTTAACAACGTTGACACACCCGCTTAACGATTGGATGGAGCGAAACGAATGTACAGTGATTATTGGAGAAACGCTGCTTGGCTTTCTCTCACTTCGTATCACGGGTAAATATTGATATTATGCAGCATCTGAAGATGATAACGAAGTTTGCACCGTTGGAACGCAACGAAAATCCGTTTTTTTTTCTCGCATTGCCAGCATTTTTGGTCGCCTTTTCGACCTACGCACATCACTTAAACGTTTAGCGCGATTTTTATTAGAAATTTGCAACAAGAACTCGCGAGGAAATATTTTTTAATGCTAATGGCACAAAAAAAAAATTAAGGGGCTATACCAGTGTAAACGCTGAAAATTTGGGTGATTTTCGGGATTTTTTTGGAAGAAAAGTACTCAGTTAAATGTTTGGGAAATTAAGAATATGTTTGGCTATATTTGACCTATATTACATAATTTTTTCATAGAAAAATATTGAGATTTAAGCGACTTATGCGCTGCCTTCGCAGGCGCCAAAAAAAGTTCCTCCACTGCTGACATGATTCCGGCCGATTGAGTAGCTGAAACCGAAAAAGGAAAAAATGTCGTTAAACTGGAAGGTATTTCCTGTACAATGACGTAGGATTTTCGAAAAATATCAAAATCTAATAAAATGGCGTAGTTCTGAAAAAAGTCTGTTTTCTTGCCTATAAAATGGTCGTTTTTTTCAATGCCAAATCGTCAATTTTCATCCAATCAAAAATATCCTACGTCATTGTAGAGTAAATATATTGAAGAGTACTCAGTTCAAATTTCAAGTCAATCGGAAAATTGCTCTTTGAGTTACAATGTCAGCAAATTTAAAAAATCTAATTTCGAGAAAAACACTTTTAAAGATTTAACTATCGATTTTTGCAAGATAAAATGATTAGAGATACGGCCTTGAATTTTTACAGGATATTCTTGAAAGTATAAACTGTCGAAAAAGGCAAAAAAATGGATTTTCTACTGGATAAAAAAGAATTCTCGTTGCATTCCAACGATGGAAACTTCTAATGTGACGTACTGTCGCCCTAATTTCGTGATGACGAAGCGTTCGTTTCGTTGCAATCCTCTGGGAGGTTCCTGAACATTAAGTTAATTGTCTCGGTGTATAAATACCAGGCGACCGTCCGATTAGCATTTTATTCGCATTGCCCTTACCAGCAATCGATTTCTAACGATTTACACGTGACGCGGAAACAGGAAAACTGTAGCTCGGTGGTTTTATTCGTTAAATTATTACTACACATCGAGTCATGTCGCAAGAAACTTCTTTTTGTAACGTTAATACGTGTTCTTCGTGTAGAATATCATTCTGTTTCTTCCTGCCCCTCCCTGTAACATTGTACGCTTGAAAAGTAGGTTTAGTAAGCCCAGTGTCAAATACTCGGTTGTCGGACGACCAAAATAGTTCGACCGCTTCCCTATCGAGAGACTGGTGACAACGTCTCGGCACTACGAATACTTGAAAGAAAAGTTTTTAAGGGCTTAGGCTGCTGTGACGAAAAGCATGGTTATTTAAAAAAAATTGAATTTTAAGGCACAAGTAATATGATTGAACAATTGTTTTCACATTTATTTATGTGTACATTAACAAAGTTGTGTAGCAAATTTTATTTTTAAATGTTAATAATTAAGGAAGTCATAAACAAACGCGTGAAGGACCTTTGAATATGAGGGCCTCAACGGTGTACTTGATATTGGCCACCCGGATGATGTGAACTAAAAAAATGAGTTTTTTTTTCTTCCTAAAACAGATAATACTTTCCGCCCGCGCCTTTACTCGCGTAGAAATGTGTTAAATTCCCCTTAATGGAATGTGTTTCTGAAATGTTTCATTAAGGAACACGTATAGTTTTGCAGTGCATTAATAGTAAGTTTCAAGTAAATCTGAACAGATATTTCTTTTACCACACAAACTTTGCTAACCCCCTTTCCCCTTAAGGATTGAATTTCCATAAACGCTGAAATTTCATTAATTGTGTCTAGGAGCAGTAATACAAAGTTTGAAGTAAATTTGACCCGAGTTTTTCAATTTTCCGTACAAACTTTGTCACCCCCTTTAGTTTAGGGGTTGAATTTAGAAAAACGCTAAAATACGTGTTTTATTAATTATGTTGAAGAGCTTCGATACTAAGTTTCAAGTAAATCTGACCAGATTTTTTAAATTTCAGATACAAATTTTGCCACCCTCTTTCTCCCCTTAGGGGTTGAATTTCTAAAAACACTGAAATACGTGTTTCATTAATTGTGTAAAGATCCACGAATACCAAATTTCAAGTCGATCCAACCAAATTTTCGAAAATTTCCATACAAACTTTGCGAACCCCTTAAGGATTGAATTTCCAAAAACGCTGAATTTTCATTAATCTTGTCTAGGAGTAGTAATACAAATTTTGAAGTAAATTTGACACGAGTTTTTCAATTTTCCGTACAAACTTTACCACCCCCTTTAGTTTAGGGGTTGAATTTAGAAAAACGCTAAAATACGTGTTTTATTAATTGTGTTGAAGAGCTTCGATACTAAGTTTCAACTAAATCTGACCAAATTCTTTTTATTTTAGATACAAATTTTGCCACCCTCTTTCTCCCCTTAGGGGTTGCATTTCTAAAAACACTGAAATACGTATTTTATTAATTATGTCAAGGAGCACGAATACCAAAGTTCAAGTCAATCGAACCAAGTTTTCAAAAATTTCCATACAAACTTTCCCATCCCTGTTCTCCCCTTAAGGGTTGAATTTCGAAAAATCCCTTCTTAGTGGGTGCTTACATCACAAAAGTAACCTACTCTCTAAATTTCATGTAATTAGCTTTAGCGGTTCTGGATCGGCGTTGATGAATCAGTCGGGACATGGTCTTTTGTATGTATATATATAGAAGAAGATTAGCTAGAACTTGACCACGCTTGATTTTTGAAATCGTGTTCCATTTAGCAAAAATTTGAATTTTTCTCTCGATTTTTCGAGGAAAACTGGCATCATTATTGTTCAAAACTAATTTTAAAAAATGTAGAAAGAAAAACGTCGTTCAAAACTAAACTACTATTACACTGAACAAGTGTACCGAATTTCAAGTTAATCCGTTCATTAGATGTCGAGAAATCATGTACACCGTATTGACAACAAAATCTCGAGAAAAACGCGTTTAGTTTTACCCGCAGTTCTATCGTTGTAATCATAAGTTTGCCTTCAATCTGCGATTTTTTCACCATATGTTGGGCCTTCCTCTTCAATTTGAGTTGCCTCGAGCGACCGAGCGTTCGTCATTTTCACAGTAGCCTAACCCCTTAATACGCCGAATTTCCATACACCCAGCTGGGACCGTAACGATAACGTAAACTTTTATATCTCTATATATGTTACTACATGTGCCACTCATCGTGCCTTTCTATCATGATCGCAGTTCACTGCGAACAGCTCGAATCTAAACGACTCAAACCATTTCTTCTCATGATTCCGAAAAACTTCCGCGGTGGTGGGCTCGCACTTTTCTCTTCCTTTTCTCTGGCTAAAATTGGACAACGGCTTCTTTCACGTCGATCATTTCTTTTCTCGTCTTGCTCGCGACTAATTCAACGGGCTTTGGTTCTTTTTTGCCAACTTAGAGCGCTGGCTTAAGTGTAATCATAAAATTTTGAGAAGATTTCTTACGAAATTAGAAACGAAAAGTAAAACAGACACGATCGTTTAGTCCATCGATTCCGGAAAAAAAATAATTGAGACAATATCTCGCCTAAGTATACGTTTTTATTTCTTTAAACACAATTATGTACTTAAACACTTAAGTACATAATTTTCAGCGACGCGCTACTTTAGAGGATTCATGTACCGATGCGTTGATTTTCTTTTTATCTTGTTCTTTTTTCTCTTTATTTTGCGTATCGATAACCCGTGATAACGAAATGTACCGTTGACTTATTTTAACAAATTTACAGTCTCAAAAATTTCGCGGTTATTGTTATTTTGTCCGAGCGGTAGGTTTCTCTCGAGTGAAAACGAAAATTCAGTACCTAAAAGCAGCTAAAATTTTATTGTACGTGTGTGTGTGTGTGTGTGTGTGTGTGTGTGTGTGTGTGTGTGCGTGTGCGGGTATAGCGTGTATCGTTAACGTAATTTTGTCATATCTGCAATTCCGTCCTTGAAATGAAATTGAAAATTTCATTGATTAAAAAACAATGTCATTAATATATACATATATGTAGATATATTGACGAGCGGATGAGTTTTATACTGTACTTATTGCGTACTTATCGGCAATGGAGCACTTATAGCAAGAGAAATACGTCGCAGTGATCATATGAAACGGAAAGAGAAAGACACGCAGTCGATGCTGAATTATTGAGTTCGAATCGACGATTAATGCACAAAATGTTGTCGTGTCTGAATAAGAGATCTTATTAACAGAGCTATCTTTACAAAATTATAAATCATTATATTTATACATACATATATACACATAAACACATAGATATATGTATATATATTTTTATGTATACACACATGTATTTCTGTTGGAAGATTTATTAAATGGCGATTCGATCATTTGTCATTGTAAAGATCCTTGTCACAGGGGCCAAGGGAAAGGGCGCATAATATTGTAATCCAAAGTAAGGGCTAACGTTGACTTTTTGCCAATGTTTAAACGGAACGTTGTTACTAACAAAACAATGATACTCGCACGCAGCTGGACAAAAAAAGGAACAAATTTCGGTGCTATCTCACAGGCACGCTTTGAACACTTAAGACTCGTTCATTATCATCCAGAGTGTAAGTATAACAAGGTAACCGAGGACTACTCCGATTCACGATCTTGAAGCTTTCATCGTTGCAATGGAACGAAATGTTTTTAAAAATATTTTTATTATTTTACAAAATATTGTTTTCCAGATTTAAATTCTATATCTCGACATTAACGACTTAAAAAATGATTGACGTATTTTTAGGTAAGGAAAATTTGCCAAAAGAAATTTAAAAAACTGAGAAAAAAAATTGTTTTCGTTACATTCCAACGATGCAAACTTCAAGCTCGTCCGACTGACGGTGTTGAAGTTTGCATCGTTGGAACACGACGAAAATTCTTTTTTCTTCTATTTTAATTATGATCGAAAATATTTTCTTGCCAATTTATGTTGTGAATTTGTGAGGAGCTATACCAATGTGAACGCTGAAAATTTGGGTGATTTTCGGGAATTTTTTGAAAGAAACGTACTCAATTAAATGTTTCGGAAAATTAAGAATATATTTGGCTATATTCGACCTATATTACAGAATTTTTTCATAGAAAAATATTGAGATCCAAACGACTTATGCGCTGCCTTCGGAGGCGCAAAAAAAAAGTTCCTTCACTGCTGACACGATTCCGGCCGATTGAATAGCTGAAACCGAAAAAGGAAAAAATATCGTTAAACTGGAAGGTTTTTCCTGTACAATAACGTAGGATTTTCGAAAAATATCAAAATCTAACAAAATGGCGTAGTTATGAAAAAAGTCTGTTTTCTTGCTTCTAAAATGGTCGTTTTTTTCAATGCCAAATCGTCAATTTTCATCCAATCAAAAATATTCTACGTCATTGTAGAGTAAATATATTTAAGGGTACTTAGTTCAAATTTCAAGTCAATCGGATAATTTCTCTTTGAGTTACAATGTCAGCAAATTTGAAAATCTCATTTCGAGAAAAACGCGTTTAAAGATTTAACTATCGATTTTTGCAAGATAAAATGCTATTTATATAAATGATATAAATGATAATGATATTCTTGAAAGTATAAACTGTCGAAAAAGGCAAAAAAATCGATTTTTTTAAAGTGTCACACTGGTGTAGCCCCTTAATAAGCATTCTGATAAACCATCAGGTGTTTTTTGCGGCCCAAACGCGCCAAAGGGATGCGTTGGCAAAAAAAATAATAATTTTCGTTGCGTTCCAACGATGAAAGCATTCCGATTCATCGTTTTTCTTTCGTCTTCTGTCTTATTGGATTATTATGGATCGTACTTACCACGTATATTCGCGAAAATAGTACAAACACCCGATTTATTCTCATCGAATGCAATTGAGTTGATTTTCACTTCAGCCGGAACGTTTTCCTGCGTATAATCATGAATTTATGTGGAAATAATTTTTCAGGATATCCGCCTGGTTTCACGTGGTGCGCTTATCTTAACGATCCTGCGATTCGCTACGATCCAAACACAACACCTTATTAGTCTTTCTCGAGAGTATTACGATTCGTTGCATTCCTTCAAAACGTGTGCGTAGGTGTATTCACGGGACACGGGTAAAAGTCAACTGATCTTTGTCGTTCAAAGGGATACGTGTGTACTTGTTACTCGAAACAGTATTAAGCGTGCATAGACGATTTTTTTTTCCGGCTGTTTTCGCAAAACAGTTTTTTCACAGCGAAGCACTTTGGGAAGCAGCTCAATAAGTTACGCGAATGAAAATGATTCGTTGCAAAAAGTTTCTATCGTAAGCAAAATGTACGGGATATTACTGGTAAAAGAAACTAATCGTGCCTTTGCGGATTCAACGTACCGCATATGCAAACGTGCCTTGTCGTCGGGGATTTTTACAGAGCAATCGAATTAGCGATGGAAATCACTCTAATAACGGAGTACACTCGAAGAAATCACACTATAGGAATAAAATTATACATATAGAAATGCCGCAACGAGCACATATCACAAATTTTTCAGCTGTGCTATAAACTACCATGTTACATGAATTGATATTACTTGTTGATATATTAGCTATAACGATAAACGTACGAGATTGGAAACGATTCCAAGAACTATGTGAAAAGTATGCATTTCTTTCTTTTTTTATCGAGATAGAACCAATGGGAGTAGTCGATCGAAGCGATCAAAACTTTTTTACGTCAAAAATCGTATCGAACTATCTAGGTGTATATGTGAAAGTATGATCACATGTACTCGAAATTTTATTCATGACGAGGACTCGATAGCATTTTTTCATCTATATCTCTTACAGAAACATTCCAATAATTCGCAGTACGTAGATTTAATTTTATTTACATGTACTTTCAAGCTCGTCTTCACACGATGATGTGTATTAAATTATTTTGCGAGCAAAGTTATTACATTTGTTCGCCAGCACAACAGTCTTCATCACTATTAGTTTTGCAGCTGTGCAAAGAAATTCTCATTCAGAAATGTGCGAGTCTTGCGATCAGAAATTTCTACTTTTTTCATATTTTTATCTCTTTGCCCTGCAGCACATTAGATCCTAGTATTATACTTTGAAAGACCTTTAATTGTCAAGAAGGCAGACGTGCGCATCGCAAATGTGATTGTTCAAATGAGGTACGGTTTTAGGGGGAGGTGACAAAATGTTGAGTGCTCGGAAGATAATGTTGTCCTACGATGTTGTCATTCGAAGTTAAGCACAAACTGTGTTATTTTAGACTAATATATCAGTTATCGCACAAGCGATATGACAAAAAACAAGGGGCGGCTTCGAACATTCCCTCGTTGGGAAATGATCGAACTGCTGCTTTTCATCGCATATCGGTTTATCGTACGTACTGGTATCAAATTACACGGGTGGAAGGACTTGTACTCTATTACTGTTTACAAAATAAATAAACACTATACAAATTTACTGTTCGTCTACCAGCACCGCTTGGGCTTGGGTCTTTATTTCTTGCGCCAATTTCATAATATCTTCGTCCACGTCTTTCAAGACTTCGACGCTGCCGCAAAGCGATTCATCGAGATTCTTCAACTTCTTGTTCACGTCCAAATACGTTTTCACCTTCTTGTATACGTTCACTGGATCGTTGACGTTGGTGGGAAAATGTAAGTCATCGCTGTTGGACTTGTCTGAAAGAGAACGAGCAGGAAAATTTCAGCCTCAAAAAACGAAAAAGCCGCCAGGCACGATACTTTTGCGATATTGGGGTGATGATAAACAAGATTGCGTTTTTTACCGTTCTTGCGAATATTAAACGCGACATCATCGTTTCCCGCACGCTTGAGGTCCTCGATAATCTGATCGGGCAGAGGTGGATGTGGACGCGGTGGAATGATTCGATTCTTCTTATTGCCAAACATCACTTTTCAATGGGTTGATAAACAATTACTGTAATTGGGATGAACCGTAGAACTTTGACACGCGATCTGTCAAATTCTAATTTTGAGGTTAGGTAAAACAAACCCCAAGGCTTCCATCGAGTACACGTCGTCTTACGTTTTATTTTTCCACTTGTCAGTTTTGCCAAAAAATGAGCTGAACGATGATTTCAACCAAAAACAAAGATGTTTGGACAGCTGTCCACGAAACTCAAAGATGCATATACATACGTGTATTACCATCAGAGAACAACGAGTTTGCAGCTCGATCGGAGCTGTAGATTCCCTTTGTACCATCGTACACAGCGGCAGAACTCGAGACGGGGGTAGTTCGTTGCGTCGCCGCTGTCGCGGCCGGCGCCGCCATCGTGTCAGCTGCCGCGCGCCAAGCACGCGGAAAAAAACGCCGAATTGCCATACCGCGAGTGTATCCAAGTGTACCGTTACTGCTTGAACAACAAAAGCAAGGTTGGCGGCAATCTCGACGAGCGCGTGCGAGACACGAACAAAGAAACTCGCAATATTGTTTCAACGCGTACGTACGCTCGCGCCCACATTTTCATTGGCAACAATCGTAAACGTCGAGTGACAGAAAATACACAAATAACGAATAGTCGCGGGTCTTTCGGCAAAAATTGATAAATGTTCGGGTGGCAAAATGCCGTCGGCGGTTATTTCACCGGATGACAGTCACGAGAAGGAGAATTACGATGAGGCCGACAACGTTCTTGGTACGAAGATGCGAAAGCAAGCTCTGCCGAACGGTAAGAAGAATAACGATAATAATGCATGGGCCGAGATAAATTCCGAGTCGGCTGCGGTGATGGAAGCCGATGATTACGGTAAAGACCAATCGAGCGTGTCCGAAGGTGTCGAGGGCGCGCGAGGCTCCGTAAATTCGTCGTCGCGAGAGAAAAATGCTTCGCGGCCTCGTGGCAGGAGGGAATTCGGCGGCGAGGGCGGCAGACGCCACACCAGATTCAAGCAGTCGTCCTCTCATGAAAATCATTCGATAGTCGGTATGTTCGCGACGCTGGAAGCCAAGAGAAAAAACGCCGAGCCGGAAGTACAGTCCGAAAAGAAGCTGATGACGTCGTCGAATTTCGAAGAATCGCCCGTCGTCAAGGAAGAGGAGGAGGACGATCGTAGCGACGGAGCTGAGGCGGAGGACGGAGCAAGCTTCGCGTCGCCAGCTGAAAAAAAGATAAAGACCGAGAGAGATACGAAGAACGCTAGACCAATAAAGAATCCGGTCAAAAAAGTATCCGAAATACAGCCCCGTTGTCAGATATGCCGGCAAAAGTTGTCCGAGAACGAGATAAAATTGTATCCCGGACATCCGAACGGCGCTATGGAAGAATTTGTATCGCTCACCGATCCTAGACTGTCGCTTTTCACAGGCGACGAAGAGGCTATTTTTGAAAGCGACGAGAGACCTCAAAATAAATTGACGCACTTCAGGTATTGCTTCGTAGTTTGACAGTATTTTGGAATCTGGAAATGACTCGAATCAATTTTAAAGTAGTTTGGACATTTTTTAAATTTTCAGCTGCCTTCTAATACTCTAATAGAATTGAAAAAGTTTATTATTTTAATGCAATTATCATTTTACTTCACTATTATCATTATTAATATTTTAGTTTATTATTATCATTGCTGTTATCGATAGAGTAGCTCGATCGAAATACAATTTCATTACTTCATTTCTAATTTTATTGTTTTAAGGCAAATACATTACCGTCAAGGTGCAATATCGAGTTCCTGTGAAAAACGTATGATTCACTCCACAGCGTATACGACAAAAATGGCCACTTGTGTCCGTTCGACACTGGTCTGATAGAGAAGAACGTACTCCTTTATTTCTCTGGCTACATGAAGGCCATTTACGAGGAAGATCCAAGTCCGGAGGGTGGCGTGCCGACGAAAGACATGGGGCCGATAAACGAGTGGTGGGTATCAGGTTTCGACGGTGGGGAATTGGCTCTCATCGGATTCAACACGCCGTTCGGCGAGTACATCCTCATGGAACCGTCCGAGGCGTACGAGCCCTTCATGACCATTGTCAGGGAGAAGATTCACATGAGCAAAATGGTCATTGAATTCCTGCTCGACGAGATAGACCCCACTTACGAGGACCTCATCAATAAGTTACAGGTACTTCTACCCTCCCGCTGATCAAAAACAATTCGTAATTTCCAACTGCTTGATATGGCGGTGAAACTAACTAATGGAGAAATATTCGCAAATTCGAGACGGTTCCACCGCTCAAAGGTTCAGTGCTATTCACGGAAGATTCCTTGCTCAGACACGCGCAATTCATTTGCGATCAAGTACTCTCGTTCGACACATCAGCCAATCCCGAGGATCCACTTCTCATCACGAGCCCTTGTATGCGAGCTCTGGTCAATCTCGCTGGCGTTACACTCGGCAAGAGACTGGCCAGCCGCCGAACCGAACGCCTCCAACGAAAAACGAAAAAACCGGCGTGGACGAAAGCCACGACGACCCAACTGGTCAACAACATGTTCGAGACTTTCTTCACGGAGCAATTGGCCGAAGACAACGCCAAGGAATCGTCGGTGGGTGGAATTAGTCATTGAAAAAGATTTATGCATAAAATTACTCATGGCATCATTTAAAAAAAATTCAATATCAATCTTGATTGTTTAAGCACACAAAAAAATGTGATTTTGCCCCCACTTTGAAAAAAAAAAATGATTTTCAAAGTGGGGGCGCGTTTCTCTTACCCTAATATCCTAATATAATATCGATAAAGATGCGGGGTGGGGCATCTCATTTTTTGTAGAAAGGAGGCGTTATCAAAAAAAGTTTGGGAATCCCTGATTCAGGGTCGTTTTAGAGGTATAAGGTTAGAAAGATTTATATCAAATTTCATCAGAATCGGTCGATGAGTTTTTTTAGCTATACGGCACGCTAGTTTTAAAAATGCAGTTTAGAAGCCCGTACCATACATCGCCATTTTTAAAGATTAATAAAAAAAAATACCATGAAACAGCCAAAAGTAGTAATAAAACCTACCCTTAGTCTCAAAAATGGAAATGATAATAATAATAATAATAGTAACAATCGAGTTTTATTTTATTTATTTACATTTTTTTTTTTTTTTTTTTTAAATTTTTTAAAATTTTATTTACAAGTTTTTTACAAAAAGTTTTCGCTTTGTTCAAACACATTTTTCCTACGTGTACCTTAATTCTATGTTCTACCCCGCATATCTCTTTTTGTCACTTTACTCCTCATCTCCCTCGCTTTCAACTCCCTCCTCCTTGCGAAAAAAAATGGAAATGAAATATTTCCTTTTAAAAAAATTATTTAAATCAACAAAAATGTCCTTGCCTAACGGTATCTCGCCCCTTGATACTTCAGATTAATCTTTTAACGCTGCAAAAAGGACGCGCAGAGAAGTATTTGCTGTAACAAGAGTTGTAAATAAGTGATTTCTTGCATTCCTTTATTATTTTTTATACAAAAAGGGGCATTTGATTAACGCAGCTGTGTTTTCGTTTCAGGGTCCGAAGAGACGAAGATGCGGCGTGTGCGAGGCCTGTCAGCAGTCCGACTGCGGTGCCTGTTCGGCCTGCAAGGACATGACGAAATTCGGTGGCACAGGAAGGAGCAAGCAGGCTTGCGTGAAACGACGTTGTCCGAACATGGCGCTGCAGGAGGCGGACGATTCCGACGCGGAGGACGAGGAGGAATTCGAGACTATCGAGAAAAACGTGTGCGAGAACACTCATGAAAAAATAATAAAATCGCTCAAGTGCCTGAAGAAACAGGTCGAGTGGCAAGGAGCGGAAATCTTCGACGACGGTCGTAGAACATTTTACTCCTCGGCAATCGTGGGAACCGAGATTATATCGACCAACGATTGCGTCATGATTGAATCGAGCGATCCGACGATTCCTCTTCAAATCGCCAAAGTTCGTTATATGTGGCAGAACAAGCTCGGCTTGAGGCTTTTTCACGCGAATTGGTTTCGTCGCGGAAGCGACACGATTCTGGGCGAAACTTCCGATCCGATGGAACTATTTCTGATCGACGAATGCGACGACGTACCTCTCATCTCTATATCCTCCAAGTGCACAGTCGTCAGGCACGATATTCCTGAGAATTGGGCCGAAATAGGTGAGTTTCACGCCCGAAAAAAAAAAAACGATTTTTATTCATTTATTTTAAAGCGGGATATACGTCTAGAAGGGATTTTTTTTGCAATTTTGAGGGATTTTTTAAACTAAGAAAAATTAATTCCACATTTATCAAACTGTAGGTATACTTTAATAATATATTTAAGTATACAAAACAATTTTTTGAAATTCATTTATCATCGAAATGGCGGAGCTGTCGCAGAGGCTTTGCGAAAGGTTTCTCGAAAAACAATTGCCCAAATGACCAATTTCTCGAATACAATATTCCGTATGGATAATTTCCCGAATGAAGAGTTCCTGGAATGAAACATATTCCGAACAAATATTTTCGACGATTTTTTCGAGAAGCCAATTTTCCCGGGTCGATTTTTCATTGCATTAATTTCCCTGTTATTGATTTCGGCATCAGCAGGCGCCAGAAATATACGTTCCCACACTTATCACTCAAAATCAATGACTTTCGAACGTTTTTTTTGTTTCTTTTTCTTTAAGAATATTTTCTATTTCATTTCATTAAATTAAAAAAAATATATTCGTATTTAACGCAAACAAACCCAAACGAACGCAAGCAAAAAATTTGTCCATTCGGAATATTGTATTCAAGAAATTGTTCATTCGGCAAATTGTGTCCCTTCGATAAATTATACTCGGCAAATTGTTTATTCGGGAAATAATTCTTTCTATAAATTGTCATTCGGGCAATCGAAATTTTCGGGTTTTCGAAAAATGTTTAGCATACGGTGGCAGAGTGTTACAGCAAGGTTGCCACGGAAGTTGCGAACCGGCGTGCAGTCTAGCTTCCGGTACACTTTGATTTGCAAAACAATTCAAAGATTTCAGCATTGAAAATGCTTTTAAAAATGTATTCTAAGTGCCTGTAATTGGTTAAAAAATGCCAAAGACATGTAGTGTACATCTGCAATTAAAAATTGTAATGTAGTGTAAATTACATGTAGAGAGAGAATGGCACGCATTTATAAAAAAGAATCAAAGTTTCACGCAAAATTACTGTATAATTTGGATAATTTGGGTATAATACTGGATAATTTGGGGAAGGCCACAGTAGAATTTTCAAAAAATCGATTTTTTCCCGCTAAAATGGTGCTTTGTCATCATAAGAATAAGTTACCATTGGATGTATAGTAAGAACATTTTTTGTCACCAACTTTGAGCGTATTACGTAAGCCCACTTCTGGCACGGCCGTAGAGTACCTAAAACTTTAAACGCGTTTTTCTCGAAACAGCTTTTTTTTCCAATTGGCGTGCCAAATAACTACAACAATTTTCACTCGATTTACTTCAAATTTAAAGGTTATGTTCCTAAGTGTATTTCGCAGAGAAGTACGTACGGAATTTCTGATTAATCGAAAACTTTTCATTTTCATGAGCAGTTTTATACGAAGTTTTTCACTGAAAATTCATTCAAATACCTACAACTTTTGAATAAAACTATTTGAATATTTTTTAAATTCCGCATGTACTTCTCTAGGTAAAAAATTGTGGATGCTAAATGTCACGCCGCGGAGCGCCTAAAAAAGATAACAAAAGAAAATATTAGTTGTCGGCCATTTTGCACATCGAAAACAAAAAAAATCCTAACAGCTTGATATTCATACTAAATAGATGTGTGATTAATTTTATGAGTGGATCACTTTTTCATACGAAAAAAAAATTGTTTAATTCGTACATGCTTTTATACCCGTTACTGTGGCCTAACCCCTTAAAGAAGCAGTTTTTTTTTTCAAATTTTCAAAAACAATTCTCGTCAAGTAGGAGGTAGCAATATTATCAATATTTCGACCACTTTCAACTGAATCGGCTTAATAGTTTCTCAGTAATCCTGCACGCCAATTTCGAAACTGCAGTTTTCAGACAAACGCGTTAAAATCTTACACAGGAATACCTTAACTATGTATGCGAATTTTGCAAAAATAACATCACGACGATAAAAGGTGGTGCATTATTACTTCGTTTGTTTGAAGACAATATTCGAGAATTTTTCATTTCGGCTTCTCGTGCGTGGAATTGTATCGCCGATTCCTTCTCAACGTACAATCGTTTCGTATCGTTCCAGGCAATACCGACCTCAGTATGGAGGACGAGATCAAGGATCAGGATGGGAAAACGTTTTTCTACCAGAAGCGTTACACAGCCGAGAACGCGAGATTCGAGGATCCTCTTCCGGATCCCGAGTGTCCTCGAGCCGAAATTAGTCACAGATATTGCCCGGCGTGTTCGCGCTTCGGAGCTTTGCAGCAACAATACACACCCAAAGTTCGTAGATGCCTTTTTTTTCTCCCGACTTTTTTCGCTCTGCAACACTTTGGTAAATAAATATTCCCTCAGGTATTCGAACGGGGCGAGGAGAAGAACAGTCGCGAGATCGAGTACGGTCTCGTGCAGTACAAAGGGAACGATTTTCGCGTTGGCAATGCAGTTTATCTCTTTCCCCGATCCTTCAAATTCCGATACGCGTCGACGATTTCCGATCCTCCGAGATCCAAAAGGGATCAAATAGACGAGGATATGTATCCGGAATTTTATCGCAAATCTTCGGAGCACGTGAAAGGCTCGAATTACGATACGCCCGAGCCGTTCAACGTGGGCTACATAAAAGCCATTTACGCAACGACGACCGACAAGCTCGTATCGCCGAACGACATTTGGATGAGAGTCACGAAAATGTACAGACCCGAAAACACGCACAAGGGTGTGTCGTTGGTGGAACAGGCCGATTTGAATTTGCTCTATTGGAGCGACGAGGGTAAGACCGAGTACTTTTTCTTCGTCGGCAGCACAATATCACATCGACGCTACTTACGAAAAGTAGCATGTTTCAGAACTCTTACGCAAACAAGCACGTTCGGTATCACCGCGAAAACCAGCAAATTTCGGTTTTCTCCACGAAAACTGGCACCTATCGATATTTAAGGGGCCAGTCCACTTTTAAGCCACGAAAAAAGGCTATTTTCGCGGGTTTGAGGATTTTATAAAAGATATGAAGATGAAAGTTGTTGGGCTTGATAAATAAAGTCTTGAAATACATTTAAAAAAAAATTAATTCATTTTTATTCATTTTTAAGTACAAAGACTGTAGTTTAACGTAACGCCTCAAAAATAGATGGGCTAGGTAGCTCCATCACAACTCGGCAACGGCTTATCTGAAACAAAAAAATCAAAGTCCATTAGATTCAGTATGATACCAGCTACGAAATGACCCTCGGATACAAAGTTTTATCAAAAAATGGCAGATGTAAAACGAAAAAAGTAAAAAAAAACGCGTTTTTTCGCAGTTTTTCGCATAAAAAAGTGTATAAATCAAAATTTTAAAACCATCGAGGGTCATCTTGTGGCGAATCGTATTTACAATATGTGGTTCACTTTCAAGAGAATCGATTTATTAGTTTTAGGGATAAGATGGAGCTAGATTTTGAAAACGTTGTTTCCGAGAAAAACGCGTTTGAAGTTTATACTATGAAAAACTCTTACCTAAACTCAATCGGCAATCCCTTTTGATTGCTCATCATCGTCGATTTCTTGAAGTCTTGCTTGCTGTCGATTTTTTGAAATTTTCAAAATGGCCTGGCCCCTTAACGTGAAAACTAGCACGTTTCGGCTTTCATCACGAACATAAGCAGATTTCGATATTCACCGCGAAAATGAACATGTTTCAGTAACACTGGAATTGTTTCTGACTTTTCTTCCATGCTTTTTTACGCCCCGCCTCCATTGTTTTACTGCAATTCCTTGACCGCAATCGGAAGTGTACGATTTTTTAGACCGCAACATTTTTTAATTGGACTTCAATTAAAATTGCGAGTATTCGAGAAATTTCCGTTCAACCTTCCGTCGATACAATCCACGTTAAATAAGGTTTTTACCAAGAAGGACGGGAGATGAAAATCTTTAAAAAAAAAAAAAAAAAAACGGATGATGTTCGAACGTTCCAATTAAAACAGACGTCAGATGAAAAATTGCCACTTGCACCAAGAAAAAAAAGATTTACATGCCATGCTTGACAGAGGTTTAATTCCATTCGAACATCAGCAAGATTTTTCAAACATTCGACGATAACCATCTGTAAGATTACAGTAAATTTGTTGAGTTATATTTTCAATAACGTTCTTTTTTAAATAGAAAATCACAATAAATATTTCATTATATTTACAATTTCGATATTATTTTTTTATAAAAATTACTACTACCGATTTTAATTGATAATTATCAAAATGTTAATAAAGGCAACGAGTATAAAATTAAAATGTCATTACGCAAAAAATTCTCATATTTTTCAAAAAATACCAATGGTTTATTTTTCCAGATTTTTACCCGAGTACGAAGGACTTAAAATTCTCACCAAAACTCTTGTTGGTTAGATTGTACGAGCGATGAGATCCTTAAGGTTTTAAACTTACTCCTTTTACACTAGTTTTTACAGTAAAATCAAACAAGCTAGTTTTCGCGGCAAAAGTCGAAACATGCTGATTTTCGCGGTGAATATGGAAACGTGCTAGTTTCCGTAGCGAGAGCATAATCACGCTAGTTTTCGTAAGAACTTTGAATCGTGCTACATTTCGTAAGCAGCGTCGACATACAGGTCTTGAAACGACGGTAGTGGGGAAAATACGACGGTCGTTTCAAGGCCTCTATAAAAAAACCGTAGTCGAAAGCGATACGAAGGATTCAATTGTTCAAGTTCCATCTGCAAAGCCGCAACGAATATCGCTTCGTCGGTACAACTTTCTGCCACTTTTTTTCAGTCTGCAACGTCAGCTTTCTCGACGTAGCCGGTAAATGTTATCTCATGTACTCCGAGAATTTGGACACGTCGGTCGAGGATTGGACAACGAGCGGTCCGCATCGTTTCTACTTCACGCAATCTTACAACGTTGCGGAGAAGAGCTTCGAGGAGCCGCCGTTGAAGGCAATGGAGATCGGACGTTTCGGCAAGGGCAAGACCAAGGCCAAGGGCAAAGCAAAAATAAAGAGCAAAACCACCGAAGAGAGCGAAATGAGAAAGCTCATCAATAAACCCATAGATCATCCGCCCATCGTCGGTAAACTGAAGACTCTCGACGTGTTCGCCGGCTGCGGTGGTGAGTTTTTTTTTCCCCGAGGAAAAAAACCAAGCCTCTGCTGGACGATTGAATATGCGAATTGTGTGACTTTTAAGGCCTGTCGGAGGGTTTGCACGAGGCTGGCATCACGGAAAGTCGATGGGCGATTGAGAAGGAAGAACCCGCTGCTTGGGCGTACAGGCTGAACTATCCGAAGGCCACCGTATTCACAGAAGACTGTAATGTCCTGCTGAGAAAAGTTATGGACGTAAGTTTGACCGCCAAGCGGTTTCACCCAACCCAGTGTTGGCACTGGCAACGTTGCTTGAGTCGGCAAACCGCAGCTCGATCACCCGTCATCCAGTGTTGTCTCTTTACGGGTACAATCGTTGGCGATATTAATGAAACTTGCGCGTTTTCAGGGGGAACTGACGGACGATACCGGTCAACGGTTGCCGCAAAAGGGCGAGGTCGAGTTAATGTGCGGTGGCCCACCCTGTCAAGGCTTCAGCGGCATGAACCGCTTCAACTCCCGACAATACTCGCTGTTCAAAAATTCTCTCGTCGTGTCGTACCTGTCTTACTGCGACTACTATCGGCCGAGACTCTTCATAATGGAGAACGTGAGAAATTTCGTGTCTTTCAAGCGCTCCATGGTTCTCAAATTGACTCTTAGGTGTCTGGTGAGAATGGGCTACCAGTGTACGTTTGGAATCCTCCAGGCGGGCAATTACGGTGTCCCCCAGACTCGCAGGAGGTAAAACGGAGATTCGCCACTTCGAAATTCGTCGAAGTGACTGAAATCCGAAATTGAGAGGTTTTTTTCGTTTCTTTGACAGAATGATAATACTCGCAGCAGCTCCTGGTCAAAGCTTACCCAAGTATCCGGAACCCACTCACGTATTCAGCAAGCGAGCTTGTCAACTGAGCGTTCTCGTCGACGACAAGAAATATCAGTCGAATTGCGAGTGGCAGGAGTCCGCGCCTTACAGAACTATCAACGTCCGAGACGCCATGTCCGATCTGCCGAGCATCAAGAATGGCTGTAGTATCGAGGAAATGTCGTACGGCGGTGAGGCGGTCTCGCATTTCCAGAGGAAGGTGAGAAATTCCCTCGGAACGTCACGTACGGTAACACGATATTTGACTGTTGTACGGAAATCATCCTAAATGGTTAATTATTTAATATTATGCTCAACGTAGTTTTTTTATCTTCGCGAATGTCAGTATTTACGATATAAATCGGCAAGAACATTTAAATATTCAGACCGCCAAAACACTCCCGTTAGAAATGTAGTCACGTGACGCCTGTGACGTCACATGCCAGTAAACAATAACCTAGAAAATCGCTCATTATTCGTCACAGGACTCGTAATGACAATCTGTTTACTGGCGTGTAACGTTACTAGATATCCAACTGATCCTGGAGCATTTTCGTTCACGTGACCAAACGTTCAAATTTATCTAATTTAAAAGATGAAATAAACGAAAAAAAAAACATTTCTTCGATAAAATAATGTGAAAATACTTTTTAAACACTATGTTCTTTTAGGATGAGAAGAGGATGAACCATATTTTCAATATAGTCAAATACCTGATTGAATTCGTATAGGAGGCATTCTTCATTAACTGGGCTACTTTTTTTTCAACCTCTCAAATTTTTTTTTCAAAATCTGCCATTTTGAAATACTTGTCAAAAGAAACGTGTGTGATTTTTTTTAGATTTTTTTAAGCGTCCGTTCAGGATTTTCAATTTTTCTTTACGAACACTGTATCCGAAGAAGTATTCATCAAACAAACAAAAACTTAATTGTTTCCGCTTTATCGAAAAAAATCAAAATCATAATTTTTCTGCATTGAGAAAATGGAAATTTGGCAAAAAAATGTGAATAACATTTTTTTAAACCTAATAACACCCTTTCGATTTTGGTACAAATTTTACAGGATATCTGTCGTTGGGTAAAGTGGCTGCGAAAATTTTTTCAGAATGGTACCTGGAATGGTTAGGATGAAAAAATAATTAAAACCCTGCGAAATCACATAACCGCATATCTGCGGTTATAAAAACTCGGCGAAATCTCATAAAAACCCTGCGAAATCTCATATAAAAAAATAAAAAACCTGCGAAATCTCATATAAAAAATAAAAACCCTGTGAAATCTCGTAACCGCATATAGGCGGTTATGAGATTTCGCAGGATTTGTATTTTTTTTCATCCTAACCATTCCAGGTACCATTCTGAATTTTTTTTTACAGACTCCTTACGCAATGACAGTCATCCCGCGTAAAATTCGTACCGAACTCTAAAGTGTGTTACAAGGTTTAAAAAAAATGTTATTCCCATTTTTTGCCAAATTTCAATTTCCTCAATGCAGAAAAATTCTGATTTTGATTTTTTTTTTCGATAAAGCGTAAAAAATAAAAAGTTTTTATTCCTATGTTTTTTTTGTTCGATGAATATTTTTTTCGTATACAGTGTTCGTAGTGAAAAATTAAAAATCCTGAAAGGACGCCTAAAAAAATCTTTAAAAAATCACAGACGTTCCTTTCGACTAATATTTCAAACCGGCAGATTTAGAAAAAAAATTGGAGAGGTTGAACACGAAGTGGCCTAGTTGATGAAGAATGCCTAATAGGGCCTGTTTAATTAATTCGGCTGTTCGTTCGAAGATTCGTGGAAACCAAAATCAGACGAGATTGAGCGATCACATATGCAAGGAAATGGCCCCGTTGGTCGAGGCACGAATGGCCCACATACCGACGGCGACCGGATCGGATTGGCGGGACTTGCCGAACGTCGTGGTGAGATTGAGCGACGGGACGTTTTCGAAAAAATTGGAATACACCCACGACGACAAGAAGGCTGGCAGGAGCAGTACCGGCGCGTACCGAGGAGTCTGCTCCTGTTGCGCTGGAAAAACTTGCGATCCGATCGATCGACAGTTCAACACCTTGATACCATGGTGCCTCCCGCACACGGGCAATCGGCACAATCACTGGGCCGGCTTGTACGGGAGATTGGAGTGGGATGGATTTTTCGGCACCACCATCACGAATCCCGAGCCCATGGGCAAACAGGTAAATATGGCGGTGAATCGACTCTCTTCGTCGCTTCTAAATTACTAGTGAAATTGATATACGGCCGTAACGTAGACTACAGGCGGCATTCGTGGATAGAGTTCGAGCCATTTTTCGATCAGGTGTCATAAAAACAAAATTTCTAAAATATATACTTTTGAGGGGCTACATCTTCCCACAGGCCCGAAACAATGGCCATAGTCGGATGTTTTCTGGGAAACTGTCGGAACTGTGGGAAAGGAACGCATTTTTTTTTAAACAGGAAGGTACATATGAGGCGATCCACGTCACTTCAACCAGTAAAAAAAAATCCACAAATCATTTAGAAAAATCGAGTTACTTTATTGAAAAATATTCACCGAGTGTCGAAATTAAAAAAAAAAATTCCGACGTTTTTTCGCGTTGATTACTATTTTTTAACATTTTTCCATTCAAATGGCTGTATCTTTGGCAGGATTTGACGTATTTACATTCGTAAGAAACGAAAATGTGCGTCCTTTTATGGTCTTCCAGAAAAAATTAATTTAGATTTTACTGAGCAAGTCAAACGTTCGTTTCAGGGCAAAATATGCAAAAATATTTTTTTTTTCAAGGAAAGGCGCTCGTTATTTTATTTTTTTAAATTTCCCTGAATTGTGAATATGAAAAACGGATTTTTGGTTTTTTTAAATTAATATTCGATTGAAGAGTGTGGGGCACTCGCTGTATGTTTACCAGGTTTTTGAAATACATATGACATATATGTATGAATATGTATTTTCATATGAATACATATGACATGTATGTTATATGTATTTCAAAAACCTGGTAAACATACAGCGAGTGCTCCACACTCTTCAACCGAATTTTAATTTCAAAAAATACCTATTACTTCACGGTGTTTAGGAATCCCATAATATAAAAAATACCAAAAATCCGTTTTTCGTATTGACAATTCGGGGAAATTTAAAAAAATAAAATAACGAGTGCCTCTCCTTGAGAAAAAAAAATGTTTTTGCATATTTTGCCCTGAAACGGACGTTCGACTTGCTCAATAAAATTTAAGTTATTTTTTTTCTGGAAGGCCATAAAAAGACGCACATTTTCGTCTTTGACGAATTTAAATACGTCACATCCTGCCAAAGATACAGCCATTTGAATGGACAAATGTTAAAAAATGGTAATCAACGAGAAAAAACGTCAGCATTTTTTTTTTAATTTCGATACTCGGTGAATATTTTTCAATAAAGTAACTCGATTTTTCACAATGATTTGTGGATTTTTTTTTGCTGGCTGACGAGACATGGATCGCCTCATATATGGAGAGTCTGAAAAAAAATCACCAAAAAATACAGAAAAACAACAAAAACATGGCCGCCGGCAGACGATGACATTTTTCACGCGACGTTTCGCCGGTGGAAATTAACAAAATGGCGGCTTCCAACAAATAACTTTCGATTGTCGACCAAAAAATCGCTTATTGTTAAAAAAAAAATAGAAATTTTCAACTAGAATGAAAATCCTTCGATTAAGGACTAGTTTTTAATCCCATCAATAAGCATACCAAATTTCATCAAAATCCATCGAGTGGTTTGTGAATTACAGTGGTCACCGACTTAAAAAACAGTTTTGCTAAAAACGCTTTTAAAGTTTTTCGATGTGGATACGGTATTATATGTTCGTAAAATTTTGAGCTCGATGGATGAAGCTAAACTTTTTTTATGTATTTTGATCCGCTGAATCCGAATATCACAATTTTTGCCGAAAAGTCGAGCATTCAATTGTTTATAGCCAATTGTTAAAACAATTCTTCAAAAAATTACAGTTTTTCGGGATGAATTATTTTTTAAAAATATTTCGGGAAATTTTAAAATGAAAGTATTCTTTATAAAATTTTGCTAAAGTTCATAGTTTTCGAGTAATACATTTTTTTTTAATTTCTGAGAGAGTTTTCCAATTTTACGCTTGATGTATGTATAGAAATACTAATTAAAAAATTACTTACATCGAATCGTTAGTTCCTGGCCCATGCAGTAGGGCTCTGCCGATGTGGAAGCTTCCAAAATATCAATTTGTTGTTGTCTTCGAAACATTCTGCCTTCTCGGATATTATCGTTTGCGCGTTTGTCAGCCGCTACCTGCCATGGGGACCCGACGTCCCTTCACTAATTGTGGGATATCCCGGAAACTATTCATCGGATTGACTTGAAACTTTCAGGGAATATTTTCGAAACATACTTCAAGAAAATGTATTTAAAAAATCGATTTTTTGAAAATTCTGACTGCATCTTCCCCCTCAAAACAAACACACAATGGATGAGCCAAATTTATACTAAACTTTTTCGTAGAAGCTCATATTTACGAGGATTGCGATCGTTATTGTTTCGTTTTTTTTTTAATCCCAGGGTCGCGTTTTACACCCGGAGCAAACTCGTCTCGTGAGTGTCAGGGAATGCGCGAGATCTCAAGGATTTCCGGATTCCTATCGTTTCTACGGCACGGTACTGGACAAGCATCGCCAGGTCGGAAACGCCGTGCCACCGCCTCTGGGCGCTGCCCTCGGCCGTGAAATAAGAAAAGTTCTCATCGCGAAAGAAAACGACGAAGATCCACAGAAGCCAAAGATCGAAGTACTTCCGGAATCTTCGGTCGTCGAGCCCGCGGCTGGTAGTAGCTCCCTAAAAACAGAATCCATGGACATTCGGTTACGATGACGAACTAAACCTGGATTGAGATACTCCGTTGCGATTAAAATAATTGGTTATTGTCCTTTCCTTCTCTTTATCTTATGTTCTTCCGAGGAGCGAACTTAGAACGCGCTTTATTCGTATTGTTACTTACTATTTATGGAGGGCACTCGTTAATGGCTTTCTTCCTTCCAATTGTACATTAACATTCCAGTAAACGTTAGAGAATGAATTATAACAAAGAAGGGAAGTTTCGTATTTCGGGTCTCGTCGTGTGTGCGCGATTTTTGTTTTTACCTCCTCTGTCATTGATCGGGACTTCGACGCGAATATATTTTTTTACACCAATATCGATACCTTGGAGCGTGAAATAACCGCCCAGATGGTTTTTTTAAAGACGTTTTCGATGAAAATTCAATACAGCGTTGGAATAATAACCTATTGTTGCGTTTGTTGTGAAAAAAAAAACTGAGACCTCTTTTGAAATATATAACTACAAAAATCGCAATGATATTTTTTTATCTCATTGTCATCCCTGTCAACGTGTGTCTCGGGACGTAAATACTGTAATATATATATATATATATATATATATATATATATATATATATATATATATATATATATATATATATAATCTTCGATTTCGAATTTATAACAATGAGCATTATAAAAAAAGTGAAATAGTTTGCAATTTTTTCTTCAGCGGCTTAGCAATGTTCGCTTCAGTGGTGACGCATTTCAGAGAAACTTGTCTTCGAAATTGCGAAGCGAGTGGTGTAGATAACGCATCGCCTTGACGAAATATATGTACACGCTTTAAGTGGCTGTACCAGTGTGAACGCTGAAAATTTGGGTGATTTTCGAGAATTTTTCAGAAGAAAAGTACTCAATTAAATGTTTCGGAAAATTAAGAATATATTTGGCTATCTTTGATCTATATTACATAATTTTTCATAGAAAAATATTGAGATCCAAGCGACTTATGCGCTGCCTTCGTAGGCGCCAAAAAAAAGTTCCTCCGCTGCTGACATGATTCCGGCCGACTGAGTAGCTGAAACCGAAAAAGGAAAAAAATGTCGTTAAACTGGAAGGTATTTCCTGTAGAATGACGTAGGGTTTTCGAAAAATATCAAAATCTAACAGAATGGCGTAGTTATGAAAAAACGTCTGTTTTCTTGCCTATAAAATGGTAGTTTTTTTCAATGCCAAATTGGCATTTTTCATCCCATCAAAAATATCCTACGTCATTGTAGAGTAAATATATTCAAGAGTACTCAGTTCAAATTTCAAGTCAATCAGATAATTGCTCTTTGAGTTACAATGTCAGCAAATTTGAAAAATCTCATTTCGCGAAAAACGCGTTTAAATATTTAACTATCGATTTTTGCAAGATAAAATGATAGAGATACGGCCTTGAATTTTTTACAGGATATTCTTGAAAGTATAAACTGTCAAAATCGATTTTTTGAAAGTGTCACTAGTATAGCCCTTTAAGGCGTTATACGCAGTTGCAAGGCCAAAAAAGTCGTTTTTTTCACGATTTTTTTTCGGAAAAGGATTTCATTTGAGCAAAACGAAAAGTATTAGGCAGTGTAGTGGCATCTTTTAGCTTTAGATTGGCATTTTTTATTTTCAAAAATATTCTTTAACATTGCTCCTGTAGGAAGTCTCCTGGAGGTCCCCGAAAAAAGTGTCCGGCGGTGAGTATCTCCGGGTTGGATTATCTAAGTTGAAAAAACCAAAAAGATTCTTTTAGGGGACAGATAAATCCAGGTATTGATCGAAGGAATAGTCGAAATTTTAATTTTTGACTAAATGGTGGCTCCGGAAAGAAACCATTTCGATTTTCGACCAAATTTTTTTTCGTTAAATCGTTGAAAAAAAATAGAAATAATTATCGGAAATCTTATTCCTTCGATCAATACTTGAATATTATATCTGACGGTTGTGTTTAAATTGCAGACCGATCGGTTGAGCGGTGTTTGAGAAATCGTGCTCACCGACTTTGAAAACACCGTTTTGAGAAAATCGCGTTTGAAGTTTCAACAGTCAACTTTGTAGCGCTCCGAGCGTCCTTACAAATATGTGTGTATTTCCGAGAATATTCGCTGGATCGATTTGACATTTTCAGGGAATATACTCACATATTTGTACATTCCGAGTATGCAATAAAAAATCGATTTTTTGAAATTTCTAACTGCGTATAACCCGTTAACGGATTATGCCTACTTGTAACAGTCGAAAACAGTTCATGTTTGAAATGTTTAAAAGAGCATCGTGATAAATTTCTAAAAAAATAAGGTCTTTATAAAAATATTGTCTGAAGAACATTAAGTTTTTGTGTGAAAATATGTAATTATCCATTTAGGATTGATATTAGTTCACCTTCGGAACCAGGTGATCTAATATAAAAAAATCAAACTGATTTCATTAGTACATTAGTTTATCCTATAATTAATTGAAGGAATTTCCGAAATGTCATTTTGAAAAATTGCGAGTGTTAGTGTCTTAATTTTTGCGAAAAAAATTGCATTTTTCGTTCATCAAATCGAAAGTATAGATCGGACAAAAATCCTTCGATCAAATACTATATTTTTACATCTAGAAGAAGGCCTTAAAGTTTCAGAGAGATCGATGCAGTAGTTTTCGAGACATTTCGCTCACCGACTTTAAAAACGGACTTTCACGAAAAAAGCTTTCAAAGTTTCGAACGACGTTCCGAGGGTTCCGACGGCCGTCAACATAACAGCCTATAAATTTGTCAATTTTGATCCCATCACCTTGAAATTTCCAGAGAACATTTATAAGATGATACTATACTTTCCTACATATATCGAAATTATGATATATTATATCATTATATGATATTATACTTCCAAAATATATTTGTTTTGAAAATGGTAATTTTTCGACTCTCACAACTACGACCAACCCCTTAATGATTACTTTATAATCTCGATACAAGGTTCCATCAATTCAACTTGTAAATCATTTTATTACAAATAAAAAGTTTCGCGCCAAAAATATATAGCTGCGCCCGAAGGTGCGAAGTATGAGATATGGCCGCTTGGGGGACGAGTGTCGCGGGATGACAGTAATTCCCATCAGTGGACGGTTTTACCCGGACTAAGCGAAGACTGACGACGTTCTCGGTCCTCGCATGTATTCGTCCAGACTCTCATAATTCTCGTCTTTTAATATATATTTATAAAACGAAAAATTGTAAATATGTGGGCGGACACAGTGTTAATAGTATTTATAAGTGTTTGTACAGCTTTGCTAGGCGAGGGTGAGTTATCAAAATAGCCTTTCACCGAAACAACACATCCGTGAATGTAAAAAAATTCTGGACACGTCGATACGAATATAATCGGATGAGTGCGTTTAGCTCATTAACATTTTATCAACTTTGCCTTCATTGATTTTTCTCATTTTTCAAGGCTTGACGTGGCTCATGGTTTACAGAACTGAGAAATATCAAAAACTCAAGGCCGAGGTGGAGCGACAGAGCAAAAAATGTGAGTCTGCGATTTTGGAGTTTCGTTACGAAATCATAACTTAACCTCACTTTCCGCGCCTACAATCAACAACAATAACGTTTCTGTCGTTTTCGGCACGACGAAAAGTTAACTTAACCTCACTTTTCGCACGTTCGACTCACAATAACGTTCCTATCGTTTTTGGCACGACGAAAAGTGGAAAAACGTAAAGAGGCGCACGGTGATTCACTGGACAAACAGCAGAAGAAAAAGATCGAGAGGGAAGAGGAGAGGCTGAAGAATAACAATCGCGATTTGTCGCTCGTCAAGATGAAATCAATGTTCGCGATAGGCTTCGCGTTTACCGCCCTTCTCAGCATGTTCAATAGCATTTTCGATGGGAGAATCGTCGCCAGGCTGCCGTTCGTACCCATCAGCTGGATCCAAGGACTGTCGCACAGAAATCTACCCGGCGACGATTACACGGAATGCTCCTTCATATTTCTCTACATTCTTTGCACCATGAGCATCAGACAGGTACGAATCGTCCACAAGTCCCCCTTCCTGGCCTTCCATCTTCCGTACACCTTTAAGGGAAGATATACACCTAGGAGCCGGAAAAAAGGTCATTTTTGTGAATTTTTTCAAGGAAAACTATTTGAAATTTCGGATTGGGGTTTTAATTATCTAAAAGTATATTCATCGAACATATGTTTAATTTCCTTTATTTAAAAATATCAAAAATATACAAGGATAAGTAAAAGGAAGTAAAAAAATCTGTGTATACGGTACCCACTGGTGTTTCTTCAAAAATCATCTGAAAAAAAAACCAAAAAGATTATTAAATCAGATACTATACTTGACATAGCCGATTTTGAAAATATCGATTTATGACAAAATGGCGGACGTTTGAACATAAATAATGATTTTTGTGCCAAAAATTAGTTATTATTTTGCCTATAAAACGAAAACTAAGTAACGGAAAAAAAATCCTATGACAAATACTCGATAATGGTGTATAGAATAAACACAAAAAACCTCAAGGCAATCGGTTCACTCGTTTTCGAGAAATGTTGAGTACCGATTTGAAAAACGTGGTTTTGAGAAAAACGCGTTTGAAAATTTGGTAATGAATATATCATGAAATTTGTCAACTTACATGGAATCATCGATAGCAGGCTCATAGTGTAGGTCTTTTACAGTCGGCGGAATGTTCATAGCTTCTAAATCCTCGACCTCGACCATCTACGTGTATATCTCTCCTTAAGGACTTTCGTTACAAAAGTCATAATGTTAAGAAATTGATCAAATTTGGTGCTTCAACATTAAGCGCGAAAACACATTTTTTCAAAATTTTCTTCCACTTAGTTATAGAGTAATTAAGCATTAAAGCAGATTTCTTATGCCCGCAATGTATACCTAAATATATGGAAACGCTATTCTCAAACACGTGAACCTTAGTGTTAAATTACTCGATAACTGTGCAGAAGAAAAATCTGAAAAAAATTGTATCGTCAAATTTGACACGACAGAATATGTTCACCAAATTTTATAAAATTCCGAACTTTTTGAATTTTTCACTGTTTTTAACATAGTTTGGCATGGCAACGTTGTATTGCCCGTACCGAAAATCCTTAAGACGCTGCTCACTCCCGTCAAAAGCGCTTTACAAGAAAAATAACCCTTTGCAGAACATTCAAAAGATGCTGGGCTTCGCACCGTCGAGAACGGCGAGTAAACAGAGCGGCAGTATATTCGGCCCGCCGCCGCAGCAATTCAAGTAACGAAGCGAAACGACGATAGTTCGACAATTTTTCCTTCACCTCTGCAAAACTGACGTACTTTTGTTGGTATCCGGAGGTATCGGTGCGCCAAAAGGAGAGAAAAAAAACATCCGACGGCAGCTCGAACAAATTCATTTGTGCATACGTAAAATATCGATCACGGAATTTACATCTTTGCTAATTGCATCTACGTTATATGTTATACATATATATACAGAGCGGAGAGGAGCAATTTTGTACAAAGACCGCTTGATTCACGGCTCTACAACCACGAATTACGCTCATTGAATTAAACTTAAGGTCGCGTTTATCGTTCGTCGATCGTAACGAAAAAAAAAAAAAAAAAAAAAAAAAATAGGCTACACGAGTCCCGAAATATAAGACATATTTCTACTAGACTATGTTGATTTCTTTCATCGGTTCGAGCGTTATGAATCTGTCGAAGCCTAATCTCGTTAGATCGATCGACGTGAATTCCGAGTCGATGATCAACTCGGCTATCGCCCGACCGACCGCGGGTGCTTGCTGAATACCGTGACCGCTGAAACCCGTTGCGAAATAAAGGTTCGAGTGGTACGGATGCTGACCTATTATTCCGTTCTCGTCGAAATTATTGTACTCGTAGAATCCGGCCCACGATGATTTCACCTGAAACAAATAGTTCGGGAAATGCACAAAATGTACATTAACTATATCCAGATGCAATCTGGTAATTCTCCACTATTGAACGAAGAAGTATTGCATATTTGTCGATTACGCCATTACCTTGAGATTTTCGAAGCCTCTGACTCGATGAGCGATCACCGGCCAAACTTTTTCGTCGAAAAACTTCTCGTCCACGTCGAGATTGTCTATGGCAGGCTCGTCCTCGAAGTCTGGCGATCTCCCGGCTATGTAGTTACCACCCAAACCTTCCCGCCTGCGAGAGAGAAACGCAATGAGCAACGGATAATTTCTCAACTCGTCGTACATCGAGAAAAAAAGGCTCGCGAGCCATTTTGATATTTTGGAACAAATAGAGAATTAAACAAAGGCACGTGAGGGCGAGATTCCGGTCGTATCTTTTAAATTCTATGGCGGACCTGAAATAAGCTCCGGACGGATCGATCGTCAACGGTGTATTGAGGCCAGGTCCGTCGGGCGCGTGAAAACAATAGACGAAACGTTTTCTTGGCTGAACGGGCAGTGGTACGGATAAAACACCCTCGCCGATTCCGATATTCGCCATTTCGGCAATCTCCGCACTGTTAGCACCGGCCGCTACAACTACCATGGCAAAAGTTATGGATTTCTTCTCCCCAGCGGCAGTTTTGACCTGTAACGAGTTTACGAAACGACACGGTCAATGAGTGCAGCTGAAGTGGGCCGAAAAGAAAAAATAGATGCTGTTGGCTTTCAAGCGGTCGACTTGGGCGCTTGCAGCGCAGTTAACGCTTACGGAAGCATTTATGACGTCACGCGTGACGTAATTACCGATGTTATATTGTGCGCACAAGCGCTTTCCTCAGCGGAGTAGGGCAGCTAAAGCGCGAACGTTAAGGGGCTATACCAATGTGACACTTTTTAAAAATCGATTTTTTTGCCGCTTTCGACAGTTTATACTTTCAAGAATATCCTGTAAAAATTTCAGGGTCGTATCTCTATCATTTTATCTTGCAAAAATCGATAGTTAAATCTTTAAACGCGTTTTTCTCGGAATGAGATTTTTCAAATTTGCTGACATTGTAACTCAAAGAGCAATTATCCGATTGAATTGAAATGTGAACTGAGTACTCTTGAATATATTTACTCTACAATGACGTAGGATATTTTTGATTGAATGAAAATTGACGATTTGGCATTGAAAAAAACGACCATTTTATAGGCAAGAAAACAGACGTTTTTTCATAACTACGCCATTTTGTTAGATTTTGACATTTTTCGACAATCCTACGTCATTGTACAGGAAATAGTTTCCAGTTTAACGACATTTTTTCCTTTTTCGGTTTCAGCTACTCAATCGGCCGGAATCATGTCAGCAGTGGAGGAATTTTTTCGGCGCCTCCAAAGGCAGCGCATAAGTCGCTTGGATCTCAATGTTTTTCTATGAAAAAATTATGTAATATAGGTCAAATATAGCCAAATATATTCTTAATTTTCCGAAACATTTAATTGAGTACTTTTCTTGCGAAAAATTCCCGAAAATCACGCAATTTTTCAGCGTTCACACTGGTATAGCCCCTTAAGAACGCGCTTATTTTAGAAACGAACGCCACGTGAGCACAACAAACACGATGGTTTCCCAGCCGGCAATTTTCTGATAGTTTTCCAGAAGTAGGCTAAATGAGTAACAAATGTCCGCTTGGAAGTTACCTGTAAGTTATTATGGGTCCGATGCATGAAGGTTATCTTTTTGGACGGTCAACTCGAAGGTAACCTCCGAGCGCACATTTGGTACACTTTTAGCCGACTTTTGGACAACTTTTTGAAAATTGCTACTTGGTTTACCAGTTCTTTGTGGGAATTTATAAAAAAAATGCCGTCAACAGCTGTTCGCAAACTATTTTGAATTAATATGGGGGCCGGGTTGAAATCCCGAATTTTAATGTTCCGAAATTCAAGATGGGGCCGGGTTAAAATTACGAACTTTGAATGGTCAGAACGCTCAAAACTCCGAAAGAATTTTACACGAAGGACGCAAAACTTAACAGCGTCAAAATAATTCGGCTATGAAAGTTTTAAAAGTTGCAAAATTTTCAATAAACCGACGAATTACTTCGAAAAATTTTTAAAATTAAAAAGTGATTTTGAATCAATTTTGAAATTTGTCTAGACAATGTTATACGTTCTACATCATTTACAGTCAACTGTGTAGACTTTCGCTGGCATGATCTTGACATGAGGGCCGGGTTGAAATTCCGAACTTTGAATGCGCCGACGGTTTAAAATTCCTGATTTTAATATGCCGAAATTACAAGGTTCGTCAAGATTATGCCAGCGAAAGTTTACACAGTTGACTGTAAATGATGTAGAACGTATAACATTGTCTATACAAATTGCAAAATTGACGTAAAATGACTTCTTAATAAAAAAAATTCTTAAAATAATTCGACGATTTATCGAAAATTTTGAAACTTTTAAAACTTCCATAGCCGAATTATTTTGACGGTGTTCAGATTTTCGGAGTTTTGGTCTTTCGTGTAAAATTCTTTCGGAGTTTGGGTCTGTCGGGGTAATATATTTTCGGAGTTTTGAGCGTTCTGATCATTCAAAGTTCGGAATTTCAACCCGGCCCCAATTTAGGGAATCCTATTTCTAACAAAATAGTCTCTTCACCATAGTTCAGGATCCGAGTTAGGGGATTCCTTTTAAGGGAGATATCTAAAAATTAGGAGAAATTATTCCATTTCATCTCTTCATCACTACTATCTTCCATTAGACCGTATTCTCTTCATCACCATCAGTTCCATTGTTAATTAGATTAAGCAACTCGTCAATAATTTGAAAACCAGCAAAAGTTTCTGCTGTGTCCGCCATCTTGATTAATATAATGCTAACTCAAACGATTCGAGTTTCGAAAAGTTCCGTGGCACCTAAACGTGCCACAGCACGGCTAATAAGCGCAGGCGCATAAGCGCCCAAGTCGAACGCACCCTGAGGAAGTCCCCGGGCGATGATATGCCCAGAAAAACGTCTCAGCCAATTTCACGCATTCACGTGGACATAAAAAGTCGACGCTTTTTATCATGCAAAAACTTGAAGTTTTCCGAGCCAGGCTTCGTTGCCGGCTTACCGAGTCTTTTTGTTAGGCGTGGAAGTTTCGGCGATTTCAAACAGACTCACAATGGCACTGGTGAGTCTTTGATGAACGGTTTTCATCGTATCGCCAACCATTATATCGGAAGCATTTCTGTACGTAAATCCCAGAACTTCACCGTCGACGTATTCGGCACCCATCGATATGGCTTTTCTCTTGAGTCCGCAGAGCAGAGCCCAAGGATCGAACCAACCCTCCTTCTCAAGCCCCAGGCAACCAGCGGCTATACCATCGGTGTTCAACCATGGAAATCGTCTCTTCAATTGTTCGCTGCTTAAAACAACATTCTTCGCTCCCATAGAATTTTGTAGCTTGGAATTGTTGCACAAAGTCTCGGCACCAGCCTCCGTAGCGAGAAACAAATAACCGTGAGGATGAAATTGAACGTCGATCGGATCGTGATTGGGAATTCCTAAATGCATCTCGACGTTTCGTATAAAATCCGCCCCGAACAGCGACATGTCGATGTTCTCGTCGAGAGAGAATTGTTGCCGTAATCCGCCGGCTGACAATACGGACGAAGCTGTTTTGTACTGAAAGGCAAATAAAATCACTCAGGTACGTTGGTTTCGACACTGAAGGGGAAGAAAGTCGGTCTCCTCTAGTTGATTTTGCAATAATTTTATACGGATATTAGGATGTGTGAAAAAAAGAAACTTTTACTACTCCAAAAATTGATAACAATTCAAAACTCTTTAACTTACGGCGGGATATACATTTACAACGATAAAAAAATTGATTTTTTTTTCTTTAAACGATAGAACTGTATATGTAGAATATTTTCCCAAAGTTTCAAAGCGAAATTCCAACGCGTTTTTCTCAAAACTGCATTATCGAAATTGGCATGCAGGATTACTCAAAAACTATTAAGCCGATTGAGTTAAAACTTGGTAGAAATATTGATAATATTGGTGACTTCTACTTGACGATAATTGTTTTCGAAAAATTGGAAAAAAACTACCTTTTTAATTCACATTTTGCAGAAATGTTGCGTGAAATGTTGCTTTTTTTTTTTGTAAATGCGTGCCATTTTCTCAAATTTGCATTTTCTTCATTTTAATTACCGTCACATAGAAACTATACATGTTCTAACTGAATAAATGTTTGAACTTATTTGCAAATAGAAGTCTACGGGAAGCTAGACTGCACGCTGATTCGCAACTCCCGCGGCGACCTTGCTGTAACACTCTCCCACAGCTTCGTCATTTTGATGATGATTTAATTAAAATAAATTGTTTTGTATACTTAAATATACTATTGAAGTATACCCAATGTTTGATAATTGTAGAATAATTTTTTCATAGTTTAACCCTTAATAGTCACACTGGGTCCACGGGACCCAAACAAATTATTTTGATGCCGTACAACGTTTTTTTCCAATAAAACATACATTTTTTTATATGTCTAAGCGTTTCATTCTTTCCTTCTAAATCGCACCTGCGTTGGATGAAGTAAATATACTTTTTGAAAAGTCCACAGAAACCGCTATGTCTATTTCAAAGTACATTGTTTCAAGATTATAAAACCATTTTTTTGTCAATAATTACAAAAGTTACAGCAATTTTTGTAAAAAAAAGTCATTTTTCACGTTTTTTTTGCATAATTTTTTTTGCATATTTAAAATTTAATTTTCGATTTCTAACCAATATCCTTGTATTAAGCAAGGTTCAAATTATACTTCACTATTTGTTTTCATATCGCTCAATGCATTATTTCATTATTTATAACAATTTTAAAACGCCTGGTTTCCATCGACCCAGTATGACTATAACGTGCTTCTAGCTAAGTGTGACTACTAAGGGTTAAAAAATCCCTCAATATTGCTTATTTTTTTCCTGTCCAAATGTATAGCCCACCTTAAGGGGCCAGTCCACTTTGAAAATTTCAAAAAATCGAAGGCAACCAAGACTTGAAGAAATCGACGATGATGAGCAATCAGAAGGGATTTTGTACGGTGCAGGAATTGTCGATTGAGTTTAGGTAAGAGTTTTTCATCGTATAAACTTCAAACGCGTTTTTCTCGAAAGAACGTTTTCAAAATCTAGCTCCATCGTATCTCTAACACCAATAAACCGATTCTCTTGAAATTTGAACCACATAGTGTAAACATGATTCGCAACAAGATGACCCTCGATGGTTTTGAAATTTTCATTTTTACTCTTTTTTTTTTTTTGCGAAAAACCGAAAAAACGCGTTTGTTTTACTTTTTAGTTTTTCATCTGCCATATTTAATTTTTTGATAAAACTTTATATCCGAGGATCATTTTGTAGCTGGTGTCATACTGAATCTAATGGACTTTGATCTTTTTTGTTTCAGACAAGCCGTTGCCGAGTTGTGATGGAGCTACCTAGCCCACCTATTTTTGAGGCGTTACGTTAAACTATAGTTTTTGTCCTTAAAAATGAATGAAAATGAATTAAATTTTTTTTAAATGTATTTCAAGACTTTATTCATCAAGCTCAATAACTTTTATATTCATATCTTTTATAAAATCCTCCAAAAAAATCGCGAAAATAGCCTTTTTTCGTGGCTCCAAAGTGGACTGGCCCCTTAAGCGGTAGCATTCGATAATTCTTTTCTATCATTTGATTTGCACGAAATATCCGCTCTTCGCGTTGAAATTTCAATAACCGAACTATTTGATATTTTCTTCAATCAAGTGGATGATTCCGAGCTGATCCTCACAGATGTAAAAAACCTTTCATAAATATTCCGATATCATTATTTCTCCACAAACTACAGTTATTCGAACGATATATATGTTCGTTTTTTACAGAAATACAAGAATTTTTCATATAGCTGTAATTGATAAAAATTCAATGATATCGGGATTTTCAAAGCTTTCTGAAGTTGCATGGGTTCTAAGAATCTTCTACCGAAAATGCTATTTTTTTCGTACTTCGTTTGGAGGGGTGAGCGCTGAATTTTTGTTTTTCTCGACACGGCCTGTATAATTATCATACCCACATGCACTCGGCAATCTACTTTTTTTTAGGTATAAGGGGTTAGGCTACTGTGAAAATTAAAAAAAAAAATCGTTTGTCGCTTGAAGCAAGTCAAATTGAAGAGGAAGGTCCAACATATGCAGGTGAACTTATGATAGCAACGATAGAACTTCTAGTAAAACTTTAAACGCGACTTTCGCGAAACTATATTTTCCAAACGGTGGACACGATTTCTCGATATATAATGAACGGATTTACTTGAAATTTGGTACACTTATTCAGTGTAATAGTAGTTTAGCCTTGACGGACGTTTATCTTAACATTTTTTTCATTAGTTATTAACAATGTAGGTTACCCTCGAAAAATCGAAAGAAAAAAACATTCGAGAATGGTTTTTTGGCCATTGAAACATGATAACATAAAAAATATCGGTCAAGTCTTACAAGGAACATCACTTTGGTGTCTTCCTCCGATTTTGTTGCTTTTATGTGGAAGAGTATCAAAAACTAAGAGACACGTATTTTTTTTTATCGGCGGAAAAACGGTTTTTAGGGGTGAAACGCACCCTCGAAAATAGGGGTGTTTTTAGTTTTTCGTCGATAACGTTATCGTTCTTATCTCCAATGTATAGTACACAAAAAAAATAAACATTGTTGCAATTTGAATTTTTTAATATCTCGTACCATTAAAACGTTATCGCCGGAAAACGAAAACATTTCCATTTTTGAGGGTGCGTTTCACCCCTTAAAACCGTTTTTCCGCCGGCAAAAAAATGCGTGTCATAGTTTTTGATACTCTTCCACATAAAAAAGTTTCAACAAAATCGGAGGACACCAAAGTGATGTTCCTTGTTAGCTATTATCAATTTTAAGAGAAAACTCTTTTTTTATTTCAGATCAACCAGGTGGCCAAAATCAAGTACACCGTTAAGCTCCTCACGTTCAAAGGTCCTTCACAACAATGTTTATAACTTTTTTAATTATTAATTAAACTTGCACTTTCTGTGCAATTTGGTACACAACTTTGTTAATATACATACAAATAAATGTCCGAGCGTTTTTTCAATCATACTTATTCCTTGAAAATTAATATTCTCAAACAACCCTGATTTTCGGCTCGTCACACTACCCTAACCGCCTAAACAAATAATACTAAAAATATCATCAATTATGCTGTTCGTCTCGAACTGGAGTTCATTAAGGCCTTAGGCCACAGTAACGGGTATAACATCATGCGCGAATTTAACAATTTTTTGTTCGTATGGAAAAAGTGATTCACTCACAAAATAAATTATACATCTATTTAGTATGAATATCAAGCTGTTAGAAAATATAATTTTTTTTTCGATGTACAAAATGGCCGACTACTCGAAACTTCTCGAAACAGCTTTTTTCCAATTGGCGTGACAAATAACTTCAACAATTTCCACTCGATTTACTTCAAATTTCAAAGTTATGTTCCTAATTGCATTTCGCAGAGAAGTACGTACGGAATTTCTGATTAATCGAAAACTTTTCATTTTATGAGCAGTTTATGAGCAGTTACAACGAAATTTTTCACTGAAAATTCATTTCTTAAGTTCAAATACCTACAACTTTTGAATAAAACAATATTTTTTAAATTCCGTACGTACATCTCTAGGTATTCTAATGTAGATTGACGAGAATTTTTGTTTTTTGTTCTAGGTGAAAAATTGTGGATACTAAATGTCACGCCGCGGAGCGCCTAAAAAAAAGATAAAAGAAAATATTAGTAGTCGGCCATTTTGTACATCGAAAAAAATATATATATATTTTCTAACAGCTTGATAATCATACTAAATAGATGTGTAATTAATTTTATCAGTGAATCACTTTTTCATACGAAAAAAAATTGTTAAATTCGCACATGATTCTATACCCGTTACTGTGGCCTAAGGCCTTATCGAGCCTTTTCGCGCGGTAATTCTAGTCAAATATGTTTTTCATTATTTATACCGTTGGGTCTCTCTCAACAACGGCAACTCTGAGTCCCTCAGCGGCTCGCTGTTTGATCCAGAAAGCTACAGAACTGCCAATGGCGCCGCCACCTATCACCAAAATATCCACGTGTTCCGGAAAAACTTCTTGATCCCCTGTCCATTCGTCGTCGGTCGGGAGTTTGCTGTGATCCTTCCAAAACAGCACATTTCTTTTGACCCTTCTGCAGTCGTCTTTCAGGGCCCTCACGGCTCGCGTGAACGGATGTTCCTGAACGACTTCCTGCTCGACCCACCGCTTGTCCCTGGCTTTGTCATCGTCGCTCTGTCGCAAAGAGGCAAAAACAAATTCCAGCAACGACTTTTCGGATAATTATCAAGGGGATTGGAGTCAAAGGGACGGTTGGAAAAAAACTGTACCTTCGTTCCATAGGCGTTAGCGGGTTGGAGACTCGTAGATATTGCGGGTACTTTCAGCTTGCGTCGTATCACACGGAGAAGCATCTCGGAGTCCACCCACAGCCGGGAGTGACGGATGACTAGAGAACTTTCGTATTGTTAGGCTTGGAAAAAGCAAATATACAGATAAGAACTCCTCGCGACTTTCTTCCTTATCTACAGCTTATCTAGAACGTTCATGATCACGGTGTTTTGTTGTGTAGACGCTGGAAAATAGAAAAAAAATACTTCGAGGCTACGATACACGATAGGGACACGAGTGTCGAAGATGATGATTTTTTTTTTATTGCATAACTTACGAAATTACGTTTTTTCTTGTTTTTCGATTTGTTATTCATGTAGCGGAGATTTGATGGTATTTCTGTTATCTGGTGTAAAGGATTTTTGAAGTTGTTTTTCACGGACTTTTCGCCGGGCAGGTTATGCGACAATGCACACCGGCGCACGTGGCCTGCAGCGCTCCAAGCACTCGTGGCGAGCACTTCCAGCATTACGTTTGTGTGCGTTTCGTCTCCGTTTATATTTACATCACACGGTCCAATTTTCGTCTTAGCATGTGTTCACGCATTCAAACGTTTTTTGTCCCTATAATATAATTCTGTAGTTAGAAAAAAATAGTTGCGTTACGCTAGGAAATGTACGATTCCCACGCTTTTATATCCTCAGCCATGTGTTCCCTAGTGCAAATTTTTCTCCAAATTTTTCATAATTTCTCATATTTTAGTATCATTTGAGATTTTCGGAGAAAAAATAATTTGAAACAGATTCAAGTACTGGTCTATTTCCCAAAAACACATTTTTTTAACTGAAAATGCATGATTTCTCATTTTTTCCCCGGAAATTTCTCTTTTTCCTATGACCTGAGTGAACGGCTGCGGAGATATTCGGAGAAAAGTTAAAGATGAATAGAAATGAGATTTTCGTAAAAAAAAGATTATTATTATTATTTTTTTCCGGAACTTTTTCTTTTTCATATAACCAAGAAGAAAGAATCAATTGAAAAAAAAAATAAAACCGAGAAAAAGAACCATTAAAAAAAATTAAACCAAGAAAGAACCAATTTTTTATAGTTAAACCAAGAAGCAAGAATCATTTATTTTTGAAGTAAGAATCAACAAGCAAAAAACGCATTTTCGGTAAAAACAAAGTATTTTTTTATGTAAGAAAAAAGAATCAAAGTATTTTTTATGAGAGAAACAATAAGTAAGAATCGCAAAAAATTTTATTTAATAATTAAAATATTGTACTTTTTCTATTAATAAATATAACTGATGAACAGGTGACCATGCATTATCATTTTGTTAGTTTGCGTTACTTGATAACCGGAGGAAGTATAATTTGAGCAAACAAAAAGTAAGAATTCATTTTTTATCTATATTTTTTATTTCATATAATTTCCGAGATTTTCGCGTGATCGTAATTAAAATGAAGAAATATTCGGAAAAATTCGAAGAAACTCGGATGTTTGCGTGAAAATAATTGTTCGCAAAACTCCGACTTCTTCATATTTGTTCCAATTCATAAAAAAATTCGGAAAACTTCGGAAAAATTTTCCGGACAAGAACAGAGTTTTTCAGAAAAAAATTTGCACGTCATCGTAAATAGTACAGTGACATGTAAAATCGAGATCTCGCGACATCGCTATCACATCGACTCTTTTATCGTACTTGTGAACATTGCTCATGTCAATAGCGGCTGAAGAAGAAATAAGAGACCCGGAACAGACAGCGCTCTCTGATAATGCATTTTTATGAATATAACGTACAGATAAGCGATAAGACACGTGCAGGGCTTTTCCAAAATTGTACAAACACGTAATTTCCTTGTGAGAATTTTCCATAATGACATGAAAAATGAATACGAGTCGTATGTATCATTATTGACGGGCCTGTTACGAATAGAGTGGGACGAAAAGTAAATTATAGGAATGGAAAATTCTAGAAAATGGCTGATAAATAATAAGAACGTAGAGTCTCTGACGCCTCGATTATAATAATCCAAGAAGATCGTAGCTACCAGACTTTCGTTATTTGACACGGTAGTTGAGAGAACGGGAATTTCAAACACATTTTTTTCACCGGGTGCGTGAAAAAATCGAGCTACACCGGTCCGCCGCTTGATGACGTTCCGCCAATTATTTCTCACACGCGTTTCTACCTCCGAGATGAGATAAAATCGTCGACGAAACTTCGACATTCGTAATTGGTACTCTCGTTTCACTCAATACACGTTCGAATCTTTCGGTTTTTACCAAAGGTTTTTGTGGGGGGTAGCATTATGAGTATACCTATATACCAATTTTTGCCGGCGTACCTAACAAGTGTGTCATAAACGCATTTATCAAATGAAAAGTTTAGCCTTTTGGGTTCGTTCATTCAAACGTTCCTAGGAGTTCAAATTTATGCATGGATAATCGATAACAGCCAGTTAACATTTTTTTAAGTATCGTTTTGTGGAATTCCGATTAATACTCAAATTATAACATTTGAAAAATGTTTTCTGAATATTTCAAGTCGATCTGTTTTAAATTAGGGGAGTTATGGGTGTTTATCACCGCGAATCGGCGACGTGTGAACGCGTTTTACTCAACGCGTTTTACTCCTTAAATCCCCCAGTCTAGATAATTTCATGCAAAGACTAAACGCGTTTAATTTTTGTTTACGCACGATTTGTTTCCGAGCAGGGATGAACTTCCGAAAAGCTGTTACACCCGATTTGGCTGAATTTTGGCACAGATGTTCCATTTAACATATAATGACATCCCCTAAAGGGATTTTTGGCGTATTTCAATAGCTTACGAGAAATCGATTTTTGAAGTTAATTTTTTTAGCCCGCACGAGTATATCTATATCGCTCGCCACGACCGATCGATATCCCCACTCCTTCGACTTTAGAATATCGCCCGCTACGACCGGTTGGTATACTGTATCTATATCTGCTTTGTCTCAGTTCTGACTATACCTATATATGTTATCGCGTTCTCCGCTTTGTCCGGATCTTCGTTTAGCGATCCATCACAGTGCCTGTGCCTAATTCGGGACAGAATTCGGGAATTTACATTTTTTAATGGAAATCTACTTCAGCGAAATGGTTTTTGGAATGCGACCCTTTTTGTTTTATAATTTGATTTTTGGGGAACTCCCATAATTTTATGGGTAAGGTTCCAAACCCCCCCGCCGACCGAGCTGAAATTTAGCACAAACCTTACTTTCAATATTTTAAGACAGCCCTTAAAGGGATTTTCGGCGCATTGCGATAGTTTACGCGATATCGAATTTGTTTGGGATTTGTTTTTTTTTGGGTTTGTGAGTTTGTTTGGGTTTGTGTGTATAGGTTTGTTTATTTGTGTTTGTTTATTTGGGTTCCCCCAGTAGTATAGATGTAGCCCAGTCGAATTAGTTCAAAAAACGGGCAAAGATTTACAAACATTTTTAGCAGCAATTTTCTTTCGGAATTCGTTGGGGGGGGGGGGGCGGGGTCACTGGTAGTCTAAATTCAAAAAGTAGAGGTACCAGACTTTTCACTTCATCCGCCATCTTGATTTAAAGGGTTATTTTTTGTTTCTTGAATAACTCGTTCATTTTCAATTTTATACGCAAAATAGTCATTACAAAAGTTATTTAAAATTAAATTTCCTACAATTTTGGTTCTCATCAATTTTTTCATAGGATCGATTTTTTTTCGATTTATACCCGAAAAGCGGGGGTGAATTTTTTGTTATCGAATAACTCGTTTATTTTCAATTTTACGTGAAAAATTGTAATAAACAAAGTTGTTTAAAATTAAATTTCCTACAATTTTGATTCTTAACAATTTTTCGTAGGATCTATATTCTTTGATTTATACCTGAGAAGAGCGGGGGGTGAACCTAAGAATTCTATTATCGCGTTTATTATTGATGTTGTATCATTATTTTTTCTGTCTGTTTTTTTGTTGCTGATTGTCGTTGTAAATTTGATGTGTTGAAAATGTTATTTGCTACAATTATGATTCCGATTTTTTCTAAAGTTTATATTTTTGGGACGCACGTTCACGGTAAAGGAAAAGAGGGGTGTAAATGATCAGTTTATCGAACAGTATAATTTTTACAATTGAAAAAATGAATTTTATTTTCATTTCAGTACACTTTCAAAAGTCTTTCGAAATTTCAATTACGTCTGTTTGGAAAGTTTAGCCGATGGCTCGGCCAAGTTTTCGTCGTTCGATTCTTCCTCGTAATTGTCGACGAATTCGTCTGGAAGCTCAAGAGGGTCGGGGGTGACTTGTTCTGAGCGGTTTTCGTCACTACAAAGGTCATCTTCATCCAGCAGCTCTCGAATTGAGACGTTTTCGCAGGTTTCTCCGTTGCAGTTGTGGCATAAGACGGAACATTTGAGTCCGGATTTGCGACAACCACACATTTTTCCGCACGTCGTTTTGCATTTACATGATATCGTCTTCAGCAAAAATTCTGGTGCTGGATCGGCCATTGTAGCGACAGGTTCGAGTCCACGATTAGTTTTTTTCCACCCCCATTCCGTAACGTTGACTTCATACTCCATCCACATTTGCACCTGCAGGTACGTCCTGTAGATATGTTGTTCTGCTGCTGCCGAGGTAGGTGGAAGCGTCGCAAAATTGAATTTGTTCCTCGTAACTGATTTTGTGAAGTTCTTGAATCTCAGGTCGTCGAGTGTTTTTACATTTTCATTGCCTCCAAACAATGCGATTAGGAAACATTCTCCAGCTTGAGCCAAGCAATGTTTGTGAATGTTTGCCTCGCGGAACAAGCTCAGAGCTGTGTTCAAATTGTTGTTTTTCTTGAGAGTCTCGATGAATTTCAATTTTCTTACGTTGAATAGGTGAATCCTACGTTGAAGTCCCCACTTTCTCCCGATAATTTTATGGGGGAAGTGATCCCCGACCTTCATTAACGAGCGTACTTAGGCCTAAGTACGTGCGTACTTAAGCCTCCAGTCAGGATTCACTCGAGGAGTACGAGAAAATAATCAATGATAATTGACATCCACATCCATAAATACTTCAGCAATTAGTGCAGTAATTATGAATTGAAGAGAACCTAAATTATATGAAATTCCAAACAACTTTGGGAATAACCATTTTTCGTGTCAAATGGACTTTTAACGAGTTATTCAATAAACGAAAATTCTCCCCCGCTCTTCTCAGGTATAAATCGAAGAATATAGATCCTACGAAAAATTGTTAACAATCAAAATTGTAGTACCTTTAATTTTAAACAACTTTGTTTATAACAATTTTTCTCGTAAAATTGAAAAGAAACGTGATAATACGATGATAAGATTTTACCCCCAGTCTTCTCAGGTATACATCGAAAAATATTGATCCTACGAAAAAATTGATAAGAATCAAAATTGTAGGAAATTTAATTTTAAACAACTTCGTTTATTACAATTTTTCGCGTACAATTGAAAATAAACGAGTTATTCGATAACAAAAAATTCACCCCCTCTTTTCGGGTATAAATCGAAAAAATCGATCCTATGAAAAAATTGATAAGAACCAAAATTGTAGGAAATTTAATTTTAAACAACTTTTATAATAACTATTTTGCGTGTAAAATTGAAAATGAACGAGTTATTCAAGAAACAAAAAATAACCCTTTAAATCAAGATGGCGGATGGAGTAAAAAGTCTGGTACCTCTACTTTTTGAATTTAAACTACCAGTGACCCCCCCCCCCAACGAATTCCGAAAGAAAATTGCTGCTAAAAATTTTTGTAAATCTAAAATACTAATTCGACTGGGCTAATATACTTGCAGAGGTAAACGCGGTTCGCTTGCTACCAGTGAAGTCGTAGGAGTGGGGATATCGATCGACCGTGGCGAGCGATATAGATATACTCGTACGGGCTAAAAAATAAACTTTAAAATTCGATTTTTCGTGAACTGTTGGAATGCGCCAAAAATCCCTTTGGGGGATGTCTTGGGGGAAAACCATACTTTTCAATGCTAAAGAAACAAATTCGGCCATATTTTTGTTTTTTCTGTATTTTGTGGTGATTTTTTTAAGTCTCTTAATATACCACAAGTACATTTGTGTGCTTAAAAAATGCGTTTCTTGTTCACCAACCGTGTGCAAGAAAAAAATTCGCAATTTGGCAATTTTTCCGGGCCTGTAGGTAGATGTAGCCCCTTAAGACACATTTTGCCACCCGGTGCGTGCAAGAATCAAGCTCACTCGGTTTTGCCGTTCCGCCGCCAGATGGCAGCCCCCCCTAGTGTATCTCACACGCGTTTCCGCCTCGGAGACAAGATAAAACTGTCGACGAAACTTCAACATTCGTACTCTAGTTTCCCTTCAATACACGCATAAATCTTTCGCCTTTTACTAAAGATTTCCGTGGAGGGGAACATTATGAGCCTATATACAAATTTTTTTCGGCCTACTGAACAAGTAGGTCATAAACGAATTCCAAAAATAAAAATCTCCATCCTATCGTGATAGCCATTTTTTCGCTTTTTGGGAATTCTCTGATGATCTTTTAAAACACTTCCAATTTTAAAAAGCTAGACAATTCCAGCCAAAACCTTAATAAAGCCTAGATAATTCAATGCAAAAAGCTAAATGCTTCCCTATTTGTGATTTCGGATAATTTGTTTCCGAACAGCAGTGGTAACCGCGAAAGACGTTCTCGAAGCAGAGCCTGCACAAACCATTGTATCTCCCACATTTATGAATATTTTTCAATAAAAAATTGTAAAATTTACTCAAAACATACACTTTAATGCTAAAAAAACAAATTCTAAACATGCACACGTTTTCCCCGACAAAATTCACAATTCCTCTTTTCCGTCCGGCCAGTGCGACCCATTAAGGGGCTACATCTACCTAGAGACCGGAAAGAATTGCCAAATTCCATTCTGGGGAATTCTTTTTCTGAGACACAGTTGGTGGAAAAGCAACGTATTTTTTCAACATAAAGGGACAAATCGAGAGTCTTAAGAAAATCACCAAAAAATACAGAAAAGCAACAAAAACATGGCCGCCGGCAGGAGAAATTTTTTCGAAACTTGGCGGTGGACACTTCAGCTTAAACACTCCATCTGAAATCTAAAAACCAAACGGGTTATTCAAATTAACAATAAATGCGAGGCGCTTACGACCGTCGATTTTTTAAATAATTGTTTTTAACACCGTAGCGACGAATTGGAATTCGAGCATACACAATTTATGAAAAAAGTCATTTTTACGTAACTATTAAAAAATGAAGACCGCTTTAGAAAAAGTGAGATCGTCAACGACCTTTAAGGTAGTACTAGCGGATTGACTAGTCGACAGAAAATCTATAAATTATTGAATCTGAAAAAAGCAAAATATAATGTATTTGAGTATAGTAATAAACATGATACAGAAAATAATTATTTGAGAAGTGCCTGTAATAACTGTATGTATTATAGTTTGGTAAGTGAAGTAAAATCGCAATCAGATTTGACTTGAGTTGTCACAGGCCGCCATTTCATAATTCTGGCAATATCCGTGGCAACGCTGTATTCAGGTGCTTTCGATACATGTCAAGCATGTGTTTGTTTACCGTATGTGTAATCGTGTGTTGTAGTGTATGTGTAATGCGGCAAACGAACGCAAAAATGAGTCGATTGAATCGATAATATCTGCTCGAAATGTCCCGTAACCTATATTTATTATGGAGCATACGTGACCGCGACAATTTTCGTGTTATTCGTCGCTTTTCGCATAGCTCTGATCTGACCGGCAAATATTATTATTTCCGTTCCAAAGTTCGATCCGCACGGATTCCCTATATGGTGCGGGTTAAATGCGTTGATTTCGTGAATTAATTTCTATTGTATTTAGCCGGTAAGGCCTGCAGAGTTTTCGCGGATGTCATTTTTTATGTTTCTACTACAGCATAAAAAAAAATCAACTTTTTTTCTAACGAGGAGGTTCGCGCACGTACTACCTTAAATGTTTCTCATCGTATCTCCTGTAAATTTGGAAACAATCAATCAAGTGAATCTCGAGATATTATGTCCACCGACTTCGAAAACAGCATCATCTGCCGGTGGCCATGTTTTTGTTGTTCTTTTTCTGTATTTCTTAGTTATTTTTTTTAAAGCTCTCAATATATGTACGTTTGTGCATTTCTTTTTCATCAATCGTTTCCCACAATTTTTTTTTGAAATTTGGCAATTTTTTTCGGCCTCATAGGTGTAGCCCCTTAGGCACGTTTTTCCACCGACTACGTGACAGAATCAAGTTAACTCCGATTCGCCGTTCCGCCGCCAGATAGCGTCCCCCCTACTGTTTCTCACACGCATTTACGCCTTGGAGACTTGATAAAATTACCGACGAAACTTCGAATACTCGTACTCTAGTTTCCCTTCAATACACGCATAAATCTTTCGCCTTTTACTAAAGATTTCCGTGGAGGGGAACATTATGAGCCTATAAACAAATTTTTTTCGGCCCGCTGAACAAGTGGGTCATAAACGAATTTCAAAAATAAAAATCTTATCGACATACAACGTTGGGTGCAAGGTGCAATTATTCGAGGGTTACTCGTTTCGAATAAATTCATTCGACGGTTACTCGTTAAAAATTCTGGAAAATCGTCCATTTTCGTTACGGTTACGATTCGATGCCATTGAGAATATGTGAATTAAGTATCAAAAATTATCGTATATTTCCCTACCAGATTATTAACGTTAAAAAAAGGGTTTATTTTTTCAAATTTAGTAAACCATGTACAAACGTCATATATCACATCGCCAGACGTTTTTTTTTCAACTCTTTCATTGTTTATATTTCGCTGAGCTCTACACGCCACCCATCTCGTCGAACCAAAATAAAAACTAGAAGCGTTCTCGTGCTACACGTAGGTACACAACCCTCTGGCCCTAGAGTTTCAATCATTTCCGAGGATTCCGTGCTAGCGTGATGTTTGGTAGTTTTATTCTAAATTTGGATCGACCAACGCACACAATCGAGGTGCGGGGGCGAGCCGCGGAGTGAGAATGAGATATTTCGGCGTTCCGCGGCTCCCGAGAGCGGGCAAGGACGGCAGAGAATAATCTGACAAGAGAGCAGCAGCACGCGCGATCTCGCTCCTGCCGTTTTCTTCTTTTTTCATTCCGTATAACTGAATTGTCGAAAACGAACGATATCTCATGCGTTTCGTTGGATTGTCCGCGCAATTGACAAGCAATCAAAACGAAACATAACCTACGATCGCGAAGGTGTGATCGGTACTTTGAGGTAAAAAAATGCCGTTCAAGCATTACTGAAGAGAAACAAACGTCAAAAGTGACACAAAGTGGCATCTGGTGATCGAACAATGGAACCGCTGTGAAAACGATTCCGAGGAATTTTCATCGAGCAATCGCTTCGGCACCAAGTGGGACAGTGCATATATATGTATCCGAAAAAACGGACTAACGAACTGATCGACCTTCTGAAAATAAATTCTGGCAGAATTGAGTCGTTGGCAAAGTGTTGCGGCGGCAGAGCTGTGCAGCCGTCGATGGAGAACGAGCAATTCGAAATGAACAACCGATCGTCCCACGACGGCGGTACTAAGGACACTTTCATATTCGGAAGTTGGAAGAGAAAGAGTCGGAGAAGAATTCCAGTTGTGAACGGAGGTGCGGTCAACGTGATTTCGATAAGCAGCGACAGCGACAGGTAAGTTCATCATCGACAATGATGTACAATTATTAAAATCAATATCATTTAAGCGAAAATCTACATCGGAAAAATCGTAACATTAAAATCGTTTGTTTTTTAATTATCACAAAACTTGTCATTCGTAAACGGAGGTCTGCCAAGGCGGAGGAGAACATTGAGGGTAGAGCGTTGCGCCGACGAATGTTGAAGGATATCCTTCAAGGTATTTCTTTTCGCGCAGGGGCGAATTTTGTGGGGGCGTAAGGAGGGCCCTTCCGGATGATTGGTAAATTACAGTGGCGCTTAATAAAAATAAGTCACAATCAATTCGACCCAACGATAAACTGGATTTTAAAATTTCACGCCCATTTTGTAGATATAGACATTTTTACATTTTTTTCGGAAAAGTCGCGTCTAAGAAAATTCTTCTGCTAGACACTTTTTTCGAAGTTTTATCATCAATATTGTCTGTTTTATCGTCGTTTCGGAATCTTTGGATATTTTTACACGCGTGAGCAGTTTATATCAGGCGTCTAGAGTTATTTAGTGTATGAATTATTAGATATAAAAGTGGCCAGCGTGACATCTCCATAAAGCTCCGTATAAATGAGATGATTTTGAGAGTTTTTTTACAAGCTTTCATTCGAGGAAAGTCGCATACAAGCATACAAGGAAAATCGATATTTCATCCACTTCCTGACTACTCAGAGCTCTGAAATTTTGCAAACGTGCATCGAAAAGGTGATAATGCATGACTTAAACTAAAAAAGCAAAATATCCATAAAATTTTCAACTCTTCATGTCAAATTAGCGATATCTAATCATCCGTATAAAATCTCACTAATACATACAAACAAATTCGTAGCCGACTGTGTTTGTATGTGAAAAGTTTATATGCAGCAATTAATCGTAAGTTCAATTCCAATTACAGTCTTTGTTATTTTTCACAAGCATTTCATGTTCCTAACGTACAAACTCGTAAACTCGTAAACTACTAGTAACAAAGACTTAAAAGTAGAAAATCATTTATATGTAGAAAAAATCTTTTTCAATAACAAGCCGTTATTTAATGTATTAAAAAGTAGAATTTTTTTTTTACCAAGTCACATATATGTGACTGTAAATAATAGCTTGGGGCGCTCAAAATTTAGACATATAATCGCTAATTTACGTAAATCCGTTAACGTATCAACTGTATTTAATTTACTGTAAAACAACCTTAGATTTCTTAAATAAAAATCCTGAAACTGAGTATAAACGTGCGATAATCATTTTTTCTCTACACTATTGTGCCAAATTAAATACGCTTAAGGGGTTAGGCCACAGTAACGGGGATAAAATCATGTGCGAATTTAACAATTTTTTTTCGTATGAAAAATTGATTCACTCATAAAATTAATCACTCATCTATTTAGTGTGAATATCAAGCTACTAGAAAATATGTTTTTTTTTCGTTGTACAAAATGGCCGACTACTCGAAACTTCTCGAAACAGCTTTTTTCCAATTGGCGTGACAAATAACTTCAACAATTTTCACTCGATTTACTTAAAAATTTAAAAGTTATGTTCCTAATTGCATTTCGCAGAGGAGTATTACGGAATTTCTGATTAATCGAAAACTTTTCATTTTATGAGCAGTTTATGAGCAGTTAACGAAATTTTTCACTGAAAATTCATTTCTTAAGTTCAAATACGTACAACTTTTGAATAAAACAATATTTTTTAAATTCCTTACCTACTTCTCTAGGTATTTTAATGTAGATTGACGAGAATTTTTGTTTTTTGTTCTACGAGAAAAATTGTGGATGCTAAATGTCACGCCGCGGAGCGCCTAAAAAAAAGGTAACAAAAGAAAATATTAGTAGTCGGGCATTTCGTACATCGAAAAAAAAAATCTATATTTTCTAACAGCTTGATATTAATATTAAATAGATGTGTAATTAATTTTATGAGTGAATCACTTTTTCATACGAAAAAGAATTGTTAAATTCGCACATGATTTTATACCCGTTACTGCGGCCCTTAATGAAACTGAATTGATCAAATTTACAAAACATTTAAAAAGTTGAGCGCCCTAAACTTTTATTTATAGTAAAAAATAAGTGACTCGGTAAAAAAAATATTTTTTACTATTTAGTACATTAAATAAAATCTTGTTTTTCAAAAACAATTTTTACATACAAATTTTTTCGTTTGGAGTTCGGTAATCTGGATTGAAATTTTACCAGTATACTGGGATGTATTTTCACTTGATTATAGACAAAAATCAGTTAATTGTTAAATATTCGGGTTCGTGAAAGGAATACCTTAAGGCGAAGTAGAATACGTGACATATGAGTCAACTTTTAAGGTAAAAGAAAACCGTCAAGCTCGGCGTCAGTGAATTCCACCGAGCCTGATGCTTCGTCTTTCCTTGAAAACTTAATCACCTATGAGAAAACTCTGGTCGAAAGTTTGCGAGGTTATGTTGACCTTGCACGGGCCCCTAACGGGTTACACCTAGCTTGTGGACGGAAAAAGGGCATTTCCGTGATTTTTTTTACGATGTTGAAGTTCACATTGTTGGAAAACTCTTTTTCAACCTTTGGGGCCGTCCATATATTACGTCATTCTAAATTTGGGAGGGGGGGAGGTTCGTCTGCGGATGACGGTAAATGATAGATGAGGGGGGGGGGGGGCGTTTCGAAATTGACGTCATTCTTGTGATACCAGTTAATTCAAAATGTACAATAGTATATTGTACAACTAGAGTGGTTTCCCCGCATGAGTGATGAAAAATATTTTGCAAGTACCTAATGGTATTAATTATTGAACTCATTATTTATTTATTTATTACATAAGGTTTGTCTACATTATATTCGAGAACTTCAAATAACAGCGTACCTATGAAAATAGTTCGATCGAGCCAAAATGAATATGGAGAGGATACGGAGATATTACCCGTGATCCAGGATTTGCAAGAATGGGTGAAAACTCCGTGGGATCTATCCAAAGAAAACTAAAGAATAGGGAAGAATAATATTATTATATTAATGAAAATTGCTAAAGTACAAAATAATAAAAGATGATTCTATAACAAAATGTGGGAGCTATCTAAAGAATACTAAAGAATAGGGAAGAATAATATTATTATATTAATAAACATTGCCAAAGTACAAAATAATAAAAGATGATTCTATAACAAAATGTTTTAATGTTACCCAATTTTTCTCAAATCCGCAAATGTTTTAATTTTGCCAAACTGGTAACGACGTCAGTTTTGCGAGAGGGGGGGGGGGTCATTAGGAAATGACGATAGGATGATTGTAGGGGGGGGGGGGTCGAAAATTAGCAAAAATCGATGACGTAATATATGGACGGCCCCTTTATTTCTTCATTTTCTACATCATCGCGAATCTTACCCTGCAAATTGGAGCTTAGGATTTCTGATGAGGATGCTAAAAAACGTTTGAGTGTTTTTCGTAGCCAAAATTTACCAAAAATATGTCGGGCTACTGAACTTTCGTTGCATTTCAACGATGCAAACTCGTATGTGATATTTTTTCTGGAAAAAATGTGGGCAGATTTGCAACTTTTTTTTGGGGGCCGGGTTGGAATTCCAAACTTTGAATGATCAGAACGCTCAAAACTCCGAAAGAATTTTACACGAAATATCAAAACTCCGAAAATCTGAACACCGTCAAAATAATTCGGCTACGGAAGTTTCAAAATTTTCAAAATTTTCAATAAATCGACGAATTATTTTAAGTTTTTTTTTTGTATTTATTAAGAAGTAATTTTGCGCCAATTTTGAATAACATTGTGTAAACAAATTTCAAAATTGACGTGAAATCACTTCTTAATAAAAAAAAATCTTGAAACAATTCGTTGATTTATTGAAATTTCTTGAAACTTTTAAAACTTCCATTGCCGAATTTATATTGACGGTGTTTAAATTTTCGGACTTTTGATCTTTCGTGTGAAATCCTTTCGGAATTTTGATCATTCGGGGTAGTATTCTTTCGGAGTTTCGAGCATTCTGATCATGCAAAGTTCGGAATTTCAAACCGGTCCCTTTTTTTACATCAAAGAGTATTGAGTTTTGAGTATCTTTTACATTTTTTTACAATTTTTGTGTGGAAAAAATATTTCTAAATGTGGTAGATACAATTCAACGATGCAAACTTCTATATCATTTTTTTTCTGGGAAAACGTGCACAGGTTTTCAATTTAAAAAAAAATTTTAATCAAAGAATATGCTTTTGCGTATCTTTTACAATTTTTGTGTGGAAAAGTATTTCTAAATGTGATAGATACAACGTTTTGTGCAGACCACTGTTTAAAAAACGTTCTTTGCGATGACCTCTGCCGCTCGGAAAGAAATCTTCAGAAGTAAAAAAATAAAACGTATTTAGTTTTTGCATAAAATTATCTAGTGCTTGGACGGAGAATTCAAGAAAGTAACGATTTTTGAAAAAATTGCCGCAGTTCAAAGTGAAAGTATTGATTTTCGGTAAAAAAGCTCTATTTTCGTTGATAAAAAAAAACTACGCATCGAAAATAAATTCGTTCGTTCACGCGAAGCTTTTTGAGCCTTTTTGATATGTAAATGAAGCTTGTAAAATGTGAAGTTGACCGGTGCAGTTATTTTCGAGATATCGTCGTTACCGATTCTGAAAAAGTCATTTTGAGCTATCATTTTGAGTCTATCGTGTTTTTCAAAAGCGCTTTTGAAAAACACGATAGACTGGAAATATTCAGAGAATATTTTTGAAATTTTATATTTTAAAAATCCGTGGAAACAACAAAAATCGATATTTTCATAAACTCCAACGATATAGGCCCTTAAGGAGGTTCGAGTGATTCAGTTGAGTCAAATGACGGTTTATTCATCATTTTTTTTTTAATGAACCTCAACAAAATGCATACGAGGTACAGATTTATTCTATATATGCTAATTTTTTCAAATATATAATTAAAGGGCAAAATTATGCATTTTAACATTTTTATTACGTAAAGTAGAAAAACTTTTGTGTTACTACCAACTAGAAAAAGCATAACACTAACGATGATTATTATGAAAAAACTACGACAACGAAAGTTTTATACAATTGACAATGAAATTTTGAGTAATTCATAATTATGCCTATTCATATTTACGTCACGAGATTATTGGCCCATGGTTTGCGATGAGCAAGATGAGGATTTTTTTTTTTCTAAATGTTCACAAAGGTTCAGTTTGCGTTAATCCGTTGTTAGAAATGGTTTATCTTGGTTTCTAAATAATAATAAAAATTACATAACCTTTAGTGTGAAAGTGTTGCTCATCTAACCGCACGTTAAATTACATACATTAAACTATTTTTTATCTGGTGTTTGATGGTGGAAAAAGTTTAAAAAATTCGTAAAGACCCAGTATAGTCTAAACAAAACATGTATTTTTTTTATTCAATTTAACCTTGGTCTGTGGCTAACGCTCCAACCTTCTTAACACGTAGGATACATCGAACAAAAGTTCCACGAAGTTTCAACCATTTCCACTGCTTCGTTTTCGCGAACGAAAACAAAACATTAAGACCCAAACAATCCCGTACAGTTTCTCACGGAAAGCCGCGAATTTATCCTCAAGGGAGAGATACTTTTAGGCGAGGAGAAAATTGCTGATTTTTATGATGTTTTTTTACAAAGGAAAGATTTCTTCGGCATTTTTTGAGAATTAGCGTAGGTTTTATTACGACTCTCAGCTGTTACATGGTATTTTTTTAAAATTAATCTTCAAAAATGGCGGATGCATGGCACGGTCTTCTAAACGGATTGCGGCGGATGTTGTCAGACTTCGAACGTTGACGCTTCGAAACAAAAATATTGAATTTACCGAAAAAAAATCCTACATTTTGCAATGAAAAATACTTTCTTTTATTTTCAGAAACATTTAGGTTCGTGTTTTATACAATAAGGTTAAAAAGATTTATACCAAATTTCATCGGAATCGGTCGATTACTTTTTTAGCTATACGTCACGCCAGTTTTGAAAAAGTTTAGAAGACCGTGCCATATCTCCGCCATTTTAAAATATTTATAAAAAAAGATACCATGTAACAGTCAAAAGTAGTAATTAATCATACCCATAACCTCAAAACGAGTACAGACATCTTTCCTTCTAAAAAAAATCAGCAACATCCGCCATTTTTTTCCTCGCCTAAAGATATCGCCCCCCTTAATTAATTCCTCCTGCCGACATCGTTGCGCTCATTGCCAATAAAATTCGCGGTTCTTCATTGAAAAACTCCCAATTACGAAAACTCCGAATTTATCTAAGAAGATCAATCAACTTGAATATTCATCGGTACGACTCTCGACAATCGTAGCAACGAACCAGTACTCCCAAATCCCGACCTAAACGTTTCTCGAACAACGACAAACCATCTAACGGTCAAAAGAATTCGCTTGCGACAAAATAGTCTATTTTACTCGATAATTTAATTCGATACGCCATCTACGAAGTCTGAAACAATGGGAACTCTCGTCCGACGCACGACCCTCGCCTGCCTATTTCGTTCGGTCGTGTATACGATTTTTCTCGTAATATAAAGGGCGTGACGCGCGGTACACGGGCGGCGAGGTAAAGGAGACGTTAGCCTCGTCGCGTCGAGAGTACATAACACGCGAGAGGAGATTCTATTCCTGAAGCGTAATATAACGTGCGTACGTGTGCGATTGGGATATACGTTAGCAGCGCGATTAGATGTCGGACTGGGCGAAGAGAGATTCTTCGCGTCTCCTTGCCGCTCTGCTCGCACCCTCGCGAAATAACTGGACAGCGGCAGGGCGCGCGCGCGCTTATTTCGCGCGAATTCCGCGTATAAGTAAATACTTGCCAGTGTCATGCACCACGGTGTCATTATTCAAAGTCCGTACGTATATATATAGAAACCCTTTATTCGAAAGCTATATATACATGTACGCACACATGTACGTGTATATGCGGACGCATGCGCAAATGAGGTATTCCGACGTTTGTGCTTCGAACTATCCAATTCTTCGTAAACTTCGCTTTTGGCGCATAAAGAGAAATCCTTTGGCCAGTCGTGCGAAATTTCATCTCGGATGATTAAGTATGCGCGTTACTGAAACACAAAAAGCGAACTTTTCAATCTGCATTTTGAATTTCACACACATGCGCAAATTACAGTTTACCATTTCTTTCCACGTGCAATGAAAGATTGGGTTTTTTTCGAAATGTATGTTAATTTTTTTATCTCCTGAGTTTTAAGGCATAACCCTGCGCATTTTTACGTCTTACCATTTTCTATCACTCTCTAACTGTACTTTCCTAATCTAACCTAACTTCCGGTGCGACTTCTGGCTAATTTCAGGCAGCTGAAAATAAGCGAATTTTCAACATTTTTTTGTGTCGAAACTATTTATTCTACATAGTTAAAATTGCATGTACATATCGTTATGATTTGATTTTCCAATTTTTTTTTAATACTGAAAAATGGCGGCTGTACGACACTCGCTCCAGGGACGGTTGCCGCCTGAGTTGTTCCACGGCGTACAACCTAGCGTCTGGTGCGTTGATCTGAAACATCAGAGCCAAGACATTTTGGATTCCTAAGACCCAGACGCTCTATGTGAACCTAAAAAATATTTTAAAAATCCAAAATTAGAAACATGTTACTCGTTTGAAAAAATGTTCTACTTTTCGCGATTTTTAAAAATATACTATTTGTTAATAAAAAAGTAGTTTTTCATAATACTTTTCAAGAAAGTTTAGGTTCGCATAGAAGGTAATCGTGTTACCTAAGAGTGTGCAGAATTTCAAAATGATCGATCAGATCATTTTTGAGTTATCTTGTACGAGGTGCACAACGAAGTGTTCGTCAGGAAAACGCGTTTAAAATTTCAAGACTCGAACATTTTGTGACCTACCGATTAACCTGCGATTCCGGAGCCCCTCCGGAAAGTAGTCCCTCAGCTTTCTCGTGGAGTTAATTTTCGGCCATAAGCTCTTCCTTAAGTTATAAAGCGATCTCCCCCCTTAATATATGAAAGAACATCCGTTACGAATTATTGTTGTATATGATAAAATATTTTTCAGAAATTGGATTATATGTAAATATCACAAATTTTCCAACAGAATATAGTTTTTATTTCGTATATATTTATATATTTATCGTATATATATACATATATATATATATATATGTGAACAGTAAAAATAAACATGATATTTTTCCAAAGTAAAAAAGTTTCCATGCGCCCTCAAAGTTTCGTTTTTTCCATACGTAAAAGAGCATCCATAGTGATAAATATTATAATAATTAGCATCGATTAATATGCAAATAATAATGTTAACAATAACCTATCATAAAGAAATATGACTAAAAGCCTATTCGTTTGTTTATAAATGTATAAACAATTACAACTTAGACTAATAAGCGATCTATGGAATTCGGGGAAAATGTAGAGGATCAAATGATGGCGTTGAAGTTAGCATCGGCATAATGAAGATAAGAAAAAACCGTTTGAGTGATTTCCGTACCCTAAATCGGTGACAAAAATGTGACAAATAAAAGAGAAATGAACTTTCTTTGCATTCCAAAGATGCAACGACGCGAAACTTCCTATATAACTTAAGGGGGGAGATACGTTTAGGCGAGGAAAAAATTGCGGATTTTCATGATTGTTTTCTTCAAAAGGAACGATTTTTTCACCATTTTTCAGACTTTGGGTGTTTTATTACTACTTATGGTTGTTACATCGTATTTTATTACAATTAATCTTCAAAAAATGGCGGAGGTAGGGTACGATCTTCTAAACGGGTTGCGGCGGATGCTGTCAGATGGCGTCACATGTAGCGTCAGCGGAAATCGGAAAAATAAACCAACGAAGATTTTTCTTCCGTTAACACTCATACACAGAATACGAGCCAAGAAAAAGTGAGAAATGTTGAAAATTGATCAAATGGTACGCTTTGAAACAAAGAAATTGAATTTTCCGAAAGAAATGGCTACATTTTGCAATAAAAAATACTTTTTTCAAAAAATTTCAAGTACATTGAGGGTCATGTTTCAGACGATAAGGTTAGAAATATTTATACTAAACTTTATCAAAACCTATATGTAGTTTAGAAGACCGTGCCATACCTCCGCCATTTTTAAAGCTCAATAGAAGAAAAAAACCATGTGACAGCCAAAAGTAGTAATAAAACACACCTTCAGATTTAAAAACGGTGAAGAAATCTTTCCTTTGACAAAAATCCATGAAAATTAGCACTTTTTCCTTCGCCTAAAGGTATCTCCCCCCTTAAACACATCGACGATGCACAAGATCACGAATTACATTGAATCGTAGCACAGTGGTCGAGTCCGCGTTACCGGCAATGTTACACGTCTCGTGTTCGCTGGGCGGGAAAGGGAGAAAGCGCGTGAGAGAGCGAGAGGCATCGAGAGGGCGAGAATTTCTAAATTTAGACGTAACATTTGCGTCCTCTGCCCACCAAACTCGCGTCGCGTAACCTCTCTCTTCTCTTTTTATTTTACATTTCACTCTTTCTCGCCATATCGTATTGTTAATGAAAAAAAAAACATGATGTCCTGTCGCGCCGGTAGCAATGGGAGTCGAGTAAAGGAGAGGCACAATAACAAAAAAAGAGACGAGACGATACCGGAGAGCCAGCGAAGCTCGACCTATCGGCCGGCATCGTACGAGTCGTCGTCGTTCTGCGATGACACCGAGACACGCAGCGTCGTCGATCCGATAACGACGCGGGACTCTGCCATACCACCCTCGGAATCCGAAATCCTCGAGGAGGACGACTTTTGGTGTCCAAGATGCGGCGACAGGATGACCGAGCCGAGGATCCTCGAGTGCCTCCATCCCGTGTGCACGCCTTGCGTGGACGAACTCCTCGACAGAGGTACTTTCGTCTCGATCAATCTTTCTTATATTCCCTACTCCCTTCTGGATTGTTGTCTTAGGGTAAACCGACCAGTGAATGGACAAAAGCTGATTTATATTCATAATCAGTAAAGAATATGAATTGTCGATTAAAAAAACTCGAATCTCTATAATTTCGCAAATAAATCACAGCTATTGTTAACCCTTTGAAGCATACATTTTTCCTTACGTGCAATCAGCTCAAAACTTTGTACTCGGGGGTTTCCGGGGTCGCTGATCACAAATCTGCACTCAAAATTTGGAAATTCAAGATGGCGGATCGAATATGGCGGACCATAAATGCAAAAAGCGTTTGATGAAGGCGAAAGTTGGTACTCGGGGGTTTTCGGGGTCGCTGATTACAAATCTGCATTCAAAATTTGAAAATTCAAGATGGTGGATCCAATATGGCGGACCACAAATGCAAAAATTGTTTTTTGCGTTATAATAATATATAAAATTATTTATGTATTACAATTAATATATAAATATATTTTTATAATATATTATAATAATATATAAAATAAAAAATGTATAAAATAAAAAAGCAAAAAAATAAATTACAAAGTAAATTTTTTTTTAAACATGGAGCTAGAAACTCGCTACGTCCTTGCCGTTAGCTCCGGATAATGCTAAAAACGTAATTCTATTAGAAATTCAGTATAACAGAATTAACATATTGAGCAACTCCGATGTTTTAGTAATTCCAGTAAAATCTCCGGTTTTTGTCCGCCATATTGGATTCGCCATTTTGGATTTCTGGATTTTAAGCTCGAATTCGTAATCAGCGACCCAAAAAACGTCTCTGAATTCATTTTTTTTGTATGGTTTACCTGCTAGATAGGCACAATTACATTTATTGTCTGAAAACGTGTTTTTTTGCACTGTAGTGATGATCAACATCCACTAAGTGCAACATAAGCCCTTAATAGTGATGTAGTAACAACTGATCTCCTAACATCCTAAATATGCATTTACATTCGTCATTATGCGCAAAAGAAATGTTCATTCAAGAAAAACAGAGTGGAAGTATGTGACATACCAGTATGTCACTGTGCCTTAAAGGGTTAAGGCGTTACCCCCACTCGTAGCGCAAAAAAAGGCCTTTTTCATGAATTTTTTTAAAGAAAACTACAAAACTTTTTTAATCGATCAATATACCATCTTAAAGAATACATCTTGAAGAACTTTCAGTAATTTTTTTATTGAAAAATATTACATTGTTTAGTGGCAAATGGCCGTCAATGAAATAATGTTTTTATATACACGGTTTGCGGTGACCAACATTGCGGCGAAGTAGATCATCTGAAAAAAAAAATGCGGATGGATTTAGTCAAATATAAGTGTAAACTAGTCTTTAATCGAAGGATTTTAAAAAATATTCATTTTTCACAAAATGGCGGACAGTCAAAGTTAATGGTTCGATTTTAACGAAAGAAAACGGCCGTTTTTTGGGTATAAAACGGCCATTTTTTTCGAAAAAAAAAATTGAACGATTAAAGACTACATTTTTATGTATTAAATAAGCCTGCAAAATTTCAAGAAGATCGGTTCATTAGTGTTCGAGTAATCTTGGTCACCGACTTCAGAAATGCCATTTTGAGAAAAACGCGTTTAAAGTTTCAATTAGCCGGTCGTTTACACAACGGATTCTTCTCTTTCAACGCTCATATCTCAGTCAATTTTGTTCGGATCGACTTGAAATTTTCAGGACATATTCTCAGATACTTATACTTCAAAAAAATGCAATAAAAAAAATCGATTTTTTCAAAATCGCAAGTGGCGGTAACCCCTTAAGGGGCTATACCAACGTGAACGCTGAAAATTTGGGTGATTTTCGGGAATTTTTTGGAAGAAACGTACTCGATTAAATGTTTTGGAGAATTAAGAATATATTCGGCTATATTTTATCTATATTACATAATTTTTTCATATAAAAATATTGAGATTCAAGCGACTTATGCGCTGCCTTCGGAGGCGCCAAAAAAAAAAGTTCCTCCGCTGCTGACATGATTCCGGCCGATTGAGTAGCTGAAACCGAAAAAGGAAGAAATGTCGTTAAACTGGAAGGTATTTCCTGTATAATGACTTAGGATTTTCGAAAAATATCAAAATCTAACAAAATAGCGTAGTTATGAAAAAAAGTTTGTTTTCTTGCTTATAAAATCGTCGTTTTTTTCAAAGCCAAATCGTCAATTGTCATCCAATCAAAAATATCCTACGTCATTGCAGAGTAAATATATTCAAGAGTACTCAGTGCAAATTTCAAGTCAATCGGATAATTGCTCTTTGAGTTACAATGTCAGCAAATTTGAAAAATCTCATTTCGAGAAAAACGCGTTTAAAGATTTAACTATCGATTTTTGCAAGATAAAATGATATTGGTATAAATTATATAAGAGGCAATCCACGTCACTTCAGCCAGTAAAAAAAATCCACGAATAATTTTGAAAACTTGAGTTACTTTATTGAAAAAAAATTCACCGAGTGTCGAAATTAAAAAAAAATTCTAACGTTTTTTCTCGTTGATTATCATTTTTTAATATTTTCCCATTCAAATGGCTGTATCTTTGGCAGGATTCAACGTATTTACATTCGTAAAAAACGAAAATGTGCGTCTTTTTATAGCTTTTCAGAAAAAAATTAATTTAGATGTTATTGAGCAAGTCGAACGTCCGTTTCAGGGCAAAATATGCAAAAATATTTTTTTTCTCAAGGAAAGACACTCGGTATTTCATTTTTTTTAATTTCCCCGAATTGTGAATACGAAAAACAGATTTTTGGTATTTTTTGTATTATGGGATTCCTAAATACCGTGAAGTGACAGCTATTTTTATTTTTTTCATTAATATTCGATTGAAGAGTGTGGAGCACTCCAACGCCTCAATACATATGACATATATGTCATATGTATTTCAAAAACCTGGTAAACGTACAGGGAGTGCCACACTCTTCAATCGAATATTAACAAAAAACATATAAAAAATTAAAAACAGCTGTTACTTCGCGGAGTTTAGGAATCCCATAATATAAAAAATACAAAAATCTGTTTTTCGTATTCGAAATTCGGAGGAATTCTTAAAAATAAAATAACGAGTGTCTTTCCTTCAGAAAAAAAATATTTTTGCATTTTTTTCCCTGACACGGACGTGCTTGCTCAATGAAATCAAAATTTTTGTCTGAAAGGCTAGAAAAAGACGCACATTTTCGTTTTTTACGAATGTAAATACGTCAAATCCTGCCAAAGATACAGCCATTTGGATGGAAAAATATTTAAAAATGATAATCAACGAGAAAAAACGTCAGAAATAAAAAAAAAAATATTCGACTCTCGGTGAATATTTTTCAATAAAGTAACTCGATTTTTAACATTATTTGTGGATTTTTTTTACCGGCTGAAGTGACGTGGAATGCCTCGTAAACGATAATTATATTCTTGAAAGTACAAACTGTCGAAAAAGGCAAAAAATCGATTTTTTGAAAGTGTCACACTGGTATAGTCCCTTAATCCTCCAATATCACTGAAACGTCTTTCAGGATCTTCACTAGAAATTTTCAGCCTAAACATGTGAAAAAAGACCTAGCATGATAATGGAAATAAGGAAATAAAAAAAAATAGAAAACAATTATCATTGCATTCCAATGATGCAAACTTCATCAAGGTGACTTTCTTACCAACCTCATATTTTCGAGAAAAACGCGTTAAAGTTTTACTAGCATTTCTATCGTTGTAATTCATAAGTTTACCTTCAATCTGCGATTCCTGCACGATTTGTTCGCCCGTCCTCCCCATTTTGATTTGCCTCAAGCAACGAACAATTTTTTTTAACTTTTTACAATAGCCTAACCCCTTAAATTGTTCGAAATAATCCGTTCACAAGACGCTACTAAACCTGAAGAATTGCTCCGCGTGAATTGGCACAGCGAAACGAGAAGAAATTTATGGAGAAACACAAATTATTGAACAATTATTGGACATCCCAATGGGACATTTATAGTCAAAATAGTTGATTGACAAAATTTCAAAACACCGCGCAGGATGTTATCGCGAGAATATTGCTTACGTAGTGAAAATAATGAAACAGTAGAGCACACGTACGCAGCAGCAACAATGAAACGTTTTGTACATATATCACATCAAAGAAGCACACGTAAATCATCGTACGATGTATATTTTACTTGTAAATATATTTCCGGACATCAGCTAGAGCCGCTGTGTGGGAAGGCAGCTGCCTCCGCACAGCTCCGAGCGAAACAGGATGTTTGGAGAGCCGGAGAGCACACGCTGCACACATGCTCGTGTGTTGGATAAATTTTCCATTTCTTACGGAACAAGCTCGCACGCGCGCGCTCGCTCATCCAAACGAAAAGTTACTGGAGCAAAAAGCTGCGCTCTCCCCTTCGAGAGCTTCGAAACCATCTGTTTATTTATCCGTTCCCCGAAATGGCCGTATTACAAGGCCGCGCGCTGCCCCTCTTCCTACACGTGTCCATTTGCTTGTACGCAATCGTAAATGTTTGCTCGACCGGTTTTCTCTTTTCCGTCCCATCTTCATATTACTCTTTGCTTTTCAGCTTGTTCGTCAAAGTATTGCGACAACTTCGACCAGCGATGGGAATTCTTGCAGCGCGATGGATCCTCCAGCTACGTCCACGGGGAAGGATGCCCCGTCTGCGATTATCCGCTTCCCCATCCTGGCTCGACGGCACCACCGCCCCATTATCCGCTCCAGCATCGCCTCGTCATGGACGCCGTTCGTCGTCGTTTGTCACATCGGGTTTTGTGCTGCGACGTTTGTCCTGAAGAAGTGCAGGTGAATCTTCTCCGTCTGCTTTCAACGAGTTCAATGAGCTTTGCGTGTGTCAGAGTGTGTCGAGAAGAATTGAGACTCTCAAGGCGGGATGTACATTTAGACAGGAACCAAAATAAGCAATATTGAGGGATTTTTTAAACTGAGAAATAATTATTCTACAATTATTAAACTTTAGGCATACTTTAATAGTATATTTAGGTATACAAAACAATTTTTTTAATTAATTCATCATCAAAATGACGGAACTGTGGCAGAGTGTTACAGCGAGGTCGCCGCGGGAGTTGCGAATCGGCGTGCAGTCTAGCTTCCCGTAGACTTGGATTTGCAAAAAAGTTCAAACATTTTTTCACTTAGAACATGTATAGTTTCTATGTGACGGCAATTAAAACGAAGAAAATGCAAAGGCCATAGCCGGGTAAGTAGGGAAAAATTGCCCCCGCATGCTCTCCAGCGAAATTAGGAGTATATTCTGAGGTAAAAAAAAAAAACAAATTTTATGAAAATGTCATCCCCGTCAACGCAATGGTTTTGGAAAAAATGAATTTTTTTTTAATAAAAAATAAATAAAAATTCCGGAAACGCTTCAGTGGATCGATTCGATTTTTTTTTGGTACTTGTTACGATCAAACGTGTTACGAAATAAAATTATGGAACATCTTGCGAAAGATTAAGGTTTAAAAAAAATAATGTTCCTTGTTTTATTATTTTTTACTATAATCCACTTGGGGTACAATAGCGAAAATTTTTTCATGTAATCTTTGGGCACCTTATTAGATTATATAATTTTTTCAAAATGATCGGTTTGGTACGCCACAGTGAAAAAAAAAGAAACACACTTTATTGATATATTTTAGTTATATAGATATATAACTAAAATATATCAATAAAGTCTGATATGTGACTAAATGATCGACTTGGTACGCCACAGTGAAAAAAAAGGAACACACTATATTGATATATTTTAGTTATATATCTATATAACTAAAATATATCAATAAAGTGTGTTTCTTTTTTTTTCTCTGTGGCGTACCAAACCGATCATTTTGAAAAAATTAAATAATCTAATAAGGTGCCCAAAGATTATATGAAAAAATTTTCGCTATTGTACCCCAAGTGGATTATAGTAAAAAATAATAAAACAAGGAACATTATTTTTTTTTCAAACCTTAATCATTCGCAAGATGTTCTATAATTTTATTTCGTAACACGTTTGATCGGAACAAGTACCAAAAAAAATCAAGTCGAACCACTGTACCGTTTCCGGAATTTTTTTTTTTATATTTAAAAAAAATTCATTTTTCTAGAACCATTGCGTTGACGGGCATGAAATTTTCAGAAAATTTGTTTTTTTTTTATACCTCAGAATATACTCCAAATTTCGCTGGAAAAAATGCGGGGGCAATTTTTCCCTACTTACCCGGCTATGGCCTTTGAGAAAATGGCACGCATTTACAAAAAAAAATCAACATTTCACGCAACGTTTCTGTAAAATATGAATTAAAAAAGGGGTTTTTTTTTCCAATTTTTCTCAAACAATTCTCGTCAAGTAGAAGGTACCAATATTATCAATATTTTTACCAAGTTTCAACTCGATCGGCTTAATAGTTTGAACTTTAATAGTTTAGATCGGCTTAATAGTTTGAAATTTAATAGTTTAGTAGTAGTAACGTTTGAAGTTTTTCGAATTTCGCTTTCAAACTTTGGGAAAATATGCTACATATATAGTTCTATCGTTTAAAGAAGAAAAAATTAATTGATTCTTTTATCGTTGTAAATGTGTATCCCACCTTGAAGCTTTAGGGGCTACATCTAACTTGAGGCCCGAAAAAATGGCCAATTTTCGAAAAAGAAATTCTGGGAAACTATTGGTGAAAACGAAACGTATTTTTTTAACACAAAGTATATATTGAGAGTCGTGAAAAAATCACAAAAAAAATACAGAAAAACAACAAAAACATGGCCGTCGGCAGAGGGTGAATTTTTGTCGCGACGTTTGGCCGTGGACACTTTCCATTTCTAACGGTCCATCTGAAATCTAAAAACCAAACGAGTTATTCAAGTTAACGATAGTCGATTTTTCAAGTCGTGTATGAGGAAATTTTATTTTGAAACCCAGCCGAAGGATTTTGACCAAACGATTAATGTCTCATCTCAGAAGAATAAATTCTTTTCTTTTTGCGTTTTTTTTTCTCTCTCGGCCAGGCCTCGGTACACTGTCCAACCTGTCTGGGAAACTTTTGCACGTCCTGCGGTGACAAACACGAGATTTCGCAGAACGAGAATGGTATCGTTGCGATATCGCGCCACGAGGTTCGTCCGCTCTGGGAGGCGAAGAGATTTCGCCGAACGGCGCTGTGCCTGGAGCATCCGACGCACTCGCTCCGTTTTCACTGCATCGCGTGTCAGCGAGTGACCTGTCGCGAGTGCATGTGGCGCGGTTCTCACAGAGGTCACGCGAGCGAGGGGGCAACGGGCGCCGGCAGAAGAGCCACGACCGCACTCGTAGCCGCTCTCCAACGCGCCAGGAATCTCCTCAATTCTCTGCTGATCGAGTACAACAACGGCTCGTTCGCGAACGACGATTGGCCCGATAGATCGACCGGTACCTACTCGAGGAACAACAGGTACGGAAAAGTAAGCATACTCCGAAAAAAAACGTGAAAAAACGAAAATAGGACGGAGACTCGAACCCGGCGTTTCAATTTTGACGATTTAAGTCCCTATTAAGGGGAGATATACACCTAGGAGCCGGAAAAAAGGTCATTTTTGTGAATTTTTTCAAGGAAAACTATTTAAAATTTCGGATTGGGGTTTTAATTATCTAAAAGTATATATTAGGAGTACAACTTTGCAGTGACCGTTTGTTTTTAAAGTTTAACGCTTTATTATAAAAAAGTGGCTACATATTTTTTAATCAAAGTACTGCCCGTCGCTTGCTACGACCTCGGCCCATCTTTCAGGTAGCATTCGAATCCCGCATCGATAAAAGTCTTGGTCCTTGGAGGCAATCCAGGAATCGACCCAATTTTTGACTTTTTCGTAAGTACCGAAGTGCTGGTCAGCCAAATCGTGTGCCATTGACCGGAACAAGTGATAGTCGGAAGGGGCAATGTCTAGAGAGTACGGCGGGTGGGATAAAACCTCCCATTTCAGCGTTTCCAAGTACTTTTTCACGACATTTGCAACATGGGGTCGGGCATTGTCATGCTGCAGTATCACCTTGTCATGTCTTTCGTTGAATTGTGGCCGTTTCTCTTTGAGTGCCTTACTCAAGCGCATCAACTGACGTCGGTAGAGTTCCCCTGTGATGGTTTCGGATGGTTTGAGCAGCTCATAGTACACAACGCCCAGCTGGTCCCACCAGATACACAGCATCACTGTGGATCCGTAAATATTCGGTTTGGGGGTCGATGACGGAATATGACCAGGCAGTGCCCATGATTTTCGGCGTTTAGGATTATCGTAGTGAACCCACTTTTCATCTCCAGTCACAATCCGGTGCAAAAATCCCTTCCTTTGTTGTCTTTGGAGCAGTTGTTCACAGGTGAAAAATCGGCGCTCGATGTCTCTCGGCGTCAACTCATGCGGGACCCAGTTTCCTTGCTTTTGGATCATACCCATATCCCGGAGACGTTTTGAAAAGAGCCTCTAGTTTAAAATGCCACTTTTTTTATTGAGCTAGGGCCACTACTTCGGCCGCAGTGGCTCTCTAAGTAAAACGGTCACTGCAAATTGTACTCCTAATATTAGATAATGGTGTATAGAATAACCACAAAAAACCTCAAGGCAATCGGTTCATTGGTTTTCGAGAAATTTTGGGTACCGACTTGAAAAACGTGGTTTTGAGCAAAACGCGTTTGAAAATTTGGGAATGAATAAATCATGAAATTTGTTAATTTAAATGGAATCATCGATACCAGGCCCATAGTGTAGGTCTTCTACGGTCGACGGAATGTTCATGGCTTCTGAATCCTCGACCTCGACCATCTAGGTGTGTATCTCTCCTTGAGGGACTTCCCTCCACCCTTCAGTGCCTGAAGTGCCATATTTAAAGAGTTTCGGGACAAATAACGTAATGTTACCATTTGCTTCAAATTTAAACAATAAATTCTTTGTCATATGCTGAATGCACTCTCCAAATTCTAAATCGATCGTCCACACCCATTCTATAAAATTTACATTTGAAAAAAACACTTTTTCGCATTGGGAGATGCCGATGATCAGATAACATGAGGAGTAAATTGTGACACTGATGACCAAATTGTCGTAATGGAGGGTCAGAGTGGGATCAGTGGCTCATTTCTTTCAGAGGTCTATAGCTATCTAACCGTTCCCGGGAAAAAAGTTCATATCTGAATATATTTGAATCATATCTGTAGAATCAGATATGATCAGCCAAGAAAATTGGCAATATCTGTTCATGTAGTGTCATGACAGATCATGTATGCTTATATCTGAGCATGTATGATCATATCAGAGCCATTTTGATAATGTTGAGAGCAGACCCGTCCATATCGCAGCAGGTCTGACCAGATCCAATCCCCAGGCAAGGTCTGACCTTGTTGGACCAGAACTGATTTTATTGGGCCAGATCTGATCATGTCAGGTAGATCTCATTTTATTGGGCCAGATCTGATCATGTCAGGCAAATCTAATCTTATTGAACCAGATCTGTCTGTCCGTATAAGAATAAAATACCGTGGATCCCAGTAGACCTGGACATCTGTGAACAATAGACCTGTCCATATGATAGAATCATAGTTTATCTGACTTATCAGACCAGGTATGACTCCGACCATGTCAGAGCAAATCTTACCCTGTTGAGACAGATCAAATCTTGTTAGTGCAGTCATGAAGATATTAAAATGTTTACATATATAGAGCGGGGTTATTAACACGTCACCACTTGACGTGTTAATAATTAATAATATTATGGTAACTCACATGATCACATATAATACAGTCAGGTGAGGTGCCGGAGGATCCGGTCAGGATATCTGACCGGATATCGTCTCATATCCTCACATATCGTTTCATATATTCAGATGTTTTCATGTGTGAACAACTGAACTGCATATACGACAAGGTATGAGTGTATAAGACTACGTATATTTTCCAGGTTTGGTATCGTATCTGATGGGATAAAATTTTATATGAACGCGCATGCTCACCTATCACATCATATATGTTCAGATATGGTTTCACGCTGCCAACTCGCCTTGGTACCTGACCAGATAAAAACATATATGAGATCTATATAGCGAAGCCTGGTACTGTATTTGATCGGATATGATCTTATACGAACAGATACGTTCACATATCACATCATGTATGTTCAGATACGAATCTACGGTACCAACTCGCCTTGGTACTTAGCCAGATATAAACAGATATGTGTTCATATATGGTCAGGCCAGATACTGTATTTGATCAGATATGATCTTCTATATGCATATGTGATGTGGAATATGTTCAGACCTAATCATATATGATACTGTAAAATGTCAGATATCAATATATCTGATACATGTATGACAATATCTAAAACATATATGATAATATCTGAAACATATATGACAATATCTGAAACGTATATGAACATATCCACTCAGACATGAACTTTTTTTCCCGGGTTCACACAAGCTCAATGAAATTTTGACTAAAAGGCGGGGTAAGGTTACTGCGGTGAAAAAAAGGCATGTTTTTAAGATTTTTTTTGGCGATACAGATGGTGTCAGTTTATTCAGTCAATTTCCATATAATAATGCAACATTTGAACAATACTTTCCTAATTTTTCATTGCAAAATATTGAACATTGAGCGAGTGACAGTGAATCCCCGGAGGCGCGTCGAAAAAAAGTTGTTTTGCGGTGTACAACTCGCGACAGAATCATCGGAAACAAAAAATCAAAATGCATTTCTTAGAGGAGATGTTTCTCGAGGTAACCACGGGAGGATTTTTTTTTTCGATTTTTCAATTTTTCGCCGCACTTGGGAGCCAAAAAACCGATTTTCGCTAAAACAAATCGGCTAATTTGTTGTTGTAAATTTAATAGTAATAGTATCGAGTTTTATTTGCACAACTTTTTTTCACAAAGCTTTTTACAAAGTATGACAATTTCACAAACAAACTTTTCACTTATTATCTACTCCCTGCATTCCTACAATCCGTATTATTTTCACATTCTCCCTTTCTTCATTTATTCGTCCCCTTCGTCGATCTCTCCTCCGCCATGCTCCTTACTCATCTTTCTACATAATTTCTCTATTTTCCTAAAATACTCGCATATCCCTATTTGAATTTTTCCTCCCAGCATATTTATGATCTCCCTCTTTACTGCCAAATCATCCATTCCTTCCATCCACTCCTCTGCTTTCTTCCTTGCTTTCTCTGATACTAACTCCCTACCTTTTTCACATATCATTAGGTGTTCCAATGTCTCATTTTCTTCTTTACATATCCTGCACCTCCAATCCTTTTCCCCTTTCTTTCCCGCCCTTCCTACGTTGCCACATCTTAGCCTCGCCCATATTTCCTTGCCCCTACCCTTTACCCCCTCATCTGACCAATATTTCCATGGCATCTCGTCCTTCTCTATAATATATTTATACTTATCGTTATACGTCGATTTTCTAATTGTTTCTTCTTCCCTCCTTAAGATTCTGTTTTTTAAGTTTTCCAGTCTCTCTTCTATCCTTTCTTCAATTTTTTTTCACTTCTTTTTGCTCCCTTATCATTGTTATTATATCTTCTATCTCCATATCTCTTAATACCTTCACCAGGTTTTTCCCCCATTTTGACGGGTCACCGTTTGTTATCGCTCTAATTTCGTGTAGTAAACAAATTTTTGGCCACCTTGTCTCATCCATTCTGATCACTTCTCTAATGTGTCTCGTCGCTCTTTCCCTTATCACATATTCCATAGTAAGCACTCCTAGCTCTCTCCTCCACAAATAATTTGGCGTCGTTCTGTCCACTCCTAACGCCATCTTACAATACCTGCTCTGTATTTTTTCAAATACGCTTATCTCTCCCATTCCCCATTGTAAAATTAATAATTATTTTTAAAAAACAAAAAAGCTCCCGACAATACCTGGTGTGTTATGTGAAGAAGTACTGTGCAAAATTTCAAAACGATTGGTCCAGTAGATTTTGAGTTATGGCGTACACGGACTTCAAACATGACAAGTTTCAGAAAAACGCTTTAAAGTTTTGCACACTGAAAAATTCAAAATAAAACTCGATAATTTTCTTATACTCAAAGTCGTCGATGCCAGGTCCGTAGAGCAAAAAGCTTCCATCAACATGATCTAGAGAATCTTTTTCATTTGTCTACGCAAAACTGTTCCTTCCTTACTGTCGTGCGCCGCTTGCTCTTCTGCTCTATTAATTCGCAACTCGTCAACGCCTGGAGCAACGGACGCTCATATACTCATAACTTTGTTAATTTTGCTCCGATCGACTTGAAATTTTGACACAATATTCTTGAGATATTATGCATTCATTTAAAATTTAAAAAATGCAACAAAAAAAATTTAAATAGCTTACCCCCCCCCCCCCCCCCCATAGACGTGAGGTGTGTTCAATGGCTTCATTTTGTTAAAGGACACTGAACGGCCTAACCCAATAGATATTGGGACAATATACCTTTGAAAAAACATAGGATTTGATCCACTGCGTACTTGGGGGTGTACATAATGAAACATGCTTAAGGAGGTTGGAGCGCTTCAGTTGAGTGAAATGATGGTTTATTAATTTTGTTTTTCAATGAACCTCAAAAAAAATGCATACGAGGTACAGATTTATTCTAATATGCTATTTTTAAAAAACATATCATTAAAGGGCAAAATTATGCTTTTTAATATTTTTATTACGTAAAGTAGACAAACTTTTGTGTTACTACCAACTTGAAAAAGTATAACATTATCGAGGATTATTATGAAAAAACTACGACAACGAATGTTTTATACAATTCACAATGAAATTTTGAGTAATTTATAATTATGCCTGTTTATGTCTACGTCACGAGCTTATTGGCCCATGGTTTACGATGGGCAAGATGAGGATCCTTTTTTTCTAAATGTTTACAAAGGTTCAGTTTGCGTCAATCCGTTGTTAGAAATGGTTTATCTTGGTGCTAAATAACAAAAAAGTTACATAACCGTTAGTGTGAAAGTCTTGCCCATCTAACCGCACGTTAAATGACATACATTAAACTTTTTTTTATCTCTGGTGTTTGGTGGTGGAAAAAGTAAAAAAAATTCGTAAAGGCTCAGTATAGTCTAAACAATAACGCGTATTTTTTATTCAATTTAATCTTGGATTGTGGCTAACGCTCCAACCTCTTTAATTTCACGGTCAAACAAAATTTCAAAATCAAGCAAAATTTGAAGAACGTTACCCTGATCCACTGTACACTTGTAGGTTATGGAGTCCTTTTCTCTATACAATGGGGAGTATTGTACAGTAAACTATTGAAAAATTACTTCAATAAACACAGCATATTATGAGACCAATCACAATCATTTATCGAATATTAATCAACAATGAGTACCTACCTAATGAGGTAGTACCAGTACATATCTAAATCACAACGCGAAAATATTCATATTATGACTTACCTCTGTGTACCTCGAAAAATTGAGCCACTGTGTACCGACCCGCTCTTTTTTCTAAAGCGGGTACTGACAAGTTTCTATTTTTGTTAGGGGCCGTCCATAAATTACGTCATTTTAAAATAGGGGGGGGGGGGGGGGTTCGTCTGCGGATGACGGTAAATGATGGATGAGGGGGGGGGGGGGCGTTTCGAAATTGACGTCATTCTTGTGATACCAGTTACTTCAAAATGTACAATAGTATATTGTACAATAGTATATTGTACAACTAGAGTGGTTTCCCCGCATGAGTGATGAAAAATATTTTGCAAGTACCTAATGGTATTAATTATTGAACTCATTATTTATTTATTTATTACATAAGGTTTGTCTACATTATATACGAGAACTTCAAATAACAGCGTACCTATGAAAATAGTTCGATCGAGCCAAAATGAATATGGGGAGGATACGGAGATATTACCCGTGATCCAGGATTTGCAAGAATGGGTAAAAACTCCGTGGGAGCTATCCAAAGAAAACTAAAGAATAGAGAAGAATAATATTATTATATTAATGAAAATTGCCAAAGTACAAAATAATAAAAGATGATTCTATAACAAAATGTGGGAGCTATCCAAAGAAAACTAACGAATAGGGAAGAATAATATTATTATATTAATAAACATTGCCAAAGTACAAAATAATAAAAGATGATTCTATAACAAAATGTTTTAATGTTACCCAATTTTTCTCAAATCCGCAAATGTTTTAATTTTGCCAAACGGGTAATGACGTCAATTTTGCGAGAGGGGGGGGGGTCATTAGGAAATGACGATAGGATGATTGTAGGGGGGGGAGGGGTCGAAAATCAGCAAAAATCGATGACGTAATATATGGACTGCCCCTTTGGTTAACAAACACAATGCTCAAATACCGCAATATAGCTATTGCGGGAGAACAATAACTTCGAACATAACTACGATAGGTGAAGAAGCAAAAACATGCAAACTCGGCTGGTTTTTCAACTTTTGACACAAAACATAATATGAAATCACCTTTCACAACCCAATTGCGCGGGAGTGACTCACAGACAGGTTCAAACCTATTGGCATCAGAGGGCGGTTCTAATGTGAAAAAGACCCACATATGTACATGTCCATTTCTGAGAAACAGAAAAGGTTCAGTGTACCCACTGTTGCCACTGTTCCCACTTTGACCCTACTGAGTGATTTGACGGTTTCGCATAACATTTTAAACATTTTTTCACACCTTTTCATGCGTAAAACTGCCATTTAGATAAGAGTTATGTTGAAAAGTGTTTTTGCAACTGCACGTTTTATAGAAACGGTGTAGACGATAAATTGTAAATTTGGAGGGTACAATCAGTAAATGACAAAGAATTTACTGTATAAATTGAAGTCAAATGGTAATATTTTGTCAATTGTCCCGAAACTCCTTAAGGAGTTATGCCTAGTTGTAACAGTGGAAAGCAGCTAATTTTTTGGATTTTTGTTTAGAAATTCTTGATGATAAATTTCGACAAAAATTCGCTATTTGAAAAAATATCATCTGAAGGATGCTCTAATTTTTGTGTGTAAAAATATTGAATTATAATCGATTAAGAGGCGACGTCTAGGAAGCACCTCTCGAAAACGTTTTTTGCGGTGAACAATGTCTTTCTGAACGAGGTTATCAAATATGAAAAAATCAAACAGATTTCGTTAGTACATTAGTTTACCCTATGATTAATCGTAGGAATTTCTGGAGTATCAAGTTTTAAAAAATGGCGCGTGTTCAAAGTGAATCTTGATTTTTGCGAAAAAATGGGAATTTTCCGTTCATCAAATCGAAAGTATATATCGAAAAAGAATCCTTCGATCAAATATTATATTTTGACATTTAGAAAAAGCCCTCAAAATTTCGGAACCATCGATGCAGTCGTTTTTGGGATATGTACTTTCGAGAAAAAAGCGTTTAATGTTTTGAACGACGCTTCGAGCGTTCCGACGGGCGTCAACATAACAGCCTATAAATCTTTCAATTTTGATCCGATCATCTTGAAATTTTCAGAGAACATTTATAAGATGATATACTTCTCAAAAATATTGGTTTTGAAAATGGTGATTTTTCGACTTTTACAAATACGTACAATCCCTTAACACATTCACTTCAGGCGGCCTTCAAATGCTTCAGTCAATGATACATATAAGTGATCCACTAATTCATCGTACATAGACCTGTAAGTGTGAAATTCGTTAGAAAAAGCGTTTTTTTGTATTATTTCGAAAAATGAGGCAATATTGAAGAAAGGGCCCCTTAAAATGGCCCTTTCGGGAAATCCCATTTCCCCTGAATTTTAAACCTTAACACCTGTGGCTTGTTAAGGGGTCTTCTCACTTTAGATGCTAAAAAAGGCTATTTTCATGCATTTTTTAATAGGTTTATATTATAGATATTGATATAAAAGTTGTTACACTTAAGGTCTTAGGCCACAGTAACGGGTATAAAATCATGTGCGAATTAAACATTTTTTTTCGTATGAAAAAGTGATTCTCTCATAAAATTAATTACACATCTATTTAGTATGAATATCAAGCTATTAGAAATGTTTTTTTCTATGTACAAAATGGCCGAATACTAATATTTTATTTTGTTTTTATTTAGGCGCTCCGTGGCGTGACATTTAGCATACACAATTTTTTACCTAGAACAAAAAATAAAAATTCTCGTCAATCTACATTAGAATACCCAGAGAAGTACGTACGGAATTAAAAAAAAAATATTGTTTTATCCAAAAGTTGTAGGTACGAGGGTGGGGTGAAAAGTTTCCGGCCTGACCAAGAAAAACGATGTTTAAAAATTTTTTTTGCTTTTTTTTTCAACATAATCTCCATCAACACTGATACATTTCTCATAACGGCGTTCTAATTTAGTTATACCAGTTTTAAACGTAGATTCGTCAAGCTCCTCAAAATACTGATTTACAGCTTCGATAACTTCTTCGTTGCTCTTAAATCTTTTTCAGGAGTGTATTGGTGGACCCATGTCTCATCAACAGTTATGAATCGACGCAAAAATTCGTTTGGATTACGCCTATACAGCGCCAAATTGTCGGTAGAAATGGTTTTTCGAAGCAGTTTTTGGTCGAGCGTTAGCAAACCCGGCACCCACCTTGCACACAGCTTTTCCATGTTCAAATGGTTGTGCAAAATATTTCGCACACGTTCAGCTGACATCCTACAGGTCTCAGCTATCTCATGCACTTTCAACCTGCGGTCTTCCAACACTATTTTATGGATTTTTTCAATCATCTCTGAAGTTGTGACTTTAACGGGCCGTCCTAAGCGAGGCTCGTCGGAGGTGCTCACACGACCCATTTTAAATTCAGAAACCCACTGCTTAATAGTTGAATATGATGGGGAGGAGTCTCCTAGTGTTGAATCCATCTCTTCTTTTATTTGTTTTGGTGTAAAACCTTTCAAATGGAAGTATTTGATGACAGCACGTTTTTCCAATTTTTCCATTTTTACGAAAACAACGGAAGCGTCTCGCGCAATGTGCTCTCAAATGCAAACTAACGTAGCGATTGGGCTGAAACTGTACATACAAGCTCGGTAGGAATGGTACTGTAGGACGCCGCTCTAAAACTAGACCTAGTGGCACCATCTCTTGGTCAGGCCGGAAACTTTTCACCCCACCCTCGTATTTGAACTTAACTAATGAATTTTCAGTGGATAATTTCGTTATCCACTCATAAACTGCTCATAAAATGAAAAGTTTTCGATTAATCAGAAATTCCATACGTACTTCTCTGCGAAATGCAATTAGGAACATAACTTTTAAATTTGAAGTAAATCGAGTGAAAATTGTTAAAGTTATTTGTCACGCCAATTGGAAAAAAACTGTTTCGAGAAGTTTCGAGTAGTCGGCCATTTTGTACATCGAAAAAAAATATATATTTTCTAACAGCTTGATATTCATACTAAATAGATGTGTAATTAATTTTATGAGTGAATCATTTTTTCATACGAAAAAAATTGTTAAATTCGCACATGATTTTATACCCGTTACTGGGGCCTAAGGCCTTAATACACTTTCGAAATACATTTAAAAAAACAGACTTCAAAAACGGTGAATAAGGTTTTTCTGACCGCCATTTTGTTATTTGTGCATATATAAAAAATCGTAGAGGAGTAGTCGGCCATTTTGTACATCGAAAAAAAAAAATATATTTTCTAACAGCTTGATATTTATACTAAATAGATGTGTAATTAATTTTATGAGTGAATCATTTTTTCATACGAAAAAAAATTGTTAAATTCGCACATGATTTTATACCCGTTACTGTGGCCTAAGGCCTTAATAAATACACATTCGAAATACATTAAAAAAAAACAGACTTCAAAAACGGTGAAAAGTTTTTTTGACCGTCATTTTGTTATTTGTGCATATATAAAAAATCGTATGATATGCGCTATAGCCATTAACATACTGAATCTAAAACCGTTTGATTTTTGTGTTTCGGATGATGCATCTCCGAGATTTCATCAACAGCGCAGACCTATAATTTTTTTAGGATTTTTTTTAGCTACCATTTTCGTCTATTAATAGTGACAAATGAATATTTTTTTATATGTATATCAAAAGTGTATTTATTAAGTGTAACAACTTTTATATCAATATCTATAATATAAATCTATCAAAAAATGCGTTTTTTTTTGCAACTTTGATAGCAATATCTATAATATAAATCTATCAAAAAATTTTTTTAGCGTGTAAGGTGAGAAGACCCCTTAAGGCTCAAAGGAAGCTTCAACCATGAGACGAAACGCGCGAAAACATATCCGTCATCCTCGTATCTTCCTCACTGTCCGTCCAACTCAATCTCGATTCTTCCTTCAGGTATTCCGATGAGTTTCCAGCACACGGCTCTCCGTTGGATTCTCGCGCGAGAAGAAATCCCACCTCGTATGCACGCGAGGCGCGCGAGAGAATTCACGAGTTCGCCCGACTCCAGAGAGCTCGATATTTGCTCGACGCAATCTCGCTGGGCGAGGAGCTTCTGTCCGAGGGCTCGGACGTTGAGATTCTCAGTCTCAGTAGAATTATACTCAAGCGATTGCAGATGTTGGGATCGAATTTCAAGAATGGTGCGTACACGAGTTATTCGATGAAATTCCCGTTGTCACGTGACGAATAGTTGCGAACAGTCGTATCAACGCGATGAAAGTGAATCCGTCGAATGATAGTGTAGATGTTGAATAAGTTCTCGCTGTTTTTTTCGTGAAAATTAACGCTTTATTTTCAAAAATAATTGCTAATGCTTTCAAACAGTTTCTTTGATCGACTCCTAATGATTCTGCAAGTTCAGCTAGTATCGGACATGAGTCGTCATGAAGTAATGCCTCCAATTCAACACATCAAAATCATTCGCAAAAAGGTGTTTTTTTCACGCTGAAACCGCTACCCTCCCCTTATAAGGGATGACACCACCGTAACTGCCCATTTTCGATCGTTTTCTTTGGATTTTTTTAAAAGAAAGGAATAAAATACATGGTCAAAAGAACTTTTAGACTTGATTTGGTATATATTGAAGTATGCAAATTTTTTTTTGTCAAAAGACTACAAAATGGCGGCGCACGAGTCGCTATAGCACTACTGGTTTTCAGCCAACGCTATTTAATTTAATCCTGGAACTAAGAGTGAAATATTATCGTTAATTAAATTTAAAAATAATAAATAAAAAGACGAGTTTTTGAAAGAGTTCGTTTTTTCGACCATAATTTTCATATAAAAAGTGATATATTTTCTGCAATTTTCAATTAATCCAAAAAAGCGCTTGTACTTCACTGTTGAAGCAATCTCCGAAGCTACAGTCAAAATTTCAAGTCGTTTGGACGAAAATTGTTCGAGTTTTGCTGCGTGCTGATTTCAAAGACATGATTTTGAGAAGAACGCCTTTGAAGTTTTCGATACCGGCTAGGAAACAAATGCACGAGTGAATTTGCAGAAGCGTGAAAGCTTCTTGAATCGGTGGGTTACGTGATCCTCGTTGGGAACGGTTTTTACTTCAAGATCAGATTTTTGGACGGTATTTTGTGTAGCTGGTACTGGTCCACCGGCGTAACATCGCCAAAGGCGCTTTTCAGCGCTCGGGGAATCCCCTAAAAAAAAATAGCTCGAAAGCCACTTTAAAACTGTTTTTTTTTCAGCTATAAACGAATATGCATCATTTTTTCAAGTTTCAAAGGATTTTTTAAAAGTGTTTCCAAAAACAAACTATTAAAAAAAGTTGTCTATAGTACTTCTTTGTAGCTGCGTTACCATCTCAAACTACAGGCACGCAGTTCTGGTAACGCCAGCTGTTGGAAAACAGCGAGAACTTGTTCAGCGTCCTGATGAAAGAAATTCAAGTATCGTCTCTAAATTATTATAATATTGTTTTTCTTTGACAGAAACGCAAGAAAACTCCGTGAAATTCCAATCGAGATCAAAGCACACGGGACTCTTTCACTGTTGCACGTTTTGTTCGAGCGGCGGTAAGAAGGAAGCGACTTGCGCCTGTCGCGGAACGATGCCCGGTGGCTACAGGGGCTGCGGTCACGGGCATCCGGGGCATCCGCGCGTCAATCATTGGTCGTGTTGCGGATCGACCGATCCTTACGGTTGTTGCTCGTTGCTGCCAAAACCCCGCTATCAATTGACACTCTGACGGGTTTTCGGTGCTCGATCGAGAAGCCAAAAACAAAAGAATACTTCGTACCCCCGATTCTCGCTCCTATTGTGATATCAACTGCATATGTCCTCTATACGTCGAAAACTGACGAAAATTCAGTCTTTAGCCGCAGTCGATTGTAAATATGCATCAAAGTATGGAATATCGACGGGCCAAAAGCATCGAAATTCGGACGTCTCGTCGATTATTTGAAAATAAAAGATTTTATTTTAACTATGGCACTCGTTCTATTGTACTCCTCGTCCAGGGATCACCGAGGGAACATTAAGTGTCACACGTCAGGGCGGTAAAAATTCGAGGGCCTAGTTTTCTTCTATACTGCGTTCAGAGAGAACGACACGCTTTCCAACCTAAATTATGCTAAATTAATAAACCGCCGACCCACAGGCAGCTCAAAGCTGCGCGGTGCTGTGTCGTTCTCTCGTTGAACGCAGTATAGACGGATTACTTTTCGGGCATACGAAGAGTTGTTCATCTTTCAACAGGGGGAAAGATATTTCTTTTCATTTTTTCGAAATCTTGCACTCATTGCAAGATGGCTGATTTGCAGATTTCCAGTGTCCTCCGAGTCCGTGCGAAACTGCGCCTTAAGGGAGGCACCACTGTAACTGCCCATTTTCGACCGGTTTCTTTGGATTTTTTTTTGAAGAAAGGAATGAAATACGTAGTCAAAAGGACTGCTAGGCTTTATTAGGTATATATAGAAGTATGTAAAAAAAAATGTATTTGTCAAAAGAATACAAAATGGCGGCGCACGAGTCGCTATAGCACTACTGGTTTTCAGCCAACCCTCCCGCGGCACGCAGTAGAACTCGTAAATTTAATCCTGGAACTAAGAGTGAAATATTTTCGTTAATCATACGAGTTTTAGCAGTCAAGTACGGGAGGAAATGAAAAAATAGAGACGAGTTTGAAAAAAAAAAAGTTCGATTTTTCCACCTTGATTTTTATATAAGAGACATTCCACGTCACTTCAGCCAGTAACAAAAAAATCCACAAATAATTTTGTAAAATCGAGTTACTTTATTGAAAAATATTCGCCAAGTGTCGACATTTAAAAAAAAAATTGACGTTTTTTCTCGTTGATTACGATTTTTTTATATTTTTCCATTCAAATGGCTGTATCTTTGGCAGGATTTGACGTATTTACATTCGTAAAAAACGAAAATGTGCGGCGTTTTCTAGCCTTCCAGAAAAAAGATAATTTAAATTTTATCGAGTAAGTCGAACGTCCGTTTCAGGGCGAAGTATGCAAAAATGTTTTTTTTTTCTCGGGGAAAGGCACTCGTTACTTTACTTTTAAGAATTTCCCCGAATTGTCAATACGAAGAACCGATTTTTGGTATTTTTTATATTATGGGATTCCTAAACACCGCGAAGTAATAGCTATTTTTATTTTTTTATATTTTTTTATTTATTAATATTTGATCGAAGAGTGTGGAGCACTCGCCGTATGTTAACCAGGTTTTTTAAATACATATCACATATATGTCATATGTATTGGAGCCTTGGAGTGCTCCACACTTTTCAATCGAATATTAATAAAAAAAAATTTAAATATAAATAGCTGTTACTTCACGGTGTTTAGGAATACCATAATATAAAAAATACCAAAAATCCTTTTTTCGAATTCACAATTCGAGGAAATTAAAAAAAATAAAATAACGAGTGTCTTTCTTTGAGAAAAAAAATATTTTTGCATATTTTGCCGTGAAACGGACGTTCGTCTTGCTCCTTAAAATATAAATTAATTTTTTTCTGGACAGCTAGAAAAAGACGCACATTTTCGTTTTTTACGAATGTAAATACGTCAAATCCTGCCAAATATACAGCCATTTGAATGGAAAAATGTTAATCAACGAGAAAAAACGTCAGAATTTTTTTATCAATTTCGACACTCGGTGAATATTTTTCAATAAAGTAACTCGATTTTTCAAAATTATATGTGGATTTTTTTGGACTGGTTGACGTGACGTGGAATGCCTCATGAGTAATAATATTTTTTTACAATTTTCAATTAAACGAAACAAGCGCTTGTACTTGACGGTTAAAGCAATCTAAGAAGCTAAAGCCAAAATTTCAAGTCGATTGGACGAAAATTGTTCGAGTTCTGCCGCATGCCGATTTCAAAAATATGGTTTTGAGAAAAACGTGTTTGAAGTTAATGGTTTTATCGACGCAACAGCTAATGACATTTTTTTCCGTAATCTAATGCCACCTATTGGTAGAAAATGAAACTATTTTTGGTCGGTAACTTTTTCCCCAAAGATAATCCGGCTTGTAATCTTTTACTCTTGGCTTATTTTGTAATCTTTGTATCTTGTAAACCACCGGCGTGGCATCGCTGAAGACGCTTTTCCGCGCTCGGATACTTTTTTTTCACCTATAAACGAATATTCATCATATTTTTCAAGGTTCAAAGGATTTTTCAAAAGTGTTACCAAAAAAACGGTTTTTCGAAAATTTTACAGCGGTGTCCCCCCTTAAGACTAAAAGTAAAAGCCAAACGTAATCGTTCCTCTCTGAAAGTGGACAACTCGATGGCAGGATAACGAGTTTCACATTGTGTCAATATACCGATAACGTTTCACGTTTTCGTCCGGCACATCGTTCGGCTAGTCTGACTCGTCTTCGCTGATGTTCGTCATCGCCGATGAGATTTCCCGCCCGTCGTCGATCATCAGGCCACCGAAACGGCAAAGCTCGTACAACTTTGGCAAATGTTCGTCGTTCGGCTCGCCGTGCTTCAGCTGCAACATGTGCGGCTTCAAAGACGAGTTTATCAGATTCGGATAGCCGATTATAGGCGTGTGAATTTCCAGAGGATCAACCCAGAGAGTGTTCGCCAAGTGCAAACGTACCTGCGCAAAGAAATATCAACGTTGAGGAAAAGCGTGGGAGAGCGTTGGGAAATTTAATTTGAGATTGTTCGATGGGAAACGGTCGTTGTACGCACGGTGCCAAGGACGAATGAGTTTCGTTTAGTTTTGTCGGGAAACCAATTGAGAGCGTCGTCGATCGCTCGGATGTTCCACTCGTATTCTTCGTCACACGGCACAAGGCCTGCCAAAAATACTTCGACTATGTGGGTGTCGCGGTTCGCGAGATCTTTCGGCAACTCCATTAGCCGAGTGACCTGCAAATCAGTTTGATGATTGAAACGATATTGCTACTGAGTGAAGACACTTATTTTTGGCCTACATGTAAACAAATGATTTTTTAATACTTTTTCATGTCTATATCGATTTATTTTTACTTCCTGAATGAGAATTCGACGTTTGTTTCTTCCAAAACTTTCAAGTTTGATTGAAAATCGGGGAATGGGTTTAGGGACAGGTTTTTCGTATTTACCCGACGTACTTTTGAGCTTTGGACAAAAACTCGATGATATTCGCAATCGGCGAAATATTTTCCATCGTATAGGCCCCGAAAATATATTTAAGGACATTTTTTTACTCTTTTCGTAACTTTTTCAGTGACGCCAAAATTTCGATATTAAAAAGACAAAAAATCGATCTGAGAAGGATTTTGGTAGATTGCGAGAATGCAGCTTGATTCATCTCGATTGCTTTTCCAGGAAAGTGCACTTTAAGGAGGTTGGAGCGCTTCAGTTGAGTCATATGACGGTTTATTAATTTTTTTTGTTCAATGAACCTCAAAAAAATGCATACGAGGTACAGATTCATTCTGTATATGCTATTTGTTTAAAACATCATTAAAGGGCAAAATGACGCCTTTTAATATTATGATTACGTAAAGTAGAAAAACTTTTGTGTTACTACCAACTTGAAAAAGTATAACATTATCGAGGATTATTATGAAAAAACTACGACAACGAATGTTTTATACAATTCACAATGAAATTTTGAGTAATTTATAATTATGCCTGTTTATATCTACGTCACGAGCTTATTGGCCCATGGTTTACGATGGGCAAGATGAGGATTCTTTTTTTTTCTAAATGTTTACAAAGGTTCAGTTTGCGTTAATCCGTGGTTAGAAATGGTTTATCTCGGTGCTAAATAAGAAAAAAATTACATAACCTTTAGTGTGAAAGTCTTGCCCATCTAACCGCACGTTAAATGACATACATTAAACTATTTTTTATCTCTGGTGTTTGGTGGTGGAAAAAGTTCAAAAAATTCGTAAAGACTCAGTATAGTCTAAACAATAACATGTATTTTTTATTCAATTTAACCTTGGATTGTGGCTAACGCTCTAACCTCCTTAAGGGGCTATACCAGTGTGACACTTTCAAAAAATCGATTTTTTTGTTGATGTCTTTTTCGACAGCTTATACTTTCAAGAATATCATTATCATTTATATCATTTATATCATTATCATTGTATCTTGCAAAAGTCGATAGTTAAATCTTTAAACGCGTTTTTCGCGAAATGAGATATTAAACATTTGCTGACATTGTAACTCAAAGAGCAATTATCCGATTGACTTGAAATTTGAACTGAGTATTCTGGAATATATTTGCTCTACAATTAAGTAGGATATTTTTGATCGGATGAAAAATGACGATTTGGCATTGAAAAAAAAACGACCATTTTATAGGCAAGAAGACAGACTTTCTTTCATAACTACGCCATTTTGTTAGATTTTGATATTTTTCGAAAATCCTACGTCATTGTACAGGAAATACCTTCCAGTTTAATGACATTTTTTCCTTTTTCGGTTTCAGCTACTCAATCGGCCGGAATCGTGTTAGCAGTGGAGGAACTTTTTTTTTAGGCGCCTCTGAAGGAATAAGTCGCTTGGATCTCAATATTTTTCTATGAAAAAATTATGTAATATAGGTCAAATATAGCCAAATATATTCTTAATTTTCCGATACGTTTAATTGCGTACTTTTTTTCCAAATAATTCCCAAAAATCACACAAATTTTTACCGTTCACACTGGTATAGCCCCTTAAAAACGGTCGAAAAAGACGTATAGAGAAAATCGCAAAAATCGATTATCTGAATTTGAAATTGTGCAGAATATAAAACAAATAACCGTAGCCCGATGAATCAGGCAGCATTTTAATTAGAAAACGACAACGAAGGAATTGAACACATAGTAGATTCGAATTCGAAATCGAAAAAAAAAAAAAAAGAAATAGACACCGATTCAGTAAAGCCACTTATTTTTGGCCAAGGGGAAAAAACATTTGGATTTTCAGTGTTCTTTTGATAAATTCCTATCGATGTATTTCTACCCCCTGAATGAGAATTCACGACACATTTCTCCCAAACACCTTAATTTCCTTTGAAAATGGTCAAATGTGTATTTAAACGCGTTTTTTTGCGTTTAGACCGCGTAACTATGAGTTTTCGACAAAAAGTCAGTAGTATTCGTAATCGACGGAAAATTTCCTATCGGATAGACCCTTAAAATGGTTGAAAAGTCGAAAAAAGAATTCTACCATTTTATCCACTTTTTCGGAATCGCCAAAATCGCGACATTTCAAAAAGCCGTGTAACGGCGGTCCTATTCGAGTCACGGAGATTTATTGGCGGTTTCCGAAAATAATTTTCTTAGACTTAGAGAATGTCGCTCAGTTTATCCCGATATCTTGATTAGTTTGGGGCCGTCCATATATTACGTCATTCTAAATTTGGGGGGGGGGGAGGGAGGTTCGTCTGCGGATGACGGTAAATGATGGATGAGGGGAGGGGGGGGGGGGCGTTTCGAAATTGACGTCATTCTCGTGATACCAGTTACTGCAAAATGTACAATAGTATATTGTACAACTAGAGTGGTTTCCCCGCATGAGTGATGAAAAATATTTTGCAAGTACCTAATGGTATTAATTATTGAACTCATTATTTATTTATTTATTACATAAGGTTTGTCTACATTATATTCGAGAACTTCAAATAACAGCGTACCTATGAAAATAGTTCGATCGAGCCAAAATGAATATGGGGACGATACGGAGATATTACCCGTGATCCAGGATTTGCAAGAATGGGTGAAAACTCCGTGGGAGCTATCCAAAGAAAACTAAAGAATAGGGAAGAATAATATTATTATATTAATGAAAATTGCCAAAGTACAAAATAATAAAAGATGATTCTATAAGAAAATGTGGGAGCTATCCAAAGAAAACTAAAGAATAGGGAAGAATAATATTATTATATTAATAAACATTGCCAAAGTACAAAATAATAAAAGATGATTCTATAACAAAATGTTTTAATGTTACCCAATTTTTCTCAAATCGGCAAATGTTTTAATTTTGCCAAACTGGTAATGACGTCAATTTTGCGAGAGGGGGGGGGGTCATTAGGAAATGACGATAGGATGATTGTAGGGGGGGGGGGGGGGTCGAAAATCAGCAAAAATCAATGACGTAATATATGGACGCGGAAAGTCCATTTGAAAAATGGCCGAAAAGGAGGAAAATAATTATGGAAAAATTCGCAAAAATCGATGGTCCGACTTTGAAATTGCCAAAAATCGAAAAATCATCGAAGTTCGATGAATCAAACGGCATTTTGAAGAGAAAATTATTACAAAAAGATTGAGCATAGAGAGAAGTATTTAATCGAAAAAGAACAAAAATTCGGGCAATTCATCGAAGCCACCAATTTTTTTGTCAAAATGCAAAAAAAATACAGTTTGGATAAACTTTTATTTTTATAATCCCATATCAATATATTTTCACCCCCTAAATACGAATTTACCATTAACTTCCCCCACAACCCTCAATTTTCATAAAATATCGTACCAAATTTACGGCAAGTGGTTTATACCCTTAAGCTTGGTATAAAAAAATACAGAAATACGTAAACTTTAATTTTATCCTCCTTCAAAGCGTCACCCGTTTCGTTCATTTTAAAGGAACATAAAAAGGAAAATAAACGTGTCCGTCAACTCGTAATTTTTGCTTTTTTTTCAAAATGTATCCATATTGGTACATTTCTGCTCGTTTTGCATTAAAATCATTTTCGTTCCCGTTTCCCTGAAATCGGTGGCCTGCTGGGTCCAATAGATCGTAAAGTAAAAAAATTCATATCCAGCGACGACGATAGAACTCACGCTTATCGTCGGTAGAATCGCCCCGGTATCGATGCACTTCAACTCCGCGGCGATCGGAACGCCTTCGGAGTCCTGTTTGACTATGTTCAGGACTGTGACTCTCTGGAAATTGTCCAACGACTCCTCGAGCGCACATACATCGCCTACTTTTGTCTTCCTGTGACAGCGTCTGCGATAACATCGTACAATTTCAAAGATCCGTGTTTCCACATTTCGCCAATAACAATAACGAAATCGTTACCGTAAAACTACACGATTATAGTCCAGGGCCAGCTACCTCTTGAAACAAAATCGCTATGGCTACAACTGTTAAATATATAAAACCGAGGTAAATATATAAAAGCGCGGTACTAGGGGCTTACAACACTGTAAACGTCTAAAATTGAATGGTTTTTCGCGACTTTTTTTGTGGATGGACAAGTAAGAGGATAATAATATTCAAGGATGTTATTGGTCATATCTTCAAGCGAACAAAAAAAATTACGTTACAAAATTATACAAAATGGTGACGCTGGAGCCATTCTCGCGAGGCATGTTGAATTTGAGACGCGCTGCGGCACGCAGTATAACTGACGAAAATTTGAATTTGGAAAAAGAAATTAATATTAATTTACATGAGTATACCTAGAGAAATACATAGGGGATTTTGAAAATGTGATTTTTTATGTAATTGGCAAGCATTTAAAGTAAATCTCAATTTTCAACAGAATAAAGGACAATCATTTGGTAATAACTAATGTTATAATCAACTCATGGAAAATCCCGTACGTATTTCTCTTCAGAATGTTATTTTAAAGATGTGCTCAAAATTTGGAGTTAAAAGAATGAAAATTGTTGGAGTTGTGCTGCGTGCCGTTTTGAAAAATTGTTTCGCGAGAAAAACGGTCGACGGCTCACACACGGGCCAGCCAGCCACTGCCACCACAGACCCACACGGGCCTTTGTGTTATAGGTACGAAACTTTTCCCCCCTCATTCTAGATGGTTCAAAGCATCTCTTGAGACGAAATGGAAGATGGACCACGTGACATATGAGTGCGAGAGAGATAGCTGAAATTTTCGAACAGAGATTTCTCAGAGATGAATAATACTTAGGGTAAAAGGAAATCATCAAGGTCTGCGCCAGGGAATTCTCCAGAGCCTAATGCTTTGTTTTTCCCAAACAATTTAACCTTCTATGAAAAAATTTGGTTTGAAAATTGTGAGGTTATGTTGACCTTGTACATGCCCTTAAGCCAATTCGAAGGAAATCAATTTTTTTTAAATTCTACAGTGGTGTTACCCCTTAAATATATAAATCTATTCTTTAGAAGGAGAAACACAAATTTGAAACCTGACAAATCTGGACCATAGTTGATAAATCTGGACCATAGTTGATAAATCTGGACCATAGTTGACAAATCTTGACCATAGTTGACAAATCTGAACCACAGTTGACAAATCTGGACCATAGTTGACAAATTTGGATCACAGTTGACACATCTAGACCATAGTCGACAAATCTGGACCATAGTTGACAAATCTCGACCATAGTTGACAAATGTGGGCCATAGTTGACAAATCTGGACCATAGTTGACAAATCTTGACCATAGTTGACAAATCTGGACCATAGTTGACAAATCTAGACCATATTTGAGAAATCTAGACCATATTTGACAAATCTGGATCATAGTCGACAAATCTGGATCATAGTCGACAAATCTGGACCATAGTTGACAAATCTGGACCATAGTTGACAAATCTGGACCACAGTTGACAAATCTGGACCATAGTTGACAAATGTGGGCCATAGTTGACAAATGTGGGCCATAGTTGATAAATGTGGACCATAGTTGACAAATCTGGACCACAGTTGACAAATCTGGACCATAGTTGACAAATGTGGGCCATTGTTGACAAATGTGGGCCATAGTTGACAAATCTGGACCATAATTGACAAATCTTGACCATAGTTGACAAATCCGGACCATAGTTGACAAATCTTGACCATAGTTGACAAATCTGGAGCATAGTTGACAAATCTGGACCATAATTAAGATATCTGGACCATAGTTGAGAAATCTGGACTACAGTTGAGAAATCTGGACCATAGTTGACAAATTTGGACCACAGTTGACAAATCGGGACCATAGTTGACAAATCTGAACCATAGTTGACAAATCTGGACCATAGTTGACAAATCTAGACCATATTTGACAAATCTGGATCATAGTCGACAAATCTGGACCATAGTTGACAAATCTGGACCATAGTTGATAAATCTGGACTATAGTTGACAAATCTGGACCATAGTTGACAAATCTGGACCACAGTTGACAAATCTGGACCATAGTTGATAAATGTGGACCATAGTTGATAAATCTGGACCACAGTTGACAAATCTGGACCATAGTTGACAAATGTGGGCCATAGTTGACAAATCTGGACCATAGTTGACAAATCTGGGCTATAGTTGACAAATCTGTACAATAGTTGACAAATCTGGACCATAGTTGACAAATCTGGACTATAGTTGACAAATCTGGACCATAGTTGATAAATTTGGACCATAGTTGACAAATCTGGACCATAGTTGACAAATCTAGACCGTAGTCGACAAATCTGGACCATAGTTGTGTAGTTTTACGGTATGTGAAAAGTCAACTCGCCTGTTACGTCTATCGGCGTAATACGTTTGTACCATGGACGCAATCGTTGTGAATTCCTTGGCGGAGTATTTCGTGACTTCCTTGCTCGGACTCATGTACTCCATTATTCTCGCCGTAAAGTGTGTCGCGTTGTGCACATACGTCACCGTCAATTTAACCTTGTCCCCGCTGGGACAAAAGGTCGATATTCGTCGATCAATGGTCGTTGAAGAAACATGATGAAAGATAATCCTGTAAAATGAAGAATTTTGAGGATTCGGCTCACATTTTTATCGGCGTTACTGGCGTATCGACTTCGGCGAGAACACAGTGGCGATAAGGGCAGGAATGCTTCTTCGGACAAATACCGAACGCTTTGACGGCGTCGCAGATAGGATACATTTTCTTCTCGCGATCGAGACTCGCGGTGATCCGCTGATGGGGCAAAAATAACAAACGGATCGTTAATTTCATTTGGATTATTTTTGCTACATCGATAATTTTTCTTCTCTTTACCATAACGTTGTCCATGAGTTTCGAGGGTATTTTCGTGCCGCAATTTTTCACTACCGAAACCACACCGTAGAGTTGCAAATCGTTCGTCTCGTCCACGACTATCGTCACTTTGCATTTTTCCTCTCCCTCGGGTGAGATCGAAGTAAATGAAAATATTGGCAATAGTTATTTCCAAAGTATCGTGGTATTTTCGAAATGTTTACCTTTCTTAGGTTGTCCATGAGGGTGGAGAATCTGAAGTAGAATTGTGTTTTCGAGGGTAACGTGACGGAGTAATGGATAAGCCAGTCGATATCGGTGACGTTCAAGTCAATGAGAATCTCGTCGGTGCAAATGAGTACCGGATATATGCCCGCCACGCTGGCTTTCCAGCATTCCCGTACTCCGTGGATCTCGGTGAAAAGCATATCTTCACTGACCACCAAAGTATTTTTCGTCTTCGAGAGATGATCGCCGAGTGCGCGGGCTTCCTCGCCATTGCCGCATATTACCATCGTCTTCATCATCGCAAAGTCATCGCCCATGAGTTCTGCAGGTATGAAAATCGTACGAGTTTCGCGAAATGTTCTCTTCCTCTCCCCGTCGATACTAACCCGTTATTTTTTCGATCTTTCTATCCCTCGGGATGAAGTACAAGTGCGGCCTGACACGGCCGAATATAGCAGCTTCCATGAACGAACCGATGCAGACGTAAGGATCGGTCATACATTGTTTGGCGAATGTTCTTACGAGCGACGACCAGTGACGAGCAACCGCCACTATTTGCGGCTCTCGTACGGCGGACGATTGAGAATCCTTGTGCCCAATTTTAACGTTTTTACTCAATAGTTGCTTCAACTGTTCAACGAAAAAACCGCTTTCGTCACTTCTTACGCCACGTACTTCGATGCACATTTCGCGATGATTGTAAAAGGGTTTACCGGTTCGTAATATTTATGCAAAATAACGTCCAATCCATCGATAACCAGTTGCGTGAGATTGCCGAAGTTAACGAGCCGTCTGTGTCCCTCGTCTTGGTTCAAGAAGCGCACGAGGAACGAGGGCGTTGCGATCAGTATCTGACATCCGTTGTATATGTCGGCCTGTGGAGGGAAAAAAAAGCTTTATAATAACAGGATCGTTACGCATATGGAAAACAGGGAAAACCTGGTAAACTCGGGGAATTTCTTTCCTCCTGGAATAATCAGGGAAAAGTCAGGGTATTCTGGAAATTCTCGGGAATTTTCTCAGAATCTACTTTTGCAGGAATTACGAAAAATGAAACCGACTTGTAAAAAAAATTGAACAGTATAAAAAGAAATATTTTTAATATTTATATAATTTTTCATTATATACAAAAAAGTTATGTCAGTGACAAACATTGAAAATGTAAAAAACTGCGGACTAATTTACTATAAAGCTCTATACATTTGCATTCGATCTGTCGATACACAATCACATCATTATTATTATAGATAAGTGTTTATATTTATTTTTCATTTGTCTCCGGCATAAAAATTTCTGTTTACAATAAAGAACAGCTTCTATATTTGCTTTTAATGTATTTTTTTTTACTTTACAATGTTTAAAATATTTTTCGAATTTCATTCTATTAAATTTTATTTCAATTTTTAACGTTGAAATATATTTGATCTTTAAGGGACAACACCACTGTGACGGCTTCAAAAAATCAATTTTTTGAAAACCATCTAGAAAAATCTAAAATACATTTAAGATTAAGATGCCGTTGGACCTAGGTCGAAAAAATAATTATTTTCGGAGATATTGAATATTTTGTGGAGCGGTGCAGGTCGGCAGGTATACCGGGCCTTTTCCAGGTCCTGCGGGTCTTTCCCAGGTATTCTTTTGTCTCCCTTCACAAAAACCGGCTATTGTTATAAATATAGTTTCGAAAAAAAGCCATAGGTGGCGATAATTAAAACTTTTCAAGTCGTCAATCGTCAATCGTCGATATTGCAGCTGATATCGCGGTATTATTATTCAATGATGGCCTGAGAAGCCTCATAAAAGTTTTGGAGACGTTGGGGATAACTATCGGCCCAAATTGTTTCAATTTTTGCGTTGAAACCGACGCAGCGCGGATCGAGCTGGCGGAGCGCTCGCTCACAGACGCTGCAAAAGAGGCAAGAAGAGCCTCTACAAATTCGAGAAAAGATGCTAAGGACAATGATTTGCTTCTTGAAGGCCAGCTATATGGTGCCGGCATCGCTGATTAAAGGTAAAACATTTTTTTTCCAATTTATCGCATAAATTAACAAACCTAAAACTTTGAACGCGTTTTTCTCAAAACCACTTTTTTGAGTGCGGCACGCAGCAGAACTCGAGCAATTTGTATCCGATCGACTTCAAATTTGGACTGCATCAATAAAACTAGATTATCAAAAGAAATACATAGGATTTTTTCGATATCTCAATAATAAAAAAAGTTATAGCCTATTTTCGACGAGAAATTTTGCTCGAAAATCGTCCTTTAATTTCAAAAGCGTGCCTATTTTTTTTTTTAATCAATATTTTTTCAAATCCCTATGTGCTTCTCTTCAAAATATCATATTATTAACGAAAACACTCGGTATTTTTTTTTCAGATCGACTTTGAAGAGAGTTCTGCTGCGTGCCGCGAACCACTGCAGAGGCAACAGTACCTGACGCGGGAGCTTCCCCAGCGTCACCATGGGGCGTGAAAAATTAAAAAAAATTTTTTTATGTATCTTCAATAAACAACGAACGAAACAAAAATTTTTTTTTTCGAATATCTCTTTTTTTTCCCACAAAAAAAAATTCTTGAAAAATGGCAAAAAAACAGGGGGTCACAGTGGTGTTATCCCTTAAGAAATTATGTTATCCAATTTAACATCATTTTTCAATAGATGGATCGAATTGAGTATGTCCTTTGTTTTTTTCAAGTCGGTTAGAAATTTTTCTTTCATTTTTTTTCACAAAAATGATTCATCGCTATTTCTACGTATATAATTTTTCCCGTATAGTTTGCAAGTTTTACAAATACTAGTATGGTTGAAACGAGACTTAAGGCGGGACATACATTTAGAACGGAAAAAATAAGCAATATTGAGGGATTTTTTTAAACCAAAAAATAAAGATTCTACAATTATCAAAACTTCGGTATACTTTAATAGTATATTTAAGTATACAAAACAATTTTTTAAAATTAATTCATCATGAAAATGGCGGAGCTGTGGCAGAGTGTTACAGCAAGGTCGCCGCGGGAGTTGCGAATCGTCGTGCAGTCTAGCTTCCCGTAGACTTTGATTTGCAAAAAAGTTCCAACATTTTTTCAGTCAGAACATGTATAATTTCCATGTGACGGTAATTAAAATGAAGAAAATGCAAATTTAAGAAAATGGCACCTATTTACAAAAAAGAATCAACATTTCACGCAACATTTCTGTAAAATGTGGATTAAAGAAGTCGTTTTTTTTTCAATTTTTCAAAATTATAATCGTCAAGTAGAAGGTACCAATATTATCAATATTTCTACCAAGTTTCAACTCAATCGGCTTAATAGTTTTTCAGTAATCCTGCACGCCAATTTCGATAACGCAGTTTTGAGAAAAACTCGTTTGAAGTTCACGCCCTCTCCGAATCCGAGCGGTGAGGCACAGCGCTGACGGAAGCGAAAAGAAATCAATCTTTTGATCGCTGTAAATGTATATCCAGCCTTAACTTGTGGTCCTTAACTTGAAAAAGTATATATATATTTTATGAAAACGAAATGTTATTTATTTGACTCTAATCTGGATCATTTTCAAAATGATCCAGAATCCGGAATTTTTGCAAAACCTGGAAAAGCCAGGGACTTTCTGAGTCAATAATGCTCAGATGATAACAACCCTAAATAAGAGAGAATATATTCGCGAGAAGAATAATAAAATTCAAGACTTACTACGAGCGATTTGTCAGGTCGTCCGTTCCAACCGGCGACGCATCGTATGTCGCTGTAGACCTCGAGTAATTCGTTGCAAAGGAAGCTCGTATTGAGAACGTCCGTCGTCGAGGAACAGAGAATCAAAATCGCTGGATTGTTGCCTTTCGTTACCTGATGAACGTTATGATCATACACTGACATATTTACAGAATACTTTGACGTAATTTAACCACCCACATCTACCTGTGTGGGTAAAAAATTGCGTTTTCCAAAAATATTTTCATTCGATATCACCTTTCAGCTATATTCCCTGATAATTTCATAGAAATATTCCTAAAATTGAATGAGCTACAGCTTCTAACAGTCGGCCGGGCGGGCGGTAGCAGCACCATACTTCAAATTTTAAGTTATAACACTCTAGGATTTTGGAAAAATGGGTTTTTTTTTGCTTAAAAAATACTTTGGGGTCATAAAAACAATATGCAATTGGTCCTGTGGCGATTTTTTTTAAAGGTTCTATTATCGATTTTGCCGCAGTGCCTCGGACTTCTTTCAGGCGCCTCGTACAACTTTGAACGCGTTTTCTCGAAACCACTTGTTTCAAACTGGGAGGACGGAAAACTCGAACACCTTTGCATAGATCCAGAGATGCCCATACCTCGATACTTTTGTATCGAGATACAAAAAAGATACTCGCTACATTTGTATCGAATAGCGAAAAAAATTTCGCTACTCGATACATTTGTAACGAGCAGCGAAAAAAATTGCGCTACATTTGTATCGAGTAGCGAAAAAATTTCGCTACTCGCTACATTTTTATCGAGTAGCGAATTCTTTTCCGCTACTCGCTACATTTGTATCGAGTAGACATTTTTTTTTCGCTCCTCGTTACAAATATATCGAGTAACGAATTTTTTTTCGCTGCTTCGTATCGAGTAGCAAAATTTTTGTTCGCTAATCGCTAAAAATGTATCGAGTAGCGAAATTTTGTTCGCGACTCGATACAAATCATAGCGAGTAGCGAAATTTTTTTCGCCACTCGATACAAATGTAGCGAGAAGCGAAATTTTGTTCAAAAAATCGGTACACCGATATAGCACTGTAGTGGCGAACACAGACACTTTTTGGCTTCTTCTTCTCTCTATATATAACCGACGGTTAATCATAGGCAACACAACGGCACGTGAAATTAAAAAAAAATCAAGACCGATGCTCATCTTATATAGGGGAGACCGGGGCAAAACGGGATGTGCAAACAAATCACGGATTTGTTTTTTTCAAAATTCTGTTTTTTTTCCAAGTTTCCATTTCGAAAAATCACTTTTAATTCAATAAATTCTTAGGATAAAATCGTACAATTTTTGTTCAAATGGGAAGGTTGTAGCCCTTGAAAAGACGCGTCGATCGAATATTTTATCATTACTCTTCATGTCTTCACCCTCAAAAAAATTATTGAAATACCAAAAAAAAATTGTTTATTGAATAACTCAAAAACAATCGATTTTCCGGGTATGGTTTAAGTGTACGAATAGTAGAGAATAATTTTCTCTATATTTTCGTTTCTATGGACCACCCTTGAAATTTGCTGTTTCCAACCCCTTTCGGGGGTTGAAAATAAAAAATTCTGGGAAAGCTATTGACCGCACGAATTCGCCGCCGTGGACAATTTTTAGCTTCAACGATCAGCTACATTTTTGTCCACAGCGCCAAACTGGTATCTCTTTCTTTTCGGTCAATAGTTTTCCCAGAATTTCATTTTGAATGTTCAACCCCTGGGAGGAGTTGGAAAAAGCAACATTAAAGGGAGAAAAATATTCTTTACATTTCGTACATTAAAACCATCCCCGAAAAATCTATTGTTTTTGAGTTATTCAATAAACCATTTTTTAAAATAAATATTTCAATAATTTTTTTGGCGGTGAAGATATTATCGGAGAGGGATGATCAAAGACTCAATCGACGCGTCATTTCAAGGGCTACGATGTTCCCATTTGAACAAAAATGATGTGAATTTTTCCTAAAGAGTTATCGAATTAAAACTGATTTTTCAAAATTTCACCCCCTTTTTCACCCTCGAAATGAACTTCCACGACTCCGACGCTGCGGACAAAAATAAAGCCCAGATTTTTCTGCACATTTTGTCTCCCGGCACCGACCTTGTAGCGGTTATACTTTGGCATTAATCCACCCCATCCCCCTTCATCCCCTTAAAAAAACCCCTACACCCCGATTTTTGGGCAAACTTGGATTTAGCACCCACGGGTACTTCCAAAATCACCTGTCAAAAAACTAGCTTTCTTCTAATTTTTTCCGATTCCAATATACAGCACGACTGTACAAATATGCAATTATCGGTTAGCGATCTATTCGCCCGATGGATTTTTACTTTTTCCATTTAATTAAATTTTAATATCTCAAAGAGTTTCTGCAAAACCTATATTTAATTTACGTGGAAGCGTGTACTTTTCATGAAAAGCTTCGAGTACCGACTGTTAACTCATTTATACTTTCGTTGAGATATCGCCACTTCTGTAAACCACTATGTAAATATTAAGATAATATCTGAAAAATCTTTACTTTTTTTTTATTATTTAATTATATTAATTATATTAATTATTGTTTATTTAATTATCAATGCCTACGCGTTATTTTTATTCCTGCAGTTATACCTTTCCTGATTCCACTCATCGCTACTACTGCCATTGAGTAATTTCGGTTTTGGTATCGAAAAAAATTTCGATACAAATGCAGCGAGTAGCGAAAAAAATGTTTGCTACTCTATACAAATGTAGCGAGTAGCGAAACAAATTTCGCTACTCGATCCAAATGTAGCGAGTAGCGAAAAAAAATCGCTACTCGATACAAATGTAGCGAGTAGCGAAAAAAAAATCGCTACTCGCTACTTAAGTATCGAGTAGCGAAAAAATTTCGCTACATTTGTATCGAGTAGCGAGTATCGGTCGATACAAATTTTGGACCTCTGCATAGATCGATTGGAAATTTTGATAGTAGGTTCACAATTACATTCTCTAAGAGAGAACGTAACCGTTTTTTAAAATTAAATGTAAACTTTTCTTTTTATAAACAATTTACTGCTTATTTTTTGGGCAAAAAATCGATTTATTTCTTTCGAAGTGCGCAATTTGTTCAAAATTTGTTTTTAAAAAATTCCTACGTAGTCCGATAGCTAATAATATATAGACGGTATTTTTTTCTCGTTTTTGTTCCAGGTCTTATACTTTACGAGAAAACCGTCCTCCCGTGAAGCTATTTGTAAAAAAAAAACATGTTTTTTAAGATGGGCTCTGTCGCCGCCATTTTGTACAAAAATTATAATAACATTTTTTTATACTTTAATATGTGTTAAATAAACCCTCTCAAAAGAAATCCTGTTTCTTTTTTCATGCTCCCAAAATAAATTGTCAAAGTTAAGCCTTATTTTCTGCCGCTACAGTGGTGTTATCCCTTAAGGTAGTCCTGTCGCTTCACACTAGTCATACCACTGATCATACTTGAGACTTGTACAATTGATATTTTTAACACGTGCACAAAAAAAATGGTAGAAACTAAATTGTCCATGTGTAAACTGTTCAATGAATGTTCACATTTAATTAGAAAAATGAAAAAATAGTTATCCCAACGACTCGCGCAGTATTTCTAGGTTTGATATTTGGCAATATTGGTTCTCTCTCCGTCTCTTTTGACTCAACCGGGCGAGTTTAACCTCCGTGCTTTTCAACGTCGATCTGTCAAAACAATGTCAGGTTGCGGGAAATATGAAGCTTTGTATTCGGGCCACGACTGGTAAAAAGCGTGGAAAATTTGTGTCGGCGAAATATGTCGGTTAAAAATGAAATATGTGTGGAAATTCGAATGAGTGAGTTGAGGTTAGGACTACAGTCAGCTGTTGCCTTGCTGTCACGTCTCTTTATCGTAGCAAGTGGTAATAAATCCAATACCGGAAGTTCGAATTAAACTTGATATTACAAAAAATTAGGTCGATAAGCGTAATTTTTCCCGAGAGCACTGGATTACTACAAGTGTTAAGTATGTAAATCTGATCATTTTTAAGAATCTGACGGATTCCCACTATTATATACACTTTTGTAGCGACCGGAAATTGGGTTTTTGTCTGTCGTTTCGGAATTCCTTCACAAAAATACGCAATTTTAATATTTCTTTTCTCTGTAATTAGGTCGATAAACGAGCCGGAAATTCTACAGAGATAATTATTAATATATTTAGTGAAGCTCAAAAAAATGAAAATCCTATGGATTGAAGCCTGGCGATAGGACTACCTTAAACGCGTTTTTCTCGAAACACTGTTTTCACAGTCGGTGGACATAATATCTCGAGAACCACTTGATGGAGTGTTTCCAAATTTACAGGAGATACGATAATAAACATTTAAAGGTCGTCGACGATCTCACTTTTTTCAATCGATCTTCATTTTTTAATACTTACGTAAAAATAACGACTTTTTTCATACATTTTGTATGCTCGACATTCAATTCGTCGCCACGTTGTTAAAAAAAAAGTGATTGTGAAAATCGACGATCGTCAACGACTCGTATTTACTGTTAACTTGAATAACTCGTTTGGTATTCAGATTTCGGATGGACCGTTTAAGCTGCAGTGTTCACCGCCAAACGTCGCGAAAAAATGTCATCATTTGCCGACTGCCATGTTTTCGTTTTTCTGTATTTTTTTGGTGATTTTTGTTTAAACGCTCCTAATAAATGTACCTTTGTGTTAAAGAAAGTGCGTTTCTTTTTAATCGACCGTTTTCTAAAAAACAAATCGGAATTTGGCCATTTTTTTTCGGGCCTCTAGGTACACGTAGGCCGTGAAAAAATATTACCGTTTCCTGCGATACTATAGAACTGACGACGGGTAAAACGTATCCGGTTGTCTTGCCGCACTTGGGCGGTCCAACTGCGAGAACGTTGAGTCCTTTGCTGATAGCCGGCCACACGTACGATTGCATTTTCCGTAGCGCGATTATCTCCAAGTTTCTGAGTGCCTCGTGAATTCTTGCGGGAAATCGCGCGTCCTCGACGCTCAACAGCGGATCGCAAGAATAAACCTTCGAGTGAATCAATATCTGTTCGCACTCCTCGCCGAAATAGCGCATTTTCTTTCTACCCTTGAAAAAACGCTTTTGGAGCTTGCCATCGTCCTCGATGCCGGTATCCTCGATGGAAATTCGGTGGTTACGCGGCGCGTCGAGAACGCCCTTGTCGAGCTGAACGACGGCGCCTCCGTCGACCGACGTTATCGTGTTCTTCGGATTGTCGGTTCTCCAGCTTGTCACCGTCAACAAATCTATGGAAAAAAACTTCTTAATCATATAAATTTTACAATGAATGTTGTCTTTTTTTGGTTTACGGCGAGATATACATTTACAACGATAAAAAAATCGATTTCGTTTTTTTTCTCTTTAAACGATAGAACTATATATGTAGAACATTTTCCCAAAGTTTCAAAGAAAAATTCGAAAAACTTCAAACGTTACAGCCCGTCGACGCTGTGCCTCACCGCTCGGATTCCGAGCGGGCGTGAACTGCAAACGCGTTTTTCTCAAAACTGCATTATCGAAATTGGCGTGCAGGATTACTCAAAAACAATTAAGCCGATTGAGTTGAAACTTGGTAGAAATATTGATAATGTTGGTACCTTCTACTTGACGAGAATTGTTTTTGAAAAATTAGAAAAAAAAAAACTACTTTTCAATTCACATTTACAGAAATGTTGCGTGAAATGTTGATTTTTTTTTGTAAATGCGTGCCATTTTCTTAAATTTGCGTTTTCTTCATTTTAATTACCCTCACATAGAAACTATACTTGTACGAAGTGAAAAAATGTTTGAACTTTTTTGCAAATCGAAGTCTACAGGAAGCTAAACTGCCCGCCGATTCGCAACTCCCGCGGCGACCTTGCTGTAACACTCCGACACAGCTTCGCCATTTTGATGGTGAATTAATTTAAAAAAATTGTTTTGTATACTTAAATATACAATTAAAGTATACCTAAAGTTTGATAATTGTAGAATAATTATTTCTTCGTTTAAAAAATCCCTCAATATTGTTGATTTTTTCCCTGTTCATGTCGCAATCAACATCTCTATGATAGAATTTTCTGCTCGAGCGGAGAGTTCGAAAAAATAATTTACCGTTGCTAAGGAAAATCGCCTGTTCCTGGCGAACCAAAATTTCGCTGAGACTGGCGATTTCCTCGTCGAGAACGAGATACAACTCGCCGTACTTCTTTCCATCGGCGTCCTCCGCCAAGTAGTCAAAGTAGAGTTTGCTCGACGCAGTGACGAGGTCTCTGGTGATGCGCACCGCGAGATCGCTCCATTTATTCACCAGTCTGTGTAAGCCCGAACGTGCATTCGCTCCGTCATTTGATAAATTGAGGGATCACAGTGTAAAATTTTCAAAAAATCTATTTTATTTTTACATTGTCCGATAGAATAGACGTCAATCAACATGCTGTTCATATACTTACATAAACGTAAGTAGACAACTTATATGAAAATTTCTCGAAATGTCATTTTTGAAAATGGTGTGCACTCTCAAAGGAAGAGTTTTCCAGCTGTCCGTCTCAAATTTTGACACATCATTCTTCACGCCATTCTTTATCTTCCTATGGAAGCTTTTTTTTTAAATATCTTCATATTTTTTTTTAACGAAAAACTCGACACAATACGGTAGATTCGATACATTTTTTCAAACCGCCGCCATTTTGTCATTTTTTATGAAAAAAAAAAACCTCGACAGCAAGATCGCGACTTTCATGCTGATTAATAATATGTACACAGTCATGATCGCTTAAGGGGGCATATCCCTTTGGACGCCCGAAAATGAGTAATTTTTCATGAATTTTTTTGAAGGTGATAAAATAATTCCTTTATTTAAAAATTTTGAGATTATCTTACTACAACTTAGACGTGTTGACATTTTTTCTCTTAAAAAAAAATTGGCGGCGTTATAACGTATTCCTTAAGGCGTCTTTTGAAAAGCGGCTGGTGTTATAGCTCAAAAAGTTATTGATCAATCCGACCAAAATTTTGGGAGGTTTCTCACTATAACATTATTGGAAGTTATTTCCCACCTTAATTGCAAATCCGAGGTGGAAATGGAATGGAGACCGTTGCTCACCTGGAGTCAACTTTGATATTGGATCCGTCGCAATCACGCGACACGGGTATCAAGTTGTAAATGCCGACGGAGAATGTCAGATGTTCGTCGATTATCAGGTCCTTCGGAATGATCGTAAAGTCGTCGCCGGTGGTCTCAACCGCGTAGCCGAGGTCAACGAGAAAAACGTTGAAGCGCGTCGACTCGACGCTCGCTCGTCCGACTATTCCTCTTACCCACCACACCGGCAAGTCCAACTCCGTATCCACGTCTGTGTGCATTATCACGACCTGCGGACCAGACAAATTCAAACGGCTACTCATCCGAACTACTGCTCAAGCGATACATGCCAAACGACAAGCAACGAGAGACGTCTCGATACACTTGATGCTTTAGATTTGTCATGAAAAGTTATACATCTCCTGTTTGCGGCTGCGTTTTGGTGCTGCGTCTCGTTCTTTTCTTGTGCTTCATCTGCGATCGCAATTTGACGCTTATCGCGTCCAAACGGTTCGTGTACGCTTCCTTGTGGTAGATTTTCATACAGCTCGGATTGGACACGTTGGTCACTTTTATCGCTACCGCGGATGCCGGTATCTCTCTGATAGAACCTGCAGACACCAAAATTTATGTTTCTCAACACCTTTTTAAATCATACTCGTGAAGGCGGTGCTGGTAAATTGGATAAGGATTTTGACAAGTTTCTTTCAACCCTTTTTTGACACACTTACATTTGGCCATAATTTTAACGCACTTAATCAATTTGACCCCGACGTTACTTCATCCTGCCATTAAGAGGAGGGTAGGAGTTTCAGCGTGAAAAAAAAACACTTTTTTGCGAATTTATTTCATCTATATGGATAGAGAAAATGTATTGAAACCTTTTGTACATTGTTAAGTGGCATTTCATGAACATTCCGTGAAATTTGCGAAAATATCCACAAACAAGCCGGTAGCGCGTTTTTCTCGAAACCACTTTTTCAAAGTCCGTGTTCACTGCCATTTGAAAACTACATGACCGATTTATTTCAAACTTGGTACACACTTTCTATATATAAAATACCTCCCCTCAACGGTTAGTTTGAGATTTGTTTACATTGGGGGGTTTTCCACCCCCAAAATGGCGGAATTTTTCGTGAAAAATAGCACTTTTCACTTTACATGAACACCGAAAATTTAGACATGAAAAAAAAAAAATTATCAAAGACCGTTGGGGGGAGGATTTGATGATACTTTGACTAAATTTTAATGGTACTTGATTTCAGATAATTTCTAGCTGAGATACAGTGAACACCGCAAATCGTGTTTTTCCAAAGGCGTTCTTGGAAAAGTATTGTCACCGGCTTGTTTGCGGATATTTTCGCGTACAAATTTCACGGAATGTTCTTGAAATGACACTTAACAATGTACAAAAGGTTTCGATAAATTTACTCTGTCCATACAGATGAAAAAAAAAACGCAAAAAAGTGTTTTTTTTCACGCTGAAACCCCTACCCTTACTCGTGTTTCAATATAAATTTCTTAATATGTCCATATAATTGAAATTCGGAAAGTATAAAATTGAATTATAAAACATTATTGAAAATTTTGAATTTTGGGAAAGTCAGCGTTTTGTTTCCAGTTAGTCCGAGTTATCCACCTGTCATTAACAACCCTTCGGTGAGTTGTTATTAGGGATGTAACGATACTTGTTCTAGCCGATACGATACCGATACTGATAATTGTAGCAATGTATCGGCGATACCGATACAGATAAAATTTACAAAATAACTTGATATAATAAAAATTGCCCTTTTTGTACACTAACCAATGACCCAAACATAAAAAAGGTACTTAAGAGAATGAAAATGTGAAAAATTATTTGCCTACTTTCCAGGAGCAAAGGGAGTGTCAACATCAAACAGAAATATAATTATACTCTTTTATTTATTATTAATTTAAAGTTTAGTGCTTGAAGTCATCTAAACGTGAAATTGTACTAATTAAACTTGAAATTGAACTGAACTCTAAAAAGACAGGTTCCTACAGGGTTTTAACGTAAGTAGCTTTTAGCTGTGACGTGGATAGTCAATAATCAAACTCGACCTTAGGGAGACTTTTGTTAAGAAAGCAGAGCTCATTAAGGTTATTTGGTGACAATCGGTGGTGCACATCATTTTTAATAAAACCCGCTGTTGAACAAAAGTCGCTCTGAAGCAACGGAGGTCAATTGATAGGATAGATATCTTTCGCCAATCTTGCTGTGCGAAAGCCATCGCAACAAAGAGTGCAATATTTTAATCGGCGAAGAACGTATCGGCAATGCCGATATACATGTCCTGCCGATTATATTGATGTTGTATCGCTATTGTTAAATCCCTAGTTTTTACTGAAAAAAAATTGGCGACACGCTTAAAACATTTACCATGTCCGCATAGTAGAAATTCGGAAAGTATAAAATTGAGTTGTAAAAAATTATTGTAAACTTCGAATTTTGAGAAAGTCAGCATTTTGTTTCAAATTTGTCCGTGTCAAAATGACCCAGTGTGTCAACGTAGGGTTAAATTGATATTACTCAACACTAATCTCCCCAAAATGCTATTTCATCTGTTAAGAAGTCTGCGTAAGTTGATAAATTTAGAAAATACGATTTTTTTTATTGTCTTCTTATATAGCCTGGGTTCTTAACTTCAATTTGCCACAAAGATTTTGTAAAATTTCCGAAAGTTGAGTGAGGAAGGAAAATTTTTGTAAAGTGTCAGATCGTCGGTCAATCTGCGGCAAACCGCACTGCTGCCCTTGCTTTCCTTTTTTCTTTTGTGTCTTCCTCTAACGTGTTTTATGAAACGGCGCAAGGCGTATTTCAAAATATATTCGTCCGATTTCCTTCAAATTTGGATGGAGCATACTTAGTAACATTTTCTTCTATATATTTATCCCCTTGTTAATAACAAACAGTAAAAGTTGTTTCTTCGTAAAAAATCGAACTTTTTTCTTCCACGGTCTGCCATTTTCTTAATTTAAAAAATTTCACATTGACATTCGGCCATCCAAAAGTTTCATTATTATACTAAAAGTTCATTTTGAGTTTTTCTCTTCAGATCACCCTATACCAAAACCACCTGCATCGAGTGACCATGCAGCAACAGTGGTACTTTGTTTAAAAAGAAATTGAAAACTATCGAGTACTAATGATAATAACGAACTTCATTGTTTGTTGATATTCTGCATTGAGAAAAAAAAATCAAACTTGGCAAGACTACTTACTAATTGTGCGTAAAATTCCAAACTCATCACAATACTCTCATTTGAAGAAAATTAAAAACCCGTTTTTAATTTTTTTTACGGGCACGAAGCTTATGCAAACCCGATAAAGAGCTTGTACAAGATCAACATAACCTCACAAATTTTTTAACCCAGTTTCCTCATAGTTGGTGGAGTTTTTAAGGAAAAACAAAGCATCAGGCTCTAAAGAATTCCCTGACGCAGAACTTGACGATTTTCTTATGCCCTAAATATTATTCATCTCTGAGAAATCTCTGTTCGAAAATGTCAGCTATCTCTCTCGCACTCATATGTCACGTGGTACATCTTTTACTCCGCCTTAAAGACGCAACAGACTGTTCAAAATGAAAAATAAGTTTTTCTTACCCATTGTTCTCCGAAGTATCTACAGCCTAAAGCATGGATTGGCCCGTAACAAACGTATCAACACAAAACTATACTAGATATTTCATCAAGGATATCTCAAAGTTCGAAAAACTAACATGTTTGCATTCTATACATCGTATACGACGCCGTAATCCTATAGTGCAAAATGTTCGTGTATAAACATTTCATAATAAGAACCGAGATCTTCGTGACTGCAGTTCTCTTTGTCCTGAACGGCGTTGATCACGTGACGAGTATTTTTTGTTTATACCGGCGTTACGAACTCGTCAGCTGATCTAACCTAACCTATCTTCACCACACTTCAGCATCGTTACGCCACATCCAGTTGCGCTTAATGACGTTAAACATTTTCCAGGTCGCGATACGAACGATGTCTAGTTTTTTAAAAGAAAACAAAATTCTTCAACCTGGTCGTTTTTTAGAATTGTATTATAAAATTTGCGTGTGGAGCCGGGCAAACCGATATTAGAAAATAGACTGGCGGGAGTTCGGAGTGTGCGTAGTTCACTCTAGACAGGTGGCGCCTCTGTCGCAGTAAACCGGAAAGATTCGGAACGGAGCGTTTCCGCTTTATTTGATTCTACAATTGGTAGAGGAACCATTAAATTCAAATACTAAGGGGCTACATCTACGCCCGAAAAATAGCCAAATTCCGATTTTTCCTTCTCGGTAACGGTTGGTGAAAGAGAAACGCATTTATTTAACACAAAGGTACATGGATTGGGAGCTTTGAAAAAAAATCACCAAGAAATACAGAAAAACATGGCCACCGACAGATGATGAAATTTTTTCGCAACGTTTGGCGGTGGACATTCTCTAGCTTAAACGGTTCATCTGAGATCTAAAAACCAAACGGGTTATTCAAGTTAACAATAAATACGAGTCGTTGACGATCGTCGATTTTTCAAATAATTTTTTTTAACAACGTGACGACAAGTTGAAACTCGAGCATACAAAATCTATGAAAAAAGTCGTCATTTTTACGTAACTATGGAAAAATGAAGAACGATTTAAAAAAAGTGAAATCGTCAACGACCTTGAGATGGTTATCATCGCATCTCCTGTAAATTTGGAAACAATCCATCAAGCGGTTTTCGAGACATCATGTCCACCGAATTTGAAAACAGTGTTTTGAGACAAATGCGTTTAAAGTTTGAAGGCTGGTGCTCGCTCGGTGAAGCCTCATTCAATATTAGGAATATTTCAAGGAAATTTTAAATAATAAATAAATATTAAATATCAAAAAACAAGACGCACATTATAAAAAAATACAGTGATTTCGAGCTTATAATATTATTTTTCCACGAGTTTGACATATCGGAAGGAACTAAGTAATTTATTAAATAAATAAACCAACAATTACTCTCAACTGCATCCCCTAGAGGTTCAAATCTCGCTTTGCGCATTCCCTACAGCGTCATTCTCAGCCCCATAGCCCAAGAATAAGAAGTTCGTTAATTCCACTGAAACTCAAATTTGAAAAAAGCTCGGTCATCCGGCTTCAATATGAATTTCGGGTTAACCGTAATACAATCGCCCACAATTATTGCGTTCGACGAGTCGCGACCAAGCGAAAATAAAGAGTAAAAAGCCCACCAAGATTAGATCCGGCAAGAGGGTCGCCGGTTGCTGCGAACTTCTGCATTTCCGGTCTCAAGTTCGCGCGGATCGCCTCGCTGCTCGGGCACTGCGCGTATTCTCGCTCGATAATATTTGAAATCAGCTTTGCTCGGGAATTAGCCTTCCGAACCGCGACTGTGTTATAACGCGTGTGTATCACGTTTTTTTTCTTGTTCCCCAAACGCGTTTTTCTCCAAATATCAAGCGTTATAAACAATTTTTGACTCTATCGCGCGTTTTCCTAACCTCGAATATCGGCAATATTAATAGTAAACAATAAGTCACGCGACCCTACACAATGTTTTACATTCATGCTCCAAAGTTTTTCACTGATTTGTATTCGCGATGCGTAATCAAAATACCGTCCGTGCAGCTCTCGAGATCCCAAAAGGCAAGTATTTATCTCATTTTTCTTTCATTCATCCCACGATCGTAGGTTACGATGAGTTTCGTTTTCCCCGTTACATTATGTAATTGTTCTTTTATCTTGTTTCGTTTTTAAAACAACGCTCCTCGCTTATCCGTGCATTAAAGTTTTTTTTGTCCTCCGGCACGAAATTGCTGTCATCGCGAAAATAATTTCTTCGCAGATTCTAATTATCTGCCTGACGAGCGGTACTCTGTTGCTCGGAGGCTTGGCGCAACTTCTCAAGCGCAAACGGCGTCCTCCTTATCCCTACTCGCGAAGGCAACTCAGGGAAGCCAGACAGAGAATTCTCAATGCCAAATCGTCGAATTTTGGTAGTACTCCGTTTTGTATGGCGTCGAAGTTTGCATCGTTGGGATGCAACGAAATTTCTTCTTCGCGTTTCATTTTCCACATTATTATTATAGAAAGTCTTTGGTAAATTTATATTGTAGATCGCTAAACAAATGTTCGAAGGATTTTTGAAGGCAAGATTTACCAAAAGAAAGAAAAGAAATTCGGAACTATCAATGCGTTCCAACGATGCAAACATCAACCTCATCCGTTTAATTTTGAAGAGTTTTTACGCTCAACGGCGTTGTCTTTGCAGAAAACGCGTCGCAAGCATCTTGGGCGAGAAGGAGCGAGGCGAGTACCCGCAGTCACATGAGCGACAGAGCGTCCCTGATTTCCTCGGTGCCGGGCGGGCCGGACGGCGACGTCAGACTCACTCCGCAGCAGTACGGCATGCTGGGTGAGTTCTTCAATAATTCTCCCCCAGTACGGCGCGAGCGATCGAGAGCACGAGAGAGAGAGAGAGACAGGCTGTGGGCCGTTGCGTAGCGGATAAAAGATTCGGGTCTTGGAATGAACGACGTTCGTATGGTACACTACGTATATTTACATGACAATGTACAGTCGAGTCGAGGCTGCGCGACGTCCAGTCACACAATGTCGAATTGGCGAATGCTTGAAAAATCGTTTTTATCATTTATTTTCACTTTGCTCCAACGAGTTACAGCGTCGTAACGAAGCGCGGGATACAGATTTTCGACTTACGCGTTACAATTTCTTTCAACAACTCCGCGACGGGAGTAATCGGGAATATATTGTTTTTTTTTTTCTCGTTCTCAGGTAAGCGGATAGGCGGTAGCGTTCGTAAATTTATTATTAATATTATTATTATGTCTCGTCTGTTACACGCGGTATAGATATTCGGCGCGGACCATAGCGCAAGTTTCTTTTTTCTCTCTTACTCGCTGTCTCTGTCTCTCTTGCTCTCTAATATTGCCTGATTCGTCTCTCACCTCTACCTTATCACGAGTAAATATCTCGTGCGACACAGTTCGTACGATAAACTCAATTTTTCGCAAACGGATCTCGCTGGGAAAATAATAAAGCTGATAACAAAAAAACGAAAGAAAAAAAACGATGCGTCGTTTGCTGGGACCTTTACGAACGTAGGACAAAAGTCTTCTCGTCAAATGTGAAACGAAAGCTCACGGAGCTTTCCCGAATAAATTTCTCGTAAGTCTACTCCGTAACGCTGCGATAAAACAACTCAGAAATTGTACTGCGATGGTTAACGTCGTAGAAAAAGAAAACCATTAAATAAGTATGATAGAAAATAATCGATAATCATAAGAATAATAACAAGTAAATATCTATCACGATTCGTTAACTGCATCGTATATATACATATGAACCAAGAGAAGAGCGCTTTCTCCCTTTTTTTTCTTCGCCTTTTCGTTCCTTCTCGTGTCACGAGATCTCGTCGTCTGTTTCTTTCACTCCCAAATGGAAATTCTAAAAACCGCCTACTCTCTCTCTCTCTCTCTTTGCCTCTCCGTCGTTATCGACTCTATCGAGTACTCTTACACGCTACTCTTACAAACCTTATCAAACTTTAAAAATTATACTGCGTTCTCCAAAAATATAGCCGCATAGCCGCTTCAGTTCGCAATAACTACATCTCTCTCTCTCCCTTTTTATTTTTCTTTCGCCCTCCTTCCTCAGTGTCCAATGCCTACGTTTTTTTCCACCATCTATTGACCTTAAGAATGACATTGTTTTTTTTTCTCTCATCGGGGCCTCTACGGGGAACCGCGTCGAATAATTTGGCGGCCTGAATGCTGCAAACGAGAGCTCCGATAGGATTGGATAGGATTTTTTAGCATATGGACGAGCGCATTTCCGGCGAATCCTCATCTACAGACGGAATGTAACATTGTTTCTCCTGACCTTTGTCTAAAACGGCGGTCGCCACTGTTTTTTTTTCTCGTTTTCTACCTTTTTCGGACATTTATCTTTCGGCTCTGCTTGTACTTGACGTTGAGTAAGACTAGCTCGAATTTATAGAATTCCTCTTACAGTACCCTAAATACAGTGCGTGTGTGTGTGAGTATTTTCCACCCCTGCCCGTCAAAATAGTATAGTCAGGTGTAAAAAAAATCACGCCGAAAACGATCGAGCGCCACGATTCGGACGAGAGTCAGAGAGCTCGAAATTGGCATACTTTTGCTTTCTACCGAAGAATATTGTTCGGATGGATAGTTTTTTCTCGAGACATCTCGATATACACGCGTGGACACACACACTAGACTGGCGAAATAAAATTGAAATTTTATTTTGTAAAATTTTTGTCGAAAATGTTGTTGAGGATGACAAAAAATGAGGGTTGATAAAATTTTAGCCCTTTATATTCATATTCAGAGGTCCCTCGTCGCGAATTTCTATTTCCAATTCATTTAACGTGGTGAGTTTTGTTTGCCACTTCTGAGCTTTATAACTCGCCTACGGGTAATACACGGAATCGCTCAAAAATACTGTTTATAGAAAATTTTACACTCTACAAAAAAGGTCCTCAGCCTTCATACGATAAATTCACTCGTTCAAATTTTATTCAACATTAAAGTTGAGCTGACGATACATTTCATGATTTTGTGAGATTTTTGGACTCGCGTGACAAAATTATTGATTTTTTCTTGTTTTTTTCTGATTCATTTTGGAAAAGTATTGTATCCTTTTTAAATTATTCCCTAGATATTTATTTGTCATGCTATGGGAATTGAATTTGGTTTAAGAATAGATTTTTGTACTAATGTACTTTTAAATAACAATAAATTTAAATATATTAGGAATTTTAGAAACTAGAAATGGAATAATTTGAAAAGGATAAGATACTTTTTAAGATGAGTCAGAGAAAAGAACCAAAAAAAATCCATAATTTCGTTGTAAAAGTCCAAAAATCTCACAAAATCATGAAATTTATCATAGATTCAACTTTGACGTTGGATAAAATTCGAACGAGTGAATTTATCGTATGAAGGCTAAGGACCTTATTTGTAGAGCGTTAAATTTCCCATGAAACAATGTTTCGGGCTTTTCCGTGTGTTTACCCGTAGGCGAGTTATAAAGCTGAGAAGCGGAAAACAAAACTTTTACCATGTTAAGGGGTTAGGCCATTCTAGAGGCCGAAAAAATAGGCTTTTTGGGAATTTTTTTCTCAGAAAAACTACAAAATAAATCGAGATTACAAAAACGGGTATTTATCATACATATCAGTGACTGTATACAATAATTTTTTTCACGCGATTAATTTCAAAATGGCGGCTGTGCAGTGTTTACCTCAAAACTGCATTTTCTAAGTTGGCCGGAAACATAACTCAGACAATTTTCGACCGATTCACTTTAAATGTTGAATATATTTTGAAAAATACATTGTCTATGGAAGTAGGATGTTTTTATATATTGCATAGTTCATTTGTTATTAACAATTATCTGACGAAATTTTTCACTTTCCAAAAATTCGCCTAAAACATCGTCAGATAATTGTTAATAACAAATGAACTTCGCAATATAAAAAAAAATCCCACGTACTTCCATAGACAATGTATTTTTCAAGATATATTCAACATTTGGCGTGAATCGGTCGAAAATTGTCTGAGTTATGTTTCCGGCCAACTTAAAAAATGCAGTTTTGAGATAAACGCTGCGCAGCCGCCATTTTGAAATTAATCGCTTCAAAAAAATTATTGTATGCAGTCACTGATATGTGTGATAAACACCCTTTTTTGTAATCTCGATTTATTTTGTAGTTTTTCTGAAAAAGTCCCCAAAAGCCTATTTATTCGGCCTCTACAGTGGCCTAAGGCCTTAAACGAATGGGAAATAGTAAATCGCGATGAGGGACTGAATATTGTTATCAAGAGCTAAAATTTGTTCAGCACTCATTTTTCGTCGCCTCAGCAACATTTTCAACAAAAATTTCAATCGAAAAGAACGTTTTTTTTCGGCCAGTCTATCCCACACACACACAGATATATATTTATATAATATATTAAATATGAAGGTTGTTTCTGAAAGGCAAGCATGTCTCCAGGACGATTGGAAAATTGCGGCGAATATTCGTCAACGTGCCGCGCCATACGTAGCCGGAACAAAATTTCGAGAGATTCGGCCTCACGGGCGACATTACTATACATAAATATAGGGCTATACACGTTTTTCCCCAACGACAATGGTCGTGTTCGTTGGGTCCACGGTGGGTCTCATCATTTTGATTGCGCATGCGCATAATGATGCGCATTTGATGATGCGCACGTTTCATTGCGCAGTTGCGAGTTGCGCATCATTATGGCACATGCGCACTTGTTCATATCAAAATGATGAGACCCAACGAACACGACCAATAATGAATTTTCGTTCTTCATTCTTTCTTCCTTCGCTTCCTCGCCTCCGTCCTGATCCACCGAGCCCCAACGGGAATATTCTACATTTATATTATCGCTTGGCTCAGATATTCTTGTCGTTTCGTGTGTTTTCTTTTGTTCGTAGCGTTAATTACCGTCGCAAATTTGGAGAATCTAGGCGACGCGAATAGTGCGCGATTGCCGGAGGGGGGAGGGGGTGGTGGAGTGGGAGAAACAAGCGCCCCCTGCCGTGTGAAGGTGCAACGGGAGAAATTCACGTGATTCGATAGAAAGCGACGACGGATAATGTGATTATCGCAAGGCTCGATTTGCAATACGCGAGAGAGGTCGAGGCGGAATCCGGTGAGGCCTCGTCGTCGTCCTTGTTCTTCAACGATAACGGCCCACCGTCGTCGTTCTGCATACTCGATGTGTCCGCTTTTCGCGGTGGCACTATAAGATTCTCATCGATCTCGGCCGTTCGATCGCTCTCGGGATAAGGCTCTTCCAACAGTCGTGTATTGTAGTCGGTCAGTTTCGTCGTTTTTTTGGAACTCGCGGTCGACGGCTGCATCGAAGCCGTGCTCGGCGGTGGAATCGTCGTCGGCACCATACTCATATTCGCCAAATAGTAGATCGGGCCGAACTCGTACTTCAGATCCAACATCGTCTCCTCGCGACATATGCCGCCGATCATTCGCGATCTTCTCTCACCGTCCTCGTATACCGAGACCAATTCACCCGTGTATGGGACCTCCATGTCCGTGTAATTCGCGCGCAGGGTCACGTTCACCGCGGTGCCCGGATCGAGGCGTATCTCCACGCTGAAAAACAAAAATGGCGGGCCAAAAGGATTAATGAAATTCTCCAGTAACGTCCCCGTTCGGATTAGCCGAATAGGGCATTGCACCCTTTTTTTAAAGGTGTCTCAATTTGATCCTTCGGTGGTAATAAAGTACTGGAATTTTTATTTCCACTTTGTGAAATCGTGCCGTAAAAATGAATTTAAGAGGTTTTCTCACTTTAGACGCTAAAAAAGGCTATTTACATGATTTTTTTTTTGATAGGGGTGTATCATATATATTGACATCAAAGTAGTTACATTTAAGGGGTTAGGTCGCTCTAGAGGCCGAAAAAATAGGCGTTTTGGGGATTTTTTTTTTTTTTTTCCAGAAAAACTACAAAATATATCGAGATTACAAAAAACGGGGTTTATCATACATATCAGGGACTGTATACAATAATTGTTTTGAAGCGATTAATTTTAAAATGGCGGCTGTGCAGCGTTTATTGCAAAACTGCATTTTTTAAATTGGAAACATTACTCAGACAATTTTCAATCGATTCACTTGAAATGTTGAATATATCTTGAAAAATACATTGTCTATGGAAGTACGTAGGATTTTTTTTTATATTGCATAGTTCATTTGTTATTGTCGAATCAGATTTGAAATGCGACACGATGACGCGCCTTGCGCCCGATTCATGCGCGCGAGTGGCGCTGCCCGCGCCCGCGTGTTCCGAGACGCGAAGTTCCCGCGCATTCAGCGCGCGTATTATTTATTATTCTCATGTAACGTACTACGAGTCAAGTCGACGCTCGAATCTACGCCATCGTTTTGCTTTTTATTTTCATTACGAATTAAATTAGTCCTCAGCATCACAAATTCACGAGTCTGTTTTTATACTTGCCCCTTCCACCTGTCATAGCGACTCGAATAGTTATTAACAATTATTTGATGATTTCGTAGATTCGTAGATAATTATCTGACGAAATCGTCAGATAATTGTTAATAACAAATGAACTATGCAATATAAAAAAAAATCCTACGTACTTCCATAGACAATGTATTTTTCAAGATATATTCAACATTTCCAGTGAATCGGTTGAAAATTGTCTGAGTTGTGTTTCCGGCCAACTTAAAAAATGCAGTTTTGAGATAAACGCTGCACAGCCGCCATCTTGAAATTAATCGCGTCAAAAAAATTATTGTATACAGTCACAGACATGTATGATAAACACCCTTATTGTAATCTCAATTTATTTTGTAGTTTTTCTGAAAAAAAATCCCTAGAAAGCCTATTTTTTCGGCCTCCAGAGTGGCCTAAGGCCTTAATAAATACACTTACGTAATACATTTTTGAAAAATTTCATGTATTTATGTAACCCAAACAAACTTTAAACGCGCTTTTCTCGAAACAACGTTTTTCGACGGCTTGTTGATAAAATGTTCGAAACTACTGAACATTGATCAATGTTCAGTAGTTTCGATTTCATAATTTCATAATTCGATTTCACAAAAAAATTCCGATTTTATAATTCGATTTCATAATTTCATCATTCGATTTCATAATAACTTTTCGATTTCATAATTTTAATAATTAAAATTATGAAATTTCAACCACATATTCTTTACAACTATAGCTATAGGGCATATCAAGGATTTTTTTTAATTTTGATATTTACTAATTTTTTATTGCAAAAAACGGTGAAAAAACACGTTTTTTTCGAAAAATGTCGCCATTTTGTTATTTTTGCATATATAAAAAATTGTATGATATGCGCTATAGCCATTAACGTACTGAATCTAAATCCGTTTGATTTTTTTGTTTCGGATGATCCATCTTCGAGATTTCATCAACAGCGCAGAGCTACAATTTTTTAGGACATTTTTTCAACTACCATTTTCGTCTATAAATAGTGACTTGAATAAATAATTTTTCTTTTAAATGTATTTCAAAAGTGTATTTATTAAGTGTATTAACTTTTATATGAATATGTATAATATAAACCTATCAAAAAAATTCATGAAAATAGCCTTTTTTAGCGTCTAAAGTGAGAAGACCCCCTAAATTGTACATTTAAAATTTTCGCGCGAAAACAGGCGAAAACTTGGTTAAAAATTGCCAGAAGAGATCCAAAGTCATTGTCCAAAAAAACTCATCTGTACTTTTATGAAGTACAGATAACTATTTGAAAATTTGCTATTAACTCTGACAAACAAGAATTTATAGTTGTTGACGCTTTGTTTCACAGGTTAGAGAGTAATTCTATCGCTTTCTTTGTTTACTATGTCAATGACGTCACGTCGGAATCCATTATGGCGGCTACCGTTTCGCATACTCGTTGAACCGATAAAAAAATATTTTAAAACATGAAGTATAACATTCATTTTGTGTTTTTATAAATTCAAACCAACGTTATTCGATTGCTTATCGCGAAAACTACTTTATTTATACATTCTCAGAGTATTTTTCTCGCATAGAGTAAAATACCCTATTTTTTCACAATGTCGATAATGCAGATATCTACTTTACCCATTGAAAACAAAATTAAATAGCTTGTTTTTAAAGTATGTTGTTTCTTTGTATGCAATAGAGTAAAGTAAAAAATCATTTTTTTAAATTTTTACTCATATATAAGATCGGGAATGAACTCACGTTGTTGCATTCGATCGCACGGACTTGTCCTCGATTCCCCACGATATGTAGCCCAATTTCGGCCCTTTGGCCAGCGTGATCGACGTATTGAGGGCTTTTATCATGGCGTGGCCCTGGCCCCAGTATATCGAGTGATTAAACGTGTAACCGAGTGCCTCGGCGAGCACCGCAGGCACTGTGCCAACGTTGCTTATCGTTGTTTCCCGCAGTACCTCAGCTACACGTTTCAGTACGCGCTTTCTGTTGTAGTTCAATTTAATGGCGTTCAGCTCGTAAAATCTTGGCTCCGTCTCGACCAATACCTCTCCCGATTCCGCTGTACCTTCCTCCCCGTCCTTTTTGCCCAACAGAAAATCAAGAAAACAGTCAATCTCGATGCTCACTTTTTTGTCCCAATTTTTGTCCTTATATATTGTCACGAATATTTTGGAAATGGTCTTTTCAAAAAACTGTTGTCGTTCGATTTTTTGTGGTATGTTGGGAAGACTTCATAGGTATGAATATAAGGGCGGAAATGCAGAATATGGCGGCGTAACTTTTCACTGGAGGAAAATGTATTTAAAAAATTTCCGAGGGTTGTATACTTTCCCTCTTCTTTTGAACCTTCGAAAAAAGTCATTATTATTGTGAATATTCGCGAAAACATAATTTATAAATATTTATCGAAGTTCGTAAAAAAAACTTTCGTGATGCTTGTAAATTTTTGGTGCAGTGGATGAATTGTTCGGCGGTATTAATTTTTTCTCAGTCCTTTAGAATTCTAAATTATCACGTTTTAATTATCTTTTTATTGGCTATCAGTCTTGCATCGAGGAATAAAATCATGAGGCAGATAAGGGGGTAAAGAAAAATTAAACAAATACAAATGGGCCGAAAATAAGGATAAAAACAGAAGTGAAGGGGGGGGGGGGACAAGGGGACTGAGAGGGAAATATATAAACAAGTAAAACAAACGAAAAAAATTCACAAATTTCAAGAGGGTATACAGAGAATACCATTTTTAATGTTTGTGTCCCTCAGAGTACGTTCTCGAGAATCTGAAGGCAAGAAAATAATGGTATTGATGTTTGCATCGTTGGAATGCAACGAAAATGCATTTTGTCCATATTCTCAGATTTTTTTTGGCACGATTAGGCTACGAAAGTCACTGATACATTTTTGAGCATCCTTATTAAAAATTTATAACCAAAATATGCAAAAAAAGATTTAAAATAATAGTAAGAATGAAGAATTTAAAAAAACACGAAATGTCGTTGCATTGCAACGATGCAAACTTCAACATCATAGAAAATATCTCGCCAATCACGAATTGATATAGACGTTTGTTTTCTCGAAACCGAAAATCAAAATGACTATGCAAAAACTCAAAAAAACATTAAAACTGCTTCAAGGCGGGATATACATTGAGACAGGAAAAAAATAAATTATATTGAGGGATTTTTTAAAGTAAGACATAATTATTCTACACTTACCAAACTTTAGGTATACTTTAATAGTATATTTAAGTATACGAAACAATTTTTTAATATTAATTCATCATCAAAATGACGGAACTGTGGCAGAGAAAAAAAAGAAATCGATTTTTTGATCGTTGTAAATGTATATTCCGCCTTAATTGACGTTAATAGAAATTAACACGACGCGTAAGGACGAAACTCAATTCACAGTTAAAGTTGGCATCGTTGGAATGTGACGAAAATTTTTTTTCATTTCTTATTTTCACGATTATCCAAAATCATATTTTACAGATTTATTCTCGACAGCTAAATAAGAATCTTAAAAAATGTTTGCAGAATTTTCGTAGCTCAAATCTGCCAACGGAAATTTGCGAAATAAAAGAAAAATCTATTTTCCCTGCATTCCAACTATGCAGAATTCAACGTCACGATACTCACGTCTTTGACGTAGGTGATTCGTCCGAGTCTCTCGGAAGTGTCGTATGTACCGATGTAGTGAGTGTAGCCGAGATTATTGTCGTTGCGATCGTTTTCGGTTTCGCTGACGACGTGCCTCGCGATGTACATCGATTCGGTCGCAACTGCGCCCACCGGTGTCTGATGAAATTTGTCCCAGGCGACCCAGCTCAGGCGCGCCGCGTTATCGACATTCTCGAGAAGATCGTAACGCTCGTAAGAGGCGACGTTGCCGAGATACGTCACCGTACACTTTGTCTCACCCTCGATCTGCTTGCCCGCGACCCAAACTCCGTTGTGGAACACCCGACAGACGTAGAGCGAGTGTTCCTTAACGACCGGAGACTCGGCCTGATTGTCTGCGAAAAAAAAGAAGAAAAAAAAGCGTGAGGCCCCAAAAAAGGATGAGAAAACGACGACTATTTTCGTCCGGATGACGAAAGCGAAGAGACTGCCCCGTCTAAAGGGAAACAATTTTTAAGGGGCCACAAGTACCTATAGGCCCGAAAATAATTGCCAAATTCCGATTTTTTTTTCTTGGAAAAGTTTGTTGAAAAAGGAACGCTTTTTTTAACAAAAAGGTATATATTGGGAGCCATTAACCCTTCCTTGACCCACTTATGTTTGGCCATGGCTTTGACACACTGGGTCAATTTGACCCGGATAGTACTTCATCCACCTGCCCTTAACAACACTTCAGTCGGTTTTTATTGAAAAAAATCCGGGGTACACTTTAGACGTTTCTTAACACGTCTGCATAATGCAAATTCGGAAAGAATAAAATCGAATTGTTGTAAACAATCGTTGAAAATTTTCAATTTTGGGAATATGAGCATTTTATCTCAAATTCGTCCGGGTCAAAATGACCCAGTGTGACAAGGAAGGGCTAAAAAATCAACAAAAATACAGAAAAACAACAAAAACATGCCTGCCGGCATGATGATTTTTACGCGACGTTAAACGCTCCACCCGAAATGTAAAAACCAAACGGATTATTCAAATGAACAATAAATACGAGTCGTTGACGATCGTCGATTTTCAAAATCATTTTTTTTAACAACGCGGCGATGAACTCAAACTCGAGCATACAAAATCTATGAAAAAAGTCGTCATTTTTTGCGTAACTATTAAAAAAAGAAGATCGATTTGAAAAAAGTGTGATCGCCAACGACCTTTAAATGTTTCTTATCGTATCTCCTGTAAATTTGGAAACAATCCATTAAGTGGTTCTCGAGATATCATGTCCACCGACTTTGAAAACTGTTTAAAGTTTGAAGTATGGTGCTGTTATCGCTCGCCCGGCCGACTGTTAGAAGCTCTGGCTCATTCAATTTTAGGAATATTTTACTAAAATTTTGCCCAATTATTGGAACTTTAAGGGTCCAATTATTGGCTCCTTAAGGGCCCATATATTGGCGCCTTCCAGTAGGTTCCAATTTTTGGCACTTAAGTTCCAATTATTGGCGCTATGGGGGCCCAATTATTGGCCCTTTAAGCCCAATTATTGGCTCCTTAAGGGCCCATATATTGGCGCCTTAAAGTTGCAATTATTGGCACTATTATTGTGCTCATATTATTGTTCAATTATTGGCACTTTGAGGGCCCAATTATTGGCACGTTGAGAGCCTAATTATTGGCACTTTAAGGGCCAAATTATTGGTGCCTTAAGGGTCCAATTATTGGCGTCTTAAGGGCCCAATTGTTGGCACTTTGAGAGTCCAATTGTTGGAACTTTAAGGGCGTAATTATTGGCGAAGGGCCCAATTATTGGCACTTTGAGGGCCCAATCATTGGGACTTTGAGAGTCTCAATGATATTGGCACTTTGAGGGCCAGATTATTGACGCCTTGAGAGCCCAATTATTGGCACTTTAAGGGCCAGATAATTGGCGCCTTAAGGGCCCAATTAGGGGCACTTTCAGGGCTCATATATTGGCGCCTTAAGGGCCCATATATTGGCAAAGGGACCAATTATTGGCGGCTTAAGGGCCCAATTGTTGGCACTTTGAGAGTCCAATTGTTGGAACTTTAAGGGCCTAATTATTGGCGAAGGGACCAATTATTCGCACTATGAGGGCCCAATTATTTGCACTTTGAGGGCCCAATCATTGGGACTTTGAGAGTCCCAATGATATTGGCACTTTAAGGGCTAGATTATTGGCGCCTTAAGGGCCCAATTATTGGCACTTTAAGAGCCAGATTATTGGCGCCTTAAGGGCCCGATTATTGGCACTTTGAGGGCCCAATTATTGGCACTTTAAAGGCCCAATTATTGACACTCTAAGGACCACTTCGTAGGTAGGAGAGCAGTGTCATCAGTGTAATTGGTGGGGTGCCAAAATAAGGTGACCTTACCCGACCATCGAAAAAAAATATTTTTGGAAAATGCAATTTTCTAACCAGCCTAGGTAGAGATGTAGCCCGTTAACGCATTCTCAATAACACTGCATGTCAGACGAAAATTCCGACGATGATCATTCGGTCATCAACGGCCACGAAATATTCCAATATGCTTTTGCCGAGCAATAAGTATGTGAGAAAATGTCGCTCAACGAACCATCAACTTCGCGCTGACTCTCGAATCCACCGATGACGATCTCCTTGGAAGCCTCGTAGTGGGTGATGGGCAGCCAGTTGAGGGTACTCGACGTTACACGCTGACGATGGTTGGACAGAATGTAAACACTGTTGTCAGCGTTGACCGACGAGATCTGCAGGATCACGAGTAGCCCGGCTACACCGAGGGAGCCCACGAGTCTCGTGGCGCGGTCCATCTGTAAGTCAAAATCAAACCGGTCAAAATCAATTGAATCAATTCGATCCAATGACTGAAAATCCTAAACCTTAAAATGTTTATTTAGAATACTCAAAGTAAATTCTCTTCGACGATGCAAATAGGAAAGAAATAGTAATATGAAATCTCTTTGGAGAAGAAAAATACGGAGGCGCTTACTCCCCAATGAGGACAATCAGAGTCGAATTAGCAAAAAAAAAACGGATACATCAATATCGATTTTTAAAAATATAAAAGTTATAAACTTGTCATTGCGTAACACCGAAATCGTTTATCGCATTCGTTCGTCAACTAGCACTCAATTCATCACAGTGCGGTCCCCCTCTATCTGATCTAATGCTCTCCTTTCTGTGTTTTGATCACAGGCAAAAAACACGCGCCCGTAATGACGCGAAACAAGAGATCGTAATCATCACTTTTATTCGATGATGACTCTGCGTGTTTGCGAGCATTAAGGCCTTAGGCCACAGTAACGGGTATAAAATCATGTGCGAATTTAACAATTTTTTTTTTTCGTACGAAAAAGTGATTCACTCATAAAATTAATTACTCATCTATTTAGTATGAATATTAACTGTTAGAAAATATATATATATTTTTTTCGATGTACAAAATGACCGATTCTAACTAACTAATATTCTACTAATATTCTACTAACTAATATTTAGAATACCCAGAGAAGTACTTACGGAATTTAAAAAAATATTGTTTTATTCAAAAGTCGTAGGTATTTGAACTTAAGAAATGAATTTTCAGTGAAAAATTTCGTTATAACTGCTCATAAACTGCTCATAAAATGAAAAGTTTTCGATTAATCAGAAATTCCGTACGTACTTCTCTGCTAAATGCAATTAGGAACATAACTTTTGAATTTGAAGTAAATCGAGTGAAAATTGTTGAAGTTATTCGTCACGCCAATTGGAAAAAACGCTGTTTCGAGAAGTTTCGAGTAGTCGGCCATTTCGTACATCGAAAAAAAAATATATATTTTCCAACAGCTTGATATTCATATTAAATAGATGTGTAATTAATTTGATGAGTGAATCACCTTTTTATACGAAAAAAATGGTTAAATTCGCACACTATTTTATACCCGTTACTGTGGCCTAAGGCCTTAAGGTTTATGCTTACGATATCGTGATTGCTCTATGCAAATGAAGACGATGACAATAATAATAACACTAATTATTATTATTCTTATCATTCGATATTAGTGTATTATTGTTTCTATTATTTTTACTGCTATTGGAATCGTTATAATGATAGTAGAAATGAGAAGAATCGTTGAAACGATACGAGTAGCAATAGCAATCACACTAATAATAATACGAATAACAATGATTTATAATGTTAAACAAACAAACATCAATGATAACATTAATTTTTAATGTATTTATAGTATTATTATTAGTAGTATTTATAGTATATTTACATTATTATTATTATTCATAATATATTTATAATAATAATAATGATAATTCGGATAATCCGAACAAATTTTTTAATCATAATTTTAATAATGATAATAAATATCGATATTAGTGTGTAAAAAATTGATGTGGTATGCACGGAAATAAAGTAATGATAACAATGACAATAGTTTTTGTTCTTCATTATGTACATATTATACTGTATTGAAGTTTGCATCCTTGAAATGCAACGGAAATTCTTAATTTTCTTATTTATTTATTTTTATTATTATATAAAATCTTTTTAGGAACTTTTCGTTACAAATTTTCAACAAGGATTCTCAAAAATGTTTCCGTGACATTCGTGGCTTAAATGTGCAAAAAATACGAAGAAACAAAATATATATTTGCGTTGCATTCCAACGATGCAAACTTTATTTATTCGTTTATATGTACGGATGTTTCGCCATTGACTTTAAAGCAGTTTGCGAGGCGTTTCGCGATAAAAGCTGGCCTCGTAGAAACCGGAGATGAGGACACACGTAGGCAAAAGCCAAGACTCGGCTTTCGCTTTGGTCGAGCGAAGTTTTCATCTCCGGTTTCCGGAGTGCCGCATTATCACGGGGAAACGAAACGCCGAGATAATGTATACAGGTACACTTGTTTGCGCTCATCCTTTCTCTTGTACTTGTCAACCGTACCAACACTTGGAATGACAGATCCGCGCAGCTCAATTTTCAACCTCTTAGAATTCTTTGTTTCACTCTTCTATTATTATTGTTTATTCTCGTAATTTTTTTTCAACCTCGATCGCGCCGTGGACGAAATTCGGAGGAGCTCGAATCAGTCGACGATACTTTTTCATTCTCGAGTTGTTGGTTGAGAATTTTGATTTTCTGCCTTTTTTTCCCGGTCATCGTCGAATTTTATTTTGATCTGAGGCTTGACGGGGACATATTGGTAGGGGAATATTTTGTTTTTTGATAATCATTTCGGAATTATTTCCACGAGAATTGCTAATAGTTTTCATCCATATCCGGTAAATTGTGCCTGGGAATAGTTGGGAGATTCTATAACGGACGAGAAGCCCGAAGTTCAATGATCTTTGCTTCACTTCACGGTCTATTGCCCCCCTCGAGACCCTCCTGATACTTTTGTGTCGACTTTGAGATGCAGCGGCGGAAAATTCCACACAAGGAAACGAAAATCCGCGGAATTCGGTAGGAAAACGAATAACTGTACTTGATATAAAAAATATAAAACAAGTTTGTGTATATTAATATATTAATATATTAATGTATTAATGTATTAATATATTAATATATTAATGTATTAATGTATTAATATATTAATATATTAATATTTTAATATATTTATATATTATTAATATTTTCAATTGTTTTCACTTTAAATTCTCATCTTTTTTTCCTCTCATTTCCTGATAATCGAATGTGGGAAAAATAATACGAAAAAAAATTGAAAAATTTATATCTCAATAGAATAAAATTACACAGAATAATAATTTATAAATTGCACGGAATTATAATGAATACACTGCTGGCCAAAAGATTCCCCTCCCCTCTATTATTTGTATACGGTAAATATGGAAAATTTTACATCGAAATTATTGTTCGTTTTTTTTCGATCAGAGGGGAGGAGAAACTTTTGGCCAGCAGTGTAAATTGTACAGAATTTTAAAAAACCCGAATGGTCCGACGGAAATACTCGTATTCGTTATCTTGGAATTTACGGACAATTATTATTAATAGTACTTTACAAATTCTCGTGCTTAGGTCACTGCTATGATAGAATGATTTTTTTAAGGGGCTACATCTACCTAGAGGCCCGAAAAAATGGCTAAATTCCGAAAAAAAATCTGGGAAACGGTTGGTGAAAAAGAAACCCTTTTTTTAAATGCAAAGGTACATATATTGAGAGCTAAAAAAAATTACGAAACAATACAGAAAACAACAAAAACATGGCCGCCTGCAGATGATGAATTTTTTTTCACGACGTTTAGCGGTGGACACTTCCCAGCTCAAACGGTCCATCCGAAATGTAAAAACCAAACGGGTTATTTAAGTTAACAATAAATACGAGTCGTTGACGATCGTTGATTTTTAAAATAATTTTTTTTTAACTACGTGACGACGAATTGAAACTCGAGAAAACAAAATCTTTTAAAAACGTCGTCATTTTTACGTAACTATTAAAAAATGAAGATTGATTTTCAAAAAGTGAGATCGTCAACGACCTTGAAATGTTTCTCATCGTATATCCTGGAAATTTGAAAACAATCCATCAGGTGGTTCTCGAGATATCATGTCCACCGACTTTGAAAACAGTGTTTCGAGAAAAACGCGTTCAAGGCGGGATATACATTTAGACAGGAAAACAATTAGCAATATTGAGGGATTTTTTAAACTATGATATAATTATTCTACAATTATCAAACTTTAGGTATACTTCAATAGTATATTTGAGTATACGAAACAATTTTTGCAACTTGCAAAAAAAGTTCAAACATTTTTTCGATTAGAACATGTATATTTTCTATGTGACGGTCATTAAAATGAAGAAAATGCAAATTAAAAAAAAATGGCACGCATTTACAAAAAAAATCAATATTTCACGCAACATTTCTGTAAAATGTGGATTAAAAAAGTCGTTTTTTTTTTTCAATTTTTCAAAAACAATTCTCGTCAAGTAGAAGACACCAATATTATCAATATTTCTACCAAGTTTCAACTCAATCGGCTCAATAGTTTTTGAGTAATCCCGCACGCCAATTTCGATAATGCAGTTTTGAGAAAATCGCGTTTGAAGTTCACGCCCGCTCCGAAGTCGAGCGGTAAGGCACAGCGTTGAGGGGCTGTAACGTTTGAAGTTTTTCGAATTTCGCTTTTAAACGTTAGAAAAATATTCTACATATATAGTTCTATCGTTTAAAGAAAAAACAAAGAAATCGATTTTTTGATCGTTGTAAATGTATATCCCGCCTTAAATATCGAAGCTGTTAGTTTCTATATTTATATAGCTATTTAAGCTATATTTATATATTAAATACAGCTTAAATAGAAGCTCATTCAATTTTAAGAATATTTCAATGAAATGTTCGGAGAACATAGCAAAGGTAATAATTTGGTATAATGCAATTTTTACAAAATTATTGGAATCCAACGAAAATATATTTTTTTTGCACATTTAGGCTACGAAATTCCCTGAAACATTTTTGAGAATTCTTATTAAAAATTCGTAACCAAAAACTGCAAAATTAAAAAAATAACAATAATAAAAATAGAAAAAGTTCAATAATTTTCGTTGCATTCCATCGATGCAAACGTCAGCACCATTCAACGAGCTCGTTTTATTATCAGAACGTAATGCAATTCAAATATAGTACGTTTATAATGCCGGTATAGACTCCCATCCTCGTTCTACGTACGCGAGTACCACTAGATTGCCATATAGTTATTACTATTATTACTATAATGGGGTACAAGTTCGCTGCACCCCGAACACAACCTGGACACGCGAGACTCCGGTATAAGCCTTTTTTTTCAAGGCCTTTTTATCTGAGATTCTATTTTTTTTTGTTTCAAATAAATATTACTTTGACTGCATCTTGGGGAGGTGAAATTTCTTCTTCTTTTTTTCTCTCCAACGTATACGGTGGAAAAGTGAGTTTCTGATCCGGAACAATTTTACCGCAAGGCCGTCACGATTCAGAGCTCGGGGTTCACCGCCACTGTTGGTACGAATATTTACGTCTCTCTCGCTCTGTATCGCGCGCTCGCCCTGCCTCTTTCTCTCTCACGCTACCTCTCTTTGTACACAGTCTCGTGTACCTATAAATGTGATCAAAGGCCGATGAATCGACCCGAGAGTTTGTACATCGCCATAACGGTTGTCCCCGGCAGCATCGAGATCGGCGAATTGAGCATTCAATTAACCCGCTATTATCTCGGGCAAATTAAAATTTACCGCTTCTATTTAATATCGTTGGTTTTTGCAGTGCAATTGTTTTTTCGTGCCTTAACGATTAATCGAGCGCGTAACTGAACGGTAGATCTTTTTTTTATTCATTCGACGATGACGGAAATTAATTTCTCGTGCAGGTGCAGTCGAAGCGAAAAAAACAACTTTTTATTGGGTAGGGTCAAAGTGAGAACAGTGGCAACAGTGCGTACACCGAACCTTTTCTGTTTTTCAGAAGTGGACATGTATATATGCGCGCCTTTTTTGAACCTGTCTGTGAGTCGCTCCCGCGCAATTCGGTTGTGAGAGGTGATTTTATATTATTTTTGGTGTCAAAAGTTGAAAAATCAGCTGAGTTTGTATGTTTTTTGCTTCTTTACCTATCGCAGTTATGTTCGAAGTCATTGTTCTCCCGCAATATACAGCTACATTGCGGTATTTGAGCATTGTGTTTGTTAACCTAACAAAAATAGAAACTTGTCAGTACCCGCTTTAGAAAAAAGGAGAGGGTCGGTACACAGTGGCTCAATTTTTCGAGGTACACAGAGGTAAGTCATGATATGAATATTTTCGCGTTGTGATTTAGATAGGTACTGGTACTACCTCATTAGGTAGGTACTCATTGTTGATTGATATTCAATAAATGATTGTGATTGATCTCATAATATGCTGTTTTTTAAATTAATTTTTCAATAGTTTACTGTACAATACTCCCCATTGTATAGAGAAAAGCACCCCATTACCTACAAGTGTACAGTGGATCAGGGTAATTTTCTTCAAATTTTGCTTGATTTTGACATTTTGTTTGGCTGTGAAATGAGGCATGTTTCACTGTGTACAACCCCAAGTACACAGTGGATCAAATCCCATTTTTATAAAATGGTTTTTATCTCAATATCTATTGGGTTAGGGCGTTCAGTGTCTTTTAACAAAATGAAGCCATTGAACACACCTCACGTTTGGTCAAGGTTTCACTGGGATTGTGTGAACGGTTAGGCAGCTATACCTCTGAAAAAAATAAGCCACTCATCCTACTCTGACCCTACTCATTAATATAAAGCTGGTTTTTCTTACAAAACTATTATTCATGGTGTCTGCCGACCTGAAAAGTCATGAAAAATCTTAAATGCCATGAAATTACACTCGACCCTGAATAAGTCATGAAATGTCATGAAAAATTACCAGTCTACCTGAATTATTATACCCTACTAAATTATCGTTCAGTCTATATTCAATATGAACTAACTTTGTGGTACTTGTCGATAGAGAAGCGAATATCGAATCGATAGAAAATAAAATAGAAGAAAGTAAAAGAAAATGATGCGTTATCTCAACATATATTAGTTTTTCTTGGTTATTCGTGTAAAGCGACTAGATGATATTACTCAAAGTTCCTAAATGTATGTAATATTTTTCCAGATGTTCCCAAAATATATTTCTTTACAGCAATCTCGAAATTATGTTTGTCTCACATCTTTTACTACATATGGAATTGTACAGTTTGGTGACTTTTCGTTTATTCCGTATACTTTTTATTGGCATACAACACACATCTGTTTGAAAGAGCAAAATAAAAATATAAAAATTTAGAAAATTGGTCGCACTGTAGAATCATTAAGTGTACTTCTGTGCCAGAAAGTCATACTAAAAGTCATGAAAAAATCCCCATTCCTTGCCTTAAAAATCCTTAAATGTCATGCAATTTCAGTTCTGGTCAAAATTAAACACCCTAGACAATAATACTGTCGTCGATAATTCTTTGAGCGAATTAGTAGTTTTTTAATTTCGATCCCTACGGGAGGTAAGTTTGATCGCTTTTGCGTGCACATAGATAAATATTGGAAAAATGAAAATTCGTTATTACGATGGAGCAAACAATTATGTTTAATTACTCAGGGTGCTGCCGCGGCTCTTGGCACGAAAGCGATCTGAATATCGAGTTTGCAATTAATTTGCGTCAGCGTTTCGAGAATCAAATGAAGTAGGAAAAATTGTTAAATGGGTGAAAACATTGGAGTAATACAATGAAAGTAAAATTGTATTTAATTATATAAAAAAGTCAGTATAAGTAAATATAACTTATTTGATATCAATATAAAATATAAATGTAAAATGAGCTAGAGAAAAGGAATCGGTGGTGATTTGAGTCGATTAGAAGCAAATCTAATAACTGGATGTGAAATATTAAATGATCAAAGGATGCAGGGAGACTGGTGCAGAATCGAAACCTCGAAATACTGTATAGAGTATAAATATCGTATAAGCAATGCAAGGATGCCAAAATATTGGGATCACGAAAAAAGAGAAGACAAAGAACAGAGGGCCAGAATGAGGTGCGTCAACGTGGGGGAGGATAGGACATAAAGGGTTTAAAGAAAGGAAAAGAGAATTTGGAGTATATAAGGCAATGTGAGGCATTTAAAAAAATGATAAGTAGAGATGTGAGAACGAACGTGGATGAACTCTTTATAGAAGCAAAGAAGCTGATGGAACGAACTGCTAAATAGAGAAATTAGGTCCGTACTCTGTGAATACGTGAGAAAGTTCGAGAAAAAGGTGCGAACCGGAGAAAACAAGAAGTAAAAAGGGTACAAGACGATAAGTTGTAATGGAAATGTGGTAATAGATAAAAAGAGAGTAATGGAAACCAAAGACAAGATTATATGTAGACTTAAGGATGTATTGCTCGTACATTCCCTACCAAAAGTGAGTTTCAGTGAGAATTTTGAGTACTTTGCGATAACATTAAAATCTGAAAACATCAACCGTATTGAAGATGCTAAGAACATTGGTTTTGAATAATAGGAATGGGAGAATAATAATTTATAATAGGAATTTATAAATAAATTGTTTAAACGAAAATTTGTTCAAAAATCTCCGGTAAACTTAATTTTTTGTGACATTAAATCCATTATGATACTTTTCTGAATACATATGATTTTTTAAAAGAATTTTCACTCTATTTCGAAAATCCCGTTTTTGGAATTTTTCAGAGGCTGTACCTACGACATTGTTCGCTCAATACCCCTGACACTTCTTGGATTTAATATGGAACATTGCTCCGAAAACATATTGAAAATTTGTGACTCTTCGTCCATTTTATAAATTAAAATAGAAAGATAATTCTACAAAACTTCATACCTATGCAGAAAAATCTACGAATTCATTTTATAATATAAAAAAAGTAGTTTACCGGACATTTGTTGAACAATTTTTTTTCAACAATTTACTTATAACTTTTTTTCATTATGATTACCGGAAATTAACGTTCTTAGCATCTTCGATGTGGTTGATTTTCTTTTTAATTTTAATCTCATCGCAAAGTATTCGAAATTCTCGCCAAAACTCACTTTTGGTAGGGAATGTACGGGCAATACATTCTTAAGAGTAGGACAAGAGGAAAGTATGCAACCGCTGTAATTTGATGAAATATCTGGATTTTGATGGAATAGGCAAGAATCGCTAAATAAATAATATGTAAAATCAGCTATATTTAAAAGTTGAGAAACAAATGAATATAATTTTACCAACAAAATTGAATAAATTGAAGATATGATGATGTTGAAGTTTGCATCGATGGGATGCAACGAAATATTTGATTGGTGAATTTTCCAAATTTTCTTTAACAGTTTTAAGCCCCAGAAATCTCCCGATCATTTTTTCGATTCCTTATTTAGCGATCTATGACCCGAATTTACTAAATACGATCTTCGACACTAATGGGGCCGTCCATATATTACGTCATTCTAAATTTGGGGGGGGGGGAAGGTTCGTCTGCGGATGACGGTAAATGATGGATGAGGGAGGGGGGGGGCGTTTCGAAATTGACGTCATTCTTGTGATACCAGTTACTTCAAAGTGTACAATAGTATATTGTACAACTAGAGTGGTTTCCCCGCATGAGTGATGAAAAATATTTTGCAAGTACCTAATGGTATTAATTATTGAACTCATTATTTATTTATTTATTACATAAGGTTTGTCTACATTATATTCGAGAACTTCAAATAACAGCGTACCTATGAAAATAGTTCGATCGAGCCAAAATGAATATGGGGAGGATACGGAGATATTACCCGTGATCCAGGATTTGCAAGAATGGGTGAAAACTCCGTGGGAGCTATCCAAAGAAAACTAAAGAATAGGGAAGAATAATATTATTATATTAATGAAAATTGCCAAAGTACAAAATAATAAAAGATGATTCTATAACAAAATGTGGGAGCTATCCAAAGAAAACTAAAGAATAGGGAAGAATAATATTATTATATTAATAAACATTTCCAAAGTACAAAATAATAAAAGATGATTCTATAACAAAATGTTTTAATGTTACCCAATTTTTCTCAAATCCGCAAATGTTTTAATTTTGCGAAACTGGTAATGACGTCAATTTTGCGAGAGGGGGGGGTCATTAGGAAATGACGATAGGATGATTGTAGGGGGGGGGGTCGAAAATCAGCAAAAATCGATGACGTAATATATGGACGGCCCCAATAAAGATAAGGAAGGGAAAAAAATCGTTGTGTTCGAACGACGCAAGCTTCAAGTCCACCAAATATCTATGTAAAGAACAAAAAAATTAATTTAATTTACGGAAAAACATTCGACAAACTCAAGAAATTTGATTTGGGAAAAAAACATGAATTAATTCAAGGGTAAAAATCTATTAAAAAAAGAAAATTGCAATTCTTAAAGTAGAATTGAAATCGACGCAAAATTGAAGCGGTTCAAAATCTCTCGTGCCGTGTAAAAAAGCGAAACGATAATGTTAAAGGTTCAAAAAATGAATTAACGATAAAAATACGTGATTACAAATCAGTATACTGGTTCTCCAATAATCTCGTGAAAAAAAAACCGATATCCTGCAAAATATCACGAAGCCCGAAAAGCAGCATCCTAAAAAACGATTAAAAAAACCTGCTCTATTAGTAAAAAAATTTTTTTTGTAAATATAACATGACGTGCGTTTTTTTTGCAATTTTGCAATACATTTCAATATTACGCAGACAGAGAGCGAGTTTTGTAACTGGCGCGAGCTCCGCGCGCGCGCGATCCGATTCGAGCGTGCAATTTCCGCTCGTTATCCATTCCGTCTACATCCGGAAGTGCGAGTGTATCCTCCATTGTTCTCTTCCACTGTGTCTATTCATCGTGATCGGATATACGTTTCACTTTCTAACCATTCACTACCGGTTCACTTCCTTCTTCGATAGATCAAGTTTACTTTTTTACACCTTCTTTTCTGAATTTAATTATTTTTCAAAGTTGTACTTTCGCGTGATTTTCGATGAGATCCTCTTGAGGAGAAAAGAAACCCAACTTTTGTCTCCCACCATTGCACCCCGTTCTTTTTTCTGGTTGAATTTTTTTACTTCAGTTCTTTACCGATTTTCGATATGATTACCTTGAGAAAAAAAAAGGGACGCAACTTTCGATCTTTTGCAGGAAGGTCGCGCCTGTCGAAATCGACGGGTGACTATTTGTCTTTGATCTTCGATCTGTATGAATAAATTGATTATTCGAGGGATCGTCACGAGGTGAAGAAAAGATCGAAATGGTCGAACCGGTTTTCTGCGCTTACCTTCTTCTCCTCTCTCTCTCTCTCTCTCTCTCTCTCTCTCTCTCTCTCTCTCTCGTCTATCGTTTGAACTCGTGTGGCGGTTATCGTTCTTCAACCTCTAACTTCCTCATCCCCCTTAATTTCCAAAATTATTCCCAGTACACCGAAAGAGAAAAGTAATTTATTCCAATCAATAAACGCAGCTTATCTTAAAAATAAATTAAGCCCTAACGTATAATTTTCACGATGTTGAAGTTCACACCATTGGAACGCAACGAAAATTCTTTTTCAATCTTTATTTCTCCATTTTCTTCATCGTCCAAAATCTTATCCTGCAAATTTTAGCGGCAGATTTCTGCTAAGGCTCACGAAATGACGTTGAAGTTTGCATCATTGGAGAGTAGCGATTTTTTATTTCTTCATTTTCATCATTACCTTATATATATATATATATATATATATATATATATATATATATATAATTATTTTTGTAAAATTTGTAAAATGTATGTAATTATATATTTATATATTTGTATACCATTATATCACTATATGTATATATGTATATAATTATATATTTATATATTAATATATATGATTATATATTTCGCAGTCTTTTTTTGCAAATTGAGGTCGTAAATCTCTAATAAGAATACGTAAAAACGTTTGAGTGTTTTTCGTAGCCCAAATTTATAAAAAAAAGAGTCCGGGCCGTTGTGACCAAACTTTCGTTGCGTCCCAACGATGCAAACTCCAGCATCATTAATCTTCCCTCAATCCATTGACACCTCATTGGTCTTCAAGAAAATTTAGAGGACTGGACAAAAAAAACAATTCTGCTCGTTTCGTCCATTCAATGCCACCTTTTCTTTTTCACAGATAAAACATTTGCTCGGCTTCCGCACACATTTTTTTTTCGTTCACCAATTCACACACGGACGATAAGTACAACATAAATTCTCGGCGACCCGAAAAATCGAACGTTCTTCGATCAGACGAATCGACTTTTATTGCGCGTCGATACGACATGCTCCAATTTTTCTGAAACGACATATGGAATATAAAAAAAAATGTTTACACACGGCTCGCTTTTTTTCCTCCGAACTATGGTTTTGACGTGGGTGTGCGCGTGTATTTGTAGGGACAAAGTGTCGCGGGTATTGCGCAATTAAGCTTTTGCCTCTTCGACGTGCATTACTCTCGTAATGTTTACGCAAGTTGCTAATTGCGCGAGGTGGGTGCGGTTTATTGCGTGCATCTGTATATATGCTTGTACATAGGTGAATGTACATAGGCGCGTATACATGTATACGTATGCGTGTGATATATGTACACGTCACACGATCAATCAGCCGGTTCGATTTGTATGATGGAAAAAAAAGACGACCTGAACGTTATCGCTCGCAATCTTTACGAACGACGAGCTAAATTTCAGGCTCTGAAATATTCCTCACGCGATTTCGAAAAGTAGCGAATCGGATATCGGCGGCAGTGAAAAAAAAACAACAAGCGAATAATATATTGAGATGCTGGAAGGAAAATGATGGAAAAGCTGTTTTGAGAGAGGATAAGTTTGCCTATAATGAATAATATAAATGACATTGAAGTTTGCATCGTTGGAAAGAAACAATTTTTGTTGTATTTCTTCATTATTATTATTCGAAAGTTTTTTTTGCATCTCGCGGTCGTAAATCTCTGATAAAAATAAGTAAAAACGTTCGAATGATTTTCATACCCCGAATCGTCCAAAGAGAAATTTTATCAATGGCAAAGAATTCATTTTCGTTGCGTTCCAACGATGCAAACTTGAAGATCATGAAGTTTGCATTGTTAGAACGCAACGAAAGTTTAGTAGCCCGTACTTTTTTCGGCAAATTTTGACTACGAAAAACACTGAAACGTTTTTTAGGATCCTTATCAGAAATTTGCAGCCCAAATTTGAGAGATAAGATTTTGCATGATTTTGCATGAAAATGAGGAAATGAAAATTGAAATCGAATATTCGTTGCATTCCAACGATGCAAACTTCAACATCGTTGATATAAAAAAATAAACCTACATACAATGTACAATGTAAAATAAAATGGAATTTTTCCGTAATTACAAAATCGAGTCGAGTGCACCTTCGATCCAAAAATAGAAAACAAAAATGGCATTGCAGTTTGCATCGTTCAAATGCAACGAAATGATTTTTCCCCCGTATTGATAATTTTTTTTCACCCGTTTGGGCTAAAAAAATCACTGACACATTTTTTGAAGATCCTTATTGGGGTTCGATAACCTAAACTTTAGCTTAAATCAAGTTACTTAAACTAATATCACAGTCAAAGTATAAAATTAATTTCACAACTTAAATTAAACCACTTAAATTAATATCACAACCAAGATATAAAATTAATTTCACAGTTTAAATCAAACTACTTAAACTAATATGACAATTAAAGTATAAAATTAATTTTATACTTCATATTAATTTAGATGAATAAAAAAATAAAGAATTTTCGTTGCATTCCAACGGTGCAAACTTCAACACCATAAAAAACGAACAAAACTCGTTCACGCGAACGATAAATTATCGAAGTTTCTCAAGATCCGATAACACGAAGATTCGCAAAGTTTTAGCCCCGAGGATTTTAGAAATTTGCTCGTGGCGAACGATTATTCCCACGATTCCACTAAAGGTTTCGTGCCATTTTCCGAGACGTTCTTTGTGTATACGAGACGATGGTGAACCTTAATGGGATAAGTGTAAATGATACGAAGCTGTATTTATAATTTCGTCGTCGTCGTCGCGGAGATCGGAATCGTGGTAATGAACGTGCGGAGACTGTAACGCGGACACAGAAAAAAGGAATTGTTTCGTGCGCTCCGTTGCGCAAGGACACGCGTCTCTCGTAGTGTCATTCAATTTTCCACCCAGAAACGTTCCCATTATCCAACTTGTTTTCTCGTCTCGAACCATCTCTACTAAAACTCAACACATCAGACTGTATATATTTATATATTTGAACTTGAAGGTTTCGAGTTCTGCGCTATGTTTCAAATTGCTCTTTATATATGTGATTGCCCGTGTCTCTCGTGACCCAATGACCTCGTCGGTTCGTACGACCTGCAAAAGCTTTTACTGTGACAGACTGGCAATGCTCGTGAATTTTATTTAATTGAAATGAAACAACCAAGGCCTCAAGTTGACATATATGTAAATATATATTTATATATATATATATATATATATATATATATATATATATATATATATATTTACATATATAAGCACGTTGTATGTATAGACACAAATTGCAGACCTTGCTTGTGTCCTCTTCAATTAAACCGTGTAACTTCGCTCGAAACGCGTCACATTTCAGTCATTAGAAGACAAAAAAGGGAAATCCCGGTTGCCCAGGGAAAATCGTAAAATAGACGCAAGAGAAGGAATATTCTGTACATTTTTTTAAGCATTCTAGTTAGTTTAGTTACTTTTACGTTCTAGTAATTTTAATTTTAATTGCTTTGAGACGTTCCTGTTCATTTATTCTTTCCGGAATGGCGACGGAAAAGAAAGATGATGATAACAGTGATGGGGTTGAACTTTGCAACGTTGAAGAACAGGGAATTTTTTTTCCGTCCCTCATTTTTGTTCTTATGCAAAATGATACTTGGCAAATTATAGTTGTCGATTGCTAAGGATCCTAAAAATCTTTTGCGTGATTTTCGTAGCTTAAAGCCGCTGATGGAAATTTGGGAGAGTCAGAAAACTTCATTTTCGTTGCATGCCAACGATGCAAATCAGCTTTTGCAAAAGAAATGTCACTTGAACTATTCGGGGATGACTTTTTCCAAGAGTGAAAACGTTATTGTTTGATGGTATTGAAGTTTGCATCGTTGAAACGCAACGATTTGTTTTTTCGTCCCTCATTTTTATTATTATGCAAAATTACACTGGGCAGATTAAAATTGTCGATTGCTGAGGATCCTAAAAAATGTTTACGTGGTTTTCGTAGCTTAAATCTGCTAAATGAAATTTAGTGGAGTCAGAAAACTTAATCTTCGTTGCATGCCAACCATTCAACGACTACAAAAGTGATGTCACTTGAATTACTTCAGAAGACTTTTTCCCAGGGTGAAAACCTTATGGTTTGATGGTATTGAAGTTTGCATCATTGGAACGCAACGATTTTTTTGCAGATTAAAATTGTCAATTGCTGAGGATCCTAGAAAAATGTCCGCGTCACTTTCGTAGCTTAAATCTTCTAAAGGAAATTCGGGAAAATAAAAAAAACTTCGTTTTCGTTTTATGCCGACTATGCAATCTTCAACGTCTGCTAAAGTGATGTCACTTGAATTATGCGAGAAGACTTTTTTCAAGAGTAAAAACATTACTGTCTGATGGTATTTTGGAATCTGGTAAAGAAAATTAAGGAAAGACGGAAAACTCCATTTTCGTTGCATGTCAACGATGAAAACATCCACGACTACAAAAGTGATGTCACTTGGATTATTCCAGGACGACGTTTTCCAAAAGTGAAAACCTTATGGTATGATGGTATTGAAATTTGCATCTTCGGAACGAAACGATTGTTTTCTCATTCCTCATTTTTATTATGCAAAATCATACTTCGCAGATTAAAATTGACGATTGCCAATGATCCTAAAAAAATGTTATCGCGATTTTCGTAGCTTAAATCCGCTAAAAGAAAATTGGTGAAGTCAGAAAACTTCATTTTCGTTGGATGCCGACGATTCAACATCTGCAAAAGTGATGTCACTTGAAAAATTGGATAACAAGATTTAAAAAAAAAATTAAAATAATGGAATGAAAATAAAGGAAAGATAATGATGTTTTTAAAAAAGAAAAAAAGGCATACCCACAATGCAAACTTCAACATCTTATTATTTATATTTTTTTTCCGTGGATTACATCGGAACGAAAATTATATTTCCCAACTCTTCCTGCTGATTACGTTCTCTTAATTAGGAACTGAATGGGAAAGTCATCCGAGCGTTTATCGAGTTGAATTCGCGATGTTAGATCGCATCGTTGGTGTCGAGCACACGCGAACGATTATACCATTTCGGCTGGCAGCCCCGAAGCAACTTTATTACCCATTGAACTAGACCCAGCCACGGTTAACTGATACCTATTGAGGGCTAATATTTTTCGCCTTTTTTTTCTTTCTCGTTTTCTCTCTCTCTTCGCCCTCTTAAACCGACTCTCGGTCGCACACCGAACAATTTCGTACACGCGATCGTGGTGCTCGCAGGGCACGAACGTACTTCGACACGCAGAGAGACTTCCGGAAGTATTCGGTGGATGGGCGACGACTCCTGTACGCGGGCTGCGAGACCTACAGGAGCTTTCGTACCACCAACAAGGTGGAGTTATTCGTAGGAAGGGATTGTACTCGTGGCTATTTTCCATGTGTATGTTAGCCATAAAGAGCCGAAAGAAAGGACACAAAAACGTTCCGCACTTTCAGCGCCCGGTCGTGCCGAAGTCACGTACGTGCCGCGGAACGTAAAAAGAAAAAAAAGAGGGCGTGGAATAAATCATGGTTAATCCACCCCCGTTCAGAGCTTCGAAAAAAACCTGTCATCGGTTCTTTCTTGCTTGAAATGAATTATGATCTCCGCCTCGAGATATAAAAAAAGAAATTCATTTTTCCGGCGTCAACGGAGCGACTGAGCTCGAGTAATTCAATTTGTTTGCGTTCGCTTGAATGATGTTGACGTTTACATCGTTGGAATGCAACGAAAATTGTTATCTTTCAATTGCTCGAATTTCTTTTGGCAAATCTTCGGTACGAAAATCCCTCGATCATTTTTCAAGTCGCTTCTTTAGAGATCTGGAATGTAGGGGAGACTGGCGGCACTCCCCTACTTTTGTTTTTTACCCCAAATTCCCTTACTTGCCACTGTGGGGTTCGCAACAGCCCCACCACCTTTTTTCTCATGCGAAAATGCATTGATGATGTGTATTCTACGGAAGTGTGACAAGTAAGGGTTGATATGGTATTGCAAATGTCTTGGCACCGAAAAACGTGGAATTTCATGGGGAATAATCAGTATAATAACGACTAAGGTTAGTTTATAAATGTTGTGAATATCCTACCAAAACTAGAGTAAGAGAAAGGTATCAAGTGTCCCATATTAATGGCAATGAAATTTAAATCGTTGCAACGCAACATAAATATATATTTTTCGTATTGCCACAATTGGTTGGCCCATTCAGAATACGAAAATCACGGAAATATTTTTGAGGGCTCTTATTAAAAATCGAACAAAGAAATTAAAAAATCAGGAAGAACTTTTGTTGCGTTCCAAAGATGCGAAATATTTTTTTTTATCGGTGGAGGCACTGAAGCTCCGTCAAAGTCAACTCCGCGTTTTTAAATGGAATGGTACTTTTTTTCAACCATCTTGTGGAGCACCTCAAGCCGCATAAAAAAACATTAGGGGGTCAAAGTCGTTAAAGGTCGTTCAAGGTCACCCATTAAAATGAAATACAAATTTAAATATCTTGGATCACTACCAAATATTTGGTAGTGATCCGAGATATTTAGATTTGTATCATCGATACCGACCTTGAATGACCTTGAACGACTTTGATCCCGTCATGTTTTTATATATATGGCTGACTCCCCCCTGTATGGGTGAGTTGATCCGGGGGAGCATATCATCTCCCATATATAGGGGGCACAGCGGTATTGAAGTTTGCATCGTTGCAACGCAACGAAAGTTCAATATACCTACATTTTGTGATAAATTTGCGCTACGAAAATCACTCAAACGTTTTTTGAGATCGTCATCGGAAATCAAAAGCCCAAATTGACAGGATAAGATTTCGGATGACAAAGAAACTGAAGAAATAAAACAATACAAATGAATATTCGTTGCATTCCAACAATGAAAAGTTCAACATCGTGGGGGCACATGATACCATTGCCTACATCGTCAGGATCAGGAATGTAGATATGCTATAAAGGATGTTGAAGTTGTGATTATCTCATTTAATGTTCATTAAACTGATTTTGACCAACTGTACTTATATCAAAACAATCAACATTTTTATAAATGATAATAAAATCTGTTTAGTCAAAAACACATAAGTATCTCATAAATTCAATATATTATTTATAATTGAACGAAATGTTCTGTGCCTATTAAATAATCTCAAATCTTTTAGGTATAATTATATCGTGAAGGTAATCAAGTATTTTCTTTCCATCTTAAATTAATGGTCTTTCTCAAAGTAACTTATCTCTTTTTCATCTACTTTTCAATTTTGAATTTTCTCAATGAGTTCGGAAACTCAATGCTAATTCTCTTTGGTGATGATTTTAGCTTTGGAGCAGGCAGTTTCTTTACAACTTGATATTTAGCGATTGCACTAATATCATCTTGCATAGGCCACTTGAAACGTTTTCTGAGAGAAAAGAAAAACAATAACTAACAAGGAAAGATTGCGAGGTCGATCTCTCCGATTTCGATGAAATTTGGCATGCTTGTAGAATGGGTAAAAATAGGCGACACGTTTTTTTTATATCTGCGGATTTTCAAGGGTTGAAACGCACCCTCGAAAATTGGGGTGTTTCTCGTTTTTCGTCGATAACGTTCTAACGATACGAGATATGAAAAAAAATCAAATTGCAACAATGTTTAACTTTTCGTGGACTATACATTGGAGATGAGAACGATAACGATATCGAGAAAAAAACGCCAAAACACCCTTATTTTCGAGGGCGCGTTTCACCCCTTAAAAATCGGGTTCCGCAGATATAAAAAAATACGTATCGCCTATTTTTACCAATACTACAAGCATGACAAATTTCATCGGAGGAATCAACCTCGCAACCTTCTTTGTAAGGGACACTTGATCCGGGGGATCAACTCTCCCATAAGAACGTGTACCAAGTGTCCCCTAACCAGGTGTCGGTAAAAAAGTTATATCTAGAAAAAATCTATTTTAATCTAAGTTTTCCTGTGCAAAACTGTAAACTACAATTACGATCACTTGTTTCAAGAACTTAAACGCCTAGAACAGCTTTTCCAAATAACAGTATAATCAAAATGAAAACTCACGAAAAAGATTTATCTGCCATACCAAACACCAAGTCGTCCGCCATTTGCTAAGCTGTGAAGTCTGACAGACGACGCTACTTTAGAAAGTTTGTGGGTACCTAGACACCTATAGCGCTGCCAGTTGAAAGTAATGCAATGTTCATAGAAGTTTTGTAAATATCGTGTACCAAGTCTCCCATAAGGATCAAGTGTCCTCAGTCTCCCCTGAATCTGCACAAAAAGGTTTGTAAGTTAATCAAATTGAGGAAGTAAAGATATAAAAAAGAATCTTCGTTGCGTTCCAACGATGCAAACTTCAAGACCATTCGCTTGATGAGCTTCGTTGAAAATTCGATAAACCGCGTTCAATGAGCATTCGAGAAGAAAACACGTATCCTTCGCGATAAGAAGACCCGTTTCCCTCGTCAACAATTGCGCCTGGAGTGTCCGGCCCGTACGTGACGCGAAAACGTGCAAAATATCTCGAGCCTCGACTCGACCGAGTACTGACCAATTGACCGAGTCACGTACGCGAGATAAACGCGAGAAAAAATCCTCGCGAATATTATGATTGTGAAATAATATTCAAAGAACGTCACTGCGTACGAAATCATAATAGAAAAAAGAAACCAATCGGCTGGGAATCTTGGAGGAGTTATATGACGACATTTTTTCCGCAATGTTGGAAAACAATTTTTCATTTTATACCTTCGAGTGGAGGAATAATTCGTGTTTGTTTCAGTTTCTATGGTGTTGACGTTTGCATAGTTAAAATCAAAAGAAAATTCTCTTTGATTTCTTCATATCGTTATTTTTATTATTATCTAGATTTTTTTTACAGGTCTTGGTTATAATTTTTTTATAAGGAATTTTAAAATCGTTTCGAGGACTTTCGAAGCCTAAATGGGCCGAAAAAATTCGGGAATGCAAAAAATGTTTATATATTTTCGTTGCATTCCAAAGATGCCAACTCCAATATCATCAGTTTCTTTGTAACATCAGTTGAACTTTGCCTTTAATTTGAATCTCGTACTTTGCGAGAAATACATTTTTTCGCGTTAAATTGACCCAATCGGATGAAATTTGTGTGTTTTCATAAAAATTATCGAACTGATCAATTCTCATGTACATCTTACTTTATATTTGTTATTCGTGACCCAAACAAATGCAAACGAAAGGCAGAACTTGCGCCGAAAACGGAAAATCGGGTACTGAATTTAATCTGATTCGTTTAAATCGCCATTTACATTTTATTTCACGGAGCTTGAAGTTTTTAAAATTTTCTACGGCAATTCGGAAGAAAATAATTCTTCCGAATTATTCACTTTTATGAAAATATTTTCCGCAGATTTACGTCCTGAATCTCCGATGAGGATTCTAAAAAAAAGGTTGATTGATTTTCGTACCCAAAACATGTTACAAAATTCTATTCATATTTCTTCTATTTATATTGATTCAAAAATTAAAAAAAAATAGTTTACCTTCCAATTATGCAAATTCCATCATCGTTTTCATTTATTCATCATAAAAAAACACTGCCGCAAAGACATTTATCCCTTTTTGCCATAAATACGATTAAATTCGTACTACCGTGGGGCAAAAATTAATCTGCAGATCTACTTTCTGTTTTGGAGGTCGGACGAGTGTAGGCGGGGATTTTTTTGCATCGAAGCGCGATTTAATCGAGCTTTGATTGCTACGTCTTGATTAAGCGGAGGTGCGTAACGTCACGAAATGGTCCATTTCAAGTGCATAAATGAGTCGTTTATTCTCTTATCGTGTACGCTCGCAACGAACGTGATACAATCGATGATGATACATGCGCGTGAATCATATTTTGCGTGGGATGTAACTTGGTAGCGGGGCGGGGGGGGGGGGGGGGGGGGTAATAACGACACGTGTATTTTTTTACTGATAGGAGAGTCTCTCTCTCCCTCTCTCTCTCATTCTTTCCCCCATTTTTCATGGGAATATGTTGAGGCTCGTACAACTGAATAAACATGGAGCAGTATATGGAGCAAATTTTTATTCCAATTATTTTTCCCAATATGTGGCAATAGTGCCTGCCTATAGTTAAACGTTGAATGTTGCAGTCGATTGTCCATAAATGCAGGGTAAAATTCAATTTTACGATAAATGGAAAAGTAGAGAGGAGAAAATGTACTCTTCTGGACGAGAGCGAAAAGAAGAAATTCGACGTTTGGTTTTGCCTCGTCGGGAAAAAAAACGTCGTATGTCATGACGTTGAAATTTGCCTCGGTGGAAAGTAACGCATTTTTTTCTTCATTTTTTGTTTATTTTCATAATCAAAAACTTTTTTTTTGCGAATTGTGATCGTGAATCTCTAATCTGGGTGAGAGTGAAAAGGAGAAATTCGATGTTTGGTTTTGCCTCGTCAGGAAAAAAAACATCGTATGTCATAACGTTGAAATTTGTATCGGTGGAAAGCAACGCACTTTTTTCTTCATTTTTTGTTTATTCATTTTCATGACCAGAAAAATTTTTTTTTTGCGAATTGTGGTCGTGAATCTCTAATGAGAATACGTGGAAGTGTAAGGGTTATGTTTATAGCCTGAATACCAACGATGCAAGCTTTGTAATCATAATTTATAATATCGAATATTAATTAAATATTCTTATTTACTTCAATATTTATTGAAAATATTTCTGTATTTATTCATAAATAAATAAATATAAAATATATATATTCAAGTATGAACAAATATATTTATTATTAACTACATTTGTAATACATATATTAAAATGTAGAATCATTATATTTATGACGGTGAAGTTTGCATCGTTGGAATGCAACAATTTTTTTTCGTTTATTTCTATTATTTTTTTATCATCATCCAAAGCCTTTTATTTTCTGATTGAGGTCGCGAATCTCTAATAAAAATTCGTAAAAACATTTGAGAGATTTTCGCGCTCTAAAATAGCAAAAAAAATGGACAATTAAAAATAATTCATTTTGGTAGCACTGCAACGATGGAAACTTCAACATAATTTATATTTATCAAATATTTACTGCACACCATTTTTTTTTTCACGCACGAAAAACGTAAATTCTTGTTTCCGGTGGATGATTTCAAATTTCTAAAATTTCCGTTCCCATTTCCCAAGAGAATCCCCCACATGAAGTATCCTTTTCTAAACAGTTCAAATATCCCAACCGGGTAAAGATCGACTGTCTGAGAAAAAAAAAATCAAGCGATTTTCCTCAATATCTACGAATCGCCACTCCCCGAAAGATTGGCCGATCGAATTGCCAGCGGTAAAAGATCGTGAGAGCTAGGTTGTTTTTTCGGCGGAGTAAGTTGAAAAAAAATCATTGTCAGCGAGCGCATTGGGAGGAGGGAAAAATTGAATAGGCGGAAAAGTGCAGCTGTCTTATTGTATGAATGGAGGAGGTCACAGACCTGGCTGACGAGGCAGTCGAAACGCGAGCCAAAATACGTCGCGTATATAAATCCTGCCAAGAGAAAGAGGGAGAAAAAAAAGCGGAGAGAAACATTCTGCAGATATTGGGTCGACGCTCTCTTTGTCCACATAAAAGGACCACCAGACGTACTAAAATTTCTGAAAACATTTGCCGGAAGAGATCCCGTCCTTTTTCTCATGTGCCCAACCTCTGGTGAATTGAAGAAAGAGACGAAGGGGTTGGAAACGAGGGTTCGTTGCAACAGGGTCGCGACGACTTGCCTCTCTTTCGCTAAGTCTACGAGAGAAAATTCATTCGAGGAGATAGGGCGATTCTCTCGGTGCACTGGACAGGAGAAGAGGACGAAGAAGGAGAATATCGATTTCCAGTGGTGTTGCATTGTTAGACCCGGAACAGCGTTACCATGATAACACCCTCTCCCCCGCAGCAGCAGCAGCATTCACTCCGCTGCAGTACTTTTGCAATGGTACCAGAAACTCTGCATTTGCCTCGAGAACCATCAAGTGCACTTCTCATTCCCAAATCCCCTTAGCCAGCCCTTCTATCATAGCAAGCTAGTGAATTATCCTAGCTCCAGACTTGAAAAAAGGACGAGCAGAAATAGATTCAGGTTTTTTGGGGTATTTTTTGTCATTTTTCGACGAAAAGTGGACGTTTTGGAGACAGTGGAAGAGAGTGCAATGACGGAACTCGGAAGCAAACCCAAACGTACTGGAAACGAAAGAACTCGATCTTAGTTTCGGGTTTTGGGGGTATTTTTGTCATTTTTTGACAATAAGAGAAAGCATTTTCGAGAACATGGAAGAGAGTGCAATGACGGAACTCGGAAGAAAACACAAACGTACTGGAGACGAATTAATTCCACCTTGGTTTGGGTTTTTGGGGTATTTTAGTAATTTTTTTATCATAAGTTAAAGCGTTTTGGTGAAAATGGAGGGAAGAGTGCAATGACGGAACTTGGAAGCAAATCCAAATGTACTGGAGACAAAAGAACTCGATCTTGGTTTGGGATTTTTGAGTTTTCTTCGTCATTTTTGGACAAAAAGCGAAAGAGTTTTAGAGACAATGGAAGAAAGTGCAATGACGGAACTCAGAAGCAAACGCAAACGTAGTGGAGACAAAAGAACTCGATCTTGGTTTGGAGTTTGGGGGTATTTGTGTCATTACTGGACAATAAGAGAAAGAGTTTTGGAGAAAATGGAGGCAAGAGTGCGATGACGGAACTCGGAAGCAAACCCAAACGTAGTGGAGACAAAAAAACTCGATCTTAGTTTAGGGTTTTGAAGTTTTCTTTGTCATTATTGGATAATTAGTGAAAGAGTTTTGGAGAAAATGGAAGAGGGTGCAATGACGGAACTTGAAAGCAAACCTAAACGTACTGGAGACAAAAGAACTCGATCTCTGTTTAGGTTTTAGGGGATTTTTGTCATTTTTGGATAAAAAGCGAAAGAGTTTTGGAGAAAATGGAAGAGAGTGCAATGACGGAACTTGGAACTAAACCCAAAGGCACTGGAGACAAAAGAACTTGGTTGTAATTGTTGGGGTTTTTTGTAATCTTTAAATGATAATGAAATAGAGCTTCGATAAAAATGGAGGCAACAGTGCAATGACCAAAACACAAAGCAACCCCAAACAAACTGGAAGAAAAGAAGTCAATCTTCTCCCGCGTTTTTTGTGGTATTTTTTATTTTTCTGCCAATGAAAAATAAGAAATGCGAAGAACGTGCGGGCAACAGTGCAATGACCGAAATCCAAAGCAAACCCAAACAAACTGGAAGATATAAAGTCGATTTCGTTTGCGTTCGCTTGGGGTACTTGCAGGTGTATTGACAACGACTACAAAAGAATTTCGAAGAGTCACCTAGCGCGAAAAAACCAAAAAATTTCATGAATGCCCGGTCTACTTTTTTGTTCCAAAAAATGTCTTTTCAAACTTTAAAACCGTCCAAAATTTCGCCAAAATTGCTCTGTATATTTATTCCTGCTTACGAACGGTCACGTAACGTCATTCTTCACCACGTTATTCCAAACAACCAATTTTCTTATTCCCTGAAACCAAAAAACTAAACATTTGACACTGCGAGACTCTTATTTTTCCAGAAACCTCGCGATCCAACCAAATTTTTTAAAACAATTATCTCAGGCTTCCCAAAAACGTCCATTTAGGAAGATGACGTAAAGAGCCATTTCGAGAGTTCGTGACCAACACAGTGGGGGGAATAGACTTTAGTCCTCAGTGGTCTTTAAATATCAAGTCGAATGTTGAATATTCGAATGTTCAACATTGCGCTGCGGTCATTCTCGCTCGAGACACAAAAAAACCCATCGTATTCGTTGCGTCACTGAGAGCGGGTCGCATCATCCAAGAGTTTCCGGTTCTCTTCTCCCAAGTTCACCGATATATAACAGTACCTATAAATGCAGTTAAAGTTTTATCGAGGGGGGGGGGGGGGGGGGGAATGGGGGTCCAAATGATGGTCGAGAGAGTCTGGAACTCGGAGCCAAGTCCGTAGTCAGGCGTCTCGAGTGAGTTCAAGAGGATGTAGCAACATTTTTCAACCGCGAGCAATCGATTATCATCTGTGATGCTCTGTTTCATTTCTCCGCGCCGCTTTTCGAACGCTTGCGCGATCATCGTGATGTTAATGCTACTACCGATGCTTCCAATCTTCACTGCATGCACAAGCATTTTCCAGCAACGTTGCGGCGCGATGGAACAATCAATGGCGATGACGTTGATGTTTGCTTCGTCGGAATGCAACGATTTTTCGGTTTATTTTTTTATTTTGCTTTGCTCATCATCCAAAGCGTTTTATATGCATATTGAGGTTGTGAATCTCTAGCAAAAATACGTAAAAACGTTCCAGTAATTTTTACAGTCTAAAGCGGCAAAAAAGACGTAAACGATTAAGGCGGGATATTCATTTAGACAGGAAACAAATAAGCGATATTGAGGGATTTTTTAAACGAAGAAACAATTATTTTACAATTATCAAACTTTAGGTATACTTTAATAATATATTTGAGTATACGAAACAATTTTTTTAAATCAATTCATCATCAAAAATCACTTATATGTATAATAAACACCATTTTTTGTAATCTCGATTTATTTTGTAGTTTTTCTGAAAAAAAATCCCCAAAAAGCCTATGTTTTCGGCCTTTCGAGTGGCCTAAGGCCTTAAAGAAACAGAAAATCGATTTTTTGATCGTTGTAAATGTATATCCCGCCTTAAACAGCATTGATGTTCGCTGCACTGGAATGACGCTAACTTCAGCATCATCAATGGTGTTCAATTAAAGGCTTGGGCCATTATGCATCTCTTCTTAAGAATTATCACGTGGGATGCTCTTTCGTGATCATTTTTCATATTTTATTTCCTAAGTTTGCTTTCATGAAAAATTGGTTTTGGCCAGTATGAGATGAATACTGTTTTGTTTTTCTTAAAATAATGATTTTTGTCGAAATGTACGGGAAAAAAATTTCAAAAAATAGCCATAATTATATTCGATGCTGTAACTGCACTTCGTGCTTTGTATGGGCTTTATTTCTCGACGCCTACAATCGTCCCAAAGAATTCCAATGATTATTTGCACATAGCGTGACGCCGATGATATATCGGACGAAATACTCGTTTCATGGGACGTACGTGCGTGCATTAATTATGCGGTCTCTTTTCGCGACGTATAGCGCATCACGAATGAACATTAACTCGGGCTCCGATCAATCGGGAGAGCCGGAACGAAAAAAAAAAAAAAAAAAAAACGTGTACTTGGTCATTTTAAATTGTGTGTTCGTCCTCTGTCGTCATCGTGCCATTGGATGAAACGTCAAACGAATTGATGACAATTAATCCGTTGCAGCGAGAATTACACGGTGGAATTAAACAAATGTTTATTTTACTTGCCAAATTCATTCTTATATACATCCAATGGTTTTATAGGCAATATCTGCATTGCGTGAAACTCGAAAAAATAACACAGGCTCGTGACTTTTGTCCCTGCTGGAATATTAATATATACTGTCTTAATATAATATATAACCTATAAATATAATATAATATTAATATAATATATTAATATATATCTTATAGATATTACCTACAATATTAATATATAGCCTGTCCGACAATCGTCTTGAAGTCCCTTCGTCTCAAAGATAATTCGACAAAGTATGACATTCGTGCGTTTCATGTTTTTAGTTTCTGTTTTCTTTGTTTTGTCAACCGAAACGAGTTCGCGTCGACTCGAATAGAGGATGATAAGAGCCGATGGAGATGATATATTCGAGAGATAAATTAAGAGCTCAGTAAATAGCGGACATTTTTGGAAATATCGATTTTTTATTTTGGACGGATTCTCAAAATATAACATTTCGAAAATATTCTCTGGAAATTTTGAGTCGATCGAAATTGAGGGAGTTATGGGTGTTTACATGTAGATTCCGCGGACGAGCGAACTTTGAACGCGATTTTCTCAAAATGACTTTTTTGAGATACGGTGACGGGATATCTCATAAATTACTGCACGGATCAACTTGAAATTTTACAAGCTTGAATGAATGAAAGAATTTTTTTCTCGACGCATAGTTTTTTCTATCCACGAAAATAGAGCGTTTTTTTCACCGAAAATCGACACTTTCACTTTGGACGGCGGCCATTTTGTCGAACATCAATTTTTCCAAAAACAAAATTTTTAATGGCGATATTAAACGCCTTAGATTTTCTTTATTTCGCCTTAGATGTTCTTTAACTTAACTTTAGTTGCGTTGGAACGCAACATAAGTTCGAAGCGCGAAAAGTTCGTCAAATTTTCGCAACAAGAATCACCCAATCGTTTTTTAGAACAGTCATCAGGCATCAACAGCGCAAATTTGCAGGATAAGATGAAGACGTCAAAATTGAAGGATGATGAAGAAACTGAAGGAATAAGACATTTTTAAAGAATTTTCGTTGCATTCCAACGATGCGAACTTCAACAGCATCCGCGAAGGACGTTATTTAAACAGCGGTCTGCACAAACTGTATCTACCACATCTGTTAATATTTTTCGATATGCAAATTGTTAGAGATACTTAAAACCATAGTCTTTAATGTAAAATAAAACAAATGAAAAATCTGCACGCGTTTTGCCGGAAAAAGAAATCACGAAAATTCGTCTCTTTTCCGGCCAGGGGTTAGGTGTAACCCGTTAAACATTGGTAGCGCGGGAAAGAGATCGTGGGGAAAAAAACGCGGATGAGATTATCGAACAAAGAGACCAGGCCGTGAGCGCCTTCCTGTCTCTATCTCTCTCTCTCTCTCTGTCTTTCTCTTTCTACACCTACAGTGTTCTCGAGCATAAGTATGTTTTGATGGCTCTGCTAAACCAGAATAAAGCCTAGATATATGAGTATCAAGTTCGCACTTATACATTATATATATATATATATATATATATATATATATATATATATATATATATAATATACTTTTATATATATATATATATATATATATATATATATATATATATATATATATATATATAAGTGCGAACTCGATACTCCTATATCTAGAGGCTTTATATATGGAAAACAGATATTTTCAACCTCAAATATCTATAAAGTATTAACGTCCTAAAAACCGCTAAATATTACATCTAAGGGTTCATTTCAGAGACCGTACGGTTTACACAAATATGTCAACCTTTATACAAAGGTGATTTTGAAGACATTGGGCTTTACATCGACACAACGCTCAGTACGTGTCAATGCAACGACTTAAGGGGTTTTCTCACTTTAGACAAAAAAAGCTGTTTTCATGATTAAAAAAAACAGATTTATATGATAAATATTGACATAAAAGTTGTTACACTTAATAAATACACTTTCGAAATACACAAAAAAAATATTTTTATTTATTCAAGTCACTATTCATAGACGAAAATGGTAGTTAAAAAAATGTCCAAAAAAGTTGTAGCTCTGCGCTGTTGATGAAATCTCGGAGATGGATCATGCGGTGAAAAAATCAAACGGTTTTAGATTCAGTATGTTAATGGCTATAGCGCATATTATGCGATTTTTTATGTATGCAAAAATAACAAAATGGCGGACATTAAAAAAAAACGTTTTTTCACCGTTTTTGGCACAAAAAATAGAAAATATTTATAAAAATTAAAAAAACATCCTTGCTATGCGCTATAGCTATAGTTGTAAAAAATATATGGTGAAAATTTCATAAGGATCGGTTCAGTAGTTTCGAAGATTTTATCATCAAGCCGTCGAAAAACGTGGTTTCGAGAAAAACGCGTTTAAAGTTTGTTTGGGTTACATAAATACATAAATAAAATTTTTTTAAATGTATTTCGATAGTGTATTTATTAAGGGTAACAACTTTTATATCAGTATCTATAATATGGACGTATAAAAAAATTCATGAAAATAGCCTTTTTAGCGTCTAAAGTAAGAAGACCCCTTAAAGACGTTTTTTTTGTTTTTCATTCAAAATCACCTTTTCAAAAGAAGGCAGCGTCTTGACGCCAAGGAATATATTTTAAAAAATCGGGGCCACCGATCGTATATACACTAGTGGAATTAATTCTGGACACTTTCAATAGAAGGTTTTTCTTTTATATTTACGCAGAAAATGTAAATTCTGCTACGCCGTGTTTATTGTAACGTTTCTACTTAATATTTGCATTCATAAGCCTAAAACGCGTTTAAAGATTCAACTATCGATTTTTGAAAGATAAAATGATGAAGATACGGCCTTGACATTTTTAAAGGATATTCTTGAAAGTATAAACCGTCGAAAAAGTAAATAAAAATCGATTTTTTGAAAGTGTCACACTGGCATAGCCCCTTAATTCCACCAGTGTATGTTCGCGTACACAGACACACATGCACGGGTGCGAGAAGCGCGGCACGAAATATTTGTGATGGGAAAAAAAACTGTCAGAAAAATGTGGTTGCTCTTACACGCGAGCATAGGGCCGAGCGTGGCATCGCAGCATCCTCGAAACTCGCCCGTAAAAATAGGAGAGGGGGAGCGTCAAGGAAGGGAGCCTACCGCCTCGGGGCTCTCTATTGTATAATCGATTTCTACGTCGCACAAAACCGCTTCGTAAGGTACACAAACCGGTGGTGCACACACGCGAGAGAGCATAATCCCCTCAGGGTCAGCAGATGCTCGAAGCCCGCGCGAGAACGAGACGAAGATAACTCCCGCAACGAAAATGTATACGCCAATAAGTCGCGCGTTACGAAACTTCCGGTATCGTAAGCGAAAAAATATCTCGGCGTAGGGGTTAAAAAGAAAAGTAAACAAATACGTGTATCAATTTTGTTCCGTTATCGGTAACTTCATTGAGCCACGAGCGCACGTGCGTGTGGGTGGATTTCTTTTTCTCACGACACAACCCACGGAGCTTCGTCCGGATCGGTCAAATGTCAAATAAACCCAGAGATTACGACGACGAGAGGTGCTCGGGCAACTTGTGAAAACCGCTGCAACAAAGACGTTCCATTGTTCTGCGTGTTTTTTCTTTTGTATGTCCCGGGAGAGCGTTTTTTTTTATGTTCTCCATGTTTATTTTCCTCTTTTGCCAAGCACTTCATACTTTTTTTTTTCGTTTTGTCAACCGCAAGTAAATATATTCGAGTCTTAGCCTCGCAAATGTGACTGGTGTTGCTTCGTAATTTTTATGATTTTAGTTTTCTTTATTTTTTTTTCTTTAGGCCTTGCGCGCGACTGAAATGTCACGCTGTACAAATTGTTTTCTCTCTCTCTCTCTCTCTCTCTCGTTCTTCGTCTTTCTACCTTTTATTGTCTTAGCGAGTTTTACTCTGTTTTACGATCTCTCCCTCGGTCGTATTACCAGATATATATATATTAGACTGATTCAAAAAAAAATTTTCCTTCTGGATTCTCGTGCTATTGTTGGGCACTGATAAAACAAAATTTCTCTAAAAAGATGGGCGCGGTCACTCAATTTTTAGAGGTGGCTATCTCGACTTTTTTGTATTTGAATTTTTTTAACGAACGTATTGCATTTAAGCATAGTCATGGCTTCGGATTACGGATAAAAATCACATCCAGCAGCTTTTTCGTAACAAAAATAAACTCTAACAATTTGAAAAGGGTGCAATATTCACAATTCAAATCCAGGTAGATCAATAATGGCGTCTATACTACTCTCGTTATTCATGTAGATTTATTTATACGCATTAACATTTTGCACTTTTTACGAAAAATTAAATTATAAGCTTTTATTCATAAATCGTATATTTACATTTTCAAAATGCTACGCTTATATTATCTTCAAACTCATTTACATTTCTTTCCAGCCATTCTCAAGTTCGTTAACATTTTGGGCAGAAAGAAAATGTGCAACGTTGAACAGTTTGTCCAAATCTCTCTTAAATTTACGCTCCTTCGATATTTGTAACGGCAAATTCTTTTTAACTCGATTTTTTAAAAGTTGTTTCCAGACTAGATGGAGTTTTATTGATTTCAAGATTGCGTTATTCAATCGACGCGTTGGAATTTCAGCACATTTCCATTGTTCGAAAATTTCTTTCATCGTTTCGTGTGCACTTCGACGTATGGTCAGTTTTTCTCTGTTATGTTTGTAAAAGAACAAACTCAAAACTTTTCCGATTTTTATCCGTAATCCGAAGCCATGACTATGTTTAAATGCAATACGTTCGTTAAAAAAAATTCAAATACAAAAAAGTCGAGATAGCCACCTCTAAAAATTGAGTGACCGCGCCCATCTTTTTAGAGAAATTTTGTTTTATCAGTGCCCAACAATAGCACGAGAATCCAGAAAAATAATTTTTTTTTGAATCAGTCTAATATATATATATATATATATATAAATGTATGGGAAAAATAATTTTTTAAGTATTCAACTTCGAGGACCCCTTAAAAGTCCGAAATACGAAGATATAACCGGTCGAACCGGTTCTTTTCCTAAATATAAATAAATAAATAAACAAATAAATGAAGAAAATAAGGGGGTAGTTTCGAAAAGCCGATTAATTTGGAATTTCGTGTACCCATGTATTCTGACTCGCTGATCTCGAATATGATAGTGGAAATCCCCGCAAATTTGATTGTCAAGGTCAAAACTCGCAAAAACGAATATTTTCAAGGTTTTTCTATTGTATTTTGATAAATGTTGATCTTAGAGAAAAATATTTCCTACAAAAGTTGAAGCCTATTAAAAGATTGATCTTTTATATTCCATATAGTTTTTGTCTTAAACCGTTCTGTTTCGAGAAAAATGGGATTATTCTCCAATGAGTACATTTTGCTAAACTCCATTAGTTTCGATGTTATTTACTTGCGCACTTAACCGCGGGAAGGTTGAGGTTTAGTCTTCAAAGTGCATGGTTGTTTTTTGGGTATTTTATTTAATTTTTTACTTTTTGTTGTATTTTATTTTATTTTAGGCTTTTTTGTATTTTATTTTTGTTTCTTTTGTTTGGGTTTGAAGACTAAACTCCAACCTTCCCGTGGTAAAGTGCGTAAGTAGATAATATCGAAACTACTAGAGTTTAGCAAAATGTACTTATTAGAGCATTATCCCATTTGTCTCATAACAGAATGCTTTTAGACAAAACGTGTGTGAAACATAAAGATCAATCTGTTTATAGGCTACAACTTTTGTGCGAAACATTTTTCTCCAAGATCAACGTTTATTAAAATAAAATAGAAAAAACTTTGAAAAAATCAGTTTTTGCGAGTTTCGAACGTGAGAATCAAATTGGCGGGTATTTTCACTATCGTATTCGTGGTCAGCGGGTCAAAGTACATGGGTACACGAAATTCCAAATTAATCGGCGCTATGGGCTTTTCGGAACTTTGTCCGAAGTTAATAAATATCTAAATAAATAAATAACTGAAGAACTGAATAACTAAATAACTAAATCGATAAAAATAAATAAATGATTGAAAAAATTAATGAATTAATAAATAAATAAATAACCGAATACACATAATATTCGCGAAATATTCCGATGTCTAAAGTCGCAGTACTCGACACGTCATCTTCCCGCCATTTTTTCTACGCTTGAATGAAAAATATCAGCCACTGTTTACGAAAAAAAAGTGACGAACTGAAGAGAGAAAAAAGTTCGAACGTGATCTTTGCGGTGCAGGGTATCGAGGCCGTGATAATAGCGCTGGCAGTTGGCTGCTCGACGATAACAGCGCCACACATTTGCCTTTCGCATTTTGTTCCTGCGGGAAGTGGAGGGATCCATTAGGCATGAAATAATAATATACGCCTCTAGTATACTCGAACGTTTTCGCTCGAAATTTCTTCGTAGATACGTACTACTTATGATCCGTGGGGAATGGAGGAGCGTTTAGGAGAGACAACGCGAAAATCCTTGAAACGTTCTCGTGGACGGCGAGAATCGCGCGCGGGAAAGTTTCTACGCGAGCGTAGAATTAGAGAAATATGGGAGTAGTAAATAACGCGGGTATAATAATTTCCGTGTGCGCGCAACGCGCGCGTACGCACGAATCGAAAGTCTCGCGGAGCGGAACGCGCGTAATATCGCGGTGAAACTGGTTTTTCCGAAAAAATGTGAGATATCATGAGAACTTCGAGTACTTCGCTGTGAGAAAGACGAAAAAAAAAAAAATGGACAAGCGCGTAGCGAACGTACGAAAGATGCTAATCGACACGTTGATTTTTCAAGTATAACGTGAAGTTTTATCGAAAAATTGTGAAATTATATCGCGATGTGAAGACGAAAAATTAAAAATGTGTATCGAACTTACGAAAGGCGCTGAGAAGTATGTTTATTTTTTTTTTTTCAAGTTATCGACGAATTTTCTCGAATATAAAGTTTGAAAGATTTTTAAAAAGCTTCCTTTTTTCATCCACACGATACGAATCCATTTTTTTTCAAATTTTATCAATTTTATCAAAACTCCAGAATTTTATTTACCTATTATGAGTAAGTTTTGAAAAATTCCGGTAAGTTTTTTTCTTTCTCCATACGAAACGAAGCCATTTTTCCGAACACGTAAGAATTTATTCAGAATATTATTTATTCTCACTAAGCTCAACAAAATTCCGGAAATATTTTTCTTTCTTCATGAGAAAGGAATCCACTTTTATGACCACGTACGAATTTATTCAGAATTTTATTTCGGTGATGCAACATTTTATTTATTTTAACTAAGTTCACGAAATTTCCGGAAAGCTTTTCTTTTTATTCATATATAACGAATCCATTTTTATGATCACGTGCGAATTTATTCAGAATTTTATTACGTTGATGGTTAATTTTATGAATTTTAACCAAGTTTAAGAAATTTCCGGAAAGCTTCCTCCTTCGTGAGGTTGAAGTTTGCAACGTTGGAATGCAATGATTCTGAATTTTCTTTTTCATTGCCCAAATTTTGGCAGACTGTCTTGGAAGTGATTGGAACATTCTTTGAAATTCTTAGTGAGGGATGTAAATCTAAATCGGCAAAACACGATTTTTGGCGATAATGAAAATGGGGAAATAAAGATATAAGAATTTTCGTTGCGTTCCAACGATGCAAACTTCACTGCAATTCCCTTCTCCACACGAAACAAATCCATTTTTCCAAATACGTCCGAATTCATTCAGAATTTTATCCGTTTTTTCCCAAATTCTCGAATACTTTGTAAGTTTCCGGAAAAATCGTTAATAAATAAAAAAAATTATATATCGGTTCGAAAAAAAATCTACAAATTTAATTCGACCGACAAAAAAATAAGCCCTGCCACTACTCATCTCTATATATCCCGTCACCAACCAATATCATCGTCGCCGCAAAATCTACGCCAAACGCAATGATGATTAAAAATCGATATCATCGTCATCTGAGATACCATCCATTTTCACCAAATTCTCTTCCGTCACCATGACCACCGACATCCTCACTGAATAACACTTTTGCCCGGGTACAACACAATTCACAAGCGGTGATGCCGCTCCTCATCCCGTGCAAATCGAACGATGCTTTCATCGCGCCTGTATTATTCAGCCTGTTCGATGCGCCACCAAATGCGCTCTTAAGGGGTTAGGCCACTCTAGAGGCCAAAAAATAGGCTTTTTAGGAATTCTTTTTCAGAAAAACTACAAAATAAATCGAGATTACAAAAAAGGGTGTTTATCGTACATATCAGTGACTGTATACAATAATTTTTTTGAAGCAATTAATTTCAAAATGGCGGATGTGCAACGTTTATCTCAAAACTGCATTTTTTAAGTTGGCCGGAAACATAACTCAGACAATTTTCAACCGATTCACTTGAAATGTTGAATATATCTTGAAAAATACATTGTCTATGGAAGTACGTAGGATTTTTTTTTTATATTGCATAGTTCACTTGTTATTAACAATTATCTGAATTTTTTTTTCACTTTCCAAAAATTAGCCTAAAAAATCGTCAGATAATTGTTAATAACAAATGAAGTATGCAATATAAAAAAATCCTACGTACTTCCATAGACAATGTATTTTTCAAGATATATTCAAGATTTCAAGTGAATCGGTTGAAAATTGTCTGAGTTATGTTTTCGGCCAACTTAAAAAATGCGGTTTTGCGATAAACGCTGCACAGCCGCCATTTTGAAATTAATCGCTTCAAAAGAATTATTGTATCCAGTCACTGATATGTATGATAAACACCCTTTTTTGTAATCTCGATTTATTTTGTACTTTTTCTGAAGAAAAAAATCCCCAAAAAGCCTATTTTTTCGGCCCCTAGAGTGGCCTAAGGCCTTAAGAGGGAATGACACCTTATCGCGGTCGGTATGGTAGAACAATTATAGATTCCCAAAAATCTCTGAAACGACTCTTCAGATCCCGTCGAAACTTTGCCAAACGGAGTCAAATACATAGACGAACCGCTGTCAATCCCTCAAATTTTCTGAATTTGAAAAAAAAAAATGTAAATTGGCTTATCATAAAATTTAGTTTCTTTTTCTCAAATTCAGAAAACTTGAAGGGCAGACAGGTATTCGTGTATCTATTTGACGTCGTTTGGCAAAGTTTCGACGGGATCTGAAGAGCCGTTTCAGAAATTTTTGGGAATCTATAATTGTTCTACCATACCGACCGCGATAAGGTGTCATTCCCTCTTAAAACGCTTCTCAAAGTGCGGAAAGTAAGGTTGGCAGGGGGGGGCGGGCTGCGCTAAAGCAGTGCTCGTAATGATGAAGAAATAATAATAAAAGTCCGGATAAAATGTGACGGTGATTAGAATCATGATAATAATTACCGAGAGACTGGGAATCGGGGGAATGCTCGGGATGCATCTAAACGATGGTTAATTGACATTGACTGGGAGGCGAATGATAAGCAGATCGTATCTCGTTTGATGAACATAGATATATATATATGTATGTATGTATCTATACCGTGTGGTTATGCCGTCACGTGCGAACCAGGTTGTATATGCAAATTACACCTTATATATATATATATATATATATATATATATATATATATATATATATATATATATATGGGTGTGTGTTGCTGTGACGTTGGCACTGATACATCATACGAGACCTGGTTCGTTGAAGAGTCCCCATTAACTCAAGCGATAATGATGTCACTTTTATTAGACCCATCGGGGTCGATCAATCTATTCTACCTACGAATACTCCATGGCACACTTATTGTATAATACGAAACTGTGACGAATTTATATAGTGCGATTACGTACATGTTTATAAACATATATATATATATATATATATATATATATATATATATGTTTATAAATATATATAAATATATAAATATATATATACACATGGTGTCCTGTTATGAATGGATAATCCTGCACTTGTCGATAGGTAAGATCATGCCGTACTACGTGCTCGAATTTCAGTTTAGTAAAAGTTGCACGGTTTTCGAGATGAAAATCATCTGCTTTTGGTTTTTTGCGTGCCATTTCTGCAAATGATAACTTTTCTTGATCAGATTTTAAAATAAATACTCTTGATTATTTGTTTTATCTAAAAAAGTCTTCTTTTTAACCGCGTGTTAAGGAAACTTTATGAAAAAAGATCTTATGAAGTTATTTTATGGACGTGTCTCGAATTCCATCCACTCCTCTTCAAAAGCACATTTCTGCATCTCTATGTAATATTATGTATATAGGGTTTTAGGAAGGTTGATGCGAAGCCTTGAGGGGGCGATAGGTCACCTCGTTAGGAATATATCTAACCTAGGTTACCTCAGTCCAAAGTCTAACGATTTCGAGTTATCATGGTAAGTATGATTTTTGGCAAATTTCCCAAAATTAGGTATTAACTCGTTCATAATGTTCAAACAGACAATAATTGGTAACGAAAAACTTATTTGCGTCCAAGCTTAATGTGTATTCAATCGACAAACACCAATACAATGATCTGTATCCACACAAATACACTCAGAAAAAATATTTATTACGTTCTAATAAATTGGCACATTGGAACATCATTTATTAGAAATTAATAAATGTTTACTCTTGTGGAGACAGTTTTTATGTGATTGTAACTACAGCATTTATTCGGCGTCACTAAATATGTTTTTTTACGTGCCGATTTTTCACACCAATTAAAAGCCATATTTAAAATAGAACATTTGAATAAATATTTCCTCGAATAGAATAAATACTACTCTCCAATCACGAAAACCTCTTATTTCGCGACTATGATACTAATGCGCGTATGCGCACTTTGCCCTTCAACGCGACGGGCCCGACAGCAGGCCGCTCGTCAGATGTAGCTCACGCATCCGCTTACCACGTACCTTCTTCCTGTGCCAATGCTTTTGGCACAAGTGTCAGTGTTACGTTTCGGAAGTGAGAAACTTGAAAGTGAGGAATGATTTAAGTGCAAGTAAGAATATAAAGTGAGAAAAAAACGTTCAAGTGAGAAAATAATGACGGACGAAATGACGCAATTCCTCGAGAAAAAAAACCAGCTGGGGGATTATGAAGAATCCTATTAGATGTTAAGAAAAAATCGTAGTTAATCTTAAACATAAACTTAAATAAAAAAATGTCTTAGCTGTTAATAAAATCGTAGTAGGCCGACATACGAATAAGGAAACTTATTCGCCGGGAGACAAACGTCTTTGTCCTTAATAAATCTGTTTTCTGAGTGTAACTAAATGGGACGTGTTGACTAATTGAAAAATTGTCAAAAAATTAAAATACCTCTTATGTTAATGCTAATTTTGAAAAAATAGCATTAACATAAGAGGTAAACGAGTTAGTATCTAATTTTGGGAAATTTTATATCCTGTATATAATATTGTATATATTATGTACAGGGTGTTAGGAACATGTTGTGTGTGTGTGTGTGTGTGTGTGTGTGTGTGTGTGTGTGTGTGTGTGTGTGTGTGTGTACACACACTAAAATAAATCATTGGTGTCCACCGAGTTTCATCCGATTACCAAAAAAGGTGATAAAAAAGCTCGCACCGTCGTTTCCTCTTTGAACCTCTGTTAGATTTCGCTCGTGAACAAAAATGTCAACGTAGCAATTAATGGCACACTTTGTTCGGTACAACAAATTCAGCAAGCTTCATATTTGGACTGCCGTTCGACATCAAAGTCAAAGCCGCGATATGCACGTGCGCCGCCTAGAGTCGGTTGCATCGATTTCAGAGAGCCATTCTCTTCTATTCGTATTCTCACCTCGGAACTAACTTCCGCCACGGTGACATAGGTGATCCGACTTCCTTGTCAGTGTGCAAGGTCACCGGACAGCCGCGTACCGGTAACCGTTCATTATAGATCGGTATGTACGGGAAATTATATATATATATATATATATATATATATATATATATATATATATATATATATATATATAATCTCACGTAAATACCGATCTATATATATATATATTTTCCCTGAGTTCCAACGTACACTCTTGTGGGTTTTTATGTTGTACCCTTCCTAATCGAACCCGTTCCAATCACTCCCTACCCGCACTTCGCTAACCTAACTTCCGTTGCTTCCACAGCCGTTTCAAGGGGTTAGGCTACCGTGAAAATGACAAATACTCGTTCGTCGCTTGAGACAACTCAAATTGAAGAGGAAAATCCAACATGTCGTGCAGAAGTCGCAGGTTGAAGCTAAACTTATCATTACAACGATAGAACTGCTAGGAAAACTACTAACGCGTTATACTCGAAATTACGTATTTCAAAACGGTGTACGCGATTGCTCGACTTCCAATGAACAGATTGACTTGAAATTTGGTACAGTTATTCAGTGTAACAGTAGTTTAGTCTTGGCCGACGTTTTTATTCTTAACGTTTTTTGATCATTAGTTATTAAAAATAATAATGTCACTTTGCCACGAAAATCGAAAAAAAAGTTCAAAATTCTTCTGGGGATAATTGAAATACGATAACACAAAAAAAACCCGGTCAAGTCTTAGCCAATATTATCTATTTTGAGAAAAACTCCGGTTTTTGTGTTCACGATCAACCGGGTGGGCAAAATCGAGTACACCGTTGAGCCCCTCACGTTTGAAGGTCCTTTACGAGATTGTTTATAACTTCTTTAATCATTCATATTTTTTTATGAAATTTTGTACACAACAGCGTTAATGTACATACAATTTTTTTGTACGTACGATTTTCATATATTTTATAATACGATTTTTTGATGATCTTATTCCTTCAAAATTAATTTTTCAACAACCCTGATTTTTGGGCCGTAGAGCATTTGCCGAGGGTACGGGGAAACTGTGGAAGACCCATACCGGTACAGACGGCCCCACATTCTTCCGATTCTCTGGTGCACAGGCGTTATACTCAACTACCAAAAGAGTGTCTTAAAATGACCTGACATTTTAATTTACCAATGAAACGTATTATTTGTTTAAAAAGTACGTTTAGTTTTATTTTAATATAAGGTACAAACATGGAGGTTATGTATGGAACACAATATCCGAAAAATGGCATAAACGGCATGAACTTGGAAGACATATTCTTTCAACAAGATGGCGCAACATGCCACACCGCGGGCGAAACAATGCAGTTACTGCAGTCGGAGTTTCATGGTCGTGTTATCTCGCGCTGCGCCGATGGGAATTGGCCACCAAGATCGTGCGATTTCACGCCTTTGGACTTCTTTCTTTAGGGTTTCCTGAAAGGTAAAGTGTATACCAATGCTCCACAGACCATTCCGGAGATCAAGGAAGCAATTGAACTTAATGAAATTAGTTCGCAATTGTGCCAAAATGTTATTAAAAAAATCGTCAAAAGAGTGAACGTTTGCAAACAGGAACGAGGCGGCCATTCATCTTATATTCTGTTCCACACATAACCTCCATGGCTGTACCTTATATCAAAATAAAAATATTCGTACTTTTCAAATAAATAATACGTTTTATAAGTAAATTAATGTCGGGTTACTTTAAGACACATGGCATTGAAGTCTGCATCGTTGGGATGCAACGAAAAAGTAGTTTTTCAAATTGCCCAATCTACTTTGGGCCTATTCACGCAACAAAAATCACTGAAACATTTTTTAACCCTCCCTACGAGGCTTCCACAATCTAACTTTGAAAAGGGGCTTTAGATAGTAATAAAAAAAAACGAATGTTCATTGCATTCCAACAATGCAAACTTCAACATCGTGTATCTACACCAAAGCCTCAGAAGTATTGGCCTTCCGCTCACTGGTTGATGCGCCAGCCGGTGCTCGGCTAAGCGGTCACCGCTCCGAGTATCGGCCAGCCAAACACCGGCCGCCCATTCACCAGTGTCGGTTCATATATTTGTGTGTGTGTATAAAAGTAAGAGTGTGTGTATAAAAATAAGATATAATATATATAATTCTTATATATTAAGTGTAATATGTTGCTTTCTTTTTCTTCGCATTTGTATCACCTGCAGTTTAATTAATCGGCGGCATCTTCTTTCTCCATTACCGTTTAATCTACCAACACACTTACGAGCATCCCACGCGGATTCTCTCAATCCTTTATCGCGACTGTGAATCTAAATGGATTTTACATATTCTCTGCCCTCGACCGCGTTCATTTATCTTTCTTCACAGACACCCCCCCACCTGCTGCCGTGCTTTCCGTCAGCCTGCTTCTGACTCGACTGTTCGTAACGCATGGTTTCCTAGTTTTGCCATTAACCCGGATAATAGATGGATGTACGTGTCGGTATACCTATAATAGCGCACTGCAGCAATTTATTTAAAAGTAATCGTTCCCGCGCGAGTCGTTGCTGTTGTTCTCAGGTGCTCTACGAGGTGATTTACAAATGAGAAAAACCGCGCTGTCTACTCGATTTCGAGACAGGACTTTTCGTTCTATTCGAAAGTGGGTTCGGATTATATCCTTGAATTTCGCGAGGTCATTGTTTAAATGGAAATAAATGAAGCGGGATGAATATCTGGAAAGGGCACACGTGGGGGATTGAAACAAAAATAATGTGGGTGAATTATATACGAAGAAATGAGGGGAAAAAATCGTTGCGTTGCAACGATGCAAACTTCACAGTGCATTTATGGTGATTTTTTAAGGCTATAAGTTTTAGACAAATATTTCTCGGTTTTATGTACCTCGGCCTAATCAGCGTTTCGTATTGTGTATCAAAGGCGGTGAGGAATTTGTCGGAAATTACGTTTTTGCGACTTTTTCTGTGTTACAAATCGAATTCATTGAAGATTTCCCGTAAAAATTGGAATTATCAGTAAAAAAACGATTATTTTATTGATAATGATTCTTCAATAATTTTCGAAATAATTCATAACGATGATAAGGGAGTCAATTTTATAGTATGGAATAGTTATTGGGTCAAGTAAATTGGGTTAGTCAATAAAATCAACATTCATTTTAGCCAATGAATCAACGATGAATCGGTAAATAAATAATGTTCGTCAATAGTGGACTGAATTATTTCGTTAGGAACGCAAACATATTTCACATACAAAATTATCCCAACATCTCACTATATTAATCGTTTGATTTATATAAATTTACATTTTATTATGTTTATTCAGTCATATACATATTAATTTATATTTTAAATATTCACTTAAAAGAAAATTCAGTGTAAAATTTATTCATTGACATTTTAAATATTCACTCAAAAAAATAATATCAATACAAAATTCATTAATATTTTTATGTTATATAAATTTACGTTTTGTTATGTATATTCTGCAATAATGTATATAATCAAACAATCATTAATTGTAATCTCTGAAATAACTTGGAAATTTCCTTTTCACCGCACACCCATCACAATCATTCGCGTGAAAGATCAACTTTTTTTTTTACCAAAATGCTTTTGACTCCAGGGTACGCATTCGAATGTTTTCAATTGACCAAAAAGCTCCGCCTAAATGAACCCCCGTCCGTTTGACAACAATCATTTCCGACAATCGCGAAACGTCTCATCGTCGGAACGAACCGTCAGCTCCCGTGCTGCCTATTTTGCGCTTGGCCGGGCGAAATTCTTTTGAACGCGGCTAAACAAAAAGAAAATCGCCAACCCAGCGAGTGTGTTTATTTTTTTTCTCTCAGCGAATATAAGTCAGCTTCGTTTTTTTTCGTCAGTGTGAAAAGACAATGAGCGGGAATAAAGATAATCGTTACGACGCGCTGTCTACGGGCCGTCGACTTCCGGTGCCTGAACAAAAGGTGTCGGGGGCGACGACACTAGCGCGAAAATTTTTCGATTCAGCTCGAAGCATACGAAACAGAGAGAGAGAGAGGGAGAGAGAGAGAGGGGGGGGGGGTTAGGGAAGGTGCGCGACGTTATAAACAAAACGGAACCCGGAAATTTCGTGACAAAAAAAGTATTTCTCACGAGTCGGAAAGAAGCTCTACCGGAAGCTGCGTATTGTCCTTTCTTTGGCCCGCCTCTCGTACGTACTTCGGTCCCCGTCGTGAAAAACAAAGATGAGAGAGCACGGGAGAATAAAAACCTGAGGATGATGAACGAGGCTCTGTTTTCTTTGTCTCGTCATCTATTATTGTTTTTGCAAGGCACACAACGTCCGATCGAGCGAGTGGAAGGATGCGAGCGAGTAGTACGACCCGAGGTGCAGGTCGACGCTCTCCACTCGCGAAAATAGCCGCGCCCGCATCTACCGAAAAATGTGACTTTTTCATCGAACAAAAAAAATGCTGCGCGGATGAAAACGAGTTTTGGGAAAAATCGCTTAATCCTTAGGGTCGAAGGTCGCGTCAAGTGACGTTTTTAATGGCGCTGAATTTGCATCGTTGGAATTCAAAGAATCATCTTTTTCATTTCCTGCGTATCTTTATTTTTAGTATCTAAAATATTTTTTCGCCCTTTTTGGTTATAGACTTCGAATAAAGGTATTTGAAAGTGTGTCCGATATTTTCGGATCCGGAACGTGGCGAAAAAATCGGCAATACGAGAAAAAAAAAACTTTGCAAACTTCAATACCATCGTTTTTAGGACACGACTCAAGGACTTTCGAAGCTCTCAAAGGCTTGGGCCGGAAGTTCGTTAAAAAAAAGAGTAAAAACGTTTCAAGATGAATTACAATTTTATAGCATCAATTTTTTTTATCTTAACCTTAGAACCATGTCCGTCGCTCATTTGATTATGTTATTGTGTGAGGGAAAATCTGAAACAAATTCGTGGGTCTTCTCTGCACTCTTAACTATACGATAAAACTTTTTGCACCTCTGAACATCCCTTTTGTAATGAATATTTTTAACAAAGCTCGGAGGTATGTAGGCTATTCAAACAAGAATATTTGAAAATCCATATCTTCCGTTGTTTTTAGAATAAATACAAATTTCCAACGCGAGTTATTAGATGAAATGACATACCTTTCGAAAAAAAAAATATGAGAAATTCCAATCGTAAAAACAACATATTTATTTTGCAAATTAAAAAGGGCGAATTTTCAAAACCGGCATGTATACTCTATATACTTAAAGTAACGATTGGAAAAATCAATACGTCTACAAAATAATGTTATTTATGTTTGTTTATTGTTTGGTAACAAACATTTGTAGTTTTAAAATAATTATATGCATTTTATGCATTTGCATTATATCCATTATATCCATTTAAACCCACCCACCCAAAACTCGGTTTCGGAAAAATTGTTTTCTTTTTTCATTTATTTCCGTCCTGATATTTCTGACAAGGCGACCCTTTTCCCGCATTCTTCCCCAGTCACTTAAGGCGGTAGCCTGAATTGGGAGGTCCGAAAAAAACGTTTTTTTTTTAAATTATTTAAATCGATAGATAAAATATCCCAGAATATATATACAAAGTTACAGAGGCCAATTGATATTTCGTCGTGTTGAAAACTTTGAAGTTCGTTTTCTCCAGTTTTCATTTTCACGATTTTTCCAAATTGGCGGGCGTGATATCAAAACAAAACTAAACGACCTATTGAATCACACCAAAGTTTATTTTCTTCACTATGAAAATGTCTTCCAAGTGAATTTGAAAAGTCTCAAAAAAGTATTTTTAAATCATTTTTATAGGACGTTAAAGTTTTTCTTTTAACACATTTTTTTTCAAACCTGAGAAAAGTTATAATTTCACGATTTTTTCAGATTTTTCTTAATTCGCCCAGAAGAAAAATATATGACAATTAAACATTTTATTGGTTTATTTGGTTGTCAAAAATTACGAGCTGCATCTTTCCCGCCGATTGGGGACTGCAATGGCAAGACGCGCATGGAATCAGCTGATAAGTCTGCAGTAATTTATTGTTCCATTTTGAAAAACAAAAAAAAATTACACATTTCAAATATACATGAAAAGATACCTCAATGTTTACTGGGCTCAATTGTTTTTTCCCCTTCTCAAAAAATTGCCGAAAAAACGCTTTTTTGGACCGTCTAATTCAGACTCCCTTAATTTCTCATTGCACGCATGTGCTGAAACCGAGGAAAAAGATCAGGTCGATTTTTTGGTTCACCGCAACCGACCAGGAAAAAAAATTGCCTCAGGGCGAAATTCGTCCGAGCTTTGTCATTTTTCTTCGTCATTTTCCCGTCTGAATCGCGTTATTCGTCGTTGACCCGCAGTTTCGTATTATCGCGGGAATAAACGTGTACCCGCACTCGTACGCGCGCGAACATACACACGTGCAGGTGAAAAAAAGCCAGAGGGGTGAAACGACGTTTGTGTGCATTGGAATAAAGTCTGCCCTGACGCTCGAGGACGTTCCGGCGCCGGACAGTCGGAACGAACAAACTGTAACTGCAACGCGCATGTAGTGTGCTGTACAACGGTTCAGTATACGAAGCCGATCAATCGGCAACTTTGAGAGAAGAAGACTGGAATGCAGGAAGCAACGAAGAATTTATTGCTACAACGGGAGAACAAAAAATGCATATATAAAGAATTGTGTGCAGTTTTACGTTCGATATTCTTCGTTCATTCGGCCTTGCCGGATAATCTATTGAGGTGTCTATCTTTTTTTTAACGATATTGCAGTAGGAGCGTGGACGAGCCGTGCGAAGTGAAGGTTGAGTATTTAAATTAGCATGGGTACTGCTGACCTTTCCCAATTGTGCCAATAAAATGATTGTTTTATTTTATTTATTTTTTTCTGAAGGTTTTTTTCTACTGCGACGCGATATTGTTATTGTTATAATATTATAGTTATAATATTTATAATATTATGGTTATTTTATAATTATAATAAAATATTAGACTTCGAATCATAATTATGGTAATTATTAAACTAATAATAACTATTATAGTCATAGTAGTAATAATTATAATTATTCTTTTTTATTATGTATTATTTTTTCATTTATTATAGTTGTGGTTATTATCATAATAATAATAACAATAATAATCAGTCATTATTGCTGTTATTATTAATATGGTAAATTCTTGGCGAGTATTTTCTGCAGATCAAGATGAATATCATCAATACGATATAGTTACGATTTAATTTAATTTAAATTTAATCGAAAAACTATTGGATTCAAAGATATTTTTATTTTCAACCAAAGATTTCATTATGTTTCGTAATATTCGTTTGTTATGTTTTTCCAACCTTCAAGTTTCAAATATTACGACGACGATTGCGTACATAAAACAGCTGAGCTTTCGCTCGAAATTCTTTACGACGTTTGGCCATAATTGGAGAATGTTTCGCCCCCGAGGAAGGGCTGGAACCGTACGATCCTCTCGCGACTTCTGGGCAAACATATTTTCCATCTTGTTGCCCGTATTTTGTTTTTGCAATAAAAACGATCGAGATTATTTGATGCGTTTGCGGCCGGTCGGAAGGGGGACGAAGGGTGGGAAGGCAACGAGAAGTTGGAAAGACCTGCGATCAAATAATCTGGCTTTGTACAACGGTGGAGTGTACATAATTGATAAAGTTCGATGCAGATATGGCCGCCGTTCGAGGAGATCGACCGTGTGTATTTGAATTTATAAATGAGATTCAACTTTATTTCTTCTTTGGGGGCTTGAAAAGTTTTTTCATTCGACGATGATGAATTTCAAGAGCGCGAAACGAAGTTGCTCCTGTTTGGGTTTAATAATTGGGTTCTCGTATTTTTATGGCAAATATATGGATCAATGAGTTTTCAACTCAATGCAAATAAAATCAATAAAAAATATTTGCATTTGGAATGAATTTGAAAAGTGAAGAAAAATTGCCAATCTTTTTAACGATTATGCAAATTGTTTGAATCATGGTGAAATGAAAATTAAAACGACGATCCTGGAACGACATGAGAGTGAAGTTTGCACCCTTGGAATGCAATAAAAATTATTATTTTACAATTGCCCAAATTCCTTTTCGCATATATATTTGACGAAAATCGGTCAATTATTTTAAAAAATGCTTATTTAGAGATCTGGAATTGAAATATGATTTTTTTTTAAATTTAATTTAGTACTAGAAATGAGGAAAACAAAAAAAAGAAACAGAAATTTCGTTGCATTGCAACGATGCGAACTTTAGACCATGGAACAAATATCATTTTTTTACATCACGAGACTGATCCATGATTTTCTCAATCACGTTTTTGATGAGTAAATAAAAGAATATATATTTTTAATACTTGTAAATGAAGGAAAATATATATCAAACATTTTGTTCATTAGAAATTATTTCTATTTTTCGCAATGCCGAAAATCACGACTTTTACATTTGCCAAAATAATTTCGATTAACTTTCTTTTGATATTGTTTTATTTCGATCGGTTCCGGATCGATTTTTTACGAAATACTTTTTCACTTGGTGGCAAAGAATGTGCAAATTATTATTTTTCAATTCCTTAAATTTCTTTTCGTATATATTCGCTACGAAAACCCGTCAATTATTTCTTAAATCGCTCATTTAGAGATCTACAGTTTAAATATGAAAAAAAAAATGTTTGTAAAATACTAGAAATGAAGAAGCAAAAATATAAAACAGAAATTTCGTTGCATTGAGACGATGCAAACTTCAAGATCATGGAACAAATATCATTTTTTTAAATCACGTGACTGATCCTTGATTTTGGTAATCACGGTTTTGATGAGTAAATAAAAAAATATATTTTAAGAACTTGTAAATGAAGGAAAATATAAATAATTTTTTTGTTAATAAGCAATTATTGCTATTTTTATGCTGCAATTCGCGACTTTTACATTTTGCAAAATAATTCCGACTAACTTCCTTTTGGAATTGTTTTATTTCGATCGGTTCGGGATTGATTTTTTACGAAATAATTTTTCGCTTGGTTGCAAAGAGAACGGCAGGTGAGGTCGATTTCTTGCAACTCTAATTAAACTTTTTTTTTAATGACTCATGAAAGGATAAGCCGTGGGGGATCGGGGGAGTTATAATTAGTGAGGAATTCGTGGGTTTCGTTGCTTTTCGTGGTTCAAGTTTGGTGTCTGTGGAAGGAAGAGAATAGAAGTGGGTCATGGGAATCGATATGAGACGACAGACACACAACCACGTTTGATATAACACGTCTGTGAGGGAGGGATCAAATTCATTGGGCTGTGTGCGTCGTGTACACGGCCCATTCCCGTCGACCTTCGTTGTTGTTTATGCCTCTCCCTCCCCCTCCCGCTCTCTTTCATATAGTCATCGATTTAATTTTGCGCAATTTGCGGCCAAGGGTAGCTCGCAAATTTTCACGAAGATTACCAGAAAACTATTTCAAAATAAAAGTGATTCATCCAGGAAATGACGGTTTGATTCATTCAGGAAGCATTGAGAAATGTCCAAATTGTGATTGTAGCTTGCAAATCCTCGCAAATACTTGCCCTTCTTTTCTCAGTAGGCTGTCCCTTGATCCAAGTTGTTATAAATGAACATAATAATATCCGTTTTACTTTGTCGTGATTTCATGAATGAGAAATTATTTCTGCCGAACTCTTAAAATTTTAATTATTCTTTATTCTAATTTATTTTTTATTTTTATTTTTATTCATTTTTTAATTATAATTAAATGAACATTGAGTGCTGAAGAATACTTCGTCAAAAAGTTAATCAAGTGTAATTTTTTCTACAATTGTGAAAAAGTTTGACGTACAATAATAATATATACGTATATTTTGTAAAAAACTTGTAAAGCAAGTTGTGCAAATAAAACTCGATTATTATTATTATATACGTATAATAAAGTGAGTAGCGATTTTTGAATAGCTAATTTCAATCTCTTATCGTAAATTAATTATTTTTAATTACAATAATGATTAATAAATCTAAAATCAAGTAGAATAATAATGAAATGAATAAAATTCTACGAATATGGTATACATTGGATATTGATGAGATTGAAGTTTGCATCGTTGGAGTCCAACGTAAATTAATATTTCCAAATTTTTTTTATTTCTCGCGACAGACATTGCCTACGAAAAGCCCATAGCCCTTTTTTATGGGCTTGAAGCCCATAAAAAAGGAGTTGCATCATCGGAGTGCAACGTTTTTTTTATTCCTTATTTTCATTATTGTTGAAAATCGTATTTTGTAGACTTGAATCATAGATCAGTAAAGAGTAAAGCGTAAAGAGCCTAAAAAAGGATCGCATGCTTTCTGTAGCTAAATCTGTCAAAGAAAATTTAGGAACTGGAGAAAAAAATATCTCGTTGCATTTCGACGATGCAAATTTCAACATCATCCTGTTTTAAAATTCTTGTGCGGAGATTTGGCAATATAAATTTGCAAACAAAATATTTTGTATGATAATAAAAATAAGGAAATTAATAGAAAATGAATCTTTCGTTAAATTCCAATGATGCAAGCTTCAACACCATGAATATTACATGAAAAATCAAAATTGAAAACTCACAGAGATCCTCATATTACGGTGGGCGTTAAATTAAACGTTAAATTTTGGCAATAAATCGTACGAATTCAAATGAGTAATAAAAATGCTATTAAGAGCATCGGGGACGATTGGTCGACTGTGATCTTCGAGATGAGTCATGATATCGTGGATAGCCGTCGAGTTTCCTGAGAGGAGAACGAGAGAAGGAGTTACTTCGAGGGACTGCCTAATCTTTTCCTCTAATTTCACTCAATTAGTTCCATTCTACACTGGAATTTTGCCTGTCTTCGCTTCTTCTCTCGTACAAACTCTTTGGATAATAAAATTCTCGAGACTGACCGACAACACTTCTCGTAATGTTCTCCCCTCCGAGAGAGCCCTCGGAGACCGGGGACACCCTTCTCTCTCTCTACTTATTTCCTTCTGGGGCTAAGATTCGCTTGAGGAAAAGGAGAAAGAGGGAGAGAGAGAGAGAGAGAGAGAGAGAGAGAGAGAGAGAGAGAGAGAGAGAGAGAGAGAGGAGAACGGAAATGACAAATTCCCGGCAATCTGGCGCAGTTGTCCTGGTATCTGGACAACCCAAGAACATCGAGGGATATTAAAATTCTGTAACGGTATTACACATGCGTTATTTCGTGCAGGACCCTCCTCGTCCTGCACTTCCGTGTATCCCACACCCAAAACTCTTCGCCTCGAGCATACATTTGAGAAAAAAAATGTGTTCCCTTGCTGTCATCCATCCGGCCAATTAAAAACTGTTCCTCGTGTTCATCGAATGAGCCCGGTAACATGGTGTTGACGTTTGCATCATTGGCATGCAACGGAAAATCATTTCAATTTCTTATTTAATCACTTTACGAAACAATATTTTGGAAATTTGTTGTAGTTCGCTGAATAAGACTCCTAAAAAAATGTGGCGTGATTTTCGTTAGTCAAATCTGTCAAAGAAAATTTGGGAAATTAAGAGAAAATCATTTTCTTTGCGGTCCAACGATGCAAACTTCAACGTATGCCGATATCCCCTTTCATGGTTGATAAGCATTATTGACTCAGGGATTTCCTGACTTTTTCAGGTTTTTCACACGTGTTTTGCAAATATTCCAGGCAGATCGGGGTCAAATGAAGAACATAATTTTTTCAAAGATCAAATATATGAAAATGTTAGATATTAAAATAAAATTTGAAAAACTGAAATTCGAGAAATAATTTAAACACTGTAGAGCTTAAAAAAATCATATATTGAATATAATTAATAATAAAATAAATGCTGTTCAATTTAAATAATGATAAAATAATAAAATTAATTCTGTTTATAATTGTTTTAAACCTGTTCTTTATTATAAACAGAAATTTTCATGTCCTTGCAAATAAATAAATAATAAATATCAACCCTTATCTACAATAATAATTGGGTGGTTGTGTATCGACGAATCGAATGCAGATGGATAGAGTTTTAGAGTATATTAGTTTTTGAAATTTTCAATGTTTGGCGTTGACATAACTTTTTTCTGTATTTAATGGAGAATAATATAAATTCGAAAAAAAATACACAAAACATTTATTTTCGTACTTTTTTGTTTTTTTTTAAGTCGGTTTTATTTTTCGTAATTGTTGTAAAAAGTAAATTTCGAAAAAATTCCAGAGAATTTTCGAAATTTTCCGAGTTTTCCATATGCGTTATAGCCATGAATTTGTTCGTGCTTAATTAAATAAAGATAATCACGTGAACATCCGCGAAGCCAGCGAATCTCGTAAACCTTCGATCTGGATTTGATTCTTTGGCTTGGGATTGTCGAGCTGAAAGGACGCAAAAAATCGAGGACAATTTCATCACTCGATTAGTTTATTGGGAATCGATTGAATTGTCTTCTTTCATTTTTAGCGTTTTCTGGTTAATTCGTAACGTTGAAGCTTGCATCGTTCGGATGCAAGGATTTTTTTTTGTTTTTATTATTCGTAACATTTTTTTCAACTCGAGGTCCTAAATTCGTTAGAATGCAATATTTTTTTCCTTTTTTTCTTCGTTTTTGTTAGTCGAAACACTTTTTTTGAAACTCAAGGTCGTAAATTCGTTGGAATGCAACAATTGTTCGTTTTTTCGTTGTTTTTGTTATTCGAAATCCTCTTTTGCGACTTGAGGTCGTAAATCGTTGGAGTTCAACTATTTTTGTTCGTTTTTATTATTCGAAATGTTTTCTTTTGCAACTTCAGGTCGTAAATCGTTGGATTGCAACGATTTTCGTTCGTTTTTGTTATTGGAAAACTTTTTTTGCAGCTTGAGCTCGGCAATCGTTGGACTACAACGAAGATTTTTATTTATATTTATTTTTCTTTATTTTTATTAAAATACCAAATATTTTGTTGCACATTTCGATTGTAGGTCGATAAGCATTCAAAAAAGCAGCAAAATTCACAGTAGAATTTTGCAAAAAGAAAGTTGAGCGCTATGGGAAAAAAATTCGTTGCACCCCAACGAAGCAAATTTAAATCCTATAAAAACGTTCTAATGTTTTTCACACCCTAAATCGGCCAAGAAAAATGTTATCATTGAAAAAGAATAATTTTCGTTGCGTTCCAACGCTGCAAACTTCAAGATTGTTCCAATGAATCTTCCTCCACGATAATTGTATCATCAGTCAAAGCTTCGATAATATGAGTCGTACATTTGTCTTTGACGAAAAAAAAAAACTGCATAAATCGGATGAATTCGAATAAAAATGCTCGACGAGTTAGAGAAGCACGTAAATTGCAAATATTCGAGTCGACCTGTCTCGCCGATCGATTATTTCGCGAAATTGAATTTTCCAGTTGGTCCCATGGTAACGAAAATATTTCTGTGGCAAGATTTAGCCCACTCCCCTCACCACCGGAGCACCCCCCCCCCTCTCGAGCCGCAAATTTGACCCGGCACGCTCTCGCCCCGTATTGAATGTAAAACTGCGATTCCCCCCGTGCCCTTTGAAAGCCCTTAGGAGCCGAGTCGGTAGGTACGATCGTGTTTCAATAAAAATCGAGCCCCTACAGGATCTGAATAATTGCAAAGACCATACACTGCAGAAAAAAAAACAATTCGGTTTAATACTCACGTCGTTCGAAAGCTCGTTCTCTCAATTTAATCCAAAACAATACACGTTAATCTTCGCGAGTACCTCGCTGATATATTTTCTATTTTTGTTTTCTTTTTGTCGCTTTTCTTTCTCGTTGTTTCACAACGATGTAGAATCGACGAATGTCATTATGAAGAAACACCCGGCTCGTGATTTTTCGTAGCTCGATCTCCCCCGTGTGTTTCGCGAATCAACGATCAAAGGCGAAAAACTGATAACCGATCTGTACCGAAGAAGCTTCGGGAAAAAGGGTCACAAGGAATACGGTTTGTTTCTTTTTTTTTTTTATTGCGCGCGCGAAGATAGTCAGATGCGGAAAGGGATAATTAGAGTTGCGAAGCCGTGTGCGGAGATCGGAAGAAAGTATTCACGCGCACGCAGGAGAGAAGGATCGACACTGAACGAGGCGGCGAGCGCGCAAAGCCGAATAACTGACGCCACACGGTGCGCGCCTCCTAGGCTCTAGGTCCCGACCGTTATCCGTTTCTCCTCTCCCTCGCTCTTTCCCTTTCTCCCTTCTCGTCGTGGCCCCTCTCACCGTCGCTCGCTTCGTGTAATGTCAGCCGTGGCGCCCTCCCCACCACTCGTCTCGCTCTTTCACCCTTGTTTCCCCTCTTTTTTTCGTCTCTTTCTCTTCTCTCTCTCTCCCTCTCTTTCGCTCGCTCTCTCTCTCGTCTCCCTCTCCTATACTCGGGTCGTTCGTATCGCATTACCGGATACAGTGATTGGCACACCTGTACGCGAGGCAACCGAAAAACACTGGTTGGCACACCTGTTCTCTTTCGTTCAAGAAGATTCGGCGCGTGACGGTGCTGCTATTCGCGCGACTGGTGGCCGCCCAATGTACACAACCTAACCTACAATACTCGAATACTCTGCTTGGTTCCCTTTTTCTCGGATTGCAGGGTAAAGAAATGCCGAAATTGCAGAGGAACATCGTTCGAACTTGGATTGAGAGTTATTTGCGGGTTTTTTTACTTGAGTTTGTTTTCCGGCTCGAATAATCGTTTGCGTCCCTCTCGTGGCGAGTTTGAGTACTGGAGTGATCCTCCGGGATTGCTGACGATTTAGGGCTCGGAATAAGCGCCAGCATCCACTAGAGCGGAGATGAGCCGAGCTAGGAAAAAGCAACCAATCTACGGCTGATTCAGGTCAGGGGGCTGGCACCTCCTGTCCCTTACCGTATATGAAAATGCCACGCTTTTCGACCGCTTTATTTAGTTCTACTACCTCGCACCCGTGGCGCTAGTAGGTTTCTGTGAATTATTGCGCAGGCGCGCCGTCCGCACTGCGTACATAACATACATAACCACCACAACGACGAATACGATTAATTTGACCCGTGATTTTGACGTTTGCAGTTTAAATCGAGGTGCGGAATTGATTAAATTACTGAAATTGCTTATACTTATGTACTAATACCGTGTATTGTGCGCGGTTGTACCTCAGGGTACAATATAATTATTTATCGCTAAATAATCGATTCTTGAAAATGTTGTTAGCGATAAAGTTTTTAAAAATGCTTCAGTTCTCGTTATATAAGCATATAACCAGAGATGGAGCTCTTCTTTTAGATTAAGTAATGACCTTTTGAAAAAGTGATAATTTGGTACCAAATAGTTCCGTTTTCCTATTTATCTTCATGATTGTTTGTTGGCACGATCATTAGACAACAGAGTTATAGCAATAAACAATCAGTGAATAATAGATAAATTAATAACACAACAATGGTAGTATAATAAATTGTGTGTGTGTATAGAAATACACAATATGAAACCATCAGTGTGTATTGTTGGTGGTATATGGGTATAGCCCGATTATCGACACACATAGCCCCTGTGCGCGCATCAGGATTGTTCGAAAACAACTAGCGCTGCGAGTAGCAGAGTAGAACACTACAAACAGCGAACTATTCGCGTAACAAAAATTCCAAAAGATGTCAGCCCGCTGATTCAGGTCCATCGAAACTGAGCGGGGCCTATTGCTTGGTTTTTACTAGTTCGGCGCATGTCGGCTTTGATGGCCCAAAGTCGGATCACCTGAATACGTGATCACGGTCTTACATACGATCTGGAAACGAAGCCCGATTTCAATGGCGTCATGTGGTACCGTTCAGCCATGGAGACTAGAGTAAAGGAGCCCGAACGCATATGGCGAAATCGTCGAAAAGTGGATCGTGAAAGTGATGAAAGATCTTGTAGTTCGAAAAATATACGCAAGCGATACCAGCGTTTAGTACGGAATAGGATAGTTGGTCGATAGGATATGCGGATAGGATAGGTGCGTGAGGACCGGCTTAGCAGTGTTCGTGACATACATACAGTGACGTATTACTGTCAGTTACTATATATGTGAGTATTACATATATGTCAGTTACATACAGTTTACGCTGTTACGCATCGTTGAGTGATATTTCGGTATTAAAAGTATTTATAAAATCAAAACAGAAAATACCATCCAATAAAGGTAAGGCAATTAAATCGCGAATTATCGAAAATATTGGGATCGGCATGTGCAACCACATGTTGATTCATTTTGTCAAATCGTTTGTATTCTTTTTATCGCATGCTATCGTCGCCGAAATTAATTATGATTGCCATTAATTTTAATGCTGTTAGAGATTTCTTTGATACAGCAAAAATGTAATGCATGATGCTTGGACAAAAAAATGTTTTTTAGGTTAAATATGCGAATCCTTTAATATAAATACCCCTCGCTCCCATTTCGTTATAATGTATTACCTATAATAGTTTTATTCCATATGTCTTGCATTTGCTGTGACATGGCCCAACTTACAGACTTGCATTTTGCGTTACAAGTTTATATTACCTATAATATTTAATTGGATTTTTTTTGTGTTTTCAGCTTCGCCATGGGTAAATATTGCGCTTACCCCGCAGGTTCCTTCCATCACTAGAATAGTTAGTTTTCTAATATTTAAGTTGTTGCTCCGCCTGGGGTTTAGATTCGGTTTGGTTTGTTGGTTGGTTTGAGGTTTGATGTAAATTATATATTCTTTTATTTCTTTTTGTAGCGACTTGAAAAAATATTTTTCTTGGAAATCCAGTATGCAATATTCACATTATGGCTGTTTAATCGTACATGTCACCGTATAAAAATAAAACATTTACAGTATAGATCACCTCCAAGTAAAAAAATTACTGAAATATTGTCATGTCACAATTTAAACAAAAGCATATCAATATTACTCTTCAATATTACAAGCTGCGCTAATAAGAAACAAATATACGACAAACTACGCATCGACGATTCAAAATCACCGCGCGGACGGAGCCCGAAGCGGTAGCGCCGCCAGGCGGGTACAATCCGCAGATCGTTCATCACTTTCACAACCATTTCGCCAGCATTGCGTTCGGGCTCCTCTACTCTAGTCACCATGCGTTGAGCGATCCACGTTTTATTCCGCTAGCCGCCACATGCGTCGCTGCTATCAGAGGGTACCCCCCACCCACGGTCTTCTATGATTTCACCCTTTCCCCCCTTGCCGTTTATTATTTCCCGTATTGCCAAGTGAACCATAACCTCGGTCCGTTTGTCATCTCACGCTCTTGAAGTATTTCTTAGACGAACTCGAATATCTAACAGTTAATTCATTTTCGTCTATAATCAAGTAAAAATACATCACCGTATACTGGTAAAATTGAAAAAGAAAATGGTCAGATTAATACTATTTTTACTAATGCAGAAAAACCCAAAAGAAAATAAATCAATAATTACAAAACAAATATTCACTTAATTTGGGAACGTACATTATGTACGTAATTTTTACTTGCCGCCATTGATTAATCCGAAGACTGTAGAAACTGGAAAACAGCTTACCCGACCTATCGAATCATTTAAATATGCCAATAATACGTATACAAAAAGAAAATTACGAATAAATTTAACAAAAAAGTATTTAACGCATCTGAATTAATAAACCATTTTGTTACCTGAAAATAAAAATAAACTTGTTTAAGAATCGAACACTAAAGCTTGGGGTTACCAAACTTGGTAACCCCAAGCTTTAGTGTCAAGCTAACCATCTAAGTAAGTAACCCCAAGGACGAGTGTCAAGCTAACCATCTAGCCAAACTACGATTTGGTAATTTGGCATAAAGATCGTTTTTGTTCATCATAGCTGCTTGGTTCCACAGAATTGTTATATGGTATGCAGTTGACCTCAATTATGATGGTGTATGTCAACCATTTTGATCTTTAGTAAGCTTATTATTTGTTCATTTGTTTTTTTAAATTCGTATCCCTATCAAATATGCGATAAACTGGGTTAGGGGCACGGTCGACGACGCATGCGCCTCCCTCAGGAGAGTGAGAGAGACAGACAGTAGCTATTCTGTCCTTGTCGCATGGTACCCTTCACAGCAATGCCACGTAGTGGCGAAAAATGTAAAGAAACGTGGATCGGCCAAGCGTACCTACCAAATCGTGGTCGTTTCCAGACCTGTATATAACACCGTGTTCGCGACTTTCACGCTTAGAGGTGGCGCAGCAATATTTCAATATGGCCGGTCAAAGGATAGCCTCAAACGTAAACAATTACTTCGTTCTTGATTTCCTGCGAGTTGGTTATTAGATTTACCTCCGTGGTAGATTGTAAAGATGCTACTGCAGTGAATAATTTATTTTGCAATCTTTTTAGATCTCAGCTCTGGATTTAGATTTTTTAAGGTTATGAGAGTCGATTGCCAGTTTCGAGGAGTGATTCTATTTTTCATAGCACACTTCTTACAAGGGACGCCTGAAATTATATTTATACATTGTATATAACAAATAACTTTTAAAATTGCCCGATTTATTATTGATGAAGGTACTAACTTGGAAAGAAAAAATCTTGTGGAGTGACTACAACCTCGTCTTGATGGCCTGAAGAGAGTCATTTTCAACACCAACCTCTTTTTGAAAAAGTATTTTTTTAGGTGGCTTATGGACCGACAATTCACTTTAATTATCCGTCTTTCACCCTGGAACGTGGCAGAATTTCGAGTAAATTTTCGTTTTTTAAATTTTGTCCATTGTAGCTAACGTGTTTTGACAACGTTTACTATACTAATAGAGCTCCTGCCTTGGCCCGCGAGAGGCGCCAAGACTTTTGGGAATCGCGAATCGGGGATAATTTTTGTTTTAAATCATCGAGTATCGGTCTTTCGGTCTATTGGACTACTTGTCATTTGATTCGCATCGAATTCAGCGGCCGTGAAATTCTGCAGATTTTCCCTACTTGGTCTAGGTTTTTATTTTGGATTAGTCGGCTGTAGATTTTTCCCTGGTCAGCCATTTTCTTCTTTTGGTTTAATTCCCCAAAATCCCCGAGCCGGTCAATTTTATTTTGTGGTGACTTTCCCATTTTCCCGAACCTGTCATTTCTCCTCTGTGGACTAATTCGGCGAATATTTCCTAGTTAGTTATTCTTTCGTTTCGCTGATTCCCCCTTTTTCCCTAGACTGTATTTTTTGCCCACAACTCAAGTTTTCTTCATCAGTAATTATTTTTCTTCCCATCTCAAATTTCCCTAGCCGGTAATTTCTCCAGGTCCAAATTCTCCACATCTGTATTTTTTCTCTTGCATTTCTATTCCCCAAAATCCCCCAGAGTGTTAATTTATTCACCTCGCGGATTTCTACTTTCCCGAGCTTTCTCCGGCCGCCGTCAACGGCCAAATGGCCAATGACTGTGCCGTTTTCTAGGCTTCGCGTAGCGCGGGATACGTATCGCACCCCTTGGCCCTCCGTCCCCTCAGGACGAGTGTCAAAAGCGCATACGCGCCCTGACGCGTTTCCAGAGCGAGGAAAGACTTCACCTCGCTCCGTCTCGGCACTGGGGTACGATATAGCAGCGGTGGCAATAACGTTCTTCTTCGTTGGAGAGCACGTTTTGCGAACCCGTGCCGGTTGCCCAGCTGCCCAGTAGGTTCGCGCACGGTGGCGCAGGGTGCGCGCGGTGAAACGGAGTTCCTGCTGTTTCTCCCCACCCTTTTCCTCTCTCTCACTGTCTCTCTCTCTCTCTCTCCCTCTCTCTCTCCCTCTCTCTCTTCCTCTCTCTCTTCCTCTCTCTCTCCCTCTCTTCCTCTCTCTCTCTCTCTCTCTCTCTCTCTCTCTCTCTCTCTCTCTCTCTCTCTCTCTCTCTCTCTCTCTCTCTCTCTCTCTCTCTCTCTCTCTCTCTCTCTCTCTCTCGCTTGCTCGTTCTCTCTTCTTATTGCTCGCACTCCCGCGGTCTATCGACCCCTCCCAGCCGGGATGACACATCCTCCAATGCGAACCTCCAAAAGGATTACGTCACGTTGGGTATATTATTGACGCGAGCCGGCTCTCGGACCAGCCGGCAGGAGCAACCGCGTCTCTTTTCTCCTCTCGATCTCTTATTCCCTCCTCCCTCCGTATCCATATCCTTGTTCCCGTTCCACGTATCGCTCGCTTTACCCCTAAATAAACTCGGGCGATCTTTTACGACTCCTTGCGCGCGCGCACACACACGACACGGTCTTCCTCTCGATCTTCTCCTTATCGGACGGTATGCTTCGTCTCTTTCCATTTTGCTTCGTTTTCTTCCATTTTGCTTCGTGTCCTTCCACTTTCCTATGTCTTCTTCCATTTGTCTTCGTTTTCTTTCATTTTGCTTCGTCTTCTTCCATTTTGTTTCGTCTCCTTCCATCTTGCTTTGTCTTCTTTCATCTTGCTTTGTCTTCTTCCATCTTCCTTCGTTTTCTTCCATTTTGCTTCGTCTCCTTCCATTTTCCTTCGTCTTATTCCATTTTGCTTCGTTTTCTTCCATTTTGCTTCGTCTTCTTTCATTTTGCTTCGTCTCCTTCCATTTTGCTTCGTTTTCCTTCATTTCCATTTCGCTTCATGTTCTTCCTCGTGTCTCTCCATTTCCACTCCACTTCGTCTTCTTCCATATTCACTCCGCTGCATCTCCTTCCAATTCCATTTCGCTTCATCTCCTTCCACTCTGCTTCGTCTTCAACCATTTCCTCCCCCATGTTCGCCCTTCCGCCGAACATAGCGGAGAAAAAAATGTACAGTCATTGGCATATCAGCGGCTCCAGCTCTCACCTAAATTGCCGAAGGATTCCTGTCTATGCCAAATATGCCAATCACCACCGGCTCACTCGAGCCGTGCACGGGGTCGCCATTTATCCCGAAGAATTTCTTGCTATCGCGAAGATGCTGATCACTGCATCGCGTGCTTATCACCGCGAAGCTTCTTCCTCTGTATTCCTTGGCGGCGCTGCTTCCTCCTGCGACATGTAGGAGGCTACTGCGGCACTGTCGATACCTCTTAACTCGTGGGTATAGGAAGGTGTGTATATTCACGTAGAATGCCGGTGGAATGCTACACATAAACGCAAGGGTCATTTAAGAAAATCTGCTTTCCCAGTTATAGATATGATGCTGCTGCTGCTGATGATGATGATGGTGATGATGATGACGATGACGATGATGATGATCATGACGATGACGATGATGATGATGACGATGACGATGACGATGATGATGACGATGACGATGATGGTGATGATGATGTTGATGATGATGTTGATGATGTTGATGATGATGTTGATGATGATGATGTTAATGATGATGACGTTGATGATGTTGATGTTGATGATGATGATGACAATGATGTTAATGACGATGATGATGTTGATGATGATGATGATGATGATGATGATGATATTGATGATGATGATCATGATGTTGATGATGATGATGACGATGATAATGATGTTAATGACGATGATGATGTTGATGATGGTGATGATGATGATGATGATGATGATGACGGTGATGCGGATGATGATGATGTTGATGATGACGATGATGATGACGATGGGGAGACACAAATACGATGCCCTGGAAATCAAGGTTTCATGGCACAAAGCAGCCAGGTCGTTGGGGGTTGCAAGGGCAAGGGTGCCGCGCTCGTGGCATTCGTCCATTTTCTATGTGTATAAATACATACATTCACATATATACACATATACACACACATATTCTCCTCTCACTTTCTTGGTCCCACCTCTTCCTCGCATATCGATCAACTGCGGGGTTTACCGCCACTTCTTCCCTCCCAACCTACGCAACCCGGCTGCGATCGTACCCACCTGAATTTCACTGCAAACTCTCACCCTCCCCGAGCGCACTGGATTCTTGGCCGAATTTCCGACGAAAGCCCATCGAAAGGCGGTGGACAAGAGAAAAAAAAAGAAAATGAGAATTTCAAGTCCACGTGGTGACAAGTGGCACTCTTTTGTCACGACTGTACAAGAAAAACTGGATTTTTCGAGCTTTGGGGCAAATTGCCCGATCCTCGGCGCTGGCTCGATTACCGCCCTATGTGAATATTTGTGAAGAAGGGTCAGGTGTGGAGAGAGCCAATGAGCTTATCTTTGAGTCAGCCTTTGTTTCGGGTACTCCTGGAGAGCGAAAAAAAATAGGAGGGTCACCCTCTTTGAAATCCACTTTGTCACACGTGCGGAAAAGAGGCCTATGGCTTGGCATACGTACACAGCAGATTCCCGTTCACTCTCGATGGTCCCTGTAACACGAGGCGTTCTCGCATCGATCCGGACGCAATTCCCGCGAGACTTGTCGCATGGAACAATTGGCAAACTTTCCTCGATTTGTGCACGGACAATGGACCGGCGGACCTCGAGACTTGTCCCTGACAAGGGCGCTCTCCAAGACATTCCGAAAAGTGATCTTTTTGCTGGTTATTATTCGCTGTAGTTTGAGTGTTGCGAATGTAGTTTTTCTCAAAACTATTGGGATGTTGAATAAGTTCTCGCTGTTTTTTTGTGCACATTAATGCTTTATTTAAAAAAATGATTCCTAATGCTTTCAAAAGGATCGAAACTGTTGTGTGATCAACTCCTAATGATTGTGCAAGTTCCGCTAGCGACTGACATGAGTCCTCATGAAGTACACTGAGAAAAAAAAACCATTTCGATCAAAAAAATATATTGATTGATCCAAATAAATGTGCTGCTGTGGAGTGCCACCGATATATGAGATTATTACAATACTATAAAATATTGGAAAATGTTATTGATTTGAATAACATATTATTTTATTCGAAAAAGCTCTTCTGTTCTCTGCATATCTACACTATCCTTCAAATAAAATTATATTCCATTGAAATCATTCTATATACAATCCGTAGATGTATGGATGAAATAATTAAGCGGTTGCTACAACATTTTTTATTTCGTACAAAAATATAATCAATAGAATTAATTATTTCTTTACTGCATCGAAACGAATATGCCATGGGACTTAAGTTTTTCAATTTGTTTTAAATCTTAAATAAAAAGTGAGCATTAGAATGATCATCCGCGATAATAGTGGAGAGAATATCAGATATCCAATGGAATATCCATTGGATATCTGATATTCAACTGATAAGAACAGATACTGCACTTTGATCTTAGTCACAGGCCAAGAAGCGATACTCTTTAGAGTTTGTCCGGCATTTAAGTAGATTTTCGGTTCGGGCTACGCTTACGAGAAACGAGCGCGCGTGCGGCTTCTAGCGGTTACTCTGAGAACTACGGGTTTCCTCACATCTATAATTTCGGTGGCACTCGGCCATAAACAAATGCGCAAGAAACAAATTTTATTTTCGCATAATTTTTTAATCAATCCAGACTTTTGCTTAATATTTTTTAATCAAAATAGAATATTAATATTTTAACGAATAATGTACTTGGAATCCAATATCGGATATGGTGAAAAAAATAAAATAATATATTTGCTCAATAGAAATTTTATCTGAATCAAACGAGCGAAATTCAATTTTTCTTGTGTACTCGAATCGACAATATTCATGTTATGAATTGAAACGCTTTTTTTGTTCGTTGCAGAAAATTCATTCAAAACTATATAATTTGTTCGCGATAATTTTTTAGATCGTTTCAATAATATATTGTTCTCGGCTAACAATATATCTTTTGAATAAAAAAAACTTTTAATTTTATCATGTTATTAAAATCAATAGCGTTTTGTTTGGACTAATAAATCCGATTATTTACACCAACAATTTTACAATTGAATCAATGAAATTTCATTCAATAACACCAATGATATCAATGATTTTTTTCTCAGTGTAGTGCCTCCAGTTCAACACATTAAAGTCATTATTTTTGAAGCGTCTAAACCAGTCTCTGCATGTTGTTTCCGACAGAGCATGGTCGCCGCAAGTCTCAACCAGAAATGACACTGAATTTCAAAGCTTGCTAATAGTACTTGTTTATATAGGGTTTCGCTAAATGGCTTGACATTTTTACTTTTTAATAGAACGTATTATTTATTTGCAAAGTACTTAATACAAGGTACAAACATGGAGGTTACGTGTATAACACAATATCCGATAAATCGCCTCGTCCCTGTTTGCAAACGTTCACTCTTTCGACGAAATTTTCAATAACATTTTGGCATAATTGCGGACAAATTTAATTAATGGTGCGTCCAATTGCTTTCTTAAGCTCCGGAATGGTCTGTGGATCATTGGCATATACGTTTCCTCTCAGAAAACCCCAAAGAAAGAAGTCCAATGGCGTCAAAGCGCACGATCTTGGTGGCCAATTCACATCGCCGCGGCGCGAGATAACGCGACCATGAAACTTCATCTGCAATAACTGCATTGTTTCGCCCGCAGTGTGGCAGGTTGCGCCATCTTGTTGAAAGAATATGTCTTCCAAGTCCATGCCGTGTGTGCCATTTATCGGATATTGGGTTCCATGCATAACCAATATAAGGTACAGACCTTATATTTCAATATAAGGTCTGTACCTTATATTGAAATAAAAATACTCGTCCTTTTCAAATAAATAATACGTTTTCGTAATAAATTTAAATGTCAGGTCTATTTAACATGGTCCCTTTTAGGTCCCTTTAGATGCGTTACCATCTTAAATTACACGCACGCAGTTCTGGTAGCGCCATCTGTTGGAAAACAGCAAGAACTTATTCAACGTCCTAATACATTTCTCGAAACGGTCTGCTCTTTTCTTTATTAATTTTTTAATTCGAAACTTGTTTTATATAAACTCAAAAAACGCAAAATGGGACACAAAAAAATGGTTTCGTCGTCAAAACGTGACAACTTCTTTTTTTTTTCACGAAATTCTGAAACTTGGCGCGGCAGACCATAATTCCAACATTATCTCACGAGAACCTTCTAGAATTCTCCACATTCTTCAAGCCGTTGGACAGTTATCGAACAGTCCATGGGCCCTGGGGGACCATGGATATAAATTATGTACACGGGACATTTTTCTAAATTTTCAGCAATACCTTCGAAAAAAAAATCCCATAAAAGGTTCTCGCTGATGATCGAAAACGAGTACCAATGGTCACATTCGACGCTTTTTGGTGTCACCGTTGACGGGACTGTTGGCGAACCTTTTCATTTACGGTCGCAAATGGTGGCGTTAGCGCGAGCGCTGCCAATGTAAAATTCGTGGTAATCCTGTCTAATAGGACAGGATTACCACGAAATCTTTCAGTCACCGCTCGCAATTGTTACCGCGTGACGACACAGATCAATGAATATATATCGCGCTATAAAGTTCCATTACCACGTGTCTCTTGGTCCTCGGTGTGACGTCCAACGATGACTCAGAACCCCGTGCTCCCAAGGAACTTAGTGACGCGGTGAACGTTCCCGAAAATCCATACGCTTGGGTAGGTTTCCCTTCTCGTTCACCGGTGACATGTCCGAATGTATAATTTCGTTGATACCACTTGTGACACGATATCGAAGTATGCAAAAAGAAGAAAAAAAAACACGTGGCGAAAATCACTTTGGACAAAATGGATTATGATTGTCCAGTGAGACACGTTGAGTTGAGCAATTGCAGAATTCCATAGATTCGTTGGTGCTATTTAATAAAATTAATAAATAGTAATAAAGAATTTCAGGGTGAACGCGCTTATTATTATTTTTGTCGTTACCATTATCATTATCGATATACCAATCGTAATTATCATTATTATCATCACGATCATTATGATTATTATATCTCTCGATATAATAATGTATGTTTAACGTTATATTTTTAATTAAAAAAAATTTTTTTTCGAATAGCGAAAATCGAATAATATAAAAAATTAAAATATGTATCTTTATCGTTATTATCATTATCATCCTCAGCATCGTTATTTTTATTATTATAGCAACGAATGCTAATTAAACTACCCTTGAAAAGCGGCGTTTAAGGGGGGAGGGACCTTTAGGCGAGGAAAAACTGCTGATTTTCATGATTTTTTTTTAAAGGAAAGACTTATCCGATATTTTTGAGACCTGAGCTATGTTTTATTAATCCTTTGTCTGTTACGTGGTATTTTTATTTTTGATTAATCGCTTAAAATGGCGGAGGTATGGCACGGTCTTCTAAACGGATCGCGGCGGATGTTGTCGAACGGCGTGACACGTAGCGTCGGCGGGATTAATCTGAAAAAAAAACCAACGAAGATGTTTCTTTCATTAACAATCATACGCAGAATGTGAACGAAGAAAAAGTGAGAAATGTTCAAAATCGATGAAATGGTACGCTTTCAAACAAAAATATTGTATTTGCCGAAACATGCCTAGATTTAGCAATAAAAAAATACTTTTTCAATTAAAGGAACTGAAGAACAGATGGGAGGTTGTAAAAATCCGCAAGGATATATACGTGGAATAAACTACTACTAGTACTTTTTTTTCAATTTTCAAAAATATTTAGGGCCATGTTTCAGACAATGAGGTTAGAAAGATTTATATCAAATTTCATCAGAATCGGTCGATTAGTTTTTCAGCTATACGGCCAGTTTTGAAAATGAAGTTTAGAAGACTGTGCCATACCACCGGCATTTTTAATGATCAATAAAGATTTAAAAAATCCCATGTAACAGCCAAAAGTATTAATAAAACATACCCTAAATCTAAAAAATGGTAAAGAAACCTATCTTTTTTTTAATTATAAAAATCAGCAAATGTTCTCCTCGCCTAAAGGTATCTTCCCTCTTGAGGGCTTAGGCTACTGTGGAGACCCACAAATCAGAGATATGTAAACAAATTAGTTTTTAAAGAACAAGATGATTGAAAAATCGTTTGGACGTTTACTTGCATGTGCATTAACAAAGTTGTGTATCAAATCTCATAAACAAAATATTCTTAATTAAGGAAGTTATAAGCAATCTCGTGAAGGACATTTGAACGTGAGAAGCTCAACGGCGTACTCAATATTGGTTCAATCGGAAACAAAAAAAAAGTTTTTTTTTCTTCTTAAGGGGAGATATACACCTAGGAACCGGGAAAAGGTAATTTTTGTGAATTTTTTCAAAGAAAACTATTTGAAATTTCGGATTGTGGTTTCAATTATCTTAAAGTATATACATTCAAAAATATGTTTAATTTTCTTTATTTAAAAATATCAAAAACATACAAGGATATTGCATGATCCTTGGAGCGTCGTAAAAAAATCTGCGTATACGGTACCCACTGGCGTTTCTTCAAAAATCATCTGAAAAAAAAAAACCAAAAAGATTATTAAATTAGATACGATAATCTAGTACTTGTCATAGCCGATTTTGAAAATATCGATTTATGACAAAATGGCGGACGTTTGAACATAAATAGTGAGTTTTGAGCCAAAAATTAGTTATTATTTTGCCTATAAAATAAAAACTAAGTAACGGAAAAAAAATCCTATGACAAGTACTAGATAATGGTGTAGAGAATAACCGCAAAAAACCTCAAGTCAATCGGTTCATTGGTTTTCGAGAAATTTTGGGTACCGATTTGAAAAAGGTGGTTTTGAGAAAAACGCGTTTGAAAATTTAGGAATAGATAAATCATGAAATCTGTCAACTTACATGGAATCATCGATACCAGGCCCATAGTGTAGGTCTTCTACGGTCGACGGAATGTTCATAGCTTTCTAAATCCTCTATCTCGACCATCTAGGTGTATATCTCTCCTTAAAACAGATAATATCGGCCAAGACTTAACCGAGCTTTTTCTTATTATTGTGTCTCGAAATAAAAATTAAAAAAATTTCTCGTTTTTTCCAGAAAAAATGACATTATTGTTAGTAACTAATGAAAAAGAAATGTTCAGAAAAAAAACGGCGTTCAAGACTAAACTACTATTACACTTGATAAGTGTAGCGAATTTCAAGTCCATCTGCCCATTAGATATCGAGAAATCGTGTACACCGTTTTGAAAAGTATAGTTTCGAGAAAAATGCGGTTCAAAGTTGAACTAGCAGTTCTATCGTTGCAATCATAAGTTTACCTTCAATCTGCGATTCCTCCACCATGTTGGATCTTCCGCTTCAATTTCATTTGCCTCAAGCGACGACCGAGTGTTCGTCAAAATCGAAAAAACCGTTCGATCGAGAAGATATCATGACGAGAATCCAGCGATGATTTTGGGCAGTAGTTTTTTGTCAATAGAAAAAATGTATATAACTATAAATCACAGGATAAATTATCTTTATCCTGCCCTCGGTCCCTCCACCCCATTCTCCTGGAATTTCGTTTTTTTTTGCTGGCTCAGTAATGGAAGGAACGAGGTGAAATGTGTTGTGTATCATGGTCGGACTACCTCAACTGATTCCCGAGACCCTGACAATCTTTCTGGGTCGAGGTATAGACAGCGGAGAGAGAGAGAGAGAGAGAGATAGAGAGAGACAAACAGAGACAGAGAAAGAGACAGAGGCAGAGACAGACAGAGAGAGACAGAGAGAGAGAGAGAGAGAGAGAGAGAGAGAGAGACAGAGAGAATCATCGAATCAAATGAGCCTCTGGATTGACAGCAAAGTGTTCATTTTTTGCCGGAGCGCGACCCGTGAACCTGCCTTAATGCACGCTCTCCGAGGGCGTTAATTGCCAAAAGGTCACGACTCCGAAGATCTCGCGTATACGCGTACACGCGACACTTGTGTTTGAAACAGGCTCCGCGTCGATGTGCATATGAGGCGGAGAGACGAGGATGCATCCTTGAGTTCCGAACCTCGTCTTGTACTCGTTGGTCAGTGACGTTATGACGAATTGCATTATGGAGAGATATACGTCATCGTGAAAATTAAACGCCTGCACACTCCGAGGAGAATGAATCCTCCAGGCTCTCTCTCTCTGTCTCTCTCTTTTTCTCACTCTCTCCTTCTCTTATATTCGATGGACGAGCCCTTTCGTTCGCGAAGCACATCAGAATACGAAAGAGCCAGGGGCGAGAGAGAGAGAGAGAGAGAGAGAGAGAGAGAGAGAGAGAGAGAGAGAGAATTTTTTTGTACTCTGGAGTGTAAAGCCTCCCTAAGAATACCGTGCACATTTTTTATACGAGTGTTTATGCTTGTAGAAAATACAAGTTCGCAGTACAGTTTTGGTCATACTTTTCTAATCTGTGTAAGCAATGATCTTAGTTTTAATCATAGTTTTAGAATCGATAATAATAATAATAATGAATAGTAAATATAAAATAAACAAAATAATGAAGCACTATTTAGGCATACTTGGGGGGGGGGGGGATTATCGGAGATCACAGAAACCATAGGAGAGAGGCATTGACACAGTCAAGTACGAGAGTGACTTGTAAGAGAGAAAGGAAAAAGGGAGAAGAGGCTCTCCCTCCTCTCTCTTTCTCTCCCTCTTATGAGAGTGGAGAGTGAACTCTCCTTTCTTTCTCTCCCTCTTTATGGGAGTTAAAGTGGAGTCTCCTCTTTCTCTGCTTCTCTCTCTCCTCTGTCTCTCTCTCTCTTAGGTGGGGAACGAGTTTAACGGATCGTCGAGACTCCTCGTGGCGTCGGCCAATTGATAACGTCGTCGGTGACTTGTCATCCATTCATGCCAACAATCACTTCGATACTATAGTAGTAGGCACTCGTGTATACGTATACCTTCCGTTACTACGTATTCTTTAACTGGTGTCAAGTACCTTCGAGTTTAGCCTCTTCGAGTAAACTCCCACTACGATGGAGTTTCTCGTATTACTCTGTGCACATTTGGAAGTGTTGAACAAAAAAAAACATTTTTTCCATGATTACTTTTGTACAGCTTTCTCGACATTCTGTACTGGACTGAAAAAAAATACACTTATATTTCTCTTCGTTTTCTGCTGTGTGTGTGTGTGTGTAATATAGAAGAAATAATAACGTATATAATCTATAGACGAAAAGCCAGCACTTATGAGCATAGAATATGAATTTTTGACTGAAGGTAGATGGTTGCATACTGAAAGTAACTCCTATAAAATTTTCCCTTCAACTCGCCCCAATCGTAAAAAATAGCGGCTGAAAACTTAAAAATCGCCGTATCTCGATAATTAATAGCGAGATGACAAAATCTTTCAAACAAAAGTTGTATGGAATAATAAAATGCGTATAAAGTTATCCGACGTCCAATCCCCTATCTTCAAAAGTAGCGGTTGAAAACTTGAAAATCGCCGTATCTCGATAATTAATAGCGAGATGACAAAATGTTTCAAACAAAAGTTTTATGGAATAATAAAATGCGTATAAAGTTATCCGACGTCCAATCCCCTATCTTCAAAAATAGCGGCACAAAAACGATTCGAAAATTCGGGGTTGATGCTCTCGCGCTCTCGTGCCGCTATTTTCAAAGATAGGGGGTAGGACGTCAGATAACTTTGTGCGAATTTTATTATTCCAAACAACTTTTGGTTGAAACATTTTTTCATCGGGCTATTAATTATCGAGATACGGCGATTTTTAAGTTTTCAACCCCTATTTCTTAGTGTTGGGGCGAGTTGAAGGGCAACATTTTATTGGGGTTACTTTCAGTATGCAACCATCTACCTGCAGTCGAAAATTCATACTCTGCACTAAAAAGTGCTGGGTTTTCGTCTCCTTTACTGGACGATTGCCTCGACTCCTCTTACCTCCTCTCTTTTTTTACGCTCCTTCATACTTATTCCGGCACAGCGTTTCCCCTTCGTCTTCTGCTGCTTCTCCTCTTTCATCTTCTCAGCATTAGCGACCCAACGTCTCGTCTTTCCTTGCTTCTCACGTATTTAGCCTTTTTACTATAACGTACCCCGAGAAACTCATACCAGGCATGAATCATCGTTCTTGCGATATCGGGAGAAACAGAGGGCGAGAGAGGGACGGAGAGATAGAGCGAGAGAGAGAGAGAGTATGCTTGAGGGAACGCAAAAGTAGTACACGAATGAAAAAAAATACTGTCTCAGACATACCAGCCATCTATCACGACTTTTGGCGCACATTCTTACGAGTGACACTTTTTTCTTTGCAGTCACGTGCACTCCCTTTGCCCTTTCTCGTCTCCCAACCGTACTCCGGTTCTCCGATTTGTTCCTTTTTTTTTCATCTTTTTTGACGTGACAACGTCTTATAATTCGATGGAGCCGGCTGCACGCACGAAAAAGCATGACTCATTGCCGTTACCTCGCTCTGAGGCGTTCCATCTAAGGCTTGAAGTGTAAGCGAGAGCGCGGAACGAGCGACAAAGAGGCACAATCGGCCTCCGCGTTCGGCAGCGTTCGGCAGCGTTCGACATCTGTCTCTCTCCTACTTGAGTGATGGCCTCTGCACACTGCGAGCGACGAGCGACGAGCGATGAGCGATATCCAATGGCAACGTCACTCTCATAGAGCATTTCCGTCATACTCGAGCTCTTATTGGATATCGCTCATCGCTTGTCGTCCATCGCGCGCAGTGTGCAGAGGCCATGAGCGATGCGTCCGCGTGGACAGCTGCTATACAATAATACATGTACATGTTTTCGTCAAGTATGAAGTGCAGTGAAAAGTGAATGTGGTGTCAATTGTTTATAGCAACGATAATTGCGGCGATAAAGGTAATGATTCTTTCGATATTAAATATATGTTCAGTGATATATTGTCGAATATTCGTGCTTTCATCATTAAAATAAATTGCATCGGTCCGCTAGTGCAGCGATTGCAGGTTATGCTATAATTGACAAAACTATAACAATAAGTTAACAGAACTATTTCACGATGAGTAAAAATCAATTGCTTTACTATTCGATCGAAATAATTATCGAGCGTAGCTATGATTTCAAAAAATTAAAACATAAATGTTAAATCTTCCACATATCATAACAACGTGTCTGAAATGACAGGTTGGACCAGCCAGCCGTCAAAGGGAACAATTTTCTCCTATATCAAACACATTGAGGCGGGCTTTTTAAAAGCTAGAGTTACAAAAATTTTAATGATGTTTCCAAATTTTAAATTTTAAATTTAAGATTTATGAACTATAATTTAATCACAGTTTATTCTTATAATAAATTATTCAAAATTATTACTTTTTTACAACAAATTACAATTAAATTTGCAAAAATAATTAAGTAACTAATTGAACAACAACTTTTATTCAGTTTACTTGCTGAAAGAAATAATGTCAATACAAAATTTATTATTATAAAATAATAAAATCAAAAATTAAATTTTAACAGTCGAGTAGAAATTTAAACAATAAATTTTATTCAAGTATTTTGTAAATTTAAAATGATTTTCTGAACGAAGAATTTTATGAAAAAATAAAAGTTGTAAAACAATTGCTCAAAGCACATTCATACTTGTAAAAAATATGTACATTGTAAAAAAAAATAAATAAAAATTGACATAATTGTATTTATGCGTACAAATAAATGTAACTTGATCAATTCAATTGTGATTTCCATTTACCTCCTTCTCTATATCCATACAAAATATCTATCAAACAAACAAAATAAAAATTTTCTTTTGAAAAATGAAACCATTCCATCAGTATTTTCTTATGACGTTGTCACGTTCAACTATCGTCAGTAAACCGACTTTACAGACAACCGATTTTTTTTGCATTAAGGAGGGTCGAGCATTTCACAGATGAATGTTTAAGGATCCTGATTTTTTTCCTACTAGCCCGTATTATTCTGACGTCGAGGGGGCATGTTTTTTTATTATTTTTTTTTGTTTGAATAATTGCATGCTGCACATGTACAATAATAATAATAGCTATCATAATATAATAATAGTTGTATTATAATTATTTTGTAATTAATTATAATTCTATAACTATTATATTATAATCGATATTTAATTATTATGTTATAATTATTTTACTTGTATAGTATGAAGTCAAAAAAAAATTAGAAACCGCGACAATCTACGAAGTGAGGCAACATTTTTTTTGAGGGAAAATTTTATTTTATTTCTAAATTTTATCAAGGAACTGAAAATTAGTTCACACGCCAAATTTCAAGGTGAGCAATCAAGATTCAGCATAGAAAACCGATAAATAATAGATTGAAAAGTTTTTGGCGTAGAATCGATTAAAAAAACGGCGCAAATATTTACTCCTATAAAAGGTGCTCAAAGTGATGACTACCATGTTCGATGCACGCTTGCAATATATGATTCGCATTGATTGTATTGCCTTATTAATCACCTCAGTCTCTATAGCAAAGAGGCAATTGAGGTTTCAATGCTTCAATACTAAGCAACATCCAGGTAAGTCGTATTTGTTGACATCGTTCGCAACTGAGAATCTCATCATCTTGTTTTGGAAAGCAGTGAGAAGTTTGTCATTTTCATAATAATGTGTGTTCTCTTCAATGAAAAGTACTGCGACATAATTTCCGTCTGCCAGTACACAATCAATGCCAATCAGATTGTAAGCGGGCATTAAAAGTGGTGCCCATCACTTTGAGCACCTTTTATAGGACTACGTGTTTGCACCGTTTTTTCACGGATACCTGTAGGCGAAGAAAAAATTCGCTGATTTTCATGATTTTATTTTAAAGAAAATATTTTTTCCCTGTTTTTGAGACTTAGGGTCTGTTTTATTACTACTTTTGGCAATTAAGTGGTATTTTTCTATTAACCTTTAAAAATGACGGAAGTATGGCACGATCTTATAAACTGCATTTTCGAAACTGGCGTTACGTATAGCTAAAAACTAATCGACCGATTTTTATGAAATTTAGTATAAATCTTTCTAACCTTATTGTCTAAAACATGATAAATGTTTTTGAAAATTAAAAAAAAGTATTTTGTATTGCACAATGTATCCACTTTTTCAGAAAATTCAATCTTTGTGTTTCAAAGCGTACTATTCAATCGATTTTCGACATTTCGCACTTTTTCGTGGTTCATATTCTGCGTATGAGTGTTAATGAAAGAAAAATCATCGATGGTTTTTTTTTCAATTAGTCCCCCTGACGCTACGGGTCACGTCTGACAATATCAGCCAAAAGTAGTAATAAAATATACTCCAAATCTAAAACAAGGGTGAAGAAATCTTCCCTTTAAAAAAAAATCATGAAATTCAGCCATTTTTTTCTCACCCAAAGGCACGTGTCCCCTCAATCGATTCTTGGTTAAAACATCAAAACTTTTTTTTATCGATTTTTATACTAAATCTTGATCGATCATCTTGAAATTTGTTGTGTGAACTTGTATTTAGTTCTTTGATAAAATTCTGAAAGAAAATAGTGCTCCTATTGGAAAAAAATGGCGGTTACCTTGAAATCCCCGAAGAGCCTCCACTTGGATGAACCTGGCAGCCGCCACTCCATGACCCCCTTCGAACTATGCAACTTCTGTAGGTTGTTGCCTTAAGGCCTTAGGCCACAGTAACGGGTATAAAATCATGTGCGGATTTAACAATTTTTTTCGTATGCAAAAGTGATTCACAAAAAAATTAATTACACATTTATTTAGTATGAATATCAAGCTGGTAGAAAATATATTTTTTTTTCCGATGTACAAAATGGCCGACTACTCGAAACTTCTCGAAACAGCTTTTTTCCAATTGGCGTGACAAATAACTTCAACGATTTTCACTCGATTTACTTCAAATTTGAAAATTATGTTCCTAATTGCATTTTGCAGAGAAGTACTTACGGAATTTCTTATTAATCGAAAACTTTTCATTTTATGAGCAGTTTATGAGCAGTTATAACGAAATTTTTCACTGAAAATTCATTTCTTAAGGTCAAATACCTACAACTTTTGAATAAAACAATATTTTTTTAATTCCACACGTACTTCTCTAGGTATTTCAATGTAGATTGACGAGAATTTTTGTTTTTTGTTCTAGGTAAAAAATTGTGGATGCTAAATGTCACATATTCATACTAAATAGATGTGTAATTAATTTTTCGGGTTTAAAGAAAATGGTTAAATTCGCACATAATTTGATACCCGTTATTGTGGCTTAAGGCCTTAACCTGCATATATATAAGATCTATACTACATAAGTAGCTCCAGTTATTTATTTATTTATACGTAGTTCACATACAATAGCTATTTATTAACATCAATTGTTACTCCGTGTTGTACGCCGAGTACGTGCCCCACAGTCCCCAAGGTAGATCGGGAAAATAAGATAAGGGCACGAGGGAAATAATAAACGTGCGTGTACGAGGGTTTCGTTCCAGCCAGGAGGAACAAGTTTGCGAAATCAGCCAGAATCTCATCTGACTAGAAACGAGCGAGAGAAAGAGCCCGGAGGTTTCTCTCGTCTTCCATGTATGATTTTTCGCCTTTGATGCACACACGTAGTTCCCGAACACCTGTGCATACACTCAGCTATTGAGCAACGAGAGGAACAACAACACGTGGCCCCCATATTTCAAGTTTCTATGGGTTTCGAAATGTTCTCTTCGCTCCATTCCGAGAACGAGTTTCCTGCAATGATTTTCGATAATTAGTACCGTTATGATACAGTGAAAGAGCGGAAGAGTGAGAGAGAAAGAGAGCTATGTAATTATGGCTTTTGGTAGACTAGCTTGTACGAGAAATGAGTCCTCGAGGTTCGACCAAAGTAGAAACGGATGCATGGCCTCGTAGAATTGAAAGATTACAGTACTCGAGACACTTTCGCGAATTAAATCGAGAGCGATCTCGCGCACTCGTAGGTCAAACACGTTCCGCACACGTAGAAATTTAATAACTTTTCACTAAATTCAGAATGTTTCGCTATTGAGAGCAGAAATCAGCAGTGGAAAACTCGTTTTTGTCTTTTGGAGACACTGATTCTCACTGATTCAGGAATATTGATGTTGAAGTTGCACTAAGAGAAATATATGGTAACTTCAACCATGTTTTCACCATATTTTATATTGCCCTGAGAGGACAACAATATTTTATAGTCATGGTTACTGTCTAAAATATAGTACTGCTTATGATATTTTAGCAGTTGTGTTAACTATGCTCATATGTTAACCGCAACCAACAATCTTACAAGCATACGTTGATTGCTCAATGCTATATAATATAGTAGGTTTTCATAAAATGGATATTTCCTTACACTATCAAAAAATAGTGATTTTTACAATATTTGATAATTTCGGAAATTCTCAATTGAGAGTACTACCTGTATGAGATTGTTTATCATAATTTGTCATTCCCTGACCTCCTGAAATGATTCCTATCGAAGAAAATATATTGTCTGAACATGGATTCGAACCTACGACCTACCAATCCATACGAGGGTGGGGTGAAAAATTTCCGGCCTGACCAAGAGATGGTGCCACTAGGTCTAGTTTTGGAGCGGTGTCCTACAGTACCATTCCTACCGAGCTTTTATGTACAGTTTCAGCCCAATCGCTACGTTAGTTTGCGATTGAGAGCACATTGCGCGAGACGCTTCCGTTGTTTTCGTAAAAATGGAAAAATTGGAAAAACGTGCTGTCATCAAATACTTCCATTTGAAAGGTTTTACACCAAAACAAATAAAAGAAGAGATGGATTCAGCACTAGGAGACTCCTCCCCATCATATTCAACTATTAAGCAGTGGGTTTCTGAATTTAAAATGGGTCGTGTGAGCACCTCTGACGAGCCTCGTTCAGGACGGCCCGTTGAAGTCACAACTTCAGAGATGATTGAAAAAATCCATAAAATAGTGTTGGAAGACACAGCAGGTTGAAAGTGCATGAGATAGCTGAGACCTGTAGGATGTCAGCTGAACGTGTGCGAAATATTTTGCACAACCATTTGAACATGGGAAAGCTGTGTACAAGGTGGGTGCCGCGTTTGCTAAGGCTCGACCAAAAACTGCTTCGAAAAACCATTTCTACCGACAATTGGCGCTGTATAGGCGTAATCCAAACGAATTTTTGCGTCGATTCATAACTGTTGATGAGACATGGGTCTACCACTATACTCCTGAAAATAAAGAACAGTCAAAACAGTGGGTTGGAAAAGGGGAACCAACCCCAAAGAAGAAAAAAACAATTTTATCGGCAAAGAAGGTTATGGCTACTGTGTTTTGGGATGCGAGAGGAATTATATACATTGATTACCTTGAAAAGGGTAAGACTATCACTGGTCAATACTACGCAGAGTTATTGCAACGTTTGAAGCACGAGGTGCAAATTAAACGACCTCATTTGGCGAAGAAAAAAATTTTCTTTCATCACGATAACGCACCAGCGCATTCGTCGATTGTTGCCATGTCCAAAATCCACGAATTGAAGTTTGAATTGATGCCGCATCCTCCCTACTCTCCAGACTTAGCCCCCAGCGACTATTACCTGTTTCCTAACCTCAAAAAATGGCTTGGCGGAAAAAGATTTAAGAGCAACGAAGAAGTTATCGAAGCTGTAAATCAGTATTTTGAGGAGCTTGACGAATCTACGTTTAAAACTGGTATAACTAAATTAGAACACCGTTATGAGAAATGTATCAGTGTTGATGGAGATTATGTTGAAAAATAAAGCAAAAGAAAATTTTAAAACATCGTTTTTCTTGGTCAGGCCGGAAACTTTTCACCCCACCCTCGTACTACGCACGCTGCCACTATGCTACCGGGTACTTATGTTATTTTGATCGTAGATTTGGCATAACATAAAAGTAATTCCAGCTGCAATTCCGAATGACTGTTACCTCCGATATAGGTGGTAATGTATGTCCCTGCTTAAATGGATTTTTGGCGCAACGCAATAGTTTTCGAAATATCGAATTGTAAAAACTAATAAATTAATGCGATAATTATCTATATCGATCATAGCGTGCTACCGCTGTCTCTACTTTTTTGACACGTTCCACAAATGATTTACGTCTTCACTATAAGATTACCATAATTTTGTTCGTATAGTCACTTTTCGTAAGATCTTGTAACAATTTATACTCAAAAAGTGTTAATGTTAACCATATAAATAGTACCAACTTGTACTGAGAAAAATGTCCATAGTATTTATAAAAAAAACGCCCATGGTAAAAGTGGGCATAGTTAAATTACCTATAGTTTATTAACACCGCAATCATAATATGCTTAACACAACTATAAGCGTCTATCTAATCTTGCCGTTTTGGTAGTATGTTTGATTATCTAGTATCCCCGAAATAACTATTAACTACTGTGAAAGGCTTGACAATATCGATATAGTTAATTCAGTTAATATTTTTACAATAGTTAGTAGTTATTTCGGGGATAATAGATAGTCGAGCACGCCACCAAAGTTGCATGTTCAGATATACTTTTCGCTCATAGTTGTGTTAACCATATTATGATTACGGTGCTAATAAACTATACGGGATTTTACTATCCCCTCTTTTGCCGTGGGCTTCTATCATAAATACCATGTTCTTTGCTCTCAGTGCAGCATTAGTATTTGTGCGCCGATTTTGTGATACAGCTGAATTAACCATATCGATATTGTAAAGCCTTTTACAATAGTGGATAGTAATTTCGGAGATACTTGATAGTCAAACACGCCACCAAAGACGCATGTTTACGTACGAGGGTGGGGTGAAAAGTTTCCGGCCTGACCAAGAGATGGTGCCACTAGGTCTAGTTTTGGAGCGGCGTCCTACAGTACCATTCCTACCGAGCTTGTATGTACAGTTTCAGCCCAATCGCTACGTTAGTTTGCGTTTGAGAGCACATTGCGCGAGACGCTTCCGTTGTTTTCGTAAAAATGGAAAAATTGGAAAAATTGGAAAAACGTGCTGTCATCAAATACTTCCATTTGAAAGGTTTTACACCAAAACAAATAAAAGAAGAGATGGATTCAGCACTAGGAGACTCCTCCCCATCATATTCAACTATTAAGCAGTGGGTTTCTGAATTTAAAATGGGTCGTGTGAGCACCTCTGACGAGCCTCGCTCAGGACGGCCCGTTGAAGTCACAACTTCAGAGATGATTGAAAAAATCCATAAAATAGTGTTGGAAGACCGCAGGTTGAAAGTGCATGAGATAGCTGAGACCTGTAGGATGTCAGCTGAACGTGTGCGAAATATTTTGCACAACCATTTGAACATGGAAAAGCTGTGTGCAAGGTGGATGCCGCGTTTGCTAACGCTCGACCAAAAACTGCTTCGAAAAACGATTTCTACCGACAATTTAGCGCTGTATAGGCGTAATCCAAACGAATTTTTACGTCGATTCATAACTGTTGATGAGACATGGGTCCACCACTACACTCCTGAAAGTAAAGAACAGTCAAAACAGTGGGTTGGAAAAGGGGACCCAACCCCAAAGAAGGCAAAAACAATTTTATCGGCAAACAAGGTTATGGCTACTGTTTTTTGGGATGCGAGAGGAATTATATACATTGATTACCTTGAAAAGGGTAAGACTATCACTGGTCAATACTACGCAGAGTTATTGCAACGTTTGAAGCATGTGGTGAAAATTAAACGACCTCATTTGGCGAAGAAAAAAGTTTTGTTTCATCACGATAACGCACCAGCGCATTCGTCGATTGTTGCCATGTCCAAAATCCACGAATTGATGCCGCATCCTCCCTACTCTCCAGACTTAGCCCCCAGCGACTATTACCTGTTTCCTAACCTCAAAAAATGGCTTGGCGGAAAAAGATTTAAGAGCAACGAAGAAGTTATCGAAGCTGTAAATCAGTATTTTGAGGAGCTTGACGAATCTACGTTTAAAACTGGTATAAGTAAATTAGAACACCGTTATGAGAAATGTATCAGTGTTGATGGAGACTATGTTGAAAAATAAAGCAAAAAAAAATTTTTAAACATCGTTTTTCTTGGTCACTTGGCCGGAAACTTTTCACCCCACCCTCGTATACTTTTCGCTTATAGTTGTATTAACCATATTATGAATGCGGTGACAATAAACTATAAGGAATTCGACTATACTCTCTTTTACCATGCGCATTTTTTGTAAATACTATACACTCTTCTCTCAGTGTGGCATCGTTGGGGTGCAAGTGACATCATTTATTTTTAATTGTCGATTTTTTGGCTGAGAAAATCACTCGAGCCTTTTACGTATTCTTATTAAAGATTTACGACCTCAAATTGCAAAAAAGAAGGGGTTGGATATGCATCAAAGTAAAGAGACGAAAAGCTCATTAAAAAATCGTTGCATTCGAACGTTAGAGTTCCTTTAACGAACCCGAATATTCAACAATGAACTGATTTTCGTCTATGATCAAGTAAAAAATACATCCTGGTATCTCAGAAATAAAGACGATGTGATGTTTTTTCACGTTACAGGACTGGAGGCCCTTGAGAAGGCTCTGTATTGTTGGGAAGACGCGTTGACATCGTTCAGTTCGAGCCTTGCGAATAATGACGTCCTGGCCCTGCCGTCGAAGGCCGACGCTGCGTTCACTCACGACGTGCAGGAACTTCTCGACCTGGGCTATCAAATGCAGAGTACCGCTGAGCTTCTCTTCATCGATCAGGTGACTCAATCAATCGCGAATTAACCCGTCAACGAGTCATGAGGGAGAATTGATGATACGTTGATCGATGCTAATGAACGAGATAATTGGCGACGAGCGATGATTGCGAGTTAATTACCATTTGTTGGGCGTATAGCACTCAGTACTGTTCTGCAACGAGAGCGACGGCAGTGCACCCAGTCGAAAAGCATCCACGACGGGATCAAGATTCACCAGAGATAAAGGAGACGCAGCATCCTCACCGGAGTCGTTCGAATCTGCAAAAGATGGGGTCAGTTCGTGGTACTCTTTCGTTGGTACTAAAATCGGTAGAAAAAAAAAACAGTAGTCACACGCGAGAACGTTTGCTACACTGAGAAAAAAAACCAATTGAATCAAAAAAATATATTGCTTGATCCAAATAAATGTGCTGCTGCGGAGTGCCACCGATATATATGAGATTGTTACAATACTATAAAATATTGGAAAAGGTGATTGATTTAAATAACATATTATTTTATTTGAAAAAGGTCTTCTGTTCTCTGAATATCTACATTATCCTTCAAATAAAATTATATTCTATTGAAATTATTCTGTATACAATCGGTAGATGTATGGATGAAATAATTAAGCGGTTGCTACAACATTTTTTATTTCGTACAAAAATATAATCAATAGAATTATTTCTTTACTGCATCGAAACGAATATGCCATGGGACGTAAGTTTTTTAATTTGTTTTAAATCTTAAATAAAAAGTGAGCGTTAGAATGATCATCCACGATAATAGTGGAGAGAATATCAGATGTCCAATGGAATATCCATGGAGAGAATATCAGACATTCAACTGATAAGAACAGATACTACACGTTGATCTTAGCCACAGGCCAAGAATCGATTCTCTTTAGCGTTTCTCCGGCGTTTAAGTAGATTTTCGGTTAGCGCTGCGCTTACGAGAAACGAGCGCGCGTGCGGCTTCTAGCGGTTACTCCGAGAACCACGGGTTTCCTCACACCTATAATTTCGGTGGCGCTCGGTCATGATTTGGTTCAACTTTTTCAACCAAATGCGCAAGAAACAAATTTTATTTTCGCATAATTTTTTAACCAATTCAGACGTTTGCCTAATATTTTTCAGTTAAAATAAAATATTAATGTTTTAACGAATAATGTACTTGGAAATCAATATCGGACATGGTGAAAAAATTATAATAACATATTTACTCAATACAAATTGTATCTGAATCAAACGAGCGAAATTCAATTTTTCTTGTGTACTCGAATCAACAATATTCATGTTATGAATTAAAACGCTATTTTTGTTCGTTGCAGAAAAGGCATTCAAAGCTATATCATTTGTTCGCGATAATTTTTTAGATCGTTTCAATAATATATTGTTCTCGACTAACAATATATCTTTTGAAATAAAAAATAAAAACTTTTAATTGTATCATGTTATTAAAGTCAATAGCGATTTGTTTGGACTAATAAATCCGATTATTTACACCAACAAGTTTACAATTGAATCAACGAAATTTTCATCCAATAACACCAATGATATTGGTTTAATGATTTTTTTTCTCAGTGTACAATAATCGTAGCGTAACGGAAATTGGGATGGGAAAATCTAGTACTTCGCAATGAGATCAAAACGGGGATCGCATGAACTAGTTGGAAAATGCGACGCACATTTATTTCAAATAATATTATAAGTGATTAAATAATATTAATATTATTTAATAATATTAATATATCAATGATTAACCATTGAGATTAAACAATATTAATATAAAAATAATATTAAATAATAATAATGATAATAAATGAAATTGTTAATAATAATTTCGGTAGGTTATAAAAAAACTTGGGCAATCATTGTTTACTGAATATTTAGAAAACTTTCTGGCTTCGTCGATCCAATTGTATAGGTTCATTTTCCGGTCTGGATTTCGAGCTTTTTCTTCGGAGCTATATAGATATTTTAGAATTCCAATTTTTCTTGAAGGTTCTACAACGCTGGAGATATTATTGAAAACCTTCGGAGAAATAGTAATCGATCAGAAGCGTTAGCTGATTATGATTGTGCTCATCTTTTAACGGGTTAGCCTTAGCTCGCGGCCGGAAATAATACGAATTTTCGTGAATTTTCTCTTAGAAAACGTGTTAATTTTTTTTTTTTTTTCATTACATCAGAGTTTTTATAGATGCGGAGTTTTTATAGATCGTTGGAAGTTTTAACGCGCGAAGTTTTTCTTACAATGTTTGGCTACAAAAATCGTCCAGTCGTTTTTTAGGATCCTCATTAGACATATGCAGTCGAAATTTGCAGGATGAGACTTTGGATGACGAAGATTATGAAATATTTCTTTTTGAAGAATTATATAATTACAATACAATAAGAAAAATACAATTATATAATTGAAGAAGATATTAGAAAAGAAATATTTCTTTTTGAAGAATCTTCGTTGCATTCCAACGATGGAAACTTCAACGCCGTTGGTTGGTATTGAAGTTTCGAAGCGCTGTTTGAAAAACGTCCTTCGAGATTACCACTGCCGGAAACAAATCATCCGAAATATAAAAAAATCGAACGCATTTACTTTTTGTATGAAATTATCTAGTGCTTGGACAAAGGATTTAATAAAATATTGATTTTTGAAAAAATCAATTTTTCGTGAAAAAAGCTCTATTTTCATTGATGAAAAAAAACTTTGCTAGAAAAAAAAATTCTTTCGTTTAAGCACCATTTTTTTTAAGTACAAGAAGCTCGTAAACTTTGAAGTTCATCGCTGCGTTGGTTTTTGAAATATCGTGGTCACCGATTTCGAAAAACTCATTTTGGGATACAGCGTTTAAACGCCTTTTTCGAACGGATCGATTTGAAATTCTCAGAGAATGTTTTTGTAATGTTGTATTTTGAGAATCCGTTGAAAACAAAAAATCGATAATTTCAAATATGTCTACTAGGTGCAAGCCCTTGATCAAAATGTTGCGTATCTTTTCTCAACGATTAACTACTTTTCAAACCTCTCTTCGTTGGCTCAGCCAAATTTCTAAACGTGCACTTCCTCACGATCAATTCCAATTCTATGCATATTTTGGTTACATTGATATTCAAAGTGAGAAGTAACACTTCAGTACACAGATCTTTATATACTTTTCAATTGCATTTTTCTACATCAGTTACAAATTGACAATAGAGGTATTTTTCTTATTTTACTCATCACCTTAAGGACAATCGTAATATTATTTATCTTATATTTATTATTTCCTTTAATAACGTAATTATTTGGAAAAACTTTATTTTACTATTTACCATTTACTTATCACGTTTGGGACATGGTAATATTATTAATTTTATATCCATTATTTCCTTTAAGGGGCTATACCAGTGTGAACACTGATAATTTGGGTGATTTTCGAGAATTTTTTGGAAGAAAAGTACTCAATTAAATGTTTCGGAAAATTAAGAATACGTTTGGCTATATTTGACCTACATCACATAATTTTTTCATAGAAAGTTATTGAGATCCAAGCGACTTATGCGCTGCCTTCGGAGGCGCCAAAAAAAAAAGTTCCTTCACTGCTGACGTGATTCCGGCCGATTGAGTAGCTGAAGCCGAAAAAGAAAAAAATGGAGTTAAACTGGAAGGTATTTCCTGTACAATGACGTAGGATTTTCGAAAAATATCAAAATCTAACAAAATGGCGTAGTTATGAAAAAAAGTCTGTTTTCTTGCCCATAAAATGGTCGTTTTTTACAATGCCAAATCGTCAATTTCCATCCAATCAAAAATATCATACGTCATTGTAGAGTGAATATATTCCAGAGTACTCAGTTCAAATTTCAAGTCAATCGGATAATTGCTCTTTGAGTTACAATGTCAGCAAATTTGAAAAATCTCATTTCGAGAAAAACGCGTTTAAGGATTTAACTGTCGATTTTTGCAAGATAAAATGATTAGAGATTCGGCCTTGAAATTTTTACAGGATATTCTTGAAAGTATAAACAGTCGAAAAAGGCAAAGAAAAAACGATTTTTCAAAAGTGTCACACTGCCCCTTAATAACGTCATTATTTCGAAAAACTTTATTTTTGTAATGTTACTTTACAAATATTATTTTTCAATGTTCCTTTACGTCGTTGGAAATTGCTATTTGAATATTATTCATCAGGTTGCAGATCTGCGAGAGTTCGAAGAGTTTGCCGAGTTGTTTCCACAATTCGAGAAGCAAAAGTTGTATCATGCAGCGATGAAGGAATACGAGGACGGAGGAATTCCTTGCAGACGTTTGCACACGGATCTCGTTAAGTGCGGTTCCGACGTCGAATACGTCGCCAAGGTACAATGTTTGCGTCAGGCTTACACGAGGTTGTTCAGTTTGCCTGTCGCCGCGGCTTGGATCGCCGATATGGGTCGTCAAGTAATAAGCGATCTCATATTGTTCGCCGACAGGGTACGTCGTTACTTCGAAGTTTATTTTTTTTATTTTTCAACGATCTGTACAATTACAGTTATTGATTTTTTCCACTCTTCGAATCTGGATTCTTATTTTCTACCGCTTCTTTTTTTTGCCTTCAGGATCCTAAGGAATATCTGACGCACTACGACCGTATGATGGATTTTCTCGCTGATCCGAGCAATTACGCAATAATGCACGAGGAATTGACCGCCCGCGGTGTTCAGTGTATCAATTTCTACGACGTCCTCATAGACTTCATACTGTTGGACGCGTTCGAGGAAGTGCAGAAGCCCCCCTCCTCCATCAAGGCGATATTGCAAAATCGTTGGATCTCCGCGAGCTTTCGTGAAACGGTATGAAACTCACTCGTACACCGAAATCATGGAACATCCGAACGATTAAGGGGTCTACTCACTTTAGACGCTACAAAAGGCTATTTTCATGCATTTTTTTATAGGTTTATATTATAGATATTGATATAAAAGTTATTATACTTAATAAATATACCTTTAAAATACATTTAAAAAATAAAACATTATTTAAGTCACTATTTATAGACGAAAATGGTAGTTGAAAAAATGACCTAAAAATTGTAGGTCTGCGCTGTTGATGAAATCTCGGAGATGGATCGTCCGAAACAAAAAATCAAACGGTTTTGGATTCAGTATCTTGAGACCTTAGGCCACTCTAGAGGCCGAAAAAAGGCTTTTTGGGGATTTTTTTCCAGAAAAACTACAAAATAAATCGAGATTACAAAAAAGGATGTCAATCATACGAATCAGTGACTGTATACAATAATTTTTTTGAAGCGATTAATTTCAAAATGGCGGCTGTGCAACCTTTATTTCAAAACTGCATTTTTTAAGTTGGCCGGAAACATAACTCGGACAATTTTCAACCGATTCACTTGAAATGTTCAATATATCTTGAAAAATACATTGTCTATGGAAGTACGTAGGATTTTTTTTTATATTGCATAGTTCATTTGCTATTAACGATTATCTGACGATTTTTTAGGCAAATTTTTGGAAAGTGTAAAATTTTGTCAGATAATCGTAAAGGAATTTTTGGCTATACGTCACATCATTTTTCAAAATGCAGTATAGTGCCCGACCGCCGCTATTGTTAAAGATTAATGAAAAAAAAAAATACTATGCAACAGCCAAAAGTCGTAATAAAACATACCTTAAGTCTCAAAAATGGTGAAAAAGTCGTTACTTAAAAAAAAATCTGAAAATCAGCACATTTTCTCCTCAGCTAAAGGTATCTTCCTCCTTGAATATTCTACCTCACCCAGGTACGACAATGTACTGAATCAACACAGGTTACACCTACCTTGTTACCGGAAAAGAAACGAATTTTCGTGAATTTTTACTGGGAAAACGAATGCGTGTTTTCAATTTTTGTGTTTTTTATATAATATTATCTACATCGTGTAGATAATCCAGATAATATCTATATGGTGTAGATGATCTAGATAATATCTACGTCGTGTAGATAATCCAGATAATATCTACCTGGTGTAGATGATCTAGATAATATCTACGTCGTGTAGATAATCTAGATCATATCTACATCGTGTAGATAATCTAAATACTATCTTCTTCGTGTAGATGCTCTAAATAATATTTACATCGTGTAGATCATCTAGATAATTCTACTTCGTGTAGATAATCTAGATGATATCTACATCGGGTAGATAATATAGATAATATCTACTTCGTGTAGATCATCTGGATAATATCTATATCGTGCAGATAATCTAGATAATATCTACATCATGTTGATAATCTAGATAATATCTACTTCGTGTAGATCATCTGGATAATATCTATATCGTGCAGATAATCTAGATAATATCTACATCATGTTGATAATCAAGATAATATCTACATCGTGTAGATCGTCTCGATAATTCTACTTCGTGTAGATAATCTAGATGATATCTACATCGTGTAGATAATATAGATAATATCTAGTTCGTGTAGATAATCCAGATAATATCTACATGGTGTAGATAATTTAGATAATATCTACATCGTGTAAATAATCTAGATAACATCCACTTCGTGTGGATAATCCAGATAATATCTCCATCGTGTAGATGATCTAGATAATATCTACATTGTGTAGATAATCTAGGCAATATCTACATCGTATAGGTAATCTAGATAATATCGACATCCTGTAGATAATCTAGATAATATCTACTTCGTGTAGATAATCTCGATAATATCTACATCGTATAGATAATCTAGATAATATCTACATCGTGTAGATAATCTACATAATATGATACATGATCTGTATAATCGAGTTGATGCAATCCAATATCTAGATTACCCAGAAGATTACCTACGTAACAATATTCCCTTGGTAAAACCGTCACGATACAAAAAAAAAACCACAAAAATGAATTCTCGTTTACTTTGTCGAAGGCGATCGGGACAGCTATATGGTCGGTGCTGATGGGAAAGCGGCAGATGCTCAAGTACGACAAAGGCTTCCTGGCGCACTTCTATTCGATATCCGAGCAAATATCGCCGGTCCTCGTGTGGGGCTTTCTCGGACCCGAGGGTAGCCTCAACTCGACCTGTAACTACTTTCGCGAGCAAGTCATCGAGTTTCTCATCGATATCTTCAATTTCTTCAAAGTTCGATACACGAACGTGGACAATTTGGCCGAGGACATACTCAACGAGATGCGCATCCGTGTGGCGAATATAAATCAGCGATTAGCCCTCGAGGATTGTTAACGCACGAACAATGGGGAGCATTGAGAGCGTCGTGAAACATTAGTAGCCTAATTACAGCATTTTTGAAAGAACATTTATTCTCGCGAAGAAGAATCGTTCGTTGATCGCACGAGAATGGTCCATTCCAGTCGCGGAATACGTAGTCCAATGCACACTTCTAGTCTTTCTCCTAATATGTGCCCCTCCAGTATTCGGATTAAGGCGATTTTTTTGTATAGCTGAGCATCTTTCGGGAGGGCCTTCAGGGAATATATTTTATAAATAGGATCCATGTGTAGTGTATACGGGATATGTACATTTAGTTGTAAACTCAAGTGCAGGCTATGCATTCTTTTTTTTATTGATACGCGGTTTTTCTACTCAAAGAGAAAAATCCTCATATGTAATTAAGCAACGACGTCGCCGTTATCCAAAAAGCTCATTCGACCTCATTTTCATATTTAATAAGTGTGTCTGTCTGTATATACAGCGCCGGTAAAAAGTTTTCGATCACTTTGGATAATTGCCAAAAAAACGTTATCACTTTGGATAATGGCAACATTATTGGGATAATATAACTCATTTTATGGAGCTACATAATATCGTCGTAATATAAGAAATTAAATATATTATTCTAATGTAATTTCGCAATTATACAAAGTGATCGAAAATTCTGCAAGTGTCCGAAGTGATTGAACATTTTTTATGGATGCTGTATATACATAGCGTCTCGTTGTACAGTAAATGTGACTCGACCGCGTCTTACCTCTTACCGAATAACATGTGAGACAGTATTTTCGCTACTTTTTTTGTCACTATTTTTTCCATTGTACAAAGACCATATTCGTTTGCCGACTTTTACTTCTAGACGTTCAACTACACTGCCACTGACAAATGATGAAAAAAAAACTGAATCGAAATGACGAACATGCGAATGGAGTCTAATAGAATTTGATCGTCGTATTCGATTCGCAATTTGAACGTTCGAATAATTCGGGATATTCGAGTATCAGTTTCTTCATTATTATTTTATTCAGTTCGCACGTTTTATTAATTGCCCGGGAAAAGGTCGACATATACACTAACAGCCAAAAGTTTGCGGTCACTTCAGATAATTGCCAAACTTTCGATGACTGGATAATTGCCAAATAATGGTAGAATATTATAGTTTATTTAATTTATTATTTTACGAAGATGTTACATAGCCCTGTATAATTTATTATATAATTCTAATATAATTTTGCCATTATCCAAATTGATCGGGAGTTTTGCAATTATTTGAAGTGTCAGGAAACTTTTAGCCGGTAGTATACACGCACCCACATACATACGTTTATACATATATACAGGGTGTCCCTCTTATCTCTGCTACCCGAAATAACTCGGTAATTATCTACGTCACAAAAAAATGTTCCAGACAAAAGTCCGTACGGTGCGAAGGGGGCCATCAAATGCGATCAATTTTTTTTATTTCCGTGGAGCAGAGTGGAGCGTAATTCTATTTATAAATACGAATACGAATTTATTCACATCCTGATTTTCATGTGAACATAAATACAGATTTATTCATACTTCACTTATTGTATTCACATGCATGCATAGAAATGCAATTGTATTCACAAATATTCTAAACATACAAATAAATTCACACAAAAAATGTGAATATTTACAAAAAATCCTGTGAATTAAAAAAAAAATCACATCAAAATCTGTGAATGCAAATGTATTCACAAAAAATTGTGAATACCAAGAAATTCACAAAATAAGTTGTGAATTTTTTCTTATTTGAGACAAATTATCATCAAATTCACAATGATTAGATTAAAATGTTCACCAAAAGGGAGTTCGTACGTATTTTGAGAGAAAACACTGCCTCGAGGCAAAGAAATTTTTGCACAAAACTTTTTGTGCGAAAATTTCTTTGCCTCAACACAATGTTGTCTCTCAAAATAGGCAAAAACTCACTTGTGGTGTAAATTTTAATATAATTGTCGTGAATTCGATTTTAATTTTCTTCAACTTGAGGAAATTCGCAACTCATTTTGTGATTTTTTTCATATTTATAATGTAATATTTGAAACTCACAACCTTTTTTGGCAACAATTTCTTTGCCTCGGCGCAATATTTTCTCTCGAAATACGTAAGAACTCACGGTTGGTGTAAATTTTAATCTAATCATTGTGAATTTGATTTTAATTTGTCTTAAATACGAAAAAAAATCACAACTTGTGATTTTTTTTGTATTTACAATTTTTTATGAATTTATTTGTATGTTCAAAATATTTGTGAATATAATTGTATTTGTATGCATGCATGTGAATATGAATAAATTTGCATTTATATTCACATGAAAATCACGATGTGAATAAATTCGTATTCGCATTTACAAATAGAATTACGCCCAACTCTGCCGTGGAGGCGCTGACGCACAGTGAGAGGTGACCTCCATTTTTTTAAATGAAATGGTACATTTTTTTAAATCTTGTCAAAGTCGATGAAGGTCATTCAAGGTCACCTATTTAGATTTGCTCCATCGATACTGACTTTGAATGACCTTGAACGACTTTGACCCCCTAATGTTTTTACGCGGATTGAGGTGTTCCACAAGATGGTTGAAAAAAATGTCCCATTCCATTTAAAAAAGTAGAGGTGACCTTCACTGTGCGTCAGCCACCGAAAAAAAAAAAATTGGTCGCATTTGACTCCTTCACACCGTACGACTTTCGTCTGGAACATTTTTTTCTGACGTCGGATAATTACCGAGTTATTTCGGATTGCAGAGATAAGAGGGACACCCTGTATATGTGCACGTAGATCTCACGAAACATTCCGTGTCATTGACAAAAAATTATATCCTACGCGTGTGTATTTAACAAATGGTTTATCGCTTCGATACAACGCACAGTCGCTCTGACGAATCTTACACGGGAGTTCTCGTTACCTCGAGTTTTCGCGTTCTTTTTTTCCCGCCCACGTTTCATTCGACCTGCGGTCGTGACAGCAAATTGCGGAAAACTTTCGAGCTCGTCCGTGACCGTCCGACAAGGATTACGAAACTCGTAATTCAAAAGGCTTGTAGAAGCGACACACTGCCGGAAAGTTCGAGATGGTACTAAAACCGCGTTGATGTATTTTATCTTCTCTCTCAACCGGCTGACTTTGTGGGGAGAATGCGGTACATTGCGGTCGCGAAAGTAAACGTTCCGAGACCGGATAGGAAAGAGGATTTAATGAATTGTGGAAAACTCATTGCCTCGGGAAATCAAGTCAAAGAGATAAGAACAATGATCCTGTATCCATCGCTGATAACTGGCTCGGTGCATGTATCTATGATTTTTAAATATATATATATGTATATGTATATAAAAATATTTTATTCGTTCTGTCTCCTGTGTACAATCGTTTCTCATTATTCTGTACGGTTTTATTTCGATATGTTCACAATTTTTAACTCTCAATCCTTGAAGGTATTTGAGGCACGTTAATCCCGTGAACCTGGGTCGTTTTCGTTTTTGCACTACCATACCAACAATTGCCAATGAAAAAAAATATGAAAAAAATCATGGTCAATCTTTAGGCCGTACTTCTCAAGGGAAAATAGGGTTTCCTTTTCTTCTTTCTTATTTTTAATATTTTTTTTATCAATAAATATTAAGAAAACTGCGAAGAAAATGATTTTGGGCAGGACGAAAACGGCCCAGGTTCACGGATTGAGGGTTAATAATGACCTCCTGCACGGATTGGACCCTGGGGCGTATTATTTCCGTTTATTGAGGCGTCGTTGACATATGAGTGCGAGGGAGTTAGCTGAACTCTTTGAACGGAGATTTCTCAGAGATGAATAATATTTAGGGTAAAAGGAAATAGTCAACCTCAGAGTCACTGAATTCTGCTGACAAGGAACGTCCCCTAAGTGTCCGGCCTCGATTTTGTTGAAACCCAGATATGTGAAAAACGGTCTGGAGGGGGGAAACGACCTTTCAGAACGAGGCATATCGAGGGGTGACTTTGCAGTTTCACCCACAAGCAGTTCACCGATTTGAATGAAACAAACCAAAATTCTTCTGATATAAAGCAATCTAAAATCCACTATAGAAATGTTGAAGAAAAAAAATTAAATTAAGGCCTCTCTTTGAGGGGTGGTTTTCCCCCTTAAAACCGTTTTTCCGCCGCTAAAAGAAATACATGTCTAATAGTTCTAAATGCTTCATCACATAGGGTAAGGTGTCTAATTAATGGCACTTTAAGGGCCCAATTATTGGCACTTTAGGGGCCCAATTATTGGCACTTTAGGGGCCCAATTATTGGCACTTTAAGGGCCCAATTATTGGCACTTTAGGGGCCCTACTATTGGCGCTTGAAGAATTATTGGCACTTTTACGGCCCTATTATTGGCACTTTATGGGCTCATTTATTGGCACTTTAGGGGCCCAATTATTGGCACTTTAGGGGCCCAATTATTGGCACTTTAGGGGCCCAATTATTGGCACTTTAGGGGCCCAATTATTGGCACTTTAAGGGCCCAATTATTGGCACTTTAGGGGCCCAATTGTTGGCACTTTAAGGACCTAATTATTGGCACTTTTACGGCCCTATTATTGGCACTTTAAGGGCTCATTTATTGGCACTTTAAGGGCTCAATTATTGGGACTTTAAGGACCACTGTGTAGGTACAAGAAAAGTGTCAATAATTGGTGGGGTGCCAATATAAGGTCACTTTACCCTATATTTGTTTCACCAAAATCGCAGGCGGACACTTAACCCTTCGAGTACACACCTCCGCCGCCAACCTATTAGTGCATCTTGGGTCAATCTGACCCAAGGCGTTTTTCAAATCGTTGTATTCCGATAAATATGCATTTTTTGTAGTAAATTATCGATTTTTTAGAGCCCTAAATTTATTTTTTTGACGAAAACGAAAATCAAATGCCAAAACATTCGTTCAAAATGGGCATTTTGCGATACAATCGGTGACAGAAAATGTTTGGGGTCAAAACGACCCAGTGTGCACTCGAAGGGTTAAGTGATGTTCCTTGTAAGCCTCATTCTTTGTTTTTTCTAGGGGAACTCAACCATCTATGAGGAAACTCCGTTTGAACATTTGTGACATTATGTTGACCTTGTACGTGCCCTCAAAAGAATACTAATGGTTTTCTTAAAGCATACCAATGTGAATTTCTCCGATGTTCCTTGTCTTCCCTCCCTCAACCCTAAGCGTACACTCTACGGTCTCACTGACCCGACCAAAATGTGCAAAACTCGCGGTTTTCCGCTTTCGCGAAATTTTTTCATGTGCTCAAACAGCTTTCTGAGACAAAATGGGAACCGAACACAAATTTTCTCTTCACAGGTGCTTCCCTGACAGTCTGCCCTTTCATTTTAAAGAAATCATGTGAATAGACGTAATTTCAAGGAAACTACATCGTACGAAAGTTGGCCAGGTGTCATCAGCCCCAGTGTGTATAACTAACGAGGAACATCACTTGAGTGTCCGCCGTCGATTTTGTTGATACTCATATATGTGATAAAGCATTGACAACTATTCGACACGTTTTTTATCTGCGGAAAAACGATTTTATTGAGGGAAATCAGCCCTCAAGGCTTGTCGGGGGGGGGGGGGGGGGGGGGGTCAAAGTTTCACCCACAAGTAGTCCGCCGACCTGAATGAAACGAAAACCAAAATTCGTCCATGAAAAGCGATGAAAAATCTACTATGGAATAATTAAAGACAAAATTAATTAAGGGCTGACACGCCTCTGTTTGAAAGTTCGTTTCCCCCTTTGAATACGTTTATCCGCAGATTTAAAAAAATACGTTTCTAATAGTTTTCAATGCTTTGTCGCATATGTGAGTTTCAACAAAACTGAAGGCGGACAATTGAGTGATGTTCCTTGTAAGTAGCGAAAATATGTGTTCTCCTAGGGTTGAGTGTACGAAACAACATGTGAAGAAACAACATGACTGTGGAAGAGGCTACATCATTTTTTTCAAGGAACAAATATCGATATTTGTGTTCGATCGTAGTTTGGATTCCGAAATTCGATTGCGGATCACATACACATCTCTTTCCTCTCTCTTTATATATATGTGTATATATATATATATATATATATATATATATATATATATATATATTGCTTACTAAAATAAAGTAATTACTATCTATAATGTAACATGTATAAAACAGTTTTCGTTCTCATTGAAAATAAAAACGTCCAACTTCGCGGAAAAAAAGATTACAATTATTTAAAAAACTGGCAGTAATTTGACGCCCTCCAAATGATTATGCAAACTTCGCACGAGTGCCTCTGAAGGATAGCTGGTTTCGTGTAATACTTTTCGGAGATAATTGATATTTGGTAGTTTCCTTTTAGCTTCTGTAGATGCTAAATATATTATGCGCTCTTTCGATTTCGTATAATTTCTAACCTAAGCAAATATAGAGCTATGAACGATGAAAGTCTAACGGACGAACGTATCGTGGTGTAAACTCGCCATCAAAATATGTTAGGATCGTCTATCAAGGCATCCATCATCTCGTCGTCCGATTCGCTCCCGTCCGTCGAGTGCGAGGCCGGCAGAACGTTGACAATGCCATTCCGTCTTTTGTACTCTTCCCAGTCGTCCCAATCTGAAAATTAAAATTCTTTCCTCGTCCAAACGAATCTTCCAAAAGAGAGGCGAGGGAATCATTTTACAATGAATCTTTCGCGCAAGAGATACTCTGAGGAAATAAAATAACGACGAAGCTAACGTAATTGCGTTATCCGAGTTTGAATGATATCGAAGTTTGCATCGTTCGTGCAGGCCCAAATTTGCAGGATACGATTTTGGATGATGAAAAAAGTGATGACATGGTAATTAAGGGGTTGTGCCTAGTTGTAAAAGTGGGACTGGATCGAAATTGACAGATTTGTAAACTGTCGACGCCCCTCGGAGCGTCGTTCGAAATTTCAAACGCTTTTTTCTCGAAAGTACGTTTTCAAAGTCGGTGAGCAAAATATTTCGAAAACTACTGCAACGATCTTTCTGGAATTTTGAGGGCTTTTTCTAGATGTAAAAATATAGTATTTGATCAAAGGATTCTTTTTCCGATCTATACATCCGATTTGATGATGGAAAAAATGCCAATTTTTTCGCAAAAATCAAGACTCACTTTAAACACGCGCCATTTTGTTTAAATTTCATATTTCGGAAATTCCATCGATTAATCATAGGATGAACTAATATACTAACGAAATCTGTTTGATTTTTTAAGTTTAAATAACCCGGTTCAGAACAGTATTGCTCGTTGCAAAAAAAGTTTTCGAGATGTGCTTCCGAGACATCGGCTTTAAACCGATTATAATAAAGTATTTTGACACAAAAAAAAAGTACAAAGTGTTCTTGAAATGAAACTTTCTCAAATACCTAATTTTGGTTGAAATTTATCATCACGATTTCCGATTTAAAAATCCCAAAGATTAGCTGCTTTCGAGTGTTACGTCTAGGCATAATCCGTTAAGGGGAGGTTAGGAGTTTCAGCGTGAAAAAAAAACTCTTGCGAATTTTTTTCATCTATATGGAAAGAGTAAATTTATTGAAACCTTTTGTACATTGTTAAGGAGGTACGGTGATGACCACGCTAGTAAACTAAGAGTCTATTTTTCGCCATAATACCGCTACGTTTTAGACATATGTGTGTGGCCTATATTTCGAGAAATATTTTTTAAGTATTGAATTTCAAGCTACTTATTATTTTTATAATATGAAAACAAACGTAATAATCTACTACTCGACTTCAGTAGTACGCCATATCGTCGACGTTTAGCATCGTTGCATTTTCGATAGCTGTCATCGGTCCCACGCGCTCGGCTTATTATTTTTGGTAGCCGGTAAACACGGAGAATGAAAATAAGTACTGTAGAAGTTTATCAAGAGAGTAACAGGATTGTACCTGAAGTCCAGTTTAGAGACAAAGGTAGATTCTGTCGGACAAGAATTAGAGAGTGAAAAGATGATATTGCGAATGCAAATGAAAAACGTCGCGTTGACGTTAACCTCAATATCCAATGTCCAATCTGTCCGAAGTCAAAACATATTTCATCGATTGTTATGTTATTTTTCTCTTTCCTAATTTTCACAACATTTGCAGATATAAAAACGAACGTTCATTTTATATGACGGTTTTTCCATGCTGAATTTACATATAAATGCGTTGTATGCATGTCGCCAGAAAGATTGAGATGCCTTAGCTATACATAAAAGAACTTTGAGTAAATATCGACGAAAGGCCTTTTATAATCGATTAAAAACCGTACGGCTTCACACAACCATATTTTTAATTCGCGTTGAAAATATCCAATAGAAGAATCAAATTTGCGCGGGTATCCGGCGTTGCCACACTTCGAGCAAGATGGCTGCGGTTACGTCACGAGACGTCTCTCTCGCCGAATACTTCGGTTTTTCGCGACTTTATTTCTAAATTTATTGCTTATTTCTGCGGTGAGCTTTCCAATTCAAGTTGCCTTATTGATCACAACGAACCAACGAACGCAACCGTCAGTTTTTTTTACGCGTGTCTTGGCTCCAAGTAGCACAAAAAAATCGATATATGAGAGGACAGGCACATTTTGTCGTCTACGTGTGACTAATTGACCAACTTTAACAATTAATAACTCGGAAACTGTACGGTAAATCTCGCGGAAACTCCGCATACGCATGGACAAAGCTCTCGACAATGTTATTTTAAAAAATCGCGCTTTTATCTTGGACTCGTTCCAATCACCGTACCTCCTTAAGTGTCATTTCAAGAACATTCCGTGAAATTTGTACGCGTAAGTATCCACAAACAAGCCGGTGCCGCGTTTTTCTCGCAACCACTTTTTCAAAGTCCGTGTTCACAGCCATTTAAAAACTACATGACCGATTTACCTCAAACTTGATACACACTTTCTACATAACAAATACCTCCCCCCAACGGTTAGTTTGAGATTTTTTTACATTGAGGGGGTTTTCCACCTCCAAAATGGCGGAATTTTTCGTGAAAAAATAGCGCTTTTCACTTTACATGACCACCAAAAATTTAGAAATGAAAAAAAAGTTATCAAATACCATTGGGCCGAGGATTTGATGATACTTTGACTAGATTTTAATGGTACTTGATTTCAGATAATTTCTAGCTGAGATACAGTGAACACCGCAAATCGCGTTTTTCCAAAAGCATTCTTGGAAAAGCCTTGTCACCGGCTTGTTTGTGGATATTTTTGCGTACAAATTTCACGGAATGTTCTTGAAACGACATTTAACAATGTACAAAAAGTTTCAATAAATTTACTCTATCCAAATAGATGAAAAAAATTCGCAAAAAAGTGTTTTTTTTTCACGCTGGAACCCCTACCCTCCTGTTAAAAAACAAAAAATTTCATTGCATACCAACAATGCAAACTTCAGCATCGTGAGTTTGATCAGTTTTACTATTATCCCCTGACCCTCCGTACGCCCTTTCGCGTTAGTTCTACGATTGTTAAAAAAATTGTACTTCAAGGAAAAGTGCAGCGTCGAGTGTACCAACCTCTGGGTACAAACGTTTTGAATACTATCGTATCTTTCTCCAGCTTGTCCGGATCTTGCACAACGTGTGGATTGTGCTCTTTCCCCAGGCATAGTCTCAGCCAGCGAACGACTGAAACAAGCAGATGTACGATCGTGAGCTAGCGGTTTCAAAGTCGAGTCATTTTGGTACTTACACCTGTGAGCTTTGGACAAAACCACTCGGATCTCCGCTTGGACATTGCGATGAGTGGATTTCTCGGGTACTACGGCTCCGAATAGATAAACGCAGAGATAGTAGGGTCGGCCCTTAACCGTAGTGCTGCACAAAAAATCACGGGGATTCTGCACATTGGATATTCGAAAAGTAGCGTTGATCGGTTCAATTTTGTACTCTTTGGCACTTTCATTCCAAGCGCGGAAAATGTCGTTACTTTCGCAGGGTGAAAAATAGCGTTTATTTACCTGAATCTCAAGTGGTCCTCGTCGACGAGAAGGAAATAGTCACTGACGTCCGCCAGCATTATTCGCAATGTGACATACGCGTCTGTCTGATACCACAACACTTTGGGAGTGGGAAAACTCGGCATCAAGGGCGGAGGATTCATAATTGTGACTTTTCTCGCGAATAAAGCTACGATTTATTATAAACAGAGACGGAAATTAGAATTATTGTGCTTTACCACGTGGTGGTAGTACTATATAGATACACATTGTACACGCATGTATAATAAATTTGATGCTAGTTCGAAAAGTGCCGGGTGCCGGCGAACGCGAAAATTTACAATTGAAAATAAAACCACCTGTTGACGTTGTTTCGACGACGGGCCAATAGGAGCGGCCGCGAGCACGAAACGGTGCCGCCATCTTTCGAGCTGACGCTCACTGACACTATTTGATGCATAAATTAGGCCTCCCCTTTACCGACACCGTTGCGGACTATTTAAGGGGCTATACCAGTGTGACACTTTCAAAAAATCGATTTTTTTTGCCTTTCTCGACAGTTTATACTTTCAAGAATATCCTGTGTAAATTTCAAGGCCGTATCTCTGTCATTTTATCTTGCAAAAATCGATAGTTAAATCTTTAAACGCGTTTTTCTCGAAATGAGATTTTTCAAATTTGCTGACATTGTAACTCAAAGAGCAATTATCCGATTGACTTGAAATTTGAACTGAGTACTTTTGAATATATTTACTCTACAATGACGTAGGATATTTTTGATTGGATAAAAATTGACGATTTGGCATTGAAAAAAACTACCATTTTATAGGCAAGAAAACAGACTTTATTTCACAACTACGCCATGTTGTTAGATTTTGATATTTTTCGAAAATACTACGTCATTGTACAGGAAATACCTTCCAGTGTAACAACATTTTTTCCTTTTCCGGTTTTAGCTACTCAATCGGCCGGAATCATGTCAGCAGCGGAGGAACATTTTTTTTGCGCCTCCGAAGGCAGCGCATAAGTCGCTTGGATCTCAATATTTTTCTATGAAAAAATTATGTAATATAGATTAAATATAGCAAAATATGAGACATTCCACGTCACTTCAGCCAGTAAAAAAAAATCAACAAATAGTTTTGAAAAATCGAGTTACTTTATTGAAAAATCGATGTCGACGTTTTAAAAAAAATTCTGACGTTTTTTCTCGTTGATTACCATTTTTTAAATATTTTTCCATTCAAATGGCTGTATCTTTGGCAGAATTTGACGTATTTACATTCGTAAAAAACGAAAATGTGCGTTAATTTAGATTTTATTGAGCAAGTCGAACCTCCGTTTCAGGGCAAAATATGCAAAAATATTTTTTTTCTCAAGGAAAGACACTCGTTATTTTATTTTTTTAAATTTCCCCGAATTGTGAATACGAAAAGTGAATTTTTGGTATTTTTTATATTATGGGATTCCTAAACACCGTGAAGTAACAGCTATTTTTTAAAAATTTTTTTGATTAATACTCGATTGAAGAGTGTGGAGCACTCCAAGGCTCCAACACATATGACATATATGTCATATGTATTTCAAAAACCTGGTAAACATACAGCGAGTTGCTCCACACTCTTCAATCGAACATCAATAAAAAAATAAAATGAATAAAAATAGCTGTTACTTCACGGTGTTTAGGAACGCCCTATAATATAAAATATACTCAAAATCCGTTTTTCGTATTCACAATACGGGGAAATGCTTAAAAATAAAATAACGAGTGTCTTTCCTTGAGAAAAAAAAATATTTCTGCATATTTTGCACTGAAACGGGAGTTTGACTTGCTCAATAAAATCTAAATTAATTTTTTTCTGGAAGGCTAGAAAGAAATTTTCTTTCAAGGAAAGAAAAGAAAAAGACGCACATTTTTGTTTTCTACGAATGTAAATACGTCAAATCCTGCCAAAGATACAGCCATTTGAATGAAAAAATATTAAAAAATGGTAATCAACGAGAAAAAACGTCAGAAATTTTTTTAAAACGTCGACCCTCGGTGAATATTTTTCAATAAAGTAACTCGATTTTTCAAAATTATTTGTGGATTTTTTTACTGGCTGAGGTGACGTGGAATGCCTCATATATTCTTCATTTTCCGAAACATTTAATTGAGTACTTTTCTTCCAAAAAATTCCCGAAAATCACCCAAATTTTCAGCGTTCACACTGGTATAGCCCCTTGAGGCGAAGTGGACCACGTCAACAAATTCAGACGTCTGAATAACGTTAAGTAACGATTACAACCATAAAATCGTTCATCCTCGTGCTACCACTGTCGCTCAATGATTCCCCGAAACTATCGTAAAGAAAGGACCAAAAGCTTCAACTTAACGCGGGGACTATCGGGGGTACTTTCTTGAGCGGTTATATTCCCAGTCATGTAACCGCGACCGTGGCACGCCAATTTGAGAACGCGGTAAGAATGACTACGTATATACGTCATATATCGTTAAATAGATGATCGGACCAATCTGACGTAGTTTTACGAACGTTTTTTAACCCCACCGGGCGTGATCGTGTGTGTGTGTCGCGTTCGTCGCGTAGACGTCAAGTCCAACTAGAATATAAGTGTATACATAAAATTGAACGCTGAAAAAATGTCGCGAGTCGACGATGGGAGGGACGTGACGGGCACGGGTTTTCGTAAAATCGACATTGACGAATACAGCGAGAATGGTTTTCAAGACGAGGAGATCGACGTCGTACCTATCGGACGTGGACCCGATGAAAATGAAATTCTTCAACTGCTTACCCAATATCCTTTACATGACTCATTTCTTTCTTTTTTTTCACACGACTCGTGTACGATACATCTTTACCTTTTCTTATCTATGACTTCGCAACGAAATTCAGCAAGTTTTTTCCTTAACGTATATTCAAAGGAAAGAATATAGATGCCCTGATGTATGTACTCAAGTGCGCACCCTTGGGCTCCAAAAACCAACAAATTAAGGTAACCTACAAATATCGCTCTCTGAAAATCTCTAAAAGTCTAGGTATTGCCACCGATACATCGTAATCGTTTCTCATCACGATCGAAATCTTTTTCTGAGTAATGTCCATTTACTAGTGAAGAAAGTACGTATGTCCTTGAATGCAAGCGAGGTGGTCACCCATCCGAATATCGGCACAGGCCGATGCTGCTGCACATCCTGTGGGTTCGCTGTGCATCCATTCAAGCATACATATGATGAATTGATCATAAACATTGATTTATTTAACCGTGCTTTCATTTTTTATTGATTTGATGTTATTTTGAAAATCCTGCGTTGGACTTTTTTCCAAAATCCTGTAAACTCATATTGATGGCACAGGAGAGAATTAATGATGCTGAAGTTGCATAGTTGGAATGCAACCATTTTTTTTTCTTATTTCTTCATTTTTACTATTATTTGAAACCTGTTTTTGCAATTCCAGATTATAAATCTCTAATAAAAATCCGTAAAAACGTTCGAATGATTTTCATAGCCTAAATCGGCCAAAAAGAGATGTTATCAGTGAAAAATAATTCATTGTCGGCGCGTTCCAAGTATGCAAAGTCCAAGATGGAGCCGGGTTGAAATTCCGAACTTTTAATGGTCAGAATGCTCAAGTCCCAAAAAATAGTACCCCGAAAGAACAAAACTCTGAAAGAATTTTACACGAAAGACCAAAACTCCAAAAATCTAAAAACTGTCAAAAGAGTTCGGCTATGAAAGTTTTTAAAGTTACAAAATTTGCAATAAATGGACGAATTATTACAAGAATTTTTTTGTTTATTAAAAAGTGATTTTGAGTCAGTTTTGAAAATTGTCTGGACAATCTTATACATTCTACATCATTTACAGTCAACTTTGTACACTTTCGCTGGCATGATCTTGACATGAGGGCCGGGTTGAAATTCCGAACTTTGAATGTGCGACGGTTTAAATTCCTAATTTTAATGTCTCGAAATTACACGGTTCATCAAGATTATGCCAGCGAAGGTCTACACAGTTGACTGTAAATGATGTAGAACGTATAACATTGTGTAGACAAATTTAAAAAATGACGTAAAAAAACTTCTTAATAAATAAAAATTCTTGAAATAATTTGACGATTTATTAAAAATTTTAAAACTTTTAAAACTTCCATAGCCGAATTATTTTGACGGTGTTCAGATTTTCGGAGTATTGGTCTTTCGGGTAAAATTCTTTCGGGGTAGTATACTTTCGGAGTTTTGAGCGTTCTTATCATTCAAAGTTCGGAATTTCCACCCGGCCCCTTTCGGATTTTCGGGTAAAATACTTTCGGAGTTTTGATCTTTCGGGGTAGTATTCTTTCGGCGCTTTCAGCGTTCTGATCATTCAAAGTTCGGAATTTCAACCTGGCCCCTGCAAGATCATGAGAACTTCCAAAATCGTTATACCAGATCTCCCTAAAAAGCCAACCCGAACGAAATTGATTTCAACAAGGGCGGGAAACAATGAAAAATGTACAATGTCTCCTGTGCAAGAGTTTAACCCTCCATCTGTACACTTAAATTTTGGGACACCGTCTGCACACTGGGTGGTAAAAGTCCTGCTAATGTTTTTTCTAAGAAGAAAAAGTAAAAAAAATCTCAAGAAATTCTGAATTACTTTTACAACCTTTCATTCCACAATCCAATAATTTATCTACCCATTTATTGTAAATAAAAAATTTTACAATAATAAATGTAACCGAAAATGGCGGAAAAATCCATTTTCATAAAAAAAAATCATAACTAAAACTAATTTTCATGTAAAAATAAAATTCTTTCGGGGTTGTATAGCGGAATAATACTATTAAGAAAAAAATACAGTGAATGTGCCACTTTAAAAAAGTATATTTATTTTGACTACCAAAAAAGTCGCCTTTTCAATATAAAAAAATTAGAGAAAATAATATTTTTCGGTTTATTTCTAGTTTTTTCATTACAAATCCAAATATTTTTTTATTACATAATCGTAGTAACGAAGTAAATATAAGCAATATATTTACCTCTAGAGTGGCCTTAGGCCACTCTAGAGGCCGAAAAATAGGCTTTTTGGGATTTGTTTTCAGACAAACTATATATTGCATAGTTCATTTGTTTTTAACAATTATCTGACGATTGTTTCGTCAAATTTTTCACTTTCCAAAAATTTGCCTAAAAAATCGTCGCTTTTGAATTAGTCTAATACATATACATGCGATAAAAATAATTTCAGGGAGATTAAAATGATTATAAAAGTCGAAAAAGAGCATAAATTTAACTTCACTTACTTACACGAAATCCCGTCGCCGTCTGTACACTGGGTCTTCTACGGCACACGAGACTTTCACTTTCTACTGTTCAGACACAAAATTATCGATCGTGGCGTCCCTGTGCGTACGATTTACCCCCACTACCTAGTTTTTTTACGGACGGACCCCCCCCCCCCTTTCCAAAATCCAGAGATATTCGATTTAAAAATTTGGCTTGTGCCTTCAAAGACCCAGTGTAAAAACGGAGGGTTAAAAGCAATTACGGTGTTGAAATTTGCATCGATGGAGGACACAAAAATTCTTTTTTCTTTTACTTTCATTCCCGAAAATATTTTCTTGCCCATTAATGTTGTAGATTTTTTACAAGGATCCTGGAGATCGTTCGAGTGATCTTTGTCGCCCAAATCCGCCGAATAAATGCGATGGCAATAAAAATAAATTGATTTTCGTTCAGCACCATGGATGATTTTACCCTGAGTCCAAGTTTATGGTGCACGAATGACGTTTCCATAACTTTTTTTCGCGCTTTTCTGTTGGTCACAGGACAATGCGAGGAATTTGACCCAGAAAGTACTGCTGAGCATAAAGTTCAATCAAATAGAGGATTGTCTGGCGCAATTGGATCAGGACCAGGTGGACGTACTGATGAAGTACATATACAGAGGCTTCGAGATCCCCACCAAAGACAGCAGCGCCCATCTGTTGGTCTGGCACGAGAAGGTCGTCAACATCCACGGAATAGGAAGCATCATGAGAGTTTTAGCGGACAGTAAAAGAGCCTGAGCCTAATCTTACCCTTCACCCCGTCCCCCCCCCTCTTCTCTCCGACTCGCCGCTGTTGTTTCCAGTTGTATCCGTAACTGTTCGCATTTGATCTCTTCGATGGATCCATTCGCTCGAGCGCTCGCGTGCAAACTCTTCTCCCCAATTATCACCGAACATTCGTCGACAAACACTGTCCGGAAAGAAAGAAAGGTTTGGACACGAGCGCGCCGATCTCCGTTTCACACCGATCAATCCGAAGAGAGTAGATAGCCAAGTAAGACATTTCCGCGGTGAAAAAAAAAGAAGAAAAAACAAGAGCTACAGGTATATGTTCAGAAACTGTTTTCAATAAAATGATTTTTATTTCTTCTATATTGCGATACGATTAGATAGTTACGATTAAACTTCCACGATTAACAACAACGACGACAATGACGACGCTCGTCATTCATATTGTATAGAAAAACGTATGAGAAGAAAAAAAAACGAATGCTTCGCGTTCGCTCGATGCAGACTCGCATCGAACGTCGCGATGCGCCTCTCGACGAGAGAGTACAATCTTAGCAATAATTCATTACTTGTTACTCCATCAATAAAAAAAAAGAGACTGTTGACCCATTTTTCACATCGCTACGTGATTTGTCACTGTTAGTGGAGAATTACTCCACAATCGTTACGCGGACATTTTCTTTTTTTGCTTTTATATGTGTAAAAAAAAGAACGAAAAAGAAAGGAGTATCGAGGTCGTCGATAATGAAAACTATAACAATTTGCGTTCGATACTGGCGGCTATGACCGTTATCGAAACTATAGGATAACTCTTAAATATTTATTATCGGTGATAATAACTTTAAACAAGTGGCGCCACTCTCTTATACCCTATTGTCTTTTTCCAGTTTGCACCCACAAACGGTTTATCTCGCTTCATTATTCACACTTGTTCTTCACAGTAACCATTATCATGTTGGTCTGGCGAATCAAAAATAGCGCACTCACGAATACTGCTTTTGCCCTGGAACAAAAAAAAAAGCGCGATGTAACAGTTAAAAACGCAAGACTCGAAGCGTGAATTCGCGCGAAATTCTTTCGTCTCGTTCGACTCACTGTCCCTCCTTGAAATACTCTTTGAGCGTATTGCTGAATCTCTTGCTGTACTTGACGAACTCTCGCTTGCGTTGATCCAACGCCTGTTTGCCCGCGGAGCCCGGTATGAATCCTGTCACCTCGTTCACCGCGTCCAACAGCTTCTTTATCGCGCTGGCAATTTCTCTGAAACGACGCGATAGACGGTCACGCGTGAACGGGCTGGTATTTTTGAGAATTTAGCGCATAGTGACAACTGACTTGATAGTTTCCAGAAACGTTTTACGGTCGGTTATTTCGTCCGGAATCCTGCTCAGTATTCTCTTCAGCGCCGTCGACTTTCGGTTGAGCTCCTGAAAAGCGTCCTCCGAGCGTGCCGAACGATACTCCACAACTGCGAACAGGCGACAATAACGTGGTCATTGAAATGGACAGTCGATGGATCGGGGAATTAAATTAAGGGGGATACACATTTAGACAAGAAAAAAATAAGCAATATTCAGGGATTTTTTAAACGAAGAAATAATTATTCAACAATTATCAAACTGTAGGTATACTTTGATAGTATATTTAAGTATACAAAACAATTTTTTAAAATTAATTCTACATCATAATTATGGAGCTGTGGGAGAGTTACAGCAAGGTCGCCGCGGGAGTTGCGAATCGGCGAATCTAGCTTCCCGTGGACTTTGATTTGCAAAAAAGTTCAAACCTTTTTTCAGGAGAACATGTATAGTTTCTATGTGACGGTAATTAAAATGAAGAAAATGGCACGCATTTACAGAAAAAACATCCACACTTCACGCAACATTTCTGTAAAATGTAGATTAACGGGAGATATACCCGTTGGTCGAGGTCGAGGATTTAGAAGCTATGAACATTCCGTCGACCGTAGAAGACCTACACTATGGGCCTGGTATCGCGATGATTCCATGTAAGTTGACAAATTTCATGATTTATTCATTCCCAAATTTTCAAACGCGTTTTTCTCAAAACCACGTTTTTCAAATCGGTACCCAAAATTTCTCGAAAACCAACGAACCGATTACCTTGAGATTTTTTGTGGTTGTTCTATACACCATTATCTAGTACTTGTCATAGGATTTTTTTCCCGTTACTTAATTTTTGTATTATAGGCAAAATAATTATTTTTTGGCCCAAAAATCACTAATTATGTTCAAACGTCCGCCTTTTTGTTATAAATCGATATTTTCAAAATCGGCTATGACAAGTACTAGATTATAGTATCTAATTTAATAATCTTTTTATTTTTTTTTTCAGATGATTTTTGAAGAAATGCCAGTGGGTACCGTATGCGCAGATTTTTTACGACGCTCCAAGGATCATACAATATCCTAGTATATTTTTGATATTTTTAAATAAAGAAAATTAAACATATTTTTGAATGTATATACTTTTAGGCAATTAAAACCCCAATCCGAAATTTCAAATAGTTTTCCTTGAAAAAATTCACAAAAATGACTTTTTTCTCCGGCTCCTAGGTGTATATCTCCTCTTAAAAAGTAATCTTTTTTTTTTCAATTTTTGAAAAACAATTCTCGTCAAGTAGAAGGTACCAATATTGTCAATATTTCTATCAAGTTTCAACTCAATCGGCTTAATAGTTTTTGAGTAATCCTGCACGCCAATTTCAATAATGCAGTTTTGAGATAAACGCGTTTGAAGTTCGCACCCGCTCCGAATCCCAGCGGTGAGGCACAGCGTTGATGGGCCGTTACGTTTGAAGTTTTTCGAATTTCGCTTTGAAACTTTAGGAAAATATTCTACATATATCGTTCTATGGTTCAAAGAAGAAAAAAAGAAATCGATTTTTTGGTCGTTGTAAATGTATAGTCCGCCTAAGGCGAAGTGGAAGATCTACCACGTGACATATGCGTGCGAGAGATAGCTGAAATTTTCGAACAGAGATTTCTCAGAGTTTAATAATATTTAGGGCAAAAGGAAATCATCAAGCTCTGCGTCAGGGAATTCTCCGGAGTCTAATGCTTTGTTTTTCCTAAATAACTTAACCATCTATGAGAAAATTGGGTTGGAAAATTTGTGAGGTTATGTTCACCTTGTACATGCCCTTAACGCGTCGCTGTATCGACGCGTTCGCCAGAATTTTGGGAAATCGGGTGAATATGCAGAATCGGTGCTTCACGCCAAAATCAGTAGGAATATCTTTTTTTAACGGTTTTCGTCAATTAAGCTGTTCCCTTCGCGGAGGGCCGTATTTTGCGGGGGCATAAACAAGGCCCTTCTGAATCATTGTTAATTACAGTGGTGCTTGATAAAAATAAGTCACAATCAATTACACCCAACGATAAAATGGAATTAAAAATTTCACCCAAATTTAGTAGATTCAGACATTTTTACATTTTTTCTCGAAAGTCGCGGCTACCAAAATTCTGCTAGTCACATTTTTCCAAGTTTTATCATTAATATTTTCTGTAAACATTCAGTGAGCCTCTGTTTTTATAGTCGTTACGGAATGGTTCGAATTTGTTACACGTGTTGAGCAGTTTATTCAACACAGAGCCAAGACTGCTGAATTACATGAAGTTTGTACAGTAGGTTGCTTTTGTGATATAAGTACCCACTAAGAACGAATTTTTCGAAATTCAACCCTAAAGGGGAGAAAAGGAGTGTCAGAGATTGTATGGAAATCTAAAAAAATCTGGTCGGATTTACTTTAAATTTGGTATTCGTGCTTCTTGACACAATTGATGAAACACGTATTTCAGCGTTTTTGGAAATTCAACCCCCAAGAATAGAAAAAGGGTGGCGAAGTTTGCATGTAAAATAAAAAAAAATGGTCAGAAGATTTACTTGAAGCTTAGTATTAAAACTCTTCAACACAATTAATAAAACACGTATTTTAGAATTTACTTTAAATTTGGTATTCGTGCTTCTTGACACAATTCATAAAACACGTATTTCAGCGTTTTTAAAAATTCAACCCCCAAGAATAGAAAAAGGGTGGCAAAGTTTGTATGTAAAATAAAAATAAAACTGGTCAGAAGATTTACTTGAAGTACTAAACTCTTGCACCCAATTAATAAAACACGTATTTTAGCGTTTGTCGAAATTCAGCCCCTAAACGAAAGGGGGTGGCAAAGGTTGTAAGGAAAATTTAAAAAATCGGGTCAAATTTACTTGAAACTTTGTATTACTGCTCCTAGACACAGTTAATAAAATCTCAGCGTTTTTGGAAATTCAATCCTGAAGAAGAATAGGGGGTAACAAAGTTTTTATGGTAAAATAAATATCTGTTCAGATGTACTTGAAACTTAGTATCAATGCTCTTCAACACAATTGAACGTGTTCCTTAAGGCCTTAGGCCACAGTAACGGGTATAAAACCATGTGCGAATTTAACAATTTTTTTCGTATGAAAAAGTTATTCACTCATAAAATTAATTACACATCTATTTAGTATGAATATCAAGCTGTTAGAAATTTTTTTTTTTTTCAATGTACAAAATGGCCGACTACTCGAAACTTCTCGAAACAGCTTTTTTCCAATTGGTGTGACAAATAAATTCAACAATTTTCACTCGATTTACTTTAAATTTAAAAGTTATGTTCCTAATTGCATTGCGCAGAGAAGTACGTACGGAATTTCGGATTAATCGGAAACTTTTCATTTTATAAGCAGTTTATGAGCAGTTATAACGAAATTTTTCACTGAAAATTCATTTCTTGAGTTTAAATACCTAAAACTTTTAAATAAAACAATTTTTTTTAGATTACGTACGTACTTCTCTAGGTATTCTAATGTTGATTGACGAGAATTTTTGTTTTTTGTTCTAGGTAAAAAATTGTGGATGCCTAAATGTCATGCCGCGGAGCGCCTAAAAAAAATAACACAAGAAAATATTAGTAGTCGGCCATTTTGTACATCGAAAAAAAATATATATCTTTTCTTACAGCTTGACATTCATACTAAATAAATGTATAATCAATTTTATGAGTGAATCACTTTATCATACGAAAAAAAATTGTTAAATTCGCACATGATATTATACCCGTTACTGTGGCCTAAGGCCTTAATGAAACATTTCAGCAGCACATTTTATGAAGAAGTGCTGACACAAGTCAATGCGAGCCAAGCTACAGGCGGAAAGTTAGTTCAGTGTATAAATTATTAGAGAAATGTGGCCAGCGTGTCAACTCCATAAACTGCCGTATAGATGAGATGATTTTTAGAGTCGTAATTTTTCGTTAAAAGGCAACTGGGCTTTAAATTTTACCAGTATACTGGGAAGTATTTTAGCTTGATTATGGAAGAAAATCATTTAATCGTTACACATTTAGGTTCGTGAAAGGAACTACAAATGCGACATAATTAATACTATGGAATCAGAGGCCGAAAAGATTCTAACTACTGCTACCACCATACATTAAAAGTTCGTTCAAGTTTTGGAACTTCCCTCTTCATGTAACTAATGAGAATCATAGAACAAAAATTCGAAATATTTTGGGCACAAGTCCCGATGGTACACGTTTACCCAGAATCTTTTAGTTTTGCCGTAAAACTATTAAACTCCGGAGACCCAAAATGCCCAATCGGAAGTAACGCTTGTCAATCGAAAATAAAAGATCATTCTCATTGTCACAAACCGTCGCAGTCGGACGCCGTTCCCTGCAAGCGTAGAACACTCGCGTTCATGTCCAAGCTCAACTCTCCTCTCCGAACGATGCCCAGCACGAGATCGTGCGTGATTCCAGGATAGCTGCTCTCCGCTTTGGACAGAGCCGTCCGCAACGTCTGGGCGGCGACAACATTTTGCGTCTCAAGCTGCGAAAATCAACGGCCACAAATGTACAACATTGTCCGTGACGCGGAGCTCAAGAATGGACAAAGTTTTCGGAAATGGCAACAGTCGTTGCTATCTTCTTCCCTGGTTAGGTTAAGCTTCCCCGATAAGCTCGGGTACGAAGGTTGAAATAGACACAGAAATTTGGGCGGTGGAATGAACAAAAAGGAACAAGCCTAGAGCGACAAAAATTTGTTCTCCTTAAAAAAGTTCATTTTGTGAAAAAACGAATGTAAGACATTGCTGGAATAGGATGATAACTATCGTAAGAAATAGATAACTTCGTTATCGCGTCACGTTGAGTGTTACCTCCCTTTGTCTCTCACCTTGGCCAAAATAGGTCGTAAAATAACAGGCAGCACGAGTGATGTAACTGGAGTCTCATCTCCCATTGTCATCCTTCAGACGGGTTATTTGATATTTATTGTGAATTCGTCGAGGCAATACACCACTGTACGTTGTGGCGTCTCCGTCGACGCGAAACTTTAACTATCGAGGAATGATCGACGAAATTTACGGACGAATAGCTCATTGATTAAATAACCGCGACGGGAACGACGATAAACGGAGAATAACGATAAGAGAAAAGGTATAATCTTCAGTCGATCATAATTGTATTATGTGACAGCTGTCACTAAAAGACCTCGTAGAACGAGGTTAACCTTGATTATGAGTTCACCTATGAGGAAAGGTATATCTTTTGGTATTTTCTACGACTATATGCCTCGTAGGTACTGTTGACGTATAGACAGCCTACGGTACAACGAGGAAACAATTGATAGTGAGCTCGCGTCCGGTTGGTTAATTGGTGTCGCTAGTCCGCGCCGCCAGGTGGCCGAGAGCTTTCCTATTTTGTTCTATCACACATGTTTCTCACATTTATGGTATAAGATTCGAACAAAAAAAAAAAGTCTCGCCCGCCGGTTCTATTTCGGCTCTTTGACGTTTACTTCGAGGTTACACAGCTGTTGCCATGGAATCGCAACCGAGAAATTGTTGTTTCATCGAAATTACTCATCGACGACGCTCCCGAAAGATTTTTCGCCACCGATCGCGCTGCGTTTGCCGTACGCGACGTTTTTTTAACTCTTTCATCGCGACAGCGGGCGAAAAGAGTATACGACAATGGGCGTTTCTTTCGAGGAGGTCCTTGACGAACTCGGCTGGAAGGACGGCTTTCGCATTCCAGTCGCTAACGAGGAAAACAAACGATTGGAGATTGAAGTAAGATTCCGAAGTTCTTAGTCATAAAAGTGCCACGCGTCTTCATAAATCGAAATTAGCCGGAAAATGCATATGTAGCGAAATGAAAAAATCAAACGCAATGGTGTTTTCGAGACGGCGAAAAAGTTGAATTCGAAATCAGCGACGGAGAGCAATGACCGCAAATTACGTCACACTGGCAACGAAAAGCGACATCTCGTGCCTAAAATAGACACCAATAATGATGATTACTTTTTCGAATATTCGTTAATGATGACACTTCAATTGTAGTTTGGTCAGGTTGCTGACTAGTGGGAAAAATATTGTTTTTTGGGAGATCGATAAATGTTAATGGACACCGTTTTTTTTGTAGATATAGATACTTTCGATAATCGTTCAACTTCGAACTTTACGCTCTTCTACATCGGTTTCAAGAAATTAATAAGTAAAAACTAGACAATTCAATAGTTTCTTTCGTAAGCACGTTTTACATTTCTTTTTTTAAATCGAAAAGTAGGATTTTCAGTATCTTTTAAAAATATTGTGCTGAAAAATATGTATAAATGCGGTAGATACAATGGTTTCTGCAGGCTGCTGTTTGAAAAAAGTTCTTCGCACAGACCACTGTCAAATCGTCAGAAATAAAAAAATTAAATGCATTTAATTTTTGCATGATATTATCTAGTGCTTGGACAAAGGATTCGATAAAATATTGATTTCTGTAGAAACGGCTGCAGGCCAAAGCAAAAGTATCAATTTTTCGGTGAAAAAACGCTGTACAGTAGAACCTCAATTACCTTAACCAATAGGGACCGAGGCTAGTTCAGTTAATCAAAAGTTCGGATAATCGAAACGTGGGTTTTTTGGGACGAGATCATAAACAACACCTTTTTACATAAAAACAGTACACACATATATGTTAAAATTTGACATACATATTAACGTTCAAATATATATATATATATGTGTGTGTATATATATATATATGTGTGTGTGTGTGTGTGTGTGTGTGTGTGTGTGTGTGTGTGTGTATTTATGTATTTTAAATACCTGAAAAAAGTCGAATGCCTTTTTTTATACATTTGTTTTCAATAAAATCGTCTATTTTTAATGGACGCACGGCTGTAACGCGTTTTGGAGCGGCTAAGTCTCGCAGTCGTTTGAGGAAGGAGAACATGCGTTGGATTGCTCATTGTTGCTCACGGCGGTGGCAGCGAGCAACAATGTATGTTTCGTGCCAACGTTCGGATAATTGAGCATTCGGATAAACTAAGTCATCGTTCGGATAATCGAGGGTCGGATAATCACAGTTCTACTGTATTTACGTTGATAAAAAAAAACGAAGCGTTAAAAAAAAAATTCTTTTGAGCACTATTATTTCATATGTAAAAGAAGCTTGTAAAATTCAAAGTTGATCGGTGCGGCGATTATTGAGATATCGCGTTCACCGATCTTGAAAAAGTCACTTTAAGAAAAACGTATTTTAAGTTCGCCTGTTCGTGGTACCTACCTATAAACGCCCGAAACTCCCTCAATTTTGAACGAAACGACTTGAACTTTACTGAGAATATATTTGAAATGTTATATGTTGATAGAAAACCAAAAGTTGATATTTTCGAAAATTTCAACTCGGTGTAAGCCCTCAATGTAGCATTGAGAAACGAGCGGGAATTTACTGTCAATGAGCACAGCAAATATTATTTCACCAACGAATATCAACTGCGTCAAGATTCACATTTTTTTAATGAGAAATTGTACTAAAAAGCTTATATTTTGATAGTTTTTTTTCTTCTAGACGATGTAGCGGAATATATTAAAACATTGTAATTAAACTTGGACGTTGAATGTCTAAATTAATGAACGTTGACATTCGTCGGTAAAACGTTTTATCGTCTTAAGGGAGGGCATGGTCTTAAGAAAAAGTCCAGAGCTTATATCCATTCTGGATTTCCATACGGAATACATGAGACATGCTTTCCGTATGTCTGCTGTATACCTCTATAATGAGCTTTGTTTTTAATTTGCGTTTTTTGGTTTTACGTCTCTTTATTTGTAAAGAATCGGCATTTTTTGTTGTTGTATTGAGCCTTTTTGAATTTTTTGTATTTTCTGTATGTACTGCATGTAGTATGAGGATTGTGTACCAGAGGACGTTGGTCCTAGAGCACTAATAAACCGATCTATCTATCATTTTCAAAATCTTTCTTTGTCCAAACTCGAAACAAGAAAATCAATGTTTACGTTTCAGTATGAGAGTTCACCCTGCTCGAAATCTCCTTGCGCCAAGATAAACAGAATACTTTGTCAAACGAAACCTCAATGCAATTATATTTCAATCGCAGATAGAACAGAAGAGCAAAAGAAAGGCGCGTCTCCTGTCCGAGCTAGAGAGAAGCGAGGAGCGGATAAAAGCGATCGAAAAGCATGCAGCGAGCCTCGAAACCGAGCACGATTACAAACAGAAGCTCATTACCGCGCACGCCGCCCAGCTCGAAGCCGAAGATCACTTGGCGAAGCTCACATTCAGCGGCGAAGCGGCGATCGTCCAAGAGATACGGAATCTCGAAAAGGAGAAGAAAGAGACCCGGAACAAGAATGATCTACTACGGATGGAATTGGCGAAAATCGCCAGTAAGATCGAGCGATCCAAGCGAACGCTCGAGTTCGACAAGGAGAAGCTCGACAGACTCAAGGAGTACTTGACTCACGAGGGAGAGAAGAGTCAAAAGATCGAGTCGTTCATAAAAATCGACGCTAAACACTTCAAGGCGAGTCACGAAACTCGATTAGGTCGAAATCGTTGTCTTTGCATGACGTTGAAGCGTGCATCGTTGAAATACAACAATTTTATTTCATTTCTTCATTTTTATTATTGTTCAAAATCTTTTTTCGCAACTTCGAATCGTAAATTTGCAATAAAAATAAGTAAAAAGGTTCGAATGATTTTAATAGCGTAAATTACCCAAAAAGAAATGTTATCAGCGAAAAAAGAATCAATTTCCGTTGCGTTCCAACTGCAAACTTCAATAGCATGTCTTTACTTTCCAGTTTTCAGTTTTCAGCGACGACGCTGCGGGTTTCATGTGTTGTGTTTTTTTTTGTACAGAAACTGCAACTCGAACGCGAGAGATTGGCGACGGATTTGGAATCTTACAAGCGTTCTTTGATCAGGGCAGTTGACGAAGTCACCGAGATGGAAATAATGCTCGACAGAACGGCGAAGCTCTACGTGCAAACGCTGAAGGAACAATTTCAATTGATCAATTGCTGGAAGCAGAGCGTATTCGTGCTGAAACAGAGAGACAACGGAATTCAGGACACGCTTAGGGTAAAAAACCGTATTCCAGGCAAAATCTACAGTCCACAGTGTCGAAATTCTCGAAAATGAACAATTGAAAGTTTCCCAATGTTCTCGCAATCTCCAAAGTTGCAAACCGGTAGACAAATTTTCCAAAATATCGCACCGAAGATTTCCCACGCGATTGAAAGAATTCCGAAATTTGTCTGCAGGAAATCGACACTCTTCGCGAATTGGGCTGCGACAGGATGGAGATGCATCGGGAGGCGGAGCAATTTCTCGACAGTCAGGTAAACAGCAACAAAGAGCTGGAAGAGTCGATAAGAAAGCTGGAGAGGAAGCTCGCCGTTACGAAGGAGCAACGTTCGAGAATGAGCCGAGAGTTCGAGAATTATCAACTGGAGTTGAAGACCCAAAAGAAAATGCTGGACGATCTCGAGCGGCGTACGCGACAAATGCGCACGGAAGCGAAGAGGAAAAAAGCGACGATAGGAAAGAAGCGCAAAAAAGTCGACGAGATGAAGCAACAGATTGAGGAAGTACGGAGCACTCTGGAGGACATCGGAAATCAGACACTCAATGCGGACAGTGGCATTAAACAATTGGAGGAAATGATAGAGGTATGGTATATACATCTGGAGGCGCAGCAGCGTCTCGACGCCAAGTAATTAAAAATCAAAATAAAAAAATAATTTAAAATAAAGTCGAGATAACAACCGTGCACTTTACTATACAGTAATACGGATATATATTACTTTTACGTGCGGTTGAAGCCTTCACTATCGAGAATTACGACAATCTCAGTACCCAAAGAATCTTAAGGGCCTACATTTACCTAAAGGCTGAAAAAATGCCCAAATTATAAATCTTTTTTCTGGGAAACGGTTGGTGAAAAAGAAACGCATTTTATTTTAACACGAAAGTACATGTATTGCGAGCCTAAAAATATCACGAAAAAACAACGAAAAACATTGCCGCCGGCGATGATGAAATTTTTTCGCAACGTTTGGCGATGGACACCCTCCAGCTTAACGGCGGGGTAAAGTTAATTCGGCGAAAAAAAGGCATGCTTTTAAGATTTTTTTTTGGCGTAACGAATAGTGTTCGTTTATTGAAAAATTTACATATAATAAAGTAACATTTGAACAACATTCTCCTAAATTTGCATTGCAAAATATTCAAAATTGAGCGAGTGAAAATTAAACCCCGGAGGCGCCTTGAAAAAAAGTTGGTTTGCGGTGTGCACCATAACTCGCAACAGAATCATTTGAAACAAAAAAATCAAAATGCATTTGTTAAAGGAGATGTTTCTCGAGGTAATGACGGGAGGATTTTTTTTTTTCGATTTTTCGATTTTTCGTAGCACTTGGGAACCAAAAACCCGATTTTCGCTAAAAAAAATCGGTTAATTTGTTGTTGAAAAATTAGTAATTATTTTAAAAAAAACAAAAAAGCTCTCGACAATACCTGGTGAATTATGTGAAGAAGTACTGTGCAAAATTTCAAAGCGATTGGTCCAGTAGATTTTGAGTTATCGTGCACACGGACTTCAAATATGACAAGTCTCAGAAAAACGGTTTGAAAAACGCAGAAGAGAAGAGAACGGCATGCAGCAATATACGCTCAAATACTCATAACTTCGTCAATTTTACTCCGATCGACTTGAAATTTTAACACAATATTCTTGATATATTATGCATTCATTTAAAAAATTAAAAACAAATTAAAAAAAAATTTAATACTTTACCCCGCCCTTAAACGGTCCATCTTAAATCTAAAAACCAAGGGGGTAATTGGAGTTAACAATAAGTACGAGTCGTTGACAATCGTCGATTTTTCAAATAATTTTTTCAACCGCGGCGACGAATTGCAACTCGAGCATGCAAAAGCTATGAAAAAAGTCGTCATTTTAACGTAACTGTGAAACAGTGAAGATCGATTTAAAAAAGTGACATCGTCAACGACCCTTAAAGCCTTAGGCCACAGGAACGGGTATAAAATCATGTGCGAGTTTAACAATTTTTTTTTTTCGTATGAAAAAGTGATTCACTGATAAAATTGATTACATATCTATATAGTATGAATATCAAGCTGTTAGAAAATATGTTTTTTTTTTCGATGTACAAAATGGCCGACTACTAATATTTTCGTTGGTTATCTTTTTTTTAGGCGCTCCGTGGCGTGACATTAAGCATCCACAATTTTTTACCTAGAACAAAAAACAAAAATTCTCGTCAATCTACATTAGAATACCTAGGGAAGTACGCACGGAATTTAAAAAATATTGTTTTATTCGAAAGTTGTAGGTATTTGAACTTAAGAAATGAATTTTCAGTGAAATATTTCGTTATAACTGCTCATAAACTGCTCATGAAATGAAAAGTTTTCGATTAATCAGAAATTTCGTACGTAATTCTCTGCAAAATGCAATTAGGAACATAACTTTTAAATTTGAAGTAAATCTAGTGAAAATTGTTGAAGTTATTTGTCACGCCAATTGGAAAAAAGCTGTTTCGAGAGTTTCGAGTAGTCGGCCATTTTGTACATCGAAAAAATAATATTTTCTAACAGCTTGATATTTATACTAAATAGATGTGTCATTAATTTTATGAGTAGATCACTTTTTCATACGAAAAAAATAGTTAAATTCGCACATGATTTTATACCCGTTACTGTGGCCTAAGGCCTTAAGTGTTTCTCATCGTATCGCCTGTAAATTCGGAAACAATCCATCGAGTGGTTCTCGAGATATCATGTCCATCGACTTTGAAAACAGTGTTTCGAGAAAAACGCGTTTAAAGTTTGAAGTATGGTGCTGACACCGCTCGCCCGGCCGACTGTTAGAGGCTGTAGGTTATTCAATTTTTTGAATATTTCAATGTAATTTTCAGTGAATATAGCTAAGAGGTGATACTACCGAATAATAAAATTGTTGGTATATGCAATTTTTTGACTCACCTAGGTAGTTGCAGCCCGCTAAGGGATAACACCACTCTAACGGCAGAAAATAAGGCCGAAATTTGACAATTTATTTTGGGAGTACGAACAAAGAAATAGGATTTCTTTTGAGAGGGTTTATTTAACACATATCAAAGTATAAAAAAAAATATTACAATTTTCATACAAAATGGCGGCGCAGAGCGTGCGGGTTTCTCGTAAAATATAAGACCTGGAACAAAAACAAAAAAAAATTATAATCTATATATTATTAGCTATGGGACTACGTAGGGATTTTTTTTAAACAAATTTTGATGAAATTGCGCACTTTGAAAAAAAAAATGAATCGATTTTTTGCCCAAAAAATAAGCAGTAAATTGTTTATAAGAAAAAAGTTTACCATTTAAAAAAAAACGACTACGTACTTCCATAGAATATGTAATTGTGAAGCTACCATCAAAATTTCAAATCGATCCATGCGAAGGTGTCCGAGTAATCCGTCCTCCCAGTTTGAAAAAAATGGTTTCGCGAAAAACGCGTTTAAAGTTGTACGAGGCGTTTGAAAGAAGTCCGAGGTGCTGTGACAAAATCGACAATAGAACCTAAAAAAAAACGAGATGTTGAGGAATCGGCTTCGATTCGGCCCGTGAGATTTCCAAGGTCGTGGTGGAAAGAAAAAAGGGGAGTTTTTTCCGCTCGTTTACGTTTCGATCCTTGGTTCGGATCCTCTTCAGAAACTTTATTTGTTCTACAAATTTCGCGATACAATTTTTATTAATATAGTTTACAGATTTTTTCATTTGTATTTTGTGTAATGAATAATTTTTAGATGTGATATAATGATTTGTGTAAATTTTGTGTTAGTTTTTTCAAATAATTTTTCAATCGTGGTGATATTGTATGAGTGATTATTTATAACAAGTTAATTTATTCTTGGGTAACAAGGGTGGTGTGTGAGAGTGTAATGTTGTAAGAAACGATAAGAATTATGTTAGATAACGAACCTGAATATTGTCGATATTTCTAGTTTTCTTTTTGGTTTATGCTTGGAGGATGGTTGATGTAGACAGTATATTTGATGATGAAATACTGTCTCGTGAGGTTGATTCGCAAGATTGATTCAGAGCCGTTTTTTTTTTAAATTCAATTGATAGGTGTAACCTAAAAAAAAAAATTCGCTACAGGACCAATTGCATATTGTTTTTATGACCTCAAAGTGTTTTTTAAGCAAAAAAAAACGATTTTTCCAAAATCCTAGAGTGGTGTTATCCCTGAAAGGCAATCGTGATTTATAGCTCATCATTCTCCATCGCACATACAAAAAAAAAAATAAAAACGAATAACACGACATTTTAAAAATTATAGCAAGAAGAAAAACGCAGAACTCGCATAGCGAAAGAGACGAGTCGTTTCCACGCTCTAATACTTCGTACAGCGGCTCAAATAAGTGATCTCGAGAACGCGAAGAAAATACTGGATCTACAGAAGCAGGGAGAGTTGAAAAAAGCCGAGGTTCTCGCGGCTTGCGTAATACGCGAAGAGAAACGTCGCGAAGAGAAGAAACGAATTTTATACAATCTGGATCTCGACATAGAGAAGTGTGAGATGCGTCTGGAGCGCGCGACGGGAACTGGCGGCCTCGACAAAGCGGAAATAGAAAAGAAACAACAGACAATTGTGGATCTCGAGAAAGTGCTCAACGACAAGATCCAAGTGAATAAATTGTTGCAGGGACAAATCGCCAGTTTGGAAGTAATTCATTCGTATTTCACGTTTATATAGTTTTTTTTCCCCGTACATCATGTTTATCAACTACGAAAGATTAATGTCTCGATCGTTGTTCCGTTAGCACGACATGAGAAAGGTATCGAACAGCCTGGCGAGCGACAAAGACGAGCTTCAACGATTGCGAAACAAGAAGCAGGATTTGTGCCTTTTGATAGAGGGAGGCGAGAAGAAGCTCAAATCAATGATCTCACAGAACGAGGAGAAGCAAGTGGAGGAGAGTATTTTGAGTTTGCGAGTCTCGCAAGCGGAGCGTCTCCTCGCCAGTGTCGGCGATAAACTTTACAATCTGGACAAATATAGATTACAGATCGAAGCTGTGAGTACACGATCCGACCACTTTCAAAATAATTTTGTATTAATTTTCCAACAGTTTTCGCGGGTGGGGAAAATTTGAAAAAGCGCAATACCACATTCCCTTAAGGTAGTCGTATCGCTTCACACTAGTAATAACACTGATCATACTTGAGACATGTACAATTTATATTTTTAACATATGCAAAAAAAAAATTGTAATAACTAAATTTTCCAGGTGGAAACTGTTCATTGAATGTTCACATTTAATTAGGAAAATGAAGAAATAGTTATTCCAACTTTAAAATTAAACTTGATATTACATAAAAATAAGGTCAGTAAGCGTAATTTATTCCGAGAGCATTGGATTACTACAAGTGTTAAGTATGTAATTCTGATTATTTTTAAGAATCTGACGGATACCCACTATTATACAGGGTGTCCCAGAACTCAACGTTAAGCCGACACGGGGTGACAGGATTGATTGTAACCATCATGAGAAAAATCAGAAAAAAATCTATCCCATGCAGTTTGAAAATTATGGGCATTTAAGAAAAACCTAGAAATTTGGTCAAACTGTAACCATTTTTCGGTTATTGTGAAATAAACCCAAACAAACCCAAACAATCCCAAGTTTCCTAGAATTAAGACTATTTGTTAAACTATGAATTTAAAATTTTCAAAATTTGTCTACCTTGAAAGGCCCTACTTTCTTTTTTTTTTTTTCTGATTTATTTTTTTTCTGATTTTTCTCATGATGGTTACAATCAATCCTGTCACCCCGTGTCGGCTTAACGTTGAGTTCTGGGACACCCTGTATACACTTTTGTAGCAACCGGAAATTGGGTTTTTGTATGTCGTCTCGGAATTCCTTCACAAAAATACGCAATTTTAAGATTTCTTTTCTCTGTAATTACGTCGATAAACGACTCTGAAATTTTACAGAGACGATTATTAATATATTTAGTGATGCTCAGAAAAAAATTATGCAAATCCTATGGATTGAAGCCTGGCGATAGGACTACCTCAAGGCGTCGAAAAATGGGTATAATTTTGGAAAAAATCACAAACTCGAAAGATCAAAACGAAATATTTTTATTTTTTAACGCAAGGTAAGAAACGGCTTTAAGAATGCCTCGAATAAATTTTAGTTCAAAATATTGAAAAATGGCGGCGCTGCAGAAATTCCCGCGAGACTCTCCGCACGACACGCGCGTATATTGCTGCAGGTGTATCACCGTCATGTTGCATCTAAAAAAAAATAGCTTATTCGTGGATAGTGTCGCTACAATGTAGGGTAGCGATATTTATTTTCAACCATTAAGGAAATTATACTGAGCCGAAGAAAAAAAGTGTATTTTTCACTGAAATTTCACGAGAAAAAAACGTCTATAAAAAAAACCAATCAAATAATTGCAAAAATCCTGCGTCACTATTTAGATATTGTATCTAAAAGTACTGTGTACACATTTCACAGCAATCGGACCGATAGCTTACGAGATTTACTTGACACCATTTCGAAAAATGTAGTTTCGAGATAATCGCAAAAGAAAGTAAATGTGCGGCTATTCGGCTGACGGTGCGGTTTTTGTGAGCCCGACCTCGAATCATCGATTCCTGGTCCATACATGTCCCCTTCGGCAGCTGATTGAGCATCCTGGGCCTCTTTTTGAGAATATTTACGTGCTTAGCGTGCTTCTTTCGTGCTTTACGAAACACACTTTACGCATACACTGATCGAACCGCGCGATGAAAAATATCTGTAACTTCGACCATTTTGCGATTTTCAATACAAACTACGGCTTAAGGGGCTATACCAGTGTGAACGCTGAAAATTTGGGTGATTTTCGGGAATTTTTTGGAAGAAAAGTACTCAGTTAAATGTTTCGGAAAATTAAGAATATATTTGGCTATATTTGACCTATATTACATAATTTTTTCATAGAAAAATATTGAGATCCAAGCGACTTATGCGCTGCCTTCGGAGGTGCCAAAAAAAAAGTTCCTCCACTGCTGACATGATTCCGGCCGACTGAGTACCTGAAACCGAAAAAGGAAAAAATGTCGTTAAACTGGAAGGTATTTCCTGTACAATGACGTAGGATTTTCGAAAAATATCAAAATCTAACAAAATGGCGTAGTTATAAAAAAAAAGTCTGTTTTCTTGCCTATAAAATGGTCGTTTTTTCAATGCCAAAGCGTCAATTTTCATCCAATCAAAAATATCCTACGTCATTGTAGAGTAAATATATTCAAGAGTACTCAGTTCAAATTTCAAGTCAATCGGATAATTGCTCTTTGAGTTACAATGTCAGCAAATTTGAAAAATCTCATTTCGAGAAAAACGCGTTTAAAGATTTAACTATCGATTTTTGCAAGATAAAATAATAAAGACACGGCCTTGAACTTTTTACAGGCTATTCTTGACAGTATAAACTGCCAAAAAAGGCAAAAAAATTGATTTTTTGAAAGTCTCACACTGGTAGCCCCTTAAATTATTCGCAACATTTCAAGGTTTATAACAAAGAAAGAATTCAGGGCGGCAAGACGCCTTAAATTTTACCGAAAACTTGAACCCTCATCTTACGATGAAGTTGCAATTCGTACATACTTCCACTTCTTGTTCCAGGCCATGAAAGAACGAAGGGCAGAGATAAGAGTTCACCGAGAGGCTTTGATCCTCGAGAAACGTTTGGCGTCTAACGACTGCGCGGAATTGCGCGCCGCGATTCTCGAGAGAAATACACGGGTCCAGAATTTGCAGATTCGTTACGACATCATTATGGCGTCTGTAGGCAGCAGCACTGAGGATGCCGATGGGGCTCCCTTGACGACGACGTACCTGATGACACAGCGGGCCCAGGAGAAGTCCATGTTGCAGGAGCAAGGCGACAAGTTGGACGCCACGATAAGAACAACCGAGCAAGAGATACGCTGCATGGAGAACACCCTGAGGGTCGTCAACGCTTGTAACGACAAGTACAAAATGAGTCTCGGGCCGATCGAGGATGACGGCGCGGAGCAGGCCGAGAGACGAACGATCGAGAGCCAGATGTACAGAGCGATCGAAACGATGCGACAGCGAAGGGAACAGCTGGAACAGACGAGGGAAGACCTCGAAAAAATGCGCGACAACTATCGTAGGTCGTTGGAGGACGTGCAACGTGCCAAGCAGGAGAAGGACAACAAGTTTTGGAACGTCGCCAATCTCGAGCGACAAATCACCGAGCAAAATGAAAGAATTCTCCGAGCCGACAAGAGCCTGAGAAAATTGTTCAAGGACATACAGCGCATGTGCGAGAGCACCGATGACGAGAAGATACTCCTCCAAGAGGTACACGCGAGCCCTTCATCGCGAAATATCTTTTCTTTACGTTTTCTCAGGAAAATAGGGATACGTTACGTTTTGACGCCGCCGTTTTGGCGCGGGGACGTTTTGGCGCTGCTGTTTTGGCGCGAGGACGTTTTCCGCGCGGGGACGTTTTGGCGTGGGGACGCTTTTGCCGGAATGTACTGGCGCACAAGCAAATCCGAATTGTACTTCTACAGGGAAGCAACGTAATATAATTTCATGAACAGGAAACCCAAACAAATACCAATTAGCCCGAACAAAAAAAAACAAAACAAAAAAGTTGATTTTTTTCATTTGACTGATATACTCAAACGAACCCAAAAACAAACCCCAACAAGCCCGACAAAAAACAACAAAACCAAACAAAAAATTATTTTCTTGATGATTTTTTTTTGTTCGGCTGATATTTTTTATACATTTTGTATTAATTAACCCTAGAACGGTAACCTGGGGTGAAAAACCACCCCAGGCGAGTTTAAATCTCGCGTCCTTTACGAATTTTTAATGTTTTTCACCCTTTACCTCATTTTACTAACTTTTCCTACTTCAAGCGGAATCGCCGTAGGCTTACGTGATTCTGCATTAAAAAACGAAAAGAATGAGCCCGAGTTGAACCCTTTGCGCGAAATTTTACCGGAGTTATGAATTTATCAAAATTGGGGTGTTTTATCACCCCAGGTTATCATAATAAGTAAAAAAATTCGAATTTTTACCTATTATGTGCGATTAATTATGTGGTAAATGCGAATTTAACAATTTTTTATCGTATGAAAAAGTGATTCACTCTTAAAATTAATCACACGTCTATTTAGTATGAATATCAAGCTGTTAGAAAAAATATTTTTTTTTGTCGATGTACAAAATCGCCGACTACGAATATTTTCTTTTGTTATCTTTTTTTTAGGTGCTCCGCGGCGTGACATTTAGCATCTACAATTTTTCACCTAGAACAAAAAAAAATTCTCGTCAATCTACATTAGAATACCTAGAGAAGTACGTACGGAATTGAAAAAATATTGTTTTATTCAAAAGTTGTAGGTATTTTAACTTACGAAATGAATTTTCAGTGAAAAATTTCGTAATAACTGCTCATAAACTGCTCATAAAATGAAAAGTTTTCGATTAACCAGAAATTCCGTACGTACTTCTCTGCGCAGTGCAATTAGGAACATAACTTTTAAATTTGAAGTGAATCAATTGAAAATTGTTGAAGTTATTTGTCACGCCAATTGGAAAAAAGCTGTTTCGAGAAGTTTCGAGTAGTCGTATTTTGTATATCGAAAAAAAAAAATTTCTAATATCTTGATATTCATACTAAATAGATGTGTGATTAATTTTATGAGTAAATGACTTTTTCATACGAAAAACATTGTTTAATTCGCACATGATTTTATACCCCTTACTGTGGCCTATGGCCTTAAAAGGAGTATTCATCCATTTTTACAAATGTGTTCCTCAAACAGTTCAAGGCTTAGGCCTATGACACATGGTTTATCCACACATGATTGGTGGTGCTAAACCAACTTGTGCTGGTGCCGGAACACCCTGACATCAAAACGTCCCCGCGCCCAAATTTCTCGTCCCAAAACGGTCGCGCCAAAACGTACTGCTCCCGGAAAATAGTCCCGATAGTACAAACGCGCGTGATCGTTCGTCGATTTTCAGAAGGACATCGCGACCCGCGAGCTCCACGAACAAAATCTTGCCGCGCTCCAGCGTATCACCGAGCTCACGATTCGTCACGTCGAGATCGAGGCTTATTTGAAGAATTTACTCGCTTCGAAGAACATTATTCTGCCCTGCGCTCAACATCTCAAGCCAACACCGTCGCCCAGCAGATGCGACACGACCAGCGAAATAACGACCGATCGCGCCAGAAGTCGCGCCAGTCTCCTTTCAACGTCGCGCGAGAGTGTCGGACGTGTGCACAATATCGAGGCGCAATTCTCACCGGACGGAGCTGCTCGCTCGTCGACACGTAAATACGTCAGTCCGGCTCAACAATCCTTGAGATCGAGCTCGAGAAGCCAAGAGAGTCAGAAGATTATCGCCAAACACCTTTCATGCAGGAATAAATGAAAAGGATGCTAATTTTTAATTATTAGAGTTTCAGCAATCGCTAACTAGCAATAAAGTCGAACACGGAGATTGCGGCACTGCCAAAATATACATTGTACCTATTATTATTAATAGACTTATTTATTTATTTATTATTGGTTGCTATTAAATTATCATTATAATTGTTATTATTTTCATAAATGTAAATGTAATATCATCTTTACATTATGATATTACATTTACAATATTATGGCTTATTTATTTTTTTAAATCATTTTTCGTAAGAAAAATGTATTGTTTTATTAGTAACGTGAATGTTTTTTAGGTAGAGTAATTAATGAACGAAACAATTGAAAAGAGCATACATCGAGGAGTCATAACATCATGCGTTTATAGAAGAAAAAAAAACATTTTTTGTTTTATTTTCTTAGTTTGGAGTTTTAAGAAAATTAATAAAACTGCCCAAGTTACGGCAGTTCGTCCAAAGGCCCGTCGGTCTTTCTTGATATTGTTATTCATGCTCAGAAAAATCGCAGAAGCTGATCAACAGCATGAGGCACGAATATTTAATGTTTCGCGAATAGGGCTGAAGCGCGGAGCAAGGGGAAAATTGTTTTGGAAAATGTCGATCATGTTTTTTAGATGAAAAAGGAAAGAGGGTCGGAAGAAATTAAGGTCGGAGCGTGGAAATAAGTCATCGACCTTCCAACAGGCACGCAATGGAGCAGGACGAAACGAGCACCGGTCATTTTCCAAGAACTAAACAGCGGTGCGAAAAATTCACGTCCGTGTTTATCGTACTTTGAATTTCTTCGATTTGAATTGAAAAATCAACGAATGTGGAAAATCCTCTCTAAAAATATTGACATTAAGGAGTTAGGCTACTGAGAAAACAGAAAAAAAAATTCTTTCGATTGTTTTAAAACATACTTCGAAACCTATAAATTGATTTTCGGAAGGGTTTCCCTGGTGGAACTTTCTGGTCACATTTTGTAAGAATTGAACATATTTGGTCAGATTCCAAGATTCCAAGATTTGCGATTTCCAAGATTTGAACAGAAATTGATAAATTTTGTGAAAAATGTGTAAGATATTAACAAAAATTGCCCAGTTATGTAGTTAGATGATCAGGAATTGAAACCAAAAGTCATATTTCCTCAGTTATCGCCAAATAAATCATCATTTTTTAGAATTTTATATCAAATACTGAAGACTACGTTCGTCAGTTCTTGATACATTAGGAAATTTTTTGTTAGTTTTCGATAAGTATAATAGTAATGTAATAGCATCATAGGATATTTTATTACATTTTCTGTATTTTTATTTCGTAAAATATACCTGATTTCATATATTTTGTCTTAAAAAATTATTTCTTAAGTTATTCTATTTTGGTATTTAAAAATAAATTAATACATTTTCGGGTTCTATGACTGTGGTTAGCGTTTCTACGCAACACGTAACTATTGTTTTCAAAATTTTACCAGTGACATACAGCACAGAAAAGCATGCGATCTAAATGGGGAATTGAGCGTTTATAAACCAGAACATTTTTTAAAATCCGTGCATACTGATGACAATTAAAGAAAAAAAAATGTATAGCGCTAATTCTAAAAGGCTGTAATGATGATTAGTTCTAAGTTATATATATGTTCTTCTGTATCAATGATTCATAATGAATATATGAAAAAAAATAATCAAAATGAAATGTGTTTTATTTGTAATTTTACAAGCACCTACTAAATATTGAAATATTCCAATAAAAAGGGGAATTATTTAATAACAATAAAATAATAGTGATATGCTGGCGTTAGAACACAAAATGCATGATCACTCAGAAAATATATATGTGATAATGCATCATCTTAAATTACCAGAATATCGTATTTATTGTCAATTCATGTAATTACTGATTATTACAACAAATGTCAGTATCATGAAAAATTATAAATATATCTCAAATTATCACACTTTCTTGTACTATTTATTCGATTTTATCAATAATAAACCGATTTATGAAAGATAGCTATTCCCAAAATATATAGTAAAATGTTAATGTAAATGTCCGATTATATTTAAGGTTATATTGCATTTCTTGGTGTTGTCTTCGAGATTATATTATGTAATTTTCTTTTGCACAGAGTTGGTCCAAATATGACAATTTCTCATAAAAATGTTTGAAATTTTTTAATAATTATTGACACTTCATATTAATTACGATAAAATAATACAGTATCTGTTCACTTATATCATTTATTTCTTGACCTATGGTATTTTCGCGGAATATTCTTTAACGTTTTTTGTGTAAATATGTTTAAGGTATTCCTTTCACGAACCCAAATATTCTACACTTAACTGATTTTCGTCTATAATGAAGTAAAAATACATCCCAGTATACTGGTAAAATTTCAAGCCAAGTTACCGAACCTTTAACGAAAAATTACGGCCCTAAAAATCGTCTCACTTATACGGCGCTTTATGGACATGTCACGCTGGCCACATCTATTTCTAATAATTTATACACTAAATAACTCTAGATGCCTAATACAAACTGCTCACAGGTGTAAAAAAGTCTAAAGATTCCGTAACAACAATAAAAACAGAGGGTCACCGAACGTTTAAAGAAAATATTAATGTTAAAACTTGGAAAAGTGTGGTTAGCAGAAGAATTTTTGTAGCCGTGACGTTTCAAATAAATGTAAAAATGTCTCAATCTACTAAATTTGCGCGAATTTTGTTATTCTAGTTTATCGTTGTGTATAATAATCCATTATAACTTGTTTTTTTTATTAAGCGCAATTGTAATTGACCGACGATTCAGCAGGCCCTGCTTATGCCCCCACAAAATACGGCCCTCCGCGAAAGGAATACCTTAAAAGTTTTCTGTGTACATTTTCACGAAGTCCAAAACCCATCGATGACATGTACAGTCACTCCAGTATCACGAACTTTATTAGGGTTATTCCACAACTGCATGCCGGTATATAGGGCTCCATCTTTACAACCGGGGTATGAGTATTGTGCGTGTAGTATATCTACACTTTTTTCAGCGGACGCTGAGTAATCAACTGTTGGTACAATCACTCGAGAAGTAATATGATTTAACACGTTAAAGTCGCTACACCATTTTCACCTCTAATAAATCGCATTGCTCTTGATCTGCAAATAAGTATGTCACATCTCTTCCGTTACAAACATCAAGAGATTTGCACGCAGCAGCAAATCCAAATTATTCGAAATAATGCATGCACCGTTTGGAGTTTGTTTTGTGTGTCCCAAACACATCCAAGCAACGAGACACTCCAATTTTTGGTGCGTCTTCTTGCGTGAATGTATTTGAGACACGCAAAAAAGACACTCCAAAGACGCACTGAAAATGTTCTGCGTGTCTCTCATATATTCACGATAATATAGAGAGTCGAAATATACACGAAAAAAATTGATTAAAAAGAAGTCCGTTGAAATCAAACATGCAAACTTCAGACCTCGATATGAACAGAATGAAGTACATGTTTCGGGAAATTTGAAAGGAAACACCACATTTATCGCAGGGAAGTGCAATCATTATATTATAGATTTAAATGACTGCGGATTTGCGGCAATTGATTGCAGCAGTCTTGTCGGACTGATCGCTGTATGCGAACAAGTGATGATTTAATGGAACGATGGTCGCCAAAGTCTCTAAGACGTGGTACGACACCAAAGAAATGGCGTTACGTATCAGGGAGTTAATATGTTGAACTATCGTGAAAGACGATTTTTCCACTTCCGCATTTGTTTGGGTTGAATACACGCGCACTCTGAAGTGTCTCTAATCTTATCGACAACTTAACTGTCTATTCAACCAATGAAAGGTCAGCTCCAGTAACCTTTACACTCCACATAATCGGAAGCTGTCTTATACACACATATACAAATGAGGCGACTAATTTTAGATCTGCAAGTGTCTCGATACATATTGATGCTAGAACAAAGAGCCCTAGATGAAAATTGATCGGTCCCAAATGGCCTACATCTTGCTAAGATTAACGTTTTCCTGGGTGGAGCTGGTGAAAATTCATCGGGGCTATCTTCATTTTTCAAAACACAATGACCTATTTTCTACCTGAAGATGAAACGCTCCAAACAACCTTTTTGATGACCCTTAATCTGGTTTAAATCGACCCACTTAAAACGGTATTGCCGTCTAGAAGCTTGTTTTTGAAGTAATTTTTAGGAATTAATTTTGCGAAAACTATCAAATCCACAGTACCGTTTGTTTACGCATATTAAGATATGTTTCAACTAGCAACACAAATTTTTCGCAGCTGTATGAAAATTAAGATTTAATTTTCACAGAAAATTGTCAATTAAACATGAAAGCGGGGCTAAAATATTCAAGCTATCGGTATCATTGTAGTTCTATAGGTGAAGGTTTCCTCGAAATGTGTGTAAAACCCGAAGTCAAACGATCCAATAGTTTTTTAGAAAAACTATTTCTATTTCTGAAAAATTATTTCGAGAAAAACGCGTTTAAAGTTTGCCATACATTTAGCACTGATACGGTTGAACTTACGGTGGATAACAAATGATTTGAGTAACTTACCCTTAATCAGCTATACCGGGACCATATAGACCACCTTGCTCAGCTTCAAAAAAAGGATTTTCAGCCACACCCGCTTCTCTTCTGGCGGTCCGCGCCTCTTTAGATTCGGTAGACGCCCGTCTGTTGGACTGTTGTATACGCTCGTTGTCTCTACACTCGGCGTATTGTTTTTGCGTTAGGGCCGATTTTGATTCCCAATACATCCATAATTTTTATGATTTGCTTGAATTCTTCATAAAAAATGACGACAGTTAAATAATTAGCAATATCTCTGGTGTTTTTGCCACAGTGCAAATATTTTGGGACAAACATCCCCAAACATTTGTAAGGGTACCTTGGGTATTAGCCTGCAAGGGGGGCAAGGGATAGGGAAATTCCCCAAGCCGGTATACAATGGACACAACCATGGTACAATGGTCGAAAGGGTTAATACCTGCCGCGCCGCAACGCACCTCTGTAACTATGGGTGTTCTACGAATTTCAAATTAATATTTTCGAGACACATTCATGCCTGTTGCAAAGAACCGATACAAGCCAATAAAAAAAGAAATAGTATCGGAAAATGATGTGTTTTTGTCCTCGGAAACGCTTATGAATTCCGATAAGATTGACGACTTTTTGAAATATATGATTCTATCGGGTTTTGTACGTATCTACAGTGCCCATAGATTACCCATAAAATCCGAAAACGGTTCCGCGTAGTTCAATTTGTAAATGCAGATACCTTTTAAATTTCAATCGTAATTAATCTGCAGCAGCAGATTACTTTAAAATGTCCATTACATTCTAACGGAATGAACTTGCACTCACAAACTGGAATTCTATTGGTACTAATCGGCAGAATCCAATTATAGTTCGTATAGGAAGTTATATGCTACAATCGAAATTTGACAGCAATCAGTTTGTATGTGACTTTTCAGATCGAAAACTTATCTTTAGCTGTACGGGAATGTATACGTATTCGCAATTATTTTTTGTCTGAACCTACTCGACTTTTTAGATCGAAAACTTAGCTTTTACTGTAGGAGAATATATTCGTATTTGGAGATTATTTGATATCCGCACCTATTAGCATGTACTTGTATTATAAAAGATTCGTCCTCGGAACGTGGCACGGTTTTTTATCAGTAAATACGGGTCTGGTATTTATTGGGTTGGTAAGAAAGTCTTGCGACACAACATGAGTAAAATATAAAAACATTTTATTTTAACAGTAAACAATTATTCAGTAATGTATGCTCCCTCTGTATCTACAACTCGTGCCCAACGCTCTGGTAGACTTTGCACGCCTGCACTCCAGAATTCTTTGGGTCGTGAATTGAAAAAGTCGACCAGTGTATTTTTGAGATCCGCGACATCATCAAATTTTTTATCCTGTAAATAATGTTTTAAAGCTCGACACAGATGGTAGTCGGTAGGTGCTAGGTCTGGTGAATACGGTGGGTGCGGTAGAACTTCCCATCCCAGCTGCGAAATAGATTGTTGTGTCATCTTAGCTACGTGGGGTCGAGCATTGTCGTGGAGAAGCTGAACTTGGAGACGTTTACGCCTTTTTTGTTTGATAATTTCAGCCAGCTTTTGCAGTTGTGCAGAGTAAGTATTTGCATTTATCGTGGTGTTAGATGGGAGCAGTTCGTAATATAGCATGCCCTCAGAATCCCACCAACAACAGAGTCAAACTCTCTTCACTTGACGGGGCAGCTTAGGGGTCGGATCTGGTTTTTCTCCTTTCGGTAGCCATTGTCGCTTACGTGTGTAGTTAATATAAAGCACCCAGCTTTCATCTCCAGTGACTATTTCTTGAAGAAAATCCTTTCTGTGTGGACGTTGCAGGAGTGAAAGACAGATGGACATGCGTGTCGCTTTGTTTGATTCGCTGAGATCGTGTGGTATCCAAGAAGAAACAACTTTTCTGTATCCGAGATTTTGTAAATATTGGAGAATCGTGGGATGGCTACAGCCGAGTTTGTAAGCTAATTCCCGTGACGACGTAGTAGGCTTTGCCTTTGTAAGTGCTCGTAGTTCTTCATCGTCAACAGTTGATTTCCTGCCGGACCTAGGTTTGTCTTCAAAAGATGTATCGCCAGAACGGAAACGCTGGTACCAACGGGATATCGTTGAATGATGAACTACGTTGGCCTTGAGCACACTACACATATTAGCGGCTGCGGTTCTTGCAGAACGCCCTTGTAAAAATTCGTAATATGCAATCGATTGAAGTGCACTATGATCCATCTTCGCTCGTACTGTCTGCGCGGAACAACTGACTCGCTTATATACCCTACGGCATGGAAGGTTCTAGACTAGTCTTGAATATACTACTCTCGAATGTTGTAGAACTTCGTTAGAAGAAAACATATTTTAATCGAAAGGAAAGTGTCGCAGGACTTTCTTACCAACCCAATATAAGGGTGGGATCCATTCAATCGTTTGCTATATGGATTCTACAATCCAACAATAATGCTTTGTTGTATGAGAATGTATGTGTATCTCCAAATTATTTTTTATCCGCACCTATCGGAATGTACTAATATTGTAAATGTTTCACTCTCCAGAGGAGGCGTCTGTTTTCATCAGTAAATACGGACCAATCATTTAACTGTGTGAATCGTTTTTTTCCTATGCACATAACTCAGAGTGAGGTTTCATTAAATCGGTTAACACTCAGTTACACTGTAGAGGCAGTATTGTGATTTTTTAAAGTTTTTGTATTACTCTTTGGATTAGCCTAGTCTTTGAATTTTTTATTGCATTTCCTAGCATGCACTGGATATTCAGTAGAAACAAAATGTTACGGTAAAAATCATGACCGTGAAATGTAGCAACGAAAATCTGTGCAAAATTTTAGATAGACAAAGGGTATTGGCTTTTCGGAAGTATACCCACGTACTAGTGTGAACTATCGTCTCTTTCTATTTTTTTAAACATTTTTCAAAATGCAAAAAATGTAAACAAAATAATGAAAACCGTAAACGCTTTCTGTGTTTTGTGTAACAGAGAGGCTATTTCACGTAAAGCAGACCCGATTCTGAGGCTGAATCTTTTACAATACAAATAAATACATATATGCACAAATAGACTGGTTTTGTACTTACGTAAACATTACCATAGACGCAGATGCCATTTTTTATTGGATATCCATATATAGACCGACCGAAGCATTATCACTCAAGTCTGCATAGGTTGGAAAACACCAATTTAAAACAGATACAGGATTCGAACGGATATAAGTTTGACTCATATTTGCATACAAGCACCCGAGCTTCATTATTAAGCTGAATCTTTGACTGTACGAATAAATGCCGAGATGGGCAGATACATTATAATCTGCATCAACATATGCATTCACATAGATTTAAAGGTTAGTTTTGCATTAGATAATCCATATAGAGCCCTATCTGAAATATTCTATCTTTACCCTGGATAAGTTTGGAAACTCTCATTAAAACATATACAGGTTAAGCCCATATTTATCAATAAGATCGTTGAATCTGTATATCCCCATTAAATGTCAATCAGTCAATACCAATTACTGCTGATGAAGTGACTTATGTAAAATATCTGATTAATTCATATTGAAAATGTACATTTTTATGGGAAAATGATGCGTTTTTGTCCATGGAATCACAAATTCTGTCCCATACAAAACTTGGTCCTAATATATCTGTCATTTCTCATAAGGCGAAATAAGTACAGTTTCATACATATCAGTTTTTGCATTCGAGATCTGATAGCTAAAAATCGTGGACTTTCCCGTTTTATGCACATTCGCTTCCAAACGGTTAAGTCCATTTGAAACTTATAAATTTATAACTTGTGGAAATACAATTAGAAAAATATTCAAATCAAATCCGTAGCTGCTGATAAATGCACGCGACTTGTCGATCAGTGTATAATGCAGATTTGATGCAGTAGATCGCACATACGTTGTTCCCTATAGATTCCATCTTGCTCATAAAAACAATAGAATCTGATACATTCCATATCGGTTTATCCAAATAAAAACCGTATATGCGAACATTCCAATGAGTCCAGATAAAATACGAAAATCCGCTATCCGTGCTGACCAATAGACCAAACAGCAATGTATCGGATTTTTATCGTTGGCTACAGGATCCTATCGGTCCTTTGCAACAGGGATAGAACCCCAAACTATAGAAAAAGTGAATAAATCTAATTTTTTAAGTTTCTAGACAGTAATACCGTCTTGAAGGGTTCGGCTAAGATGAAAATAAAAAAATTGTTCGTCGCTCGAAGCAACTCAAATTGAAAAGGAAGGTCCAACACATTGTGCAACAATCGCAGATTAAAGGCAAACTTGTGATTACAACGATGGAAGTGCTAGCAAAACTTTAAACGCGTTTTTCTCGAAAATATGTTTTTCAAAACGGTGTACACTTGAAATTTTGTTTCATTTATTTAGTATAATAGTAGTTTAGTCTTGATTGACGTTTTTCTTCTTAACATTTTTTCATTAGTTAATAACAATAATGTCCTTTTTCCTCGAAAAATGGAAATGAAATAAATATTTATTTTTGACTGGAACACGGTAACAAAAAAAGCTCGGTGAAATTTTAGCTAACATTATCTATTTTAAGAAAGAAAGCGTTTTCTTTTGTTTCAGTTCAACTGGATGGCAAAAATCAAGTATACCGTTGAGCCCCTCTCGTTGAAAGGTCCTTCACGAGATAGCTCATAACTTCTTCAATTACCAATGTATTTTTGTGAAATTTGGTAAACAACTTCGTTAACGCATATACAAAGAAAAATCCAAACGATTTTTCAATTATCTTATTTCTTGAATTTTTTTTAAATAGCCCTGATTTTTGTGTTAGACAAAAGTTTATTTTCTTTTAAATGCAATTCAATTTTTTTCCATGCAGCAATTGATGTAACTCGTTATTCCCTACAAAAAAGTGTTTTACAAATCCCATTGGAAATAATTAAATTGACCTCCATGTACTCTACGTGTCAATATAGAAAAAAAATGATAGCAAATGATACGCGTCGTGAAGCCATTTTACTTTTGTCCGAAACATATTCTAGTACCATCAGCAATTTGCAGGGCAAGGTTCAATGCATACCTCTTTTACGAGCGCATCGTACAAAGTATGCATGTCTCTTTTAAGTCAGTTTGTCCTTGGCCTGCAGTGGGAGTTCATACGGGATCAGTGTTCATGATCGTACAGAGATTTTACATAATTGCCAGATAAAAATAACGACATATAAAGTTCGTTCTACGTTAGCATCGTTGCATTAGAAGAAGATGCTTCGCCGCGTGACAATCTTAGCTTGTTGCTGCCTGTGGCAAGTCCACACAAGCGAGGTCCCAACTCCAAGGATCATCATCGTTGGTTCGGGTCCAGCTGGTATCGCCGCTGGCGTGCGTCTTTTGGAAAACGGATTCAATGATGTGACGATTTTGGAAGCAGAGAACAGAATCGGTGGGCGGTTGTACACCACGGAATTCTGTGAGTTAATTTACAATTTTGAAGATGTCGCTTTTGATTTCCGTATCAAAGTGGATTTGAATGTATCGTCTTCGTTTTCGTTCTATTCAGGCAGACTTCCGGTGGATCTTGGTGCCCAGTGGGTTCACGGGGAAGAAAACAATGCGATTTTCGAATTGGTATGGCCTCTGGGCCTTCTCGAAAGATCGAGCGATAACAAATTTATCAAGATGTACAGCTCTTCGGGCGAGAAGATGCCCGACGATTTGGCAACCGATTTGATGTTATATTACTTGAATCTCACGGAGACGGATATACCAGAGGAATACGGCAATAAAACTATGGGCGACTGGTACACGGACAAGTGAGACATCAGATTGATCCGTAGTGCATGTATAAAAACTACTTGGCTCGTTGTTTCGAACCTGTGGAATCCTTGTTCTCTTAGGCTGGATGAACATTTCAAGAATCATCCAGAGATAAAGACCGAGCAACACGAAGCCTTGAAGGAATCGTTAAACTTGATGGCAATGGCTGGCGACGCTGCAGACACTTGGTACAACGTCTCCGTAAACGACGGCTACCAGATGTGCAAAGGAGATCAGCTCATCAATTGGAAGGACAAGACATACGGCTTCGTAATCGATATTTTGCTGGCAAGTACCTACGACAAGTCTCGTTTCAATTGGACGATAGCGTCAGAGTATTTGTATCGAGTAGTTTATTAACGCGTCGTTGGTGAATTTGCAGAAGAAGTATCCAAATATCGCTGAAGAAAGTCCATTCCGAAATAAGACTGTTCTGAATGCGGAAGTTACACGAATCGATTACAACAACCCGGACGGGTCAGTACGCGTGACAACTGCTAAAGGAGACGAGTATACCGCCGACCATGTCATCGTTACAACATCGCTTGGCGTTCTAAAAGCTGATCACAAGACGATGTTTAATCCGCTGTTGCCCGAAGTGAAAGTCAACGCGATCGAGGCTCGTGATGCTTATTCTCCTAACCGAATTCATCATTGTGTACCGACAAAATACGCGCGATCAAATGCGTATCGGACTCGCATCAGATGGAAAGCTGTTTCTCTTGACGTTTTCCCGAAACTAATTGTTTTACAGTAATCGCAATCATTTTACATGCCGCAAACGATCTTACCGAATGGTATTAGGTGATAGGATTAGGCATCGCATGACCATACTCGCGAATTATTTTAGATTTTTTAAAATAAGGGGTGGGAACGCAAACAAAATTCTCTGTTGGAAATGTTCAAGGATTTTCGTAGCTAAAATTTGTCAAAAGAAATGTGAGCATTAAAAAAGAGAAGTTCATTGCATTCCAGCGAAGAAGCAAATATGCGAGACAGCTGAAGGGCTGTTTGGTGTTTCAGACTCTCGGATTTGGAAATGTCGCCAAGATCTACCTGTACTACGAAGAGCCATGGTGGCCCAACGTCGACGGGTTATTAGGCCACAATTTCTATTGGAACGCTGCTGACAAAGACCAGTTTGTCAATGATGTTCGTATACTCGATTGAAAGCTTGAGATAAAAAGAGGTATAAAACATGGAGCTGCATCACATGATCATTCATACTTGTAGCCGAACAAATCATGGCTCTTGGGCGTATATGGCGTCTTCACCATTGAGCACAAGCCGGGGTTGCTCTGCTGCTGGTTAACCAGTCATTATGCTCGGGACATGGAGGCCGTGCCTGAAGAACAAATCTTCACTGGAATAAAGGATCTACTTCATCGATTTTTGGACAAGACTCACAATCTCACTGAGCCGACGGCAATGCTACGGTAAAAACATTCGCCCTCGAACTGTCACTTGTGCCTCGCAAATGTTCATTGGGAATCTCTTCAGGAGTCAATGGTACACCAACAAACACTTCAGAGGTACTTACAGCTACACAAGTCCCGAGACCATCCGTTCAGGAGCAATGCCCTCTCACATTGCGGAACCAATAATGCATCAAGACAAACCCGTAAGCTTGTAACCGTCACGCTACAGGAGTAGCTGGACTTAATACTCTACGCCTCCTTCGTTCTTTTCAGCGCATTTTGTTCGGCGGCGAGGCGACTTCCTCGCACAAAGCTTCGACGGTTCATGGCGCTGTCACAACCGGTTGGCGCGAGGCGAACAGGCTACTGCAGCATTACGGGCACCAGACCACTGAAAACGAAAAAAGTACCATATCGGAAATTTGAGCAGTTCCTTGGATAGAGAAATAGCGCGCACCAGAATATTCTGTAGTACCAGGTGTGTAAGTATGAAACCGGAATTTTTGTACAGAAAAAACACGTTTATTGTAATGATATGATACAAAGTATCATATCATTACCGTAGGTACATCCGCCAGTTGTTGTTGTGTTTGAGCGTCGTCTTCGTCCAACAAGGCTTGCAGGTCAGCGTCTTCAAACTTTTTTGGGGGTCTTCCACGTTCTTCGTTCTTCACGTCAAAATCGCCACTTTTGAACCGTTTGAACCACTCGAAACACTGTGTTTTACCGAGAGCATGCTCACCAAACGCCTCCACAAGCATTCGATGCGATTCGGCTGCGGTTTTCTTCAGATGAAAACAGAAAAGTAGTGCTGTCGGCAAATCGTAATTTGTTCGCACAAAACTCGACATGTTTATCTCTAATAAACTAATGCTACTGAATGAAACTCGTGTTATTGTGAGTTGGAAATCTTTGTCGGATATCAATACAATAACAAGACACCGCTGACGTGATGTGTCGGTAACTGCATCGACATCTAGCGCCACCTTTGGGCAAATTCCGGTTTCATACTTACATACCTGGTATACTGTAAAAAAGAAAAGGCACCGAATAAACCGAAAATCGCAAGAAAATCATCAATCAATACGTTTTAGAAGATCGTTCGGACCACGGTCTTACCAGAGATTAGTAGGGAGATGTACAACGCTCCCCTTTTTGGCGTGCCTCGTAAATGGCGCTAAATCGCGGCGGCGATTTCGGGAGTATGATTTCGTGATCATCGCCTCTGTCGAGGTTGCAGATTCCCTTGTAGCCGCGCGAGTCCGTGATCACCGCTCAAGTTGGTATCGCAGTCAGCGTGAACACGAATGGGTAGCTGGTGGGGGAAAAGTCTCTGCCCCTCGCAAATCGCGCTCGCTCGACAGGCGAGCGGAGCGAGGTTTTCCGTCCGATCGAGCTCGACATATATGTGTGGTCGTACTGAGGATTGGAATATGCATTAAATGAATTTCAAAGTGAAAAACATGTATCGAGATCATTGTTTTCTCTCAGTTGCCTGTTTATGCCGAAAATGCGGGTTAAAAAAAATTAACGACGAACCGCGTTGAAAAATAAAACGCCGAAACGACCGTGGAAGGTTCAAAAAGAAATCTTGAGCCTTTGCCGCGATCGTTTCGACATTTTTTTTCAACAGTAAACATTATGGATAAGGGTGTATCAGAAATGTTTCTTTATCTGCAATGAGCGTCGTGGCTGAGTTGGCAGCGTGACGGATTAAGGATGCTTACGGTCCGGGTCCAATCCCCGGTGAACCAACTTTTTTTTTCTTCATTTTATATTCAGAAAATTTCGAACTTACTCTCGCTTTAGCTATTCTCGCCTGTTCAGGCATTATTTATGATATTTAATTCGTATATGCTTAATAAAAAAAACAAGACTTACGCGCCCATCACACAATCATAGTAGCGCGTGTCCGTAAGCGAGCGACGCTCGGACATTTTCGGAAAGAGCCGAGCACGGTCGAAGTTTCCTGACCGCGCCTTCGGCAGCTACACCAATGCATGGACGCTGAGCACGTACATGTGCGGCCAAGCCGAAACGAAGGCTTCGAGGGAAAAAGCAATCTGAGCAAGACTCGCGCGTGCCGTCGGGTGACGTCAAGCGCGAGGCTTTTAGATGATTTCAATGCTTTTTAGCTCTTGATTCTCTGTGTTATTAATGTGTACAAAAAAATGTATCGCGCACTCTGATCGCTTATTTTTTTAGTTTATACGTTGATTTAAATATAATAATAAATTTAAATTACAACTTATTTATCTTATATAAAATTGTTTACACTTTACTCACACCCGTCCTTATGCCAAATAAATTATAATTCATAAAAGTAAGCGGAAATATATTTATATTCGTATTATTATATTAATTTTCATACTTTCATCAATTCGGTAAAGCATTATCCCCAAAAACAAGCCAATCATCCATCCGGCCGCGAATCGTAAGTACCAGAAAGAGCACATATTCTACAAGCGATGAGATGGTCCCGTTGGTAGCGTTCCTGGCTTCGGTCCGCAGGGGCCCGTAGTGCAAATTTTTCTCCAAATTTTTCATAATGTCTCATATTTTCGTCATATTTGAGATTTTCGGAGAAAAAAATGATTTAAAACAGATTCAAGTTCTGGTCTATTTCCCAAAAACACATTTTTTTCACTGAAAATTCATGATCTCTCATTTTTTTCCCGGAAATTTCTCTTTTTCCTATGACTTGAGTGAACGGCTGCGGAGATATTCGGAGAAAAGTTAAAAAGGAAAAGAAATGAGATTTTCGTAAAAAAAAAAAGATTATTATTTTTTTTCCGGAAATTTTCCTTTTTCCTATTACCTGAGTAAACGGCTGCCTAGATATTCGGAGAAAATTTAAAGATTAGAAAAAATGAGATTTTCGTAAAAAAAACTGGTTCTTAATTTTTTCCGGAACTTTTTCTTTTTCCTATTGAGTGAACGGCTGCGGAAATATTTGGAGAAAAGTTATAGATGAAAAAATGAGACTTTCATAAAAAAACTTATTACATTTTTTTATCCCTCATAATTCTGAGAAATAAAGAATTTCCGAAATTTTTGCAAATATTGTTTTCCTTAAGGAGTAATACCACTGTAACGGCCTGCCACGAAGCGTTTTACACAAATAATACTTGGGGTAATTATTAAGCATATATTGAAGTATATTGCAAAAAAAATTATGGGAAAATGTTACAAAATGGCGACACTGCAGCAAATTCTTCCGAGGCATGTTGAACTTAAGGTGCTCTGCGACACGCAGTATAATTTTGTACCAATTTTAATCGGAATAAAATAATTTAAAAATAAATAAATCTAGATGAGTGTAGCTAGTGAACCACGTAGGGGATTTTAGAAATATTGATTTTTGAGTAATTGCCGAGTATTTGACTAAAAATGTTCAATTTATTTTTAAGACCGTTATTTTTTAATAAATATTGTTTTAATTAACTTATCGAAAATCCCCTACGTGGTTCAGTAGATACACTCATGTAGATTTAATAAAACAAAATTCTTTTTTTATTAAAATTGGCACAGTTATACTGCGTGCCGCAGAGGTTCGACATGCTTCGGAAGAATTGCTGCAGTGTCGCCATTTTGTAGTATTTTCGGATGAAAAATTTATAACTATATACTTAAATATATGCTTAATCAATACCGCAAGTATTATTTGTTTATCACATTTTCTTCCGCAAAAAAAATATCAAAAAATACGCTTCCTGTAAAGCCGTTACAGTGGTGTTACCCCTTAAAGTCTTCATATAATTTCCGAGACTTTCCCGTGATTGTAATGAAAATGATGAAATATTGGGAAACATTCGGAGAAACTCGGATGTTTGCGCGAAAATAATTGTCCGCAAAACTCCGAATTCTTCATATTTGTTCCAATTCATAGCAAAATTCGGAAAAATCGGAAACATTTTCCGGAAAAAATCGGAGTTTTTCGGAAAAAAATTTGCACGTGGGGTGCGGGGTCGTTTCCCGCGCTCAGTGCTTTTTTAAAAATTATTATTACTATTAATTCTTATTTGATTAGTTATTTTTATTACTTATCATTATTAATAATAATTTCAAGTTTTAATTGCACAGCCTTTTCGGCTTTTTACAAGGCTCCACTTATATGTCCACCGCTCTACACTTGTTCTTTCTCTCCATCATCCCCCCTCCCCATTGCGGCCGCAGCCGACTTCCCCCTCTGTATTATATTCATCATGACATTTCTGTCATGGGTATAGGGAAACTGCGGAAAACCTATACCAATACAGCCGGTCACGAGTTCGCTTCCCAGCCTCGGAGCTAGTCGCGTTTCGTCGAGAAATAGCTCACAGGCTACAAGCCATACCCATCCGACACACACACGTACCGGTCCGTGTGCGCGACATCTGTGTACAACTGGAGCTACGTCACGCCTGTGTTTTTATTTCTCGACGAAACTACGAGACGGTGATTCGAACCCGCGACCTCCCGATGTGTTGATTTCAGAGGCAGGTACGCTAACCACTAGACCAACACATCGGTTGTAGTTATCATTATTATTTTAATTAGTTATCTTTTAGTGTTGCAAAACTTATCGCGCACTCTGACCGCTTATTTTATTAGTTTATATGTTAATTTAAATATAATAATAAATCTAAATTACAACATATTTTACTTCTGACAAAAATTTTTTGCGCTTTACTCACACCCGTCCCTATGCCAAAAAAATTGTAATTCATAAAAGTAAGCGGAAATATATTCGTATTATTATATTTATTCTCATATACTTTCATCAAGCGATAAAGCATTATGATAATGCTTTATCGCTTGATGAAAGTATATGAGCGGAAATATATTTATATTCGTAATATTATATTCATTCAATAACTACTCAAATACTTTCATATACTTACGCTCATATACTATATACTTCTTTCCAGTGGCGTAGCTTGGGGGGGGGGCAGAGGGGGCCATGGCCCCCTCTATAGGGGTGGGGGGCGGCAAATTTAGGGTTAGCCCCGGGCGGCAAAAAACCATGCTACGCTACTGCTTCTTTCATATACTACTTTCATATACTATCATCAAGCAATAAAGCATTATCATAACGCTTCATCGCTTGATGAAAGTATATGAGAATTAATATAATAATATGAATATAAATAAATTTCTGCTTACTTTTATGAATTACAATTTATTTGGCATAGGGACGGGTGTGAGTAATGCGCAAACAATTTTTTAGAAAATAAATAAGTTGTAATTTAGATTTATTATTTTATTTAAATTAACGTACAAACTAATAAAATAAGCGGTCAGAGTGCGCGATAAATTTTTTCACACTAAAAGATAACTAATTAAAATAACGATGATAACTAATTAAAATAACTAATCAAATAAGAATTAATAGTAATAATAATTTTAATAAAAGCACTGAGCGCGGGGAACGATCCCGCGCCCCTAGTGCAATTTTTTTTCCAAAAAACTTCGATTTTTTCAGAATTGTTCTATGAATTAGAACAAATATGAAGAATTCGGAGTTTTGCGGACAATTATTTATACGCAAACATCCGAGTTTCCCCGAATGTTTCCCAATATTTCATCATTTTTATTACAATCACGGGAAAGTCTCGGAAATTATATGAAGACTGTAAGGGGTAACACCACTGTAACGGCCTTACAGGAAGCGTATTTTTTAGATATTTTTTTTGGCGGAAGAAAATGTGATAAACAAATAATACTTGCGGTATTTATTGAGCATATACTTAAGTATATTGCTAGAAATTTTTATCCGAAAATATTACAAAATGGCGACACTGCAGCAATTCTTCCGAAGCATGTCGAACCTCTGCGGCACGTAGTATAACTGTGCCAATTTTAATCTAAAAAAAAAAAAGAATTTTGTTTTATTAAGTCTCAATGAACATTTTTAGTCAAATACTCGGCAACTACTCAAAAATCAATATTTCTAAAATCCCCTACGTGGTTCACTAGCTACACTCATCTAGATATAATAAAAAAAATATTTTGTCCAGATTAAAATTGGCACAAGTTATACTACGTGCCGCAGAGCACCTTAAGTTCAACTTGCCTCGAAAGAATTTGCTGCAGTGTCGCCATTTTGTAATATTTTCCCGTACATTTTTTTTTGCAATATACTTCAATATATGCTTAATAATTACCCCAAGTATTATTTGTCTAAAACGCTTCATGGCAGGCCGTTACAGTGGTGTTACCCCTTAAGGAAAATAATGTTTGCAAAAATTTCGGAAATTCATTATTTCTCAGAATTATGAGGGATAAAAAAATGTAATAAGTTTTTTTTACGAAAATTTCATTTTTTTTCATCTATAACTTTTCTCCGAATATCTCCGCAGCCTTTCACTCAATAGGAAAAAGAAAAAGTTCCGGAAAAAAAATAAGAACAAGTTTTTTTTTACGAAAATCTCATGTTTTTCATCTTTAAATTTTCTCCGAATATCTTCGCAGCCTTTCACTCAGGTAATATGAAAAAGGAAAATTTCCGGAAAAAAAATAATAATCAGTTTTTTTACGAAAATCTCATTTCTTTTCATCTTTAACTTCTCTCCGAATATCTCCGCAGCCGTTCACTCAGGTCATAGGAAAAAGAGAAATTTCCGGGAAAAAAATGAGAAATCATGAATGTTCAGTGAAAAAAATGTGTTTCTGGGAAATAGACCAGAACTTGAATCTGTTTTAAATCATTTTTTTCTCCGAAAATCTCAAATATGACTAAAATATGAGAAATTATGAAAAATTTGGAGAAAAATTTGCACCACGAGCCCCTGCGGACCGAAGCCAGGAACGCTACCAACGGGACCATCTCATCGCTTGTAGAATATGTGCACTTTCTGATACTTATGATTCGCGGCCGGATGGATGATTGGCTTGTTTTTGGGGATAATGCTTTATCGCTTGATGAAAGCATGAGAATTAATATAATAATACGAATATAAATATATTTCCGCTTACTTTTATGAACTATAATTTATTTGACGTAAGGACGGGTGTGAGTAAAGCGTAAACAATTTTATATAAGATAAATAAGTTGTAATTTAGATTTATGATTATATTTAAATTAGAGTATAAACTAAAAAAATAAGCGATCAGAGTGCGCGATACATTTTTTTGTATACATTAATAACGCAGAGAATCAAGAGCTAAATAAGTATTAAAATCATCTAAAAGCCTTGCACGTGCCGTCGGGTGACGTCACGCGCGAGTCGTGCTCAGATTGCTTTTTCCCTCGAAGCCTTCGTTTCGGCTTGGCCGCACATGTACGTGCTCAGCGTCCATGCGTTGGTGTACCTGCCGAAGGCGCGGTCGGAAAACTTCGACCGTGCTCGGCTCTTTCCGAAGATGTCCAAGCGTCGCTCACTACGGACCCGCGCTACTATGATTGTGTGATGGGCGCGTAAGAGATTAGAGAGGGGGTAACTTTTACGCGCGATCTGGCTGCACTGATCCCCGGTAGCAATGTCTTGTTTTTTTTATTAAGCATATACGAATTAAATATCATAAATAATACCTGAACAGGCGAGAATAGCTAAAGCGAGAAGCGAGAATAGCAGAAGTTCGAAATTTTCGGAATATAAAATTTCGAATATAAAATTATATTCGAAATTTTCTGAATATAAAACGAAGAAAAAAAAAGTTGGTTCACCGGGGATTGGACCCGGACTGTAAGCATCCTTAATCCGTCACGCTGCCAACTCAGCCACGACGCTCATTGCAGATAGAGAAACATTTATGATACACCCTTATCCATAATGTTTACTGTTGAAAAAAAATGTCGAAACGATCGCGGCAAATGCTCAAGATTTCTTTTTGAACCTTCCACGGTCGTTTCGGCGTTTTATTTTTCAACGCGGCTCGTTGTTAATTTTTTTTAACCCGCATTTTCGGCTTAAACGGGCAAACGAGAGAAAACAGTGATCTCGATACATGTTTTTCACTTTGAAATTCATTTAATGCATATTCCAATCCTCAGTACGACCACACATATATGTCGAGCTCGATCGGACGGAAAACCTCGCTCCGCTCGCCTGTCGAGCGAGCGCGATTTGCGAGGGGCAGAGACTTTTCCCCCACCAGCTACCCATTCGTGTTCACGCTGACTGCGATACCAACTTGAGCGGTGATCACGGACTCGCGCGGCTACAAGGGAATCTGCAACCTCGACAGAGGCGATGATCACGAAATCATACTCCCGAAATCGCCGCCGCGATTTAGCGCCATTTACGAGGCACGCCGAAAAGGGGAGCGTTGTACATCTCCCTACTAATCTCTGGTCTTACATACAGGTCTGGAAACTCCGTTAGTTCACATGGTTCCTTTGCTGAAGTTCGCCGCGAGAGGCGCTGCAATCGAGGAGTCAGTGTGCGAGAGAGACAGCAATACACACTCTCACGCACCAAGGCTTGCAATCAGTATTTATCGGAGTTACTGCTTGCAAATATTTCTAGGTATACGTGTTCATCATGTGTTTTTCCGAACAATAAATATGGAGATAGCATTTTATTTTACAGCACAAATATAATTCCGCGTTTATCAAACATATAATAACAACTATTTGTTCCTTAGAATTCAATAATGGCGTCTTATAATGGCAATAAGAAAGATTTTTAGTCATTATCGTTCAGCGGGGGGGGGGGGGGGGGGGCGATGGCGGAATGTACAAAATAACGAAAAAACCAAAACGTTATTTCCTTTTTGTTGATCGTTCGTTTATTGATTTGTCAATTTAGACATCTTTTTTACGACATTTTTTTTAAATTTCATATTTTCTTGAAAGGCCTCATGTGCAACCTTATGTAATAAATTATCGCGTATGATAAAATATCCGAACCATGTTTTTCACATGGAAAGGAAAACTTATATCCCGTTAATACATCTTCGAGTGTTAAATCAAACACGTGAACCTTTGTGACTTGATTAATTTATTGCCAAAAACAGAACATAAACACTGCGAAGTGGAAAAAATTGCATTTAAATCTAAGATTCTATTTAAATTTAACTTTCGTCCCAGTAAAAAGGAACGCATGAAACGTGATAGACATAAAACCGATAATGTTAGATAAATATATATTATTTATTAAAATTTATGAATATTATGAATTAAAAACAATTCTTTGTACTGGGATGATGGTTTCGACGATTCTACCATCGTGCTATGAGAGTTGTTAGTTTATTCTACGGCTACCTACGTTGAGTTAATAAGAAGGCTGCTTCATAAAAAACTAATTAAAATAAAAAACCTGTCACGTAATAAACTATATAGTCTATAGCCAGAGGAAGGGCATAATCGTGATCGACAGGGTACTCGATGACATAGTCAGCCTCCCATCCTTCTTGATCTGAAACGGCGTCTAATTTTCGTCGAAATTCGTCACGATATTTGACCATTTTGGGTTCCAATTTTTCGCCACTCAAAGCTTTCAGATCGCTTAGTGATATCAAAATCTGTGGCTCAGGTCGTTCTGTAATGGTACAATTACCATATTTTTGAGGCTTAATCACGCTATATACTGACAGCAGTTTATATAGATGCAAAACATTGATAGTTTCACTTTTAGGCTTCTGTAAGCCTTGTTGCACTCCGGTACTACGCAGGACTTCGGCTTTACTTTGCGGTTACTCGACGACCATATACAGGTAATGTGTTTGCTGTCAAAAGTGACTACTCGATACTAGCGACACCACGATTTCTGTTTCAATAGTGGAACCACCCCCACCACCCGAATTTCATCGAGTTTCCAGACCTGTATGTAAGACCGTGGTTCGGACAGAGTACAAAATGACGATCGCCATAGGCGTCCTTTGACTTTTTCTAATCTCGCAACCAACTTGACGGATTTTTATGACCATGTGATATTCTATCGAGAGTTCCTTAATAAACAAATACATGCAGACCTTGCAACTACTCTGCATAAGAAAAAACTAACAGGGATATTGCGTAATCGAGCGAGCACATGTTGTCGTCAGACGTTTCAATTTAAAAAAACCGTCTTGTTGGATTGCTGTATTTTATCTCAGGTCCCTTCTGACATAAAGCGTTATCGGCATAGCGATTAAATTCCGCGACTGTAGCTTGGATTCGTTACATTTTAATTTTATTTTAGTTATGTGATACCCATTGTACTAGCATAAAACCGCCGGTCGTTGGAAATATTTTGCCATTTGGAAAGATGCTCCGCTACGCGATAGCTGCGACTCTTTGTTGCCTGATAACGGCCAGCGAAGAGTCTCCAAGGATCGTTATCGTCGGATCCGGTCCTGCGGGGGTTGCCACGGGTGCTCGATTACTGGAAAATGGATTCGACAATTTGACGATCCTCGAGGCGGAGAATCGGATCGGCGGGAGGCTTAACGCAACGGAATTCGGTCAGTTGTGCTTCATTAGCGACGATTTTCATCGATCCTGTCGCAATGAAGTACCGTTTTACCACCTTTTTATTAAGGGATTAGGCCACAGTAACGGGTATAAAATCATGTGCGAATTTAACATTTTTTTTCGTATGAAAAAGTTATTCACTCATAAAATTAATTACACATCTATTTACAAAATGGCCAACTACTCGAAACTTCTCGAAACAGCTTTTTTCCAATTGGCGTGACAAATAACTTCAACAATTTTCACTCGATTTGCTTCAAGTTTAAAATGTATGTTCCTAATTGCATTTCGCAGAGAAGTACGTACGGAATTTCTGATTAATCGAAAAATGTTCATTCTATGAGCAGTTTATGAGCAGTTGTAACGAAATTTTTCACTGAAAATTCATTTCTTCAGTTCAAATACCTACAACTTTTGAATAAAACAATATTTTTTTAATTCCGTACGTACTTCTCTAGGTATTCTAATGTAGATTGACGAAAATTTTTGTTTTTTGTTCTAGGTAAAAAATTGTGGATGCTAAATGTCACGCCGCGGAGCGCCTAAAAAAACGATAACAAAAGAAAATATTAGTAGTCGGCCATTTTGGACAGAGAAAAAAAAATTCGAATAGCCTGATATTCATACTAAATAGATGTGTAATTAAGTTTATGAGTCAATCACTTTTTCATACGAAAAAAAATTATTAAATTTCCACATAATTTTATACACGTTACCCTTAAGAGGGAATGACACCTTATCGCGGTCGGTATGGTAGAACAATTATAGATTCAGAATTGTATTGTATTGTAATTATAGATTCAGACATTCCAAAGACGCACCAAAAATTGGAGTGTCTCTTTGCTTGGATGTGTTTGGGACCCGCAAAACAAACTCCAAACGGTGCATGCATTATTTCGAATAATTTGGATTTGCTGCTGCATGCAAATCTCTTGATGTTTGTAACGGAAGAGATGTGACATACTTATTTGCAGATCAAGAGCAATGCGATTTATTAGAGGTGAAAATGGTGTAGCGACTTTAACGTGTTAAATCATATTGCTTCTCGAGTGATTGTACCGACAGTTGATTACTCAGTGTCCGCTGAAAAAAGTGTAGATATACTACACACACAATACTCATACCCCGGTTGTAAAGATGGAGCCCTACATACCGGCATGCAGTTGTGGAATAACCCTAATAAAGTTCGTGATACTGGAGTGACTGTACATGTCATCGATGGGTTTTGGACTTCGTGAAAATGTACACAGAAAACTTTTAAACATATTTACACAAAAAACGTTAAAGAATATTTCCGCGAAAATCGACTATCGACGTGTCTCCAGCTCCGACACTCCATCAATACACTCCAAGTTACGAAAATCCCATAAGTTCAGTCACTCCAGTTTCATGGCTTTTGCGTGTTTCGTGTCTTTTGCGTGACTCTCATACAGTCACACTTCTGTGCGGATAGCCACGTCGTATTTTTTAAGTTATGGTTTATACGAATAAACACCTCGAATTTGTCTACCTGTCTTTGACGTACTATCCAATAGAAGACCGTTTCAGAAGGCGCAAACAACCCTCCCCCCTCGTGTCTTCACACCATAATTGCCGACAAGTTCAGGTCCACAACAGCTGAACATTTTTGAGTGCAATGTCTCGTTTGTTGTGCTCTATGCTATAGTGTACATCTCTCGGTGTTGTATGGGAAATTATGAAAAAGACAACTCTTGATAAGAAAGGTTCACGAGCCAGTCCTGGACGACCGTGCAGAAGCAAAAAGAGACCGAAGCCTCCGAATCGTCACAAACTCAAGTGCGAAACGGCTTGTACGAGCGATTCTCCGAAGAAACTCAAAGAACAACCGATCGACGTACCGGAAAATGTGAGAAAATGTAACAAATTGCATTACTTTTTTCGATTTTGTGCGATGGAAATTTAATTTCCATATTTGGAACATTTTCGAGAAACATTTTCGTTGCTATCATTACAATTATTAACGTCAAGAAAAAGCGATTTTTTTTGCTCCGGAGCTCAAATCGTTTCGAGAAAGATGATTACTCTTACATTTGCGAAGCGTTTTATGTGTTCGTCGTTATCGCTCGCTCCTCGGAATGATTGTCGGTGCACTGTGCGGCAAAAGTCAAAGTTTACGAGTCAAAACAAGACCGCGGGACGCCTGAAACCGCTGCAGTACGAGTAATTTTTATCGTCAATTCTACGAACTCTTCGATAATGTACGTGAAGCTTTACTGATTTTTCATAAACTATAATCATTCTCATTGCGATAAATTGAATTAACATCAGGCGAATACGAAGTTAAAGTTTCGTCGATTATTTTTTTCCATTTTCGGAGTGAAAAGTTTCGTCAAGACGTACATAACCTCCATTTCGTTCGATATTCGTATACTATGCTTTGCTCTTGTGAATTTTGAGTGCGTTTTATTTTTTTCCACCGCAGATGTCAGAGATTACGCTTGTTTCGAGCAACAAAGTGTTCGGGGGATGGCAAAAGTTCTATTCGCATGAGAGGTACTCTAGAATTAGTCAAAACGTCGATTTTATCATTCCCACAATTATCTTCGAATCCTTAAAATACATTTTTCCGAGTTTGTCATTTTGGTGTCGTTTTTGCAGCAAGGAGCTCAAATGCAACATGAATTTCGGAATATATTTGCCGCCTCAGGCGGAGGAGGGTACTCTGCCGGTGATTTACTGGCTCTCGGGGCTGGAATGCACGGAATCGAATTTCCCGCAGAAGGCCGGAGCTCAGAGATACGCGGCTGAGCAGGGAGTGATAATAGTCACACCCGACACCAGTCCGAGAGGTCTCGATATTCCGGGAGAGGACGACAGTTGGGACTTTGGGACCGGAGCCGGATTCTACGTCGACGCTACCGAGGATCCATGGAAAAACAATTACAGGATGTACAGTTACGTCACCAAGGAGTTGCCGGAGCTTGTAAATGGAAATTTTCCAATCACGCTGGGACAGCAATCCATTATGGGACACAGGCAAGTCGATTTCAATTCCGATGCTTCCGGATTGATTGTGTGCGGAACCATTTATTTGAGTTGTTTTTTATCATGAGTTGAGACGGCTTGCATTGAGACATCGGATTGTTTTAACGGTAGGCTAATTGACTGAGTAATATTGAAAAAAAAAACCCCATGCTTATTACGATCGACTCAGGGCAATTTTTATTGACCGTGTCAGCGCTTATTTGAGTTAATGTTCATTTTCCAGTATCAGATATCACGAAAATCTGTAATCAGTCATTGAATAAATTAATTCGACTTTATAAGAGCAAAAGTCTCGGGAGTGAATATACCGTAACTTTTTTTGCTGCTTGACCTACTTGTATTAAGGGACAATACCACTGTGACCCCCTGTTTTTTTGCCATTTTTCAAGAATTTTTTTTTGTGGGAAAAAAAAGAGATATTCGAAATTTTTTGTTTGTTTTGTTCGTTGTTTATCGAAGATACATAAAAAACAATTTTCAAATTTTTCACGCCCCATGGTGTCGCTGGGGAAGCTCCCGCGTCAGGTACTGTTGCCTCTGCAGTGGTTCGCGGCATGCAGCAGAACTCTCTTCAAAGTCGATCTGAAAAAAAATACCGAGTGTTTTCGTTAATAATATGATATTTTGAAGAGAAGTACATAGGGATTTGAAAAAATATTGATTTTTAAAAAATAGGCACGCTTTTGAAATTAAAGGACGATTTTCGAGCAAAATTTCTCGTCGAAAATAGGTTATAACTTTTTTTATTATTGAGATATCGAAAAAATCCTATGTACTTCTTTAGATAAGCTAGTTTTATTGATGCAGTCCAAATTTGAAGTCGATCGGACAAAAATTGCTCGAGTTCTGCTGCGTGCCGCACTTAAAAAAGTGGTTTTGAGAAAAACGCGTTCAAAGTTTTAGGTTTGTTAATTTATGCGATAAATTGGAAAAAAAATTTTTTACCTTTAATCAGCGATGCCGGCACCATATAGCTGGCCTTCAAGAAGCAAATCATTGTCCCTAGCATCTTTTCTCGAACTTGTAGAGGCTCTTCTTGCCTCTTTTGCAGCGTCTGTGAGCGAGCGCTCCGCCAGCTCGATCCGCGCTGCGTCGGTTTCAACGCAAAAATTGAAACAATTTGGGCCGATAGTTATCCCCAACGTCTCCAAAACTTTCATGAGGCTTCTCAGGCCATCATTGAATAATAATACCGCGATATCAGCTGCAATATCGACGATTGACAATTGACGACTTGAAAATTTTTCAATTATCGCCACCTATGTTTTTTTTTCGAAACTATATTTATAACAATAGCCGGTTTTTGCGAAGGGAGACAAAAGAATACCTGGGAAAGACCCGCAGGACCTGGGAAAGGCCCGGTATACCTGCCGACCCTGAGGCGCGCAGCTGCGCGGGACCCCGAGCGTCAGGGAGCGCTGCACCGCTCCACAAAATATTCAGTATCTCCGAAAATAATTATTTTTTCGACCTGGGTCCAACGGCATCTTAATCTTAAATGTATTTTAGATTTTTCTAGATGGTTTTCAAAAAATCGATTTTTTGAAGCCGTCACAGTGGTGTTGTCCCTTAAGGCGAGATATACATTTAGAAGGAAAAAATCAGCAAAATTGGGGGATTTTTTAAACTAGGACATAATTATTCTAGAATGATTAAACTGTAGGTATACTTTAATAGTATATTTAAGTATACAAAACAATTTTTTGAAATTAATTCATCATTATAATGACGAAGCTGCGGCAGAGTGTTACAGCAAGGTCGCCGCAAGAGTTGCGAATCGGCGTGCAGTCTAGCTTCCCGTATACTTTGATTTGCAAAAAAATTCACACCTTTTTTCAGTTAGAACATGTATAGTTTCTATGTGACGGTAATTAAAATGAAGAATATGCAAATTTAAGAAAATGACACGCATTTACTAAAAAAAAATCAACATTTCACGCGAAATTTCTGTAAAATGTCGATTAAAAAAGAAGTTTTTTTTTTTCAATTTTTCAAAAACAATTCTCGTCAAGTAGAAGGTACCAATATAGTCCGACCTCCGAATAAGAAACCAAAAGCCCCCAAGGGGAAGAGTTTTTCTTATATATCGCATACCCCCACCAGGCGCGCGCTTCGCGCTCACTACCTCTGTCAGTCTCTCTCACTCTTTTTCGCATGCGATCCTTTCAACAAGAAAATCGTTCGAACGAGTTGCAACTTAGTACTCACATCACCCATGCAAAAACGTTTTCGACTGCGCGTGGACATTTATTTAGCGAATTTTTGTTTCACGTTAATATACATACTATTAAATATTATTGTGTACTACTGTATCTGAATTACTATTAACTGTCATAAAATTACCGAAACTGTAAAGAAGCGTAAGAGATCAGACTGTAGTATGCAAGTCGAAGAAAATATTACAGAATCTGCGCCACAGGGTGATAATTTAGACAAAGAGCTTTATATCCATATTGTTTTGTCCCATTCATATAAAAGAAGAAGTCAATATCTCTGAGGATTCATCTTCAATGGCAGAGTTCGACTCTCTCGAAAATATTCCACCGTCAGTTGAGTGCGTTGCGGATCAAAATAATACGCAACAAGACGAAAACGCTTTTCATTCCGTCTCGGAAACTTTTGCTGTTTTATATGACAATCTTTAAACGCCCTTATCTTTGTTTTTATTTTATATGAAATCTTGTCAACACATATATGTATATTTTTAATGAATACAAAAAATTTCTAATAAACTTGTAGATTTTTTGTTACATTCACACACGCACACACACATAGTCACGCACGCATGCACACATCAATTTACACCACACGTTCACTCTATTTTGCCCGAATAATCTCTCCCAGGCTGGTTTCTTAACCAGAGGTTCCCGCGCACAAAATTCTCGAGCTCGGAGTTCGAGTCGGAGTGGGGGGAGCGCTCGAGTGAGAAACTGGGGAATGTTTCTTACTGCCGGGTTTCTTATTCGGAGGTCGGACTGTATTACCAATATTTCTACCAAGTTTCAACTCAATCGCCTCAATTGTTTTTGAGTAATCCTGCACGCCAATTTCGATAATGCAGTTTTGAGAAAAACGCGTTTGAATTTCACGCCCGCTCCGAATCCGAGCGGTGAGGCACCGCGTTGACGGCCTGTAACGTTTAAAGTTTTTCGAATTTCGCTTTGAAACTTTAGGAAAATATTCTACATACATAGTTTTATCGTTTAAAGAAAAAAAATCAATTTTTTGATCGTTGCAAATGTTAATTCCACCTCAATCATCTGACGCACGATTATTCCTGCCGGAGAATGTATGGGAGCTACAATCTCATGCGAAAGTGACAGAAATTTTTAATTCTCAAACATGGGTCTTAGGGGGGTGTCTATGTATTACATCATCGATTTTTGCTGATCCCCCCCCCCCCCCCCCCCTCGAAATCATCCTATCATCATAATCCAATTTTCGTTACCGTCATCCAACCACCAGACTCTATTTAAAAATGTAATTTATGGACTCTTGAAAGTGTATACGCCGGCCCTCACGACTGCTGTAATGTTTTGTCCGCACGGCTGTTGAAATCGTTGCCGTACAGTTCGGTAAAGATGTATGGGAGAGCCAACAATAAAATAGGCCGAATTTCAGTACATTATAATTAATCACATTCAGTACATTATAATATAAGTGAACGATCGTGAAATGTTCCGGACATTTTCTTTGATCCATAAATTACCTACAGAAAAAATCTGAAACCTATAGTACAATTTTTTCCCTATCCCTTTTCGGCAGATAGAAAACGCTATAATGTTCCAATGAAACAAATTTTATCGGTATCGATTCTCAGTGATGAAGTACTCGGAGACCTGGATCCACTAGTAGGAAAACGATCGAATGGCAAAGCCACTCACGGCGGTTTTTTTTTCTCTCGACAATGACGTAGTGAAAGTTGCCGAAACATTGGATATGAATTTTTATTGGACTTATCAACGCTTATTTTCCAGTATGGGAGGCCACGGAGCTCTAATCTGTGCGATGAAAAATCCCTATCTCTACAAGTCGGTATCGGCTTTCGCGCCCATCTGCAATCCGAGTCAATCTCCGTGGGGCAAAAAAGCTTTTGCGGGATATCTGGGGGATAAAGAACAGGATTGGGCCGAATGGGACGCGACGAATCTCGCTAAAACGTACAGCGGGCCGATTCTCGCACTGCTGATCGATCAGGTATGAGAAGAAGAAAAACAATGCTATAGCATTGTTTTAGACCGAATCGGCTTTTTCGTACGATTCGAGAAAAAGAAATACTATCGGTGTGTAATTGACTCAAAAAGTAATTGCACTTAAGGGGCTATACCAGTGTGAACGGTGAAAATTTGGGTGATTTTCGGGATTTTTGTTGGAAGAAAAGTACTCAAATGTTTTGGAAAATTAAGAATATATCTGGCTATATTGGACCTATATTACATAATTTTTTCATAGAAAAATATTGAGACCCAAGCCACTTATGCGCTGCCTTCGGAGGCGCCAAAAAAAGTTCCTCCACTGCTGACACGATTCCGGCCGATTGAGTAGCTGAAACCGAAAAAGGAAAAAATAATCGTTAAATTGTAAGGTATTTCCTGTACAATGACGTAGGATTTTCGAAAAATATCAAAATCTAATAAAATGGCGTAGTTATGAAAAAAAGTCTGTTTCCTTGCCTATAAAAAGGTAGTTTTTTTTTCAACACCAAATCGTCAATTTTCATCCAATCAAAAATATCCCACGTCATTGTAGTGTAAATATATTCAAGAGTACTCAGTTCAAATTTCAAATCAGTCGGATAATTGCTCTTTGAGTTACAATGTCAGCAAATTTGAAAAATCTCATTTCGTGAAAAACGCGTTTAATGATTAAACTATCGATTTTTGCAAGATGAAATCATATTGATAGGAATCATATAAATGATAATATTCTTGAAAGTATAAACTGTCGAAAAAGGCAAAAAGAATCGTTTTTTTTTAAGTGCGACACTGGTATAGCCCCTTAATTTAATTGCAATTGTACTATTAATTGTATGTTGCAATTAATTTATTTGGATTAATCTGTGTTAATTGCAACTCGCAATTAAAACAATTGCAATTAACTTTTTTAATTGTTCTAAGAAACAATCAACCCATTTAACTTTACAGATATCAGATAAAAAATATTTAGATATTATTATTATATATACATATTGTTCATGATTAATATCAGTCTTTTATTTGACACTTAGTTAATTGTAACTCGCAATTAAAACAATTGCAATTAACTTTTTTAATTGTCCTAAGAAACAATTAAAACTACCAATTAACCCATTTAACTTTACAGACATCAGATCAAAAAGATTTAGATATTATTAACTATTATATATATTATTGATGATTATCATCAGTTTTTTTATTTGCTACTCATATACGTATTTCAATAACTTACACATTCATTCTGACGCCACTCTGCGCCCTATACAGTCATCAGTTTGAATTGTTAGTTTTTAACCAAATACGTTAAAAAGATTGAAAATTGATTAGTTTCCAATTGTGCAAAGTCACGATTAACAATTGGTCAATTGTCAATTCCGACTACCGCAATTAACATTTAATTAATTGTTAACCGTGAGTTTTCACACTTAATTCATTAATTGTTACAGTCGTGATGAAAAATTAATGAATTGTCAAGCTTTAGTTACCCTAGGAACTAAATTTTGCCCAACACCGAATACGATTCGTTCGCAGGGCACGGACGACAAGTTTCTGCATCAATTGATGCCGGAGAATTTGGTGCACGCAACTCAGGACGCCGATCTGACTTTGACGTTCCGACGACAAGAGGGCTACGACCACAGCTACTTCTTCATCTCTACGTTTATCGAGGATCACATAAAACATCACGTAAAATATCTCAAGAACTGAGAGCACCCGATACGCTTGACGATCGAAAACAATAATCCAGTCGACGTTTTCACCGCTGGATTGTATTTTTTTTACAATTTTATTATGATCCCGGCACTTTGCACGGAACGAATAAAATAACGTGTTATGCAAGATACAGCCCGAAAAGAAATCAACGAGGCAAATATATTTATCCTAATTCGATCGTGGTGGTTCGCGCAGGCTGTGCCAATATTTCACTATCGGCTCTCGTTTTTGCCATACGTTGGAGCTTCCCCAGGCTTGCCAAAATCTGCGAACATTCGAGCATTCAGGGTAAGCGAGAATTGTTCGGAAAAAAAATTCAATTAACCCTGCGCGGTCGCATTGGGACGAATTCGTTCCAAGCGAAATTTCACTTCGAAAGTCCGGGCAATAGGGGACTATATTAAAAATATGGTTCATTCTCTTGTCATCCTCACAGAATATAGTGTTTAAAAAGCACTTTCTACCGTTGTATCGAAAAAAAATATGCATTATTTTCGTTTATTTCAATTTTTAAACTAGATAAATTTGAACGTTTGGTCACGTGAACGAAAATGCTTTGGGTTGGTTGGATCTCTAGTGACGTCACTTGACAATCATCATTGCGAGCCCTGCGACGAGTAATGAGCGATTTTCTAGTTTATTTCAGTGCATTTCCGTGTTTTTTTGCTCATGTTCATTCATCGTTACTTGTAGTTATAGTTACCAGAGTCGGTCGTAATTCTGTTTATAAATACGAATTCGAATTGATTCACATAGTGATTTTCATGTGAATATAAATACAAATTTATTCATACTTCACTTACTGTAAATACAAAATGTATTCATGAATATTCACAAATATTCACAAATAATCACAATATTCTGAATATATAAATAAATTCACAGAAAAAAATTGTGAATATTCACAAAAAATCCTGCGAATTAAAAAAAAATTCACATCAAAATCTGTAAATGCAAATGTATTCACATAAAAATTGTAAATGCAAAATATTCACAAAATGAGTTGTAAATTTTTTCGTAATTAAGACAAATTAAAGTCAAATTCACAATGATTAGATTAAAATTTACACCAAAAGTGAGTTCGTACGTATTTTTGCACAAAACTTTTTGTGCAACAATTTCTTTGGCTCAACACAATGTTTTCTCTCAAAATACGTAAGAACTCACTTGTGGTGTAAATTTTAATATAATTGTCGTGAATTCGATTTTAATTTTCTTCAACTTGAGGAAATTCACAACTCATTTTGTGAATTTCTTAATATTCATAATGTAATTGAAACTCACGACATTTTTTGCAAAAATTTCTTTGCCTCAACACAACCTTTTCTCTCAAAATACGTAAGAATTCACTTTTGGTGTAAATTTTAATCTAATCATTGTAAATTTGATTTTAATTTGTCTTAAATACGAAAAAATTCACAACTTATTTTGTGAATTTTTTCGTATTTACAATTTTTTGTGAATACATTTGCATTCACAAATTTTGATGTCAATTTTTTTAATTCGCAGGATTTTTTATAAATATTCACATTTTTTGTGAATATTGACAAATTTTTTCTGTGAATTTATTTGTATGTTCAGAATATTTGTGAATGCAATTGTATTTGTACGCATGCATGTGAATACAAACAAGTGAAGTATGAATAAATTTGTATTTATATTCACACGAGAATCACGATGTGAATAAATTCGTATTCGTATTTATAAATAGAATTACGTCCAAATCTGACAGTTTCCATATTATCAACTTTCAAATGAGAATGGAGAGGAAGGTTTGCTGTGCGACAACTCAGCGGCGATATACGACCTTTACCTTGTTTACTGGCATGTGACGTCACAGGCGTCACGTGACTACATATCTGAAAACGGGAGCGTTTTGACGGTCTGGTTGAATATTTACATTTTATTGCCGATTTATATCGTAAATACTGAAATTCGCGAAGATGAAGAATATTGCGAGCATAATATACGATAATTGACCATTGAAGGGGTTACACTTAGATGGAATTGTTGAAAAAAATCAATTTTTCGTTTTCGACGGTTTCTTATAATATTACCTTTCAAAACTATTCTCTGAAAATGTCAAGTCGGTCCGTTGAAAATCGGGGGAGTTATGAGCGTTCACAGGTAGGTCCGCTTACCGCTTTACCGTTACAGGTAAAAACTTTAAACGTGTTTTTCTCGGAATGACTTTTTTGGAATCGGTGACCAAAATATCTCAAAAACAACTAAACCGATCTGCTTTAAATTTCACAGACATTTTTTGTATATCAAAAGGCAGTTCTTAAACGAAGGATTTTTTTTTCGATGCATCATTTTTTTGATATCAAGGAAAATAGAGTGTTTCTTTCACCGAAATTTCGACGATCACTTTCGATCGGCGACCATTTTTTCAAAAATCATTATTTTATTGAATCCTTCGATTAAAGACTGGGTAATACGGTACCAAAACTAAATTCGTTTGGTTTTTTGATTTCAGATTATTTGTTCCCGAGCAGGAGTGGTCACCGCGAAGGATCTTTTTTGCACAGCGGTCTGTGCAATTTACTGTGTCTCCGTCGTTTATAAATATTTCCCAATAAAAAAATTATCAAAGATACTTGAAATTATACACTTTACTATGAAAAGAGTATAAAAACCTGCACCCATTTCCCAAAAAAACTCACGAAAACACCTTTATTTTCCGGCCGCGAACTAGGTGTAACCCGTTAAGGCGAGAAGTCCCTTCAGAATTTTCAAAAAATCGATGTTTTTTTACATATTTCGAAAGTATGATACCCAAAGAATATACTGACCAAAGGAAAACTCGAAATATTGTATATTTCGAGTTTTACAATTACAATTACAAAAAAAAATTACAATGAATAGTTTTCACATCTTGAAACTTTAAACGCGATTATCTCGAATCTATTTTTTCAAAAACTGCTCGTGTTGTAGCTCAAAAAGTTATCGACCGATTTGGATGAAATTTTGGGAGTTTACTCTCAGTAATATTATCGGAAGGATAAACCTAAAGTTTGACAGGTAGCGTGTAAATAAATAATTTTTTTGGGGTCAAATATGTCGAAAAAATGGTCGAAAATTCGAATTTTGGAGTAAAAAGGCTCCCAAATTTTCAGTTTTGCACTTTTTCATCATTCTTTAGGTATACCCTTCCCCTTAATATGGCAGGAAATGAATGACACTTATTAAATCTTTTCAGGATCAACAGAAAAAGAGAGACAAACATTCAGGATCAACAGAAAGCCATTTGTTTGGTCATCCCAAAAAAAAATGTTTTTTAAACTTGACAGTTATAATAAACTCATGTTCAAATTTGAAAATGATCAGATTATTTTATCCCCTCTAAAAAGATTCTCGAAAAATACTTATTTTTCACGCTCCTAAAGGGATTTCTCGCTTTAAGATGCTGCCCGTACAACGGTCAAATACTCTATTATTAGAAAGTGAAAGCAACCAATATAACAACTTTTGTACTTGAACTAAAGAGTATACTTGAATTTTTTGAGATTTTTTAAAGCTATTTTGCACTTTGAGAACTTCACTTGGACGTTTTCGTCCCAGTGCGACCGTGCAGGGTTAAAAAAATCAAGAAAAATTGCGTGGCAATCTTACATTCCAAAAAGTGCACCGCCCAAGTGAGCAGCGTGATCCATGAACCTCCAGCCGAGGATACAACCCGTTGTATCCATCACCATGAGGCCCTTTATCGCCTGTGGATAAATAAACAATCGCGATTTGGGTGGTCGTTCGAGGTTATTTTTCAACAGTGGGAAAAATTATCTCTGTGTATAATGAAAAAAAAATGTTTACACTATCTGCGCGAAGTATAAACACACTTGCGGTTTTCCAAGTTTATTTTTAAAAACTTATTATTAGTTTATTTAAAAAATTATTTAATTACTGGTTTATTTAAAAAATTATTTAAAAAAAACAAGCTTTCTATCATGTCTTTTTTTTTCAAACTAAACCATAAAATTTTTTTACCTTTATCCCCCTGGATATTTGATTTCAAACCCCATAGTTTTCGAGTTACAGCTCATTTTCGAAAACGAGACCGAAATACGAAAATTTGAATTACCCTGTCGGAAATAATTTAAAAAAAGTTAAGAGTTCAATCGCGGTGAATCTCCGCTCTTTTGAGTGCCGCTAAGAAAATTTCTATCGTCATTTTCCAAAAAATGATACGGTGCTCATGAGAGTTGGAAAATCTCAGATGACCGTGCTCAAGGTCACCCAGTGATTAGAAAAAGTAGTAGAGTACAAAGAAGCATAATGAAGCTTGTTTTTTTTAATGTTTTAAATACTTTCTGGAATATCCCTTTGCTCTCTTTTTTTTTAGTCCTGTAACTCTTCATCCCGACCCAAAATTCGTAAAGTGTACTTGTACTTTTCGCCGGTAGTCTATGCAAGCTGAGGTTACTCACAGTGCCCGCTGAAAATGTCCACATCGGTAGAAAAGCTATGCTCAGCATCGTTTCGGGATATTGGGTACATACGAAACCGATGACACCCATTATCGCGCCAGACTGCGGAATTAACGAAAGCGTTCGTGTCATTTTTGTTACAGAGAAGTATAAAAAGCGCGATTTTTTCGTCCCAAGGTATTTTCAGAAAAATGAAGGACCTATGCTACTTTATTGAATGGAACAAGAAGATTCTTCGTAATATTTTCCTATGAAGGACAATATTAAGGCTATTGCGTGATCTTTTTCGCTCCACGAGAAAGAAAGGTCGTCGAGGTATTTCGATGATGAGCTTATAGCCTCGAAACATTATTATTATTGTTATTATTATTATCATCAATTAAATGTGTTCCAGGCAACTGGATGTGAAGAACAGAATATCGTTAAAATTCGAGATCGAGGTATCTTTGCAAAAAACCATGTAATTTCTAGGGAATTTGGATTACTGTTATATTAACGGATGAGATGCAGTCAGAATATTCGAAAAATCGATTTTTTAATACATTTTCTTGAAGTATCATGTTACGAAAATATTCCCTGAAAATTTCAAGTCAATCCGATGAGTAGTTTCCGGGATATCCCACAATTAGTGAAGGGGTGTCGGGTCCCCGTGGCAGGTAGCGGCTGACAAACGCGCAAACGATAATACCCGGAAAGGCAAAATGCTTCGAAAACAACAACAAATTGATATTTTGGAAGCTTCTACATCGGCAGAAGCCCTATTGTGTGGGCCAAGAAATGATGATTCGATGTAATTTTTTAATTAGTATTTCTATACATAAATCAAGTGTGAAATTGGAGAACTCTTTCAGAATTTTTCAAAAACTTTTTACTCAATAACTAAGAACTTGAGCAAAAATTTATAAAGTATACATTCGTTTTAAAATTGCCCAAAATGTCTAAAATAAATAATTCATCCCAAAATTTTTTAATTTTTTGAACAATTGTTTCAACAATTGGCTATAAACAATTGAATGCTCGACTTTTCGGCAAAAAATGTGATATTCGGATTCAGCGGATCAAAATACGTTTAAAAAGTTTAGCTTCATCCATCGAGCTCAAAATTTTACGAACATATAATACCGTATCTACATCGAAAAACTTTAAACACGTTTTTCTCGAAACTATGTTTTTCAAGTCGGTCACCACTATAATTTAAAAACTATTCGATGGATTTTGATGAAATTTGGTGTGCTTATTGATAGCATTAAAAACTAGTTCTTAATCGAAGGATTTTCATTCTTGTTGAAAACTTCTCTCTTTTTTAAACAATAAACGAGCGATTCTTTGGTCGAAAATCGAAAGTTATCTGTCGGAAGCCGCCATTTTGTTAATTTTTGAAAAAAAAAATTTCGATCAAGGACTAGATTTATTATTAAATGATTTTTTTTGTTGGTATTTTGATTTCAGAAGAACCAGTAAAATTTTATGATGGTCATCGCAAAGCACTACATGCCGAAGGGGGTCCGACAAAGATGGCGATATTGTGATGAATAATCAATATTTTTCTTTGAAAATTTGTACAAGTCAAGTTCAAATATAACATAAAAAGTCTGTGTAACCACTTTTGTAAAACAAACTTAATTACTATAAAAAAATTATTGAAAATGCTCGTTTTTTTCACGCCTCTGACTGCATCCTCCCAAAGCTCATCAATCGCAAAATCCGAAAAATTGTGGAAAAATGTTGTTTTTAACTGCGGGTTAGAGTCTGCATGGTTGTTACGCATTATTGACTCAGAAATTTGCTGACTTTTCCAGGTTTTTCGCACAGGTTTTGCAAATATTTCAGGAAGATTGGGGTCAAATAAAGAAGATAATTTCGTTTAAGATCAATTATATGAAAATGTAGAATGGTAAAGTAAAATTGACTGAAAAAAACGGAAATTTGGAGAAAAAATGTAACAAAGTAGAACAAATATATTGAACGCATGTTTTTGAACTTTCAATGTTTGGCACCGACACAACTTTTTTTTGTCTATAATGAAGAATGATATGAATATTAAAAATATACAAGAATATTTATTTTTATACTGTTCAGTTTTTGTTTCCAAGACGATTTCATTTTTCGTAATTCTTGCAAAAAGTAAATTCTGGAAAAATTCCCGAGAATGTTCAACACTCCCGGACTTTTCCCCGATTATTCCAGGAGGGAAGAAATTCCCACAAGCGTAACAGCCATGGTCTGAAAAAAAAAACCATTTTCAGTAAAGGATCTGAAAACCGAGGAGTCCAGAATTTCCACAATCGAATTTTTTAAATGATATTTCGGTAACACGCGTTTTGACCCGACGACAAAATATCCGCGACAAAATATCCGACGACACAATATCCGCAGGATAAAATATCCTCATGACAAAATATCCGCAAGACAAAATATCTGCCGATATTATATCCGCTATCGGTAATTAAATCTATGATTAACGTTATTACTCTTAAACTAGGACAACTGGCTTCATGAGACAGTCAATGTTTGTCTCTCTGCTGTGTATGTAGTGCTAATGTTTCTTGAAGGAATGACGTTGTAGTGCTACAGTTTAAAGTGTGTATGTAGTGCTACAGTTTAAAGTGTGCTGTGTATGTATGTGCTACAGTTTAAAGTGTGCTGTGTATGTAGTGCTACAGTTTAAAGTGTTTAAAGAAGGGAGCAAAATTATTAATATATGACGGATATGTTTATTCAAAAAAGAGTGTGAATAAAACAAGCATAACTTGGCATTGTGTTAAGCATAAGAAACGTTCATGTAATATTATTATAGTACATCCTATTATAGTACATACTATTATTATAGTATCCAAGTATATTTGCGTGGCATTGCTAACAATATTTTATTAAACTAATATTATATACAAAAACTTTACAATAAAGAAATAAGTGCAATGAAGAAGCTCGTATTATGCCCCCACCCCACTATCTCACACACCCCACAAAGGTGTTTTGCGCGCGACCCCGTTGATGTGGTGGACGAGATTTAGGATTTTGTCTCGCGGATGTTTTGTCATGAGAATATTTTGTCTTTCGGATATTTTATCTTCCGGATATTTTGTCTTTCGGATATTTTGTCCTCGGATATTTTGTCGCGGATATTTTGTCGTCGGGTCAGATGTGACGTAGCCGATATTTCGCTAAATATAGCCAAAGTCCCGACTCGAAATTTGCGTACGCCAGTCTGTATGCAAAGGAAGCCTCGAAGCAAGACTCGTGATCGAGATACCTCACCGAGATACACGGGGCGAAATGGGCATGGCCGAATAGACAAGGTATCGTATTCCCGAATGATATTTACAGCTCCGAGGGACAGTCCCGGCATGGTAAACGCAGTCTTGTAGATATTGCTGACCATACTCGAGACGACGCCGCTCGATAGGTAGAACGCGACGAATTGTTCCTTTCCAAGGCTTGATACGGCCACGCTACTGAAGCTGTGCAACACATACATGTTGGCAGCCAAATGAAGCACGGAGTGATGTGAGAACGTTGACAGTAGCATCGGCCAACAGATCGCACCTTCGTAAAAATCATGAATATATTTTAGTATTTAAGGGGTTAGGCCAAAGTAACGGGTATAAAATCATGTGCGAATTTAACAATTTCCTTTTTCGTACGAAAACGTGATTCACTCATAAAATTAATCACACATCTGTTTAGTATTAATATCGAGCTGTTAGAAAATATATATATATATATATATTTTCGATGTACAAAATGGCCGACTACTCGAAACTTCTCGAAACAGCTTTTTTTCCAATTGGCGTGACAAATAACTTCAACAATTATCACTCGATTTACTTCAAATTTAAAAGTTGTGTTCCTAATTGCATTTCGCAGAGAAATACGTACGGAATATCTGATTAATCGAAAACTTTTCATTTAACGAGCAGTTTATGAGCAGTTATAACGAAATTTTTCACTGAAAATTCATTTCTTAAGTTCAAATACCTACAACTTTTGAATAAAACAATATTTTTTAAATTCCAAAATTTTTATTTTGTTTTTTGTTCTAGGTAAAAAATTGTGGATGCTAAACATCGAAAAAAAAAATGTATTTTCTAACAGCTTGACATTCATACAAAATAGAAGTGTAATTAATTTTATGAGTGAATCACTTTTTCATACGAAAAACAATGGTTAAATTCGCACATGATTTTATACCCGTTACTGTCGCCCAGTGTAGCATTGTGCCGAAACTTATCGGAAAGTGTAGCAGCGGGTTTTTCTTTCGTAAACTCACTCGACGAAGGATTGGCACAAAAGTATCGAAGCATCGTGTTTTTGAGAGCCGGTATTCTCCAGCCGAGAAAAACTGCGACATTGAGAAAACAAATGGGCGCGAAAACACGTTGTCCATCCGTGAGACCCTTCCACCAACGCTCGGCTTCGCCTCGCCACCCGGATCGCTGGTAGAAGAAAATATACAATGATCTTTTTCCTTCGGGTTTTCATCTATTGAATAGCAAGTTCCTTCGTGGTCTCTCTCTCTATCTTTCTCTTGGTCTCTCAGGTGGGAAACGAACAGTAACTATAATACATACACTCAATCTTCGCTGAGTAGCCGAATGATACTGATTGATTACCCAATGAGTGTATCTACGCATTCGCTCGTACTCCCAAATCGATGCGGCCACCACGGAAGCGCCGCTGAACTGAAATTGTACAAAATGTCGTGAGGATATGCGAGAGATACGGTGAACGGAGACAAAATGGAGAATTTTCAAATGTACATCCTAAACGGAGAGTAAAATCTTCTATTGAAATTCTTCGATGACTTTATTAGAGAAAAACTCTCCAGAGTAAATATGCCATAACTTTTTAGCTAATGTATGGCAGGACAACATCTCCATTCTTTATTTCTCTATTCTCAGACATCTTTCTCCTTCAATATCTCGGCTCTTAAATTACTACCGCTCTACTGCTTTTGAATATCTCCATTCCACAATCTTTTGTATCCAAAACTTTTCTGTTCTTATGGAGTTAACCATTTTTTTCGTGTGAAAAAAGTGATTCAGTCAAAATTAATTACACATCTATTTAATACAAATATTAAGCTGTTAGAAAAAAAAAATATATATATATATTTTTTTTTCGATTTACAAAATGGCCGACTACTAATATTTTATTTCGTTGTCTTTTTTTTAGGCGCTCTGCGGTGTGACATTTAGCATCTGCAATTTTTTACCTAGAACAAAAAACAAAAATTCTCGTCAATCTACATTAGAATACCTGGAGAAGTACGTACGGAATTAAAAAAATATTGTTTTATTCAAAAGTTGTAGGTATTTGAACTTAAGAAATGAATTTTCAGTGAAAAATTTCGTTGTAATTGCTCATAAACTGCTCATAGAATAAAAAGTTTTCGATTAATCAGAAATTCGGTACGTATTTCTCTGCGAAATATAATTAGGAACATAACTTTCAAATTTGAAGTAAGTCGAGTCAAAATTGTTGAAGTTATTTGTCACGCCAATTGGAAAAAACCTGTTTCGAGAAGTTTCGAGTAGTCAGCCATTTTGTACATCGAAAAAATATATATATATACATTTTCTAACAGCTTGATATTCATACTAAATAGATGTGTAATTAATATTATGAACGAATCACTTTTTCATACGAAAAAAAATTGTTAAATTTGCACATGATTTTATACCCGTTACTGTGGCCTAACCCCTTATCTGTATAAACAATATCTCTCTATCTCAATACCTACAATATCTCTCTTCCGAAACATCTCTATTCCATTCGTAATATTGCATTCATTATATTGGCTAAGAATAAAACAAGTGTAACGCAGAGGCCCTTGGATTACAGGAGATACAATGAAACATTAAATGATCTCACTTTGTTAAAATCGATTGTAGTTTTTTAATAGTTATCGGTCGTAGGGTTCAATAGTTAAAATGATGACTTTTTTCATAGATTATGTATGCTCGGGTTTAAATTCATCGCCACCTTAAAAGAAATCTTTTTAATAATCTACTACCGTCAACGACTCGTATTCATTCTTAACTTGAATATCTCGTTTGATTTTTAGATTTCGGATGGACCGTTTAAGCTAGAGTGTCCACCGCCAAACGATGCGAGAAAAATGTCATCATCTGCGGGCAGCCATGTTCTTGTTGCATTTCTTTATTTTTTGGTGATTTTTTTAAAGCCTCAATATATGTATCTTAGTGTCAGAAAAAACATTCTTTTTCGCCAACTGTTTTCGAGAAAAAAACCGGAAGTTGGCCAGTTTTTTCAGGCCTTTAGATAGACCTAACCCCATAAATTACCTACACAAAAAATCTAAAACCTACAGCACAATTTTATCCTTGTCCCTTTTCTCATTCCTCAGTGTAATGCACCGTAACGTAGGAACGCTTGCAAAACGACTGCAGATTGAAAGCGCCGTAACCTTTCGGCGAGTCAACGGATCAGTCCCGATTTTGGAGTACAGAGAACAAAGTAACAATAAATCCAAACTTTATCGATACAGATAAAGTACTCGGCGACCTGGAGAGAGTAGAAAAAAATTGAATGGCAAGACGACTCACGGCGACCGTAAACCCAAGCGATTTCCATAACTTGGAGGGTTTCATGGCGCCCGTTTCCACAACGACATCGCCTATGAGGCTCCGCGTCGGTTTGGACGTATCTCTGTTCCTCTTGAATCCTCTGGCTTGCCTCCAAGAGGTTTGCACCTGTATCCTCGGTTTGTGATATTTCACATCCGCAAAGATGCTGCGAAAGGGGAAAAATTCATAAACTAACCAGCGATATTTGACAGTTTCCTAACCTCACATTCCTCCGGCTACATCACGCTTGAGCGTTAATAATAGTTTTACATTACCGTTTTTTTCTCTCTATTGTTTTACCATTTGCTGGAAGTTTCGCCGAGGTGGAGCAGTGCCCTGGCCATCGCCATCGCGACAACCCGGCTTGTTTTATTCGTAATTTAAGCGTCGCGTTAAGGTCGCCTCGATCATCTGCGTCCCCGGTCGGGGCTGACGTAAGTCATGGGAGGATTTCTGCAGTGGCGGCGATCGCACTCACCACGCACCTGCGAGGCTTGGTGTCAAGACAAATAATGACGTAGAAACATTCGCGAGAGCGAAGCTATGGCTGTTCGACCAAATCGCTTGTCAGTGTCCGAACGAGGTTATAGGCTAGAATCGGCAGCCTCGTCGACGTGCTACGATTGGAATTATCCTAAATTCGCAGTGGTTTGTACGGTTTGTACACTCGGATTCGATTTCCAAGCGTGCGACGCTAACCTTTCGCGCTTTTCTTTTGTTTGTTTCTAATCGAGCAAACGCGCTCTGCGTGCAATTTCGCGACGAATTTCCGACAAGTGAAAACCTGAAGGAACGTCGATCTTGTGAACGTAATTAAAGAAATGTAAAATGTAACTGTTGGCTATCGATTAAGAATCGTCGTGCAGTAATAATTGACAATTTGTTGCAGCTACTTGTCTAAATATAATTTGTTTATGACACATGTATATAGCCGAACGTCTCGAGGGTTGCGCAGTGCCACGTGCGCGCAAAGACACAAAGCGCTCGTCAGGTGGCGCGAATGGGGGAGTTTGCGCGCTTTCTAAAAAGCGAACAATCTCCGTCGCCGTCTCCCCTCCTGTCGGAAAAATGGCGTTTTTCGAGATTACCCGGAACATCTGCGAGCAGCTTGCATTTAAACCTTCGAAGGTCGCAGGTCGCGTATCACGTGTATAACGTAAGCCTGGCGTTACGAGAAACTCATCGAGCGATAAGAGAACAGATGATGCGCCCATCGAGAAGTCACTGTCAATCGAATCGTCATCGGGCTATGAGGCGTAAGAACGCTATCAGCCAGAGCGCTATTGTCAATTTAACTTGAAAAGTAAGAGCCAGTGGTTTTTCTTCTCTTCACGATATGGCTGAGAATCTCGCCGCGAAGCTTTATCTCCTGTTGGGAAACGAGAGTGTCAAAGGCAAGTGTAATTTGTGCTTTTTTTCGCGCGATGATAAGACGTGCATCGGAATTTTCGGTGACTCGGGCGGCTGTCAATTCGTCCACGGTTTGCCACGCTTTCGATTTTTCTTTGTACGCCGATCTTCGTATCGGTATGTATGTATATATCGGTATGTACGGATGATGTATTTGACAGTAGCAGACGCCGCACGGAAGATTATTCGTCCCAGCTGTTCGATATTGCATCGCGCAATATCGACTGACAATGTTTCGCTAATCGTACCCAGTACGAATTTTCAGTTCTTTGAAAACTTCGTTACGAGCGCGATAAATCTTGCGAACACGTACTGGCAATGAACTTTACATCGTAACGATGAAGAAAATCGCGTGTGGCTGGAATTCTTGCAGAAACGCGATAAGAAGGTGATACTCGCTGAACCGAGTCTCCCGACCTGCTGTCCAATCGTTGATACTTTCTAGGCATTGCATGTTAAATCGCCCGAGTCCTTATCTTGTTTTGCGCGATTTATTCACGTTTTTTCGCTCCCTCGATGCGAATGGACGCCTCTTATCACGCGCGCATTCGTTAAGACAAATTGACAAAGCCGAACTGGCTTTATTTTAACACGAATATTCGGATGTTCGCATCTAGCGGAGCAATGGAAGCTACTGGGACAGGAGAGAGACGGCTCTTTGCTGGTCGGCTGGATAGAGGAAAACACTATGGAAGGAGAAACGCCAAACTCAAACTCCGTGGTCGGTCATTACGATCGGACCAAAGAAAAGTTGCAGGTAATTCGGTGTTAGGAGCGTTTTAGTTACCGTATTGTTATGGTGAAATTTAGGACGTATGGGGGTCTTACGGAAAGGGTATTGTGATGATGAAGATTAGGGGCATTATTGCTTCAGTTCTTTCAAGCCTGTATGCTAAATTTGGAACCGATGCAACGGCACACTGAAAAATTGTAGCTCTTTTAAGGGGCTATACCAGTGTGAACGCTGAAAATTTGGGTGATTTTTGGGAATTTCGTTGGAAGAAAAGTACTCAATTAAATGTTACGGAAAATTAAGTATATATTTGGCTATATTTGACCTATATCACATCATTTTTTCATAGAAAAATATTGAGATCCAAGCGACTTATGCGCTGACTTTGGAGCTGCCAAAAAAAAGTTCCTCCACCGTTGACTCCTTCCACCCTGATTCCAACCGATTGAAAACAACCATTTTATAGGCAAGAAAAAATACTTTTTTTTTCATAACTACGCCATTTTGTTAGATTTTGATATTTTTCGAAAATCCAATGCCAAATCGTCAATTTTTATCCAATCAAAAATATCCTACGCCATTGTAGAGTAAATATATTCAAGAGTACTCAGTTCAAAATTCAAGTCAATCAGATAATTGCTCTTTGAGCTACAATTCAGCACATTTGCAAAATCTCATTTCGAGAAAAACGCGTTTAAAGAATTAACTATCGATTTTAGCAAGATAAAATGATATTGATATAAACGATATAAATGATAATGATATTCTTGAAAGTATAAACTGTCGAAAAAGGCAACAAAAAGAATCGATTTTTTGAATGAGTCATACTGGTATAACCCCTTAATATAACAGTAATCCAAATTCCCTAGAAATTGCATCTTTTTTTGCAAAGATACCTCGATTTCGAATTTTAACGATATTCTGTTCTTCACATTCAGTTGCCTGGAACACATTTGAGTAGCTGAAACCGAAAAAGAAAAGGACGTAGGATTTTCAAAAAATATCAAAATCTAACAAAATGGCGTAGCTAAGAAAAAAAGCCTGTTTTCTTGCTTATAAAATGGTCGTTTTTTTCAATGCCAAATCGTTAATTTTCATCCAATCAAAAATATCCGTCAATCGGATAATTGCTCTTTGAGTTACAAGGTCAAAAATTTGAAAAATCTAATTTTGAGAAAAACGCGTTTAAAGATTTAACTATCGATTTTTGCAAGATAAAATAATAGAGATATGGCCTTAAAATTTTTACAGGATATTGAAAGTATAAATGATGGAAAAAGGCGAAAAAAAGATCGATTTTTTTAGTGTCACACTGGTATAGCCCCTTAATCCGCTCCACGGATAACCTGGCTGCAGTTAATCAGAGTTTCACTGTAGTTTTTTTTTTCATATCAACTAAAAAAAGAGGGTTTTTTTCACCAAAAATCGATACATTCGCTTAGGACAGCAGCCCTTTTTAAAAAAATCAATGTTTTATTAAATCCTTCCCTCAATCACTAGATGATGTCATGCAAAAGCTAAATGCGTTTAATTTCTTTTTTCGATTTTACAATTAATTTATAACTATTTTTGAATACAAAAATTATAAAAGCTTCTTTAAACCATATTCTTGAAAGTAACGAAAAAAAACGAGAACTTACACGTTTTCCCAGAAAAAAAATTCACTAAAATTCTTCCTTTCCGGCTTCGAGCTAGGTGTCACCCATTGATAGAATAGAATATTGACAAATACGGGTGAAACAATTATAATAGAACCTCGATTATCCGAATTTTCGGTTATCTGAACGCTTGGGCGCCGTATCTGAATGCTTGGGCGCCGTATCTGAACTCATGATGGTCTTTTTTTCTCACAAGGAACATCCCTCAGGTGTTCGCCTCCGATTTTGTTGAAACTCATATATGTGATAGAGCATCGAAAACTTTGAGACACGTATTTTTTTTTATCGGCGGAAAAACGGATTTAAGGGGGGAAACCGCCCCTCAAAGAAAGGCGCGTCGAGGGGTGATTTTGCAGTTTCACCCAGAAGCAATCCACCGATCTAAACGAAACAAAAACGAAAATTCTTCTAATGAAAAGCGATGAAAAATCCACTATGAAAATGTTAAGAAAAAATTCAATTAGGGGTAAACCACCCCTCAATTTGCCTTTTATTCACCCCACACTTAAGAGGGTTGTATGCAAATTAATAAAACAGGTGTCATTTTGAAGGGCAATTCAAATTGAAGTTGACGGGTTTTTGCGTTTTGGCGGCATAGCAAATTTAAGGGGGTAAACCACCCCTAACATAAATTTATTTATCATGGTCGTTTTTCTGTGTTTAAAGTATATCCGCTGATTTTAAATATTTCTATAAGCTACAATTTAATGTTTTATCATATTCCAAAGTTATCTTAAGGGGTCTTAAGGCGTCTTAAGGGGTAACTACCCCTCTGACGAGAAACATCATTGAAGTATCCGCTTTCGATTTCGTTGAAACTCATATATGTGGTTGCATTGCAAACTATTAAACATGTTTTTTTTGTATCGGTAGAAAAACGGTGTTAGGGGATGAAACCACCCCTCAAAGTTTCTCCCACAAGCAGTCCACCGATCTGAATGAAACAAAATCGAAAATTCCTCTAATATTAAGCGATGAAAAATCCACTACAAGAGTGTTGATTAGAAATATAATTAAGGGGTAAACCACCCCTCCATTTGCCGTTTTTCACCCCACGCTTAAGGGGGTTGTATGAAAATTAATAAAACAGGTATCATTTTGAAGGAGAATCAAAATTCAAGTTGACGCGTTGTTGCGTTTCAGCGGGACAGCAAATTTAAGTGGGTAAACCACCCCTAACATAAATTTCTTCATGTCCATTCATTTAAAAAACCAGAAGATTTTGAAAATCCTGTTATCTTTGATTTTGGTGAATCGAACACACATTGTGAAATACCCGGCTGCAATAATTTGGCCATTATCAGATGTGCATGGTGCAAAAAGTCGTTGTGTTTAAAGCATTTTTTGACGATTATCGTTATTGCAGAAATTCCGAGCCGTGATTGTTGATGGTTGATAGTTGATAGACTAGAAAAAAAAGTATATATCACAAGAAAATGATTTGACGGCATATGACTGCGATACTTTTCACAAGTACTATTAATTAAATCAGCTGATATGATTCCCAAATGAAATTATATTAAAATATATTAAAAACATGTTCGCTAACCTACTGTAAAACCCTCAGTTTCATTAATATGTTTAATTAAATAAACGGTAAAATAATAAAAATATACATTCCTCCACAAAACTACGTCGCTGGGTAAATTATCGAAGTGAGCCTTATAACTTATTCTGGAAATTATTAGAATTAATGATATAGTAGAAGTGTATAATTATTCCTATGGAGATGCTTAATGGACGTGCATATTAAAATCGGAAGCGTTTCGACACGAAAATATGAGTCTTATGAGTAAAGGGTAGCCCCACGTCCCCACTCCCAAAGCACCGCTCATAAAGCTCAAAACGAATATGCGGCACACACACAAACATAAAATTGATATTACCGATTAAATGAAAACAGTTTAAACGAAATTCGTGAAACCGTTCGCGAAACTTCAAACGAAAAGCAATTAGAGGGGGTAGTTTACCCTTAAAATGTAAAAATTTACAAACGTAATAATTTAAAAACGCGGGAGAATATTTTGAAACCGCGGATACATGTTAAACACAGAAAACACGACGGTGATGAACAAATTTATGTTAGGGGTGGTTTACCTCCATAAATTTACTGTCCCGCTGAAACGCAAAAACGCGTCAACTTGAATATTGATTCCCCTTCAAAATGATACCTGTTTTATTAATTTTCATACAACCCTCTTAAGCGTGGGGTGAAAAACGGCAAATGGAGAGGTGGTTTACCCCTTAATTATATTTCTAATCAACACTCTTGTAGTGGATTTTTCATCGCTTAATATTAGAGGAATTTTCGATTTTGTTTCATTCAGATCGGTGGACTGCTTGTGGGAGAAACTTTGAGGGGTGGTTTCATCCCCTAACACCGTTTTTCTACCGATACAAACAAAAACATGTTTAATAGTTTGCAATGCAACCACATATATGAGTTTCAACGAAATCGAAAGCGGATACTTCAATGATGTTTCTCGTCAGAGGGGTAGTTACTCCTTAAGACGCCTTAAGACCCCTTAAGATAACTTTGAAATATGATAAAACATTAAATTGTAGCTTATAGAAATATTTAAAATCAGCGGATATACTTTAAACACAGAAAAACGACCATGATAAATAAATTTATGTTAGGGGTGGTTTACCCCCTTAAATTTGCTATGCCGCCAAAACGCAAAAACCCGTCAACTTCAATTTGAATTGCCCTTCAAAATGACACCTGTTTTATTAATTTGCATACAACCCTCTTAAGTGTGGGGTGAATAAAAGGCAAATTGAGGGGTGGTTCACCCCCTAATTGAATTTTTTCTTAACATTTTCATAGTGGATTTTTCATCGCTTTTCATTAGAAGAATTTTCGTTTTTGTTTCGTTTAGATCGGTGGATTGCTTCTGGGTGAAACTGCAAAATCACCCCTCGACGCGCCTTTCTTTGAGGGGCGGTTTCCCCCCTTAAATCCGTTTTTCCGCCGATAAAAAAAAATACGTGTCTCAAAGTTTTCGATGCTCTATCACATATATGAGTTTCAACAAAATCGGAGGCGGACACCTGAGGGATGTTCCTTGTCAGTTAAAGTGTGGCCTGAGGTATTCCCCTTTTTTTCTGTGATAAAGCTGTTTCCTAACGGTATTCAATATTTTTAAAATACATTATTGCCTATATGTAACTTCATGCATCAGATCGTATATACATTGTACGTATACACGAAAAACCACCCTTGAATGGTTTGAAACCCAGAAAATAGGCCCACACAGCTGCTGTTCTTGAAACGAATTCGAGACTTATCGGCTAAGAACCGCGCAACTACTATGTGGCAGCCAAAAATTGATCACTATTTTACGCCGCTATAGTGATTTAACTGCATAAGTAGTGATGGTATAAAAATTGAAACTTTCTTCGTTGTTAATTGCTATAAAATAGAGAATTTAAGGTCATTCGATTCATAAAAAGAATTTTCGATACTTATATTATATGAGTTGATTTGCCTTGAAATCCGAGACGTATTTTCGATTATCCGAATTTTTGATTATCCGAACGATGTCCGGTCTCAATTAGTTCGGATAATCGCGGTTCTACTGTATTAAAGAAAAACACTTCCAAGTGGAGAGGCTTGGTCGACAGATTACGCCGCTTGCAACTGATTTGCATCTAGGGGGCCGTCCATATATTACGTCATCGATTTTTACTGATTTTCGACCCCCCCCCCTACAATCATCCTATCGTCATTTCCTAATGACCCCCCCCCCTCTCGCAAAATTGACGTCATTACCAGTTTGGCAAAATTAAAACATTTGTGGATTTGAGAAAAATTGGGTAACATTAAAACATTTTGTTATAGAATCATCTTTTATTATTTTGTACTTTGGCAATGTTTATTAATATAATAATATTATTCTTCCCTATTCTTTAGTTTTCTTTGGATAGCTCCCACATTTTGTTATAGAATCATCTTTTATTATTTTGTACTTTGGCAATTTTCATTAATATAATAATATTATTCTTCTCTATTCTTTAGTTTTCTTTGGATAGCTCCCACGGAGTTTTCACCCATTCTTGCAAATCCTGGATCACGGGTAATATCTCCGTATCCTCCCCATATTCATTTTGGCTCGATCGAACTATTTTCATAGGTACGCTGTTATTTGAAGTTCTCTAATATAATGTAGACAAACCTTATGTAATAAATAAATAAATAATGAGTTCAATAATTAATACCATTAGGTACTTGCAAAATATTTTTCATCACTCATGCGGGGAAACCACTCTAGTTGTACAATATACTATTGTACATTTTGAAGTAACTGGTATCACAAGAATGACGTCAATTTCGAAACGTCCCCCCCCCCCCATCCATCATTTACCGTCATCCGCAGACGAACCCCCCCCCCCCCCCATTTTAAAATGACGTAATTTATGGACGGCCCCTAGGATCCATATTTGAGAATTCAAAATTTCCGTCACTTTTGCCTGACCTTGTATCTCTCGCACATTCTCAATCAGGAATAATCGTGCATCAGATGATTGATGCGATTAGGTCGAGCGGATAATTTACAAATCGAATCACCGCTGTTGTTGCTAAAGCCACCGATCCTCTGTTAGCCCCGTTATTTGATCTGTGTATCCGACGCAATTATTTACAGATATTGCATCGATTCGACAAAGTTCTCAACATAGTTCAAGCCACGGTAAATCAAAATCACACTCTCTTGGGATACGTGGTTAAGCAGGAAGCTCAGGCTTCGGAAAATGGATCTCAGTCTGAAAATACGGACGAACCTAGCGAAATTCCAAACGAGGAAGGTTCCATGGAAAATGGAGAACACGGTGCAACTTTAAATCCTCGCGCAGAGGCTTACAGTACTTACGTGGCCGAGGTCCGTTCGACCAAAGTTCACAATCTTGATACAGAGAGAACGAAACAGATACGAGTACAATTTTTGTACAAGCAGAAAGAGCAGAAAAATGGAGACAGATTTTTGGTGCTGATACATCAGGAGTGTAAGCCGTGAGACATTTTATTTACTCCGTCTCGTTCATGGAACGAAAACATGTTTTTTTTAATTCATTAAAAAATGTCGTGGAAAAATGGACATATATAAATATATATAATTATTTATACTCATATGTAACATTCTATACAATTATATGTACCTTAACATGACATCATGAATGATCATACATGCGGCATTCCACGTCACTTCAGCCTGTAAAAAAAAATCCACATATAATTTTGAAAAATTGAGTTACTTTATTGAAAAATATTCACCAAGTGTCGACATTTAAAAAAAACTTCTGACGTTTTTTCTCGTTGATTACCATTTTTTAAATATTTTTCTATTCAAATGGCTGTATCTTTGACAGGACTTGACGTATTTACATTCGCAAAAAACGAAAATATGCGTCTTGTTCTAGCCTTCCAGCAAAATGAATGAATTTAGATTTTATAGAGCAAGTCGAACGTCCGTTTCAGGGCAAAATATGCAAAAATATTTTTTTTTCTCAAAATGATCATATGTAATCATATATGATTATATATACTTATATACTATTGCATATGCAATAGTAATTAACAAATTTCGCACATGATCATTCATGACAAGATCATACACGATTATTTATGTTTATGTATGTCCATTTTTTCCCGGGATAATAAAATCCGTATGAGTAATATGTGAAAATGCTGGCCAGCCTTTCAAAAGGGCATTTTCATTGAAATGAACAGAAGCAAATAACGAAACCCATATTTTTGAATACTATTTTTAGTAACATTCAAAAAAATATAATCAGTTGCATTTTAACCATATTAAAAAAAAATTCGAACGTTACCTAAATATTGTATGGTCCGAATATTTGTGACCATAATTTTTTGACTATACACATCGTCAGTTCGTCCAGATGCTTTTGGATTGTGAATCGATTCGTTAATGAAAATTCGATAAAATTTTGATAAAGTGAAAATCTTGTTGACAAAAGGTGTCATGATGTACACGGCAATATTCGACGAGAACGAAGAAGCTTCGAAGCTCGTCTCTCTCGATTCGGAATCGTTGGTGCAAACGTTCATCTGGGCTCAATGGGACGCTAGTAATCAAGTGCTCTATCACATACACAATCGCCGAGCTCCTACTAGTCTGGTAACCGAGGACGACAACGAGAGTCGTTCGAAGACTAACGTCACGTCGCCGACCCTCAGCGGTCTTCAATTTCACGATGATCTTCCCCATGAGACAGTGGTAACTATTAGAATTTCATGTTTCTCCTTTTTTGTTTACATCGATCAGCCACAGTGAGTCGATTCGATTTTTGAAGATTAATCAACTTTATCGAAAGTTTACCATTTTTTGTCTATATTTTTAATCAAATTTTAAGTAAGTTTTCAATAAAGTTAACAAATGAACAAAAAATAGTTCCAAAGTCTCATCCTCGATTTTGGGCCCTTCGATAGTTACCTTGAGTACATCCATTCTCATATCCTCACAGATCTTAAGGGGGAGATACCTTACCTTAAGGGCGAGGGGAGATACCTTACCTTAAGGGCGAGGAAAAGATTGCTGATTTTCATGATTTTTTTAAAGGTAAGATATTCCCACCATTTTTTAGACTTCGGGTATGTTTTATTGCCACTTTAGGCTATTGCATGGTATTTTTTTTATTGATCTGAAAAAAACCAACAAAGATTTTTCTTCCATTAACACTCATATGAAGAATATGTACCAAGGAAAAGTGGGAAATGTTGAAAATCGATGAAATGGCACGTTTTGAAACAAAAATATTGAATTTATAAAAAATGACATTTTTCAATGGAAAATACTTGAAAAAAATTTCAAAAACATCTTGGGTCATGTTTTAGACAATAAGGTTAGAAAGATTTATGTAAAATTTCATCAGAATCGGTCGTTTCTTTTTTTCGGCTATAGGTCACGGCAGCTTTGAAAATGCAGTTTAGGAGACCGTGCCATAAGTCCGCCATTTTTAAAGATTAATAAGAAAAACACCATGAAACAGCCGAAAGTAGTAATAAAACACCCCAAATCTCAAAACTGGTAACGGAATCTCTCGTTAAAAAAAATCATGAAAATCAGCCATTTTTTCCTCGCCTAAAGGTATCCCTTCTCTGGCCTTAGGCCACAGTAACGGGTAAAAAATTATGCGTGAATTTAACAATTTTTTTCATATGAAAAAGTGATTTGCTCAGAAAATAATTACACATCTATTTAGTATGAATATCAAGCTGTTAGAAAAAATATATATTCTTTTCGATATATTTTCTTTTGTTATCTTTTTTTAGGTGCTTCGCGGCGTGACATTTATCCACAATTTTTTACCTAGAACAAAAAGCAAAAATTCTCGTCAATCTACATTACAATACCTAGGGAAGTACGTACGGCACTTAAAAAATATTGTTTTATTCAAAAGTTGTAGGTATTTGAACTTGAGGGGAGATATACACCTCGGAGCCCTCAAAAACGTCACTTTTGTGAATTTTTTCAGCAGCAAAACTATTTGAAATTTCGGATTGGGGTTTTAACTATCTAAAAGTATATACATTCAAAAATATGTTTAATTTTCTTTATTCAAAAATATCAAAACTATACAAGGATATAGTTTTGATGTATGATCCTTGGAGCGTCGTAAAAAATTGTATGATCCTTGGAGCGTCGTAAAAAAATCTGCGTATACGGTACCCACTGGCGTTTCTTCAAAAATCATCTGAAAAAAACACCAAAAAGATTATTAAATTAGATACTATAATCTAGTACTTGTCATAGCCGATTTTGAAAATATCGATTTATGACAAAATGGCGGACGTTTGAACATAAATAGTGATTTTTGGGCCAAAAATTAGTTATTATTTTGCCTCTAAAACAAAAACTAAGTAACGGAAAAAAAATCCTATGACAAGTACTAGATAATGGTGTATAGATTAACCGCAAAAAACCTCAAGTCAATCGGTTCATTGGTTTTCGAGAAATTTTGGCTACCGATTTGAAAAACGTGGTTTTGAGAAAAACGCGTTTGAAAATTTGGGATTGAATAAATCATGAAATTTGTCAACTTACATGGAATCATCGATACCAGGCCCATAGTGTAGGTCTTCTACGGTCGACGGAATGTTCATAGCTTCTGAATCCTCGACCTCGACCATCTAGGTGTATATCACTCCTTATGAAATGAATTTTCAGTGAAAAATTTCGTTATAACTGCTCATAAACTGCTCATAAAATGAACAGTTTTCGATTAATCAGAAATTCCGTACGTACTTCTCTGCGAAATGCAATTAGGAACATAACTTTTAAATTTGAAGTAAATCGAGTGAAAATTGCTGAAAGTATTTGTCACGCCAATTGGAAAAAAGCTGTTTCGAGAAGTTTCGAGTAGTCCGCCATTTTGTACATAAAAAAAAAGTTCCAACAGCTTGATATTCATACTAAATAGATGTATAATGAATTTTATGAGTGACTCACTTTTTCATACGAAAAAAAAAGTTAAATTCGCACATAATTTTATAGCGCAGTGTGACCTAAAACCGCACTTTATGCACGCTTTTCCGTGACCTAAGTAGCCCTTTCTTACACCGTACGAAAATCGATCGCCTAACTTCACAGATGCATAAAAAACAAACGAAAATACTTTTAAATGTCAGTTGAAGCTTGATAATTCATCGCGAACAAATGACGAGACAGGGATAGATGAGCGATTCTCCTGAAAACACTTTCATGTTGTAGAAAAAATTACAGCGTAATCAAGACGAAACGCTGACCCATAGTTTGTTGTACGGAAATTACGGCCCTAGCGGCAATCTAACATTCAATAATTGCAATGTCACGCGAACATGCACGACTGAAAGTAAGACGGTGCAAACCAACAAAACCGGTTAACAAAAATCGTTACAGTTAGTTAAATTGGTGTTTGAATTACATAAGTTCAAAAAATTAAAGTTATTCCCCTTGTTTCGCCTACTTTTGTATACATTATTTAATAAACGTATATGGATTATCAAAATTATTATTCTGGTGTGACAGTTCGTCAATTTTGTTCTTCCGTGCTCGACTTGCGGTTAACGTTGAGATTATATGATATTTTAACGCAACTTTAAAAATAATCATTTCATCCCTCGGAGGGGGGGGGGGGCTGTGCCCCCGAACCCTCCCTTTACCCCCTATCCCCGCCCACCCAGCGCCCGGGGCGGGTTTATGTCACATGTGCTATAAAATAGTATACGATACTCGCGACTAAAGTTGTCTATTAATGCACGGCGTTTAGCACCCTCGCTACTTAAGTCACACGTACCGTAATATACTATTATACCCGTTACCGTGGCCTAGCCCCTTGAATAAAAGCTTATAAAAGGGAGCAACATCAAGTAGGCCATCTCAAGACAAAATGTCTCGTTCCTCGAATTCGTAGCTCAACATACCTCTGAATCTACCTCAGTTACCGAGCACCGGAAATTGCGGAACGTACGAGGACGACGTGATACCTCTGAGGGTGCACGATTGTTCGCTGGATCTCATCGTAATATCCGATTGGAAGGGAATGGTTTGCGTCTGTCATCATTATCTTTACCGTCCGGTGCAGCCGCCCCAGCACGTATTGGAGTCTTCGCTGAGCGAGTCTAACACGGTGCATTTCGCTTACTCGGTCACGTTGTTGCATCACAGCTGCGTCATACACTGCGTGGTGCCGGGTATACCGTGGTCCCAAGCGAAGCTGATGAGGCCAACGTTCGCGATATCCGGTGACTACATGATCGTGCTGGTTCAGGGTTCGTTCACGCATATGCTGGAGATCGGCGTTAATCACGATCCCTGCTGTCACATGTTGTGCGGCCCTTTGGCGAGCGTCCCGTCGCGTTCCTCCTATCTCGTTCCCCTGCTGGATCTGACGGGCTCGTCGCAGCGTCAGACGAGTGGCTCAAGGAAGTCCGAGATTCACGGCAAGTCGAGGGAGCCAAGCGCCGAGGGTACAAATACAGCCGCGACGCAGCAGGATCTCGTCGCGAGTATACCGAGCATCGATTTGCCGACCCTCGATCTCGTGACGATCCTCGTAACGAACGAATTCCTGATCGACGTATTTCGCAAAGAGGCCACCCTGCAAGTTCGCATGGGAATAATACATTACTTTCTCTGTCATCGTAACGATTTGGAAATCGTCGCTTATCTCGTGTCCCTCGTAGCCGAGAAGCCGCGCTCCCTCGACGTTGTACGTTTCATGCAAGAGATCCTCGTCGGCGGTTCTTACGCTATAGTGCAGAAGAATTTGCTCCCGGACGCGGTGCCGCTGCTCTCGTTGCTGCCTATCACCATGCTCGAAGAGTACGTCGGTTACGACGCGAAAATCAACGATCTGACGATAACGCTCAGCCACGAGAAACTCTGGAACACGTCGGTGATGCTACTGTCACCGCAGCAGAGACTCGTCCCCTATCGCAGCGATTTGTGGACCCGACTCTGGGATAACCTTGGCAAAAGGAGCGAAAACAGGCCGCGCTTCAAACCGAGCCAAATCGCGGAAAAGTTGCTCGTTTCTCTGGCCTGCTATCAACCGGAAGCACTCTCGAGATCGAGCACTCCAATGTCACCGAGCGGAGGGTAAGACGTCCCTTCCGACCCTCGCGTGTTTCTTTTATTACGCGATTCAAGTTTGAACTTACGCCTCGTTGCTTAAGGGAAGGGTAGGGGTTTCAGCGTGAAAGAAAAACACTTTTTTGCGATTCTTTTTTCATCTATATGGATAGAGTCAATTTATTGAAACCTTTTGTACATTGTTAAGTGTCATTTCAAGAACATTCTGTGAAATTTGTACGCGAAAATATCCACAAACAAGCCGGTGACAAAGCTTTTCCAAGAACGCCTTTGGAAAAACACGATTTGCGGTGTTCACTGTATCTCATCTAGAAATTATCTGAAATCAAGTACCATTGAAATTTAGCCAAAGTATCATCAAATCCTCCCAACAACGGTCTTTGATAATTTTTTTTTTCATTTCTAAATTTTTGGTGGTCATGTGAAGTGAAAAGTGCTATTTTTAACGAAAAATTCCGCCATTTTGGGGGTGGAAAACCCCTCAATGTAAACAAAATTTCAAACTAACCTTTGGGGGGAGGTATTTTATATGTAGAAAGTGTGTACCAAGTTTGGTCGTGTTCGTTGGGTCTCATCATTTTGATACGAACAAGTGCGCATGTGCATAATGATGCGCAACGCGCAACTGCGCAATGAAACGTGCGCATCATCAAAGGTCGTGTTCGTTGGGTCTCATCATTTTGATACGAACAAGTGCGCATGTGTATAATGATGCGCAACGCGCAACTGCGCAACGAAACGTGCGCATCATCATAGGTCGTGTTCGTTGGGTCTCATCATTTTGATTGCGCATGCGCATAATGATGCGCATTTGATGATGCGCATTTGATGATGCGCACGTTTCGTTGCGCAGTTGCGCGTAGCGCATCATTATGCACATGCGCACTTGTTCGCATCAAAATGATGAGACCCAACGAACACGACCAAATGCTCATCATTATGCGCATGCGCAATCAAAATGATGAGACCCAACGAACACGACCAAATGCGCATCATTATGCGCATGCGCAGTCAAAATGATGAGACCCAACGAACACGACCTTTGAAATGAATCGGTCATGTAGTTTTCAAATGGTGAACACGAACTTTGAAAAAGAGGTTTCGAGAAAAACGCGTTTGAAGTTTAGAGAAGTCGGAGCTACAGTGTTAGAGGAGCGGGACTAATTAGTCAATAACTTCGAGAGTTTTGCTCTGATTGACTTGAAGTTTTGGGATTATATTCTTGGAATGTTTAACTATAAGAAAATACCAAAAAATCGATTTTTCAAAAGTGCAAACTCCTACCCTCCCCTTAAGGGGCTAGTCCACTTTGGAGCCACGAAAAAAGGCTATTTTCGCGATTTTTTTTGGAGGATTTTTTAAAAGATATGAATATAGAAGTTGTTGGGCTTGATAAATAGAGTCTTGAAATACATTTAAAAAAATTGAATTCATTTTAATTCATTTTTAAGTACAAAAACTATAGCTTAACGTAACGCCTTAAAAATAGGTGGGCCATGACAACTCTGCGACGGCTTGTCTGAAACAAAAAAATCAAAGTCGATTAGATTCAGTATGACACCAGCTACAAAATGACCCTCGGATATAAAGTTTTATCAAAAATAAAAAAAATGGCAGATGAAAAACGCAAAAAGTAAAAAAAAACGCGACCAGGTAGACGAAATGAGGTCCTGACGTTCCGGTAAAAAAGAATACTCAGAAAGCTCGGATTTTCATAAAATGTTGACACAATATTACTGAATGTATGTACTTTCGAAAACAGTGAAAAAATCGATTTTTTGAAATTTTCAAAGTGGACTGGCTCCTTCATCGAACTTACGCCTTATTACGCGATTCAAGTTTTTATCTGAATCGCGTGAGCTTTATCTCGCGAATCGCGAAGCTTTATCTCTGATATTCCGAAAAATTCTTCGAAAACAATTCGCCGAATGACAATTTCTCTACAATTGTCCGAAAGCAGTTTCCTGAAAGAATTATTTCCCGAATGAACAATTTTCCGAACATAGCTTATCGAACGGACCATTTCTCATATACAATTTGCCGAATGAACAATTTTCTCGAATACAATATCCCAAAAGGACAATTTCCGGCTTTTATTTGTTTTTTGTTTGAGTTTGTTTGGGTTGTTCATCCGGGAAATGGTTCATTCGGGGATATGTTTATTCGGGATATTGTATTCGAGAAATTGTTCATTCGGGCAATTGTTTTCGAGAAATTGTCATTCGGGCAATTGTTTTTGGAGAAACTTTCCGCAAAGCGAATCAAGGACATGATTGTTACGCATATCGAAAAACTCGGAATAATCACTCTCCTCTTGGAATAATCACGCTAAAGTCAGGAAATTTTAAAAATTCTCTGGAATTTTTCCCCAATTTACTTTTTGCAAGAATTACGAAAAATGAAACCGACTTGAAAAAAAGAACCTGAAAGGTACAAAAATAAATATTTCTGTATACTTTTAATATTTATATTATTCTTCATTATATCCAAGAAAGTTATGTCAGTGCCGATCAATGAAAATTTCAAACACTGAAAACTAATTTACTCTAAAGCTCGATACATCTGCATACGATTTGCCGATACACAATCACAGAATTATTATTGCACATAAGTGTCTATATTTATTTTTTATTTATTAGCTTTTAATGTATTTTTTTTTACGTTACGGTGTTCGAATTATTTTCCGAATGACAGTTTAACAAAAAAATTATCTTAATATTCAGTGTTAAGATTTTAAAAAATATTCTTCAATATTTTATTCAATATTTAATTTTTCTATATGATGTTAAAAAAATTATGTTCTTTTTTTGAGCCCAATCTCCCTGGAATATTTTCAAAACCTGAAAAACTCAAGGAATTTCTAAGTCAATAATGCATAACACACATTAAGGCCGTAGGCCACAGTAACGGGTATAAAATCATGTGCGAATTTAACAATTTTTTTTCGTATGAAAAAATGATTCATTCATAAAATTAATTACACATCTATTTAGTATGAATATCAAGCTGTTAGAAAATATATATATATTTTTTTCGATGTACAAAATGCCCGACTACTAATATTTTCTTTTGTTATCTTTTTTTAGGCGCTCCGCGGCGTGACACTTAGCATCCACAATTTTTTACCTAGAACAAAAAACAAAAATTCTCGTCAATCTACATTAGAATACCTAGAGAAGTACGTACGGGATTTAAAAAATATTGTTTTATTCAAAACTTGTAGGTATTTGAACTTAAGAAATGAATTTTCAGTGAAAAATTTCGTTATAACTGCTGATAAACTGCTCATAAAATGAAAAGTTTTCGATTAATCAGAAATTCCGTACGTACTTCTCTGCGAAATGCAATTAGGAACATAACTTTTAAATTTGAAGTAAATCGAGTGAAAATTGTTGAAGTTATTTGTCACGCCAATTGGAAAAAAGCTGTTTCGAGAAGTTTGGAGTAGTCGGCCGTTTTGTACATCGAAAAAAATATACATATTTTCTAACAGCTTGATATTCATGCTGAATAGATGTGTAATTAATTTCATGAGTGAATCACTTTTTCATACGAAAAGAAATTGTTAAATTCGCACATGACTTTATACTCGTTACTGTGGCCTGAGGCATTGACAAGAGTTGTCACGTTCCTACAGACTGGTGCTCGCGTCCGCGTCGTTCGGTGATTTGATGAGCAACCGCAGCAACAAAATCCTCGGCGATTCGGCGCTACCTTTCGTCGAGGTTGAAAGTTGCACCGCCTCAAAACAGGAGCACATTGTGTCGGTGAATCTTCGCGAGCTTTCGATGTATCTGCTGAAACACGGTACTCAGACACCACCGAGCTCCTACGTGTCGTGTACGCCACTTCAGGTTCACGCGATGGCTACGAGACACGTTGCCGCACAACTCGAGAGCTCACGATCCCTCTGTCAAATGATCTGCAAGGCGGCCAACGTCGATCCGAGAATGGAACCGGAACGAGGATTCATACTCATGTGAGATATACGCTCTTGCCCTAACGCATTCACCTTGACTCACCTTCTGATGTTCCAATTAATTATAGGTCTCTGAAATATTAAGGGGGGAGATACCTTTAGGTGACGAAAAAAATGCTGATTTTCATAATTTTATTTTAAAGTAAAGATTGCTTCACTACTTTTGAGACTCAGAGTATGTTTTATTACTAGTTTTGGCTGTTACGTGGTATATTTTATATGAAGCAACTGGAATGATTCGAATTTCGGCTAAAAAATTGAGCATGTTTATGACCGTCTATGCCATCGGATAATGCAAAAAATTGATTTATTGACAATTTTAGACGGTGATGACGCTTTAGACGCTAAAAAAGGTTATTTTCATGTTTTTTTTTGATAAGTTTATATTATAGATATTGATATAAAAGTTGTTACACTTAATAAATACACTTTTGAAATACTTTTAAAAACAAATTTAATGTATTCATGTAACCAAAACCAATTTTAAACTCGTTTTTCTCGAATCAACGTTTTTCGATGGCTTGTTGATAAAATCTTCGAAACTACTGAACCGACCCTTATACCATTTTAAGGTAATCCTATCGTCAGGCTTCAATCCATAGGATTTGTATAATTTTTTTTCGATCTTCACTAAATATATTAATAATCGTCTCTGTAAAATGTCAGGGTTGTTTATTGTTCTTATTACAGAAAAACGAAATATTAAAATTGCGTATGTTTGTGAAGGAATTCCGAGACGACATACAAAAACCCAATTTCCGGTCGCTACAAAAGTGTATATAATAGCGGGAATCCGTCAGATTCATAAAAATAATCAGATTTACATACTTAACACTTGTAGTAATCTAGTGCTGTCGGAAAAAATTACCCTTATTGACCAAATTTTTATGTAATATCAAGTTTAATTTGAACTTCCGGTATTGAATTTATTACCACTTGCTACGATAAAGAGACGTGACAGCACGGCAACAGCTGACTGTAGTCCTAACCTCATCTCACTCATTCGAATTTCCACACATTTTTCATTTTTAACCGACATATTTCGCCGACACAAATTTTCCACGCTTTTTACCAGTCGTGGCCCGAATACAATGCTTTGTATTTCACGCACCTGACATTGTTTTTACAGACCGACGTTGAAAAGCATAGCGGTTAAACTCGCCTGGTTGAGTAAAAAGAGACGGAGATAGAACCAATATTGCCAAATATCAAACTTAGAAATACTGCGCGAACCGTTGGTATAACTATTATCTCATTTTTATAATTAACGGGGTCGTCTAGTTTAAAGGCCGTTTTTTAATGCTCGTTTGGGGAATTTTTTTTTTGACAAACCTTTAAAATAAAATAATTTATAAATTGTATATAATTTTTATTAACATTTGAACAAACTTTGTGAATTTTTCGAAGTAATTATATAGAATATAGTCGGAAATACACCGCCCAACAGGAACACATACGAGGGTGGGGTGAAAAGTTTCCGGCCTGACCAAGAAAAACGATGTTTAAACATTTTTTTTTTGCTTTATTTTTCAACATAATCTTCATCAACACTGATACATTTCTCATAACGGTGTTCTAATTTAGTTATACCAGTTTTAAACGTAGATTCGTCAAGCTCCTCAAAATACTGATTTACAGCTTCGATAACTTCTTCGTTGCTATTAAATCTTTTTCCGCCAAGCCATTTTTTGAGGTTAGGAAACAGGTAATAGTCGCTGGGGGCTAAGTCTGGAGAGTAGGGAGGATGCGGCATCAATTCAAACTTCAATTCGTGGATTTTGGACATGGCAACAATCGACGAATGCGCTGGTGCGTTATCGTGATGAAACAAAACTTTTTTCTTCGCCAAATGAGGTCGTTTAATTTACACCTCGTGTTTCAAACGTTGCAATAACTCTGCATAGTATTGACCAGTGATAGTCTTACCCTTTTCAAGGAAATCAATGTATATAATTCCTCTCGCATCCCAAAAAACAGTAGCCATAACCTTGTTTGCCGATAAAATTGTTTTTGCCTTCTTTGGGGTTGGTTCCCCTTTTCCAACCCACTGTTTTGACTGTTCTTTATTTTCAGGAGTGTAGTGGTGGACCCATGTCTCATCAACAGTTATGAATCGACGAAAAAATTCGTTTGGATTACGCCTATACAGCGCCAAATTGTCGGTAGAAATGGTTTTTCGAAGCAGTTTTTGGTCGAGCGTTAGCAAACGCGGCACCCACCTTGCACACAGCTTTTCCATGTTCAAACGGTTGTGCAAAATATTTCGCACACGTTCAGCTGACATCCTACAGGTCTCAGCTATCACATGCACTTTCAACCTGCGGTCTTCCAACACTATTTTATGGATTTTTTCTATCATCTCTGAAGTTGTAACTTCAACGGGCCGTCCTGAGCGAGGCTCGTCAGAGGTGCTCACACGACCCATTTTAAATTCAGAAACCCACTGCTTAATAGTTGAATATGATGGGGAGGAGTCTCCTAGTGCTGAATCCATTTCTTCCTTTATTTGTTTTGGTGTAAAACCTTTCAAATGGAAGTATTTGATGACAGCACGTTTTTCCAATTTTTCCATTTTTACGAAAACAACGGAAGCGTCTCGCGCAATGTGCTCTCAAACGCACACTAACGTAGCGATTGGGCTGAAACTGTACATACAAGCTCGGTAGGAATGGTACTGTAGGACGCCGCTCCAAAACTAGACCTAGTGGCACCATCTCTTGGTCAGGCCGGAAACTTTTCACCCCGCCCTCGTATATAAAAAGAGGTGCTCCACTACTGCCACGATTCCGGCCGTTCTGCTTATCTGAAATGAAAAAACCAAACGCAATTTTAATTGTGAGACTTGAGGCTCTACATGGAACTGAAATAAAGTTAGAATTCCAAAAAAATCGTTTTTTCTTACGCTTTAGAAAAAAAAATCAATTTATCGTATTTTTTTGGGGTCTATATAGCTGATAAAAAGAAAACTAACGAAGCAATCTTAATTATTTTAGTTCAACTTGTAGTTATATATGTACTAAAGATGCTGTATAAATTTGAGCAGAATCAATCAAATAGTTTTTGAGATATCATGGCAGCAGGTTGAAAAAATCGTGTTTTGAGAAAAACGCGTTTGAAAGTTGTATATAATTCATGATAAAAAAATGGTCTCACCATCAATCTGCTATGCCTGGACCATAGAGTACACCTTCCTCTTCTTCAACGAATTCATGCAAGGCCGTTTTCTCTTCTTTCGATCTGACACACTAGACGACCCCCTTAAATGTGAACATTCATTAAGCAGTTTACACATTGAAAATTTAGTTGTTACAATTTTTTTTGTTGCATATGTTAAAAATATAAATTGTACAAGTCTCACGTATGATCAGTGGTATGACTAGTGTGAAGCGATAGGACTACCTTACCCACTTATTTCTTACAACTATAGCTATAGCGCATATAAAGGATTTTTTGAATTTTGATATTTACTATTTTTTTTGCCAAAAACGGTGAGAAAAACACGTTTTTTTTTTCGAAAAATGTCCGCCTATTAAGGCGTTACCCCCACTTGTAGCGCAAAAAAGACCTTTTTTCATGAATTTTTTAAAGAAAACTACAAAACTTTTTTAATTGATAAATATACCATCTTAAAGAACACATCTTGACGAACTTTCAGTAATTTTTTTATTGAAAAATATTACATTGTTTAGTGGCAAATGGCTGTCAATGAAATAATGTTTTTATATACACGGTTTGCGGTGACCAACATTGCGGCGAAGTGGATCGTCTGAAAAAAAAATGCGGATGGATTTAGTCAAATATAAGTATAAACTAGTCTTTAATCGAAGGATTTTAAAAAATATTCATTTTTCACAAAATGGCGGACAGTCAAAGTTAATGGTTCGATTTTAACGAAAAAAAACGGCCGTTTTTTGGCTATAAAACGGCCATTTTTTTTTCGAAAAAAAAAATCGAACGATTAAAGACTACATTTTCATATATTAAATAAGCCTGCAAAATTTCAAGAAGATCGGTTCATTAGTGTTCGAGTAATCTTGGTCACCGACTTCAGAAATGCCATTTTGAGAAAAACGCGTTTGAAGTTTCAATTTCCGGTCGTTTACACAACGGTTTCTTCTCTTTCAACGCTCATATCTCAGTCAATTTTGTTCGGATCGACTTGAAATTTTCAGGACATATTCTCAGATACTTATACTTCAAAAAAATGCAATAAAAAAAATCGATTTTTTCAAAATCGCAAGTGGGGGTAACCCCTTAAGTATTTTTACATATATAAAAAATCGTATGATATGCGCAATAGCTATTAACATACTGAATCTAAAACCGTTTGATTTTTTTGCTTCGGATGATCCATCTCCGAGATTTCATCAACAGCGCAGACCTACAACTTTTTTCGGATATTTTTTTAACTACCATTTTCGTCTATAAATAGTGACTTGAATAAATAAATCAAAATTTTAAATCTATCTATTAAGTGTAAGAATTTTTATATCAATATCTATAATATAAACGTATCAAAAAATTCATGAAAATAGCCTTTTTTAGCGTCTTAAGTGAGAAGACGACTTCACTAAACATAGTGCATGATACGAGATATTTCCAAGACGAAAAATCGACTTTTTGAAGATTGTACACTGTGATGATCCCTTAACTGATCATAGTGCATGACACAATACACTGTCCGATTGAATTTCGACAAGATCGATTAAAAGATTTGATTTTCACGAAGTTTAAAATTTAAAAAAATCGTCTTTACGGACTCTGATAAATTTGAGATATCTGGCTAAACTTCTGTCCACACAAAGTTACGATACAAGGTTCATATTCGGCGTAACAACGATCAGTAATATTTGTCTTTATTTCAGCGATCAGCTGGACGAGACGCGTCGCAATCTTTTGTTCATGCTGCTGGAACGTTATCGTTACGCGATCGAGAACAGCGCGTTTCCAATGCCCCAGGGATTCACGTCCTTCTTCACGTATCTCGGCTACCGGAGTCTGAGGTATCCGATGTTTCTGCAGTACGTCGAACGTTCAGTGTTCGAGTTGCAGGTCGACGTTACCAAAATTATCATAGCAGGTTATTCCGCAAATTTTCTTCCTCCGCAAGCGTCTCGGAAAATTTCCTACAGCGATGTACGAATTTCCACTGGATTTGCACAAATTTCTAACACTGCGCTGTTCGTTCCGTAGACATTGGCGACACGAAGGAGAACGCCATCAGGAAGCTACAACTGTTGTCACTGTTGCCGAGATCGCGCGCCAAACGATTGCTCAATCAGTGGCTACATCCGGTCAGTTTTATGATCAGAGCGCGCGAGCACGCGACGAATATTCTGTCCGGTGAAGTATGCCAAAATCGCGGGCGAACTTTGCAGCATTGCAATCGTCACAATGGTGAGTCGCGGCGATGACACTGGTTCACTTACGGCCAGTGATATCTGAACTATGCGGAATTTCGATTTCTAATTAAGGCGCCAGTCCACTTTGGAGCGACGAAAAAAGGCTATTTTCGGCATTTAAAAAAAAATTTAATTCATTTTTATTTATTTTTAAGTACAAAAACTATAGTTTAACGTAACGCCTCAAAAATAGGTGGGCTAGGTAGCTCCATCACAACTCGGCAACGGCTTGTCTGAAACAAAAAAATCAAAGTCCACTAGATTCAGTATGACACCAGCTACAAAATGACCCTCGGATAGAAAGTTTTATCGAAAAATAAAAAAATGGTAGATGAAAAACGAAAAAAAGTAAAAAAAACGCGTTTTTTCGCAGTTTTTCGCAAAAAAAGAGTAAAAATCAAAATTTTGAAACCATCGAGGGTCATCTTGTTGCGAATCATGTTTACAATATGTGGTTGAAATTTCAAGAGAATCGGTTTATTAGTTTTAGCGATACGATGGAGCTAGATTTTGCAAATGTTGTTTCGAGAAAAACGCGTTTGAAGTTTATACTACAAAAAACTCTTACCGAAACTCAATCGGCAATTCCTGCACCGCACAAAATCCCTTCTGATTGCGCATCATCGTCGATTTTTTCGAGTCTTGCTTGCTTTCGATGTTTTGAAATTTTCAAAGTGGACTGGCCCCCTAAAGCGTTATGAGATGTAGAATGAAGGTATGGAAAGAGTCAATTTTTTCGGGAATATTTTGCGGGAATGGGTACCCTTAAGGGGCCTTCTCACTTTAGACGCTAAAAAAGGCTATTTTTTGATAGGTTTATATTATAGATATTGATATAAAAGTTGTTACACTTAATAAGGACACTTTCGAAATACATTTAAATTTTTTTAAATTACAACTTTGCAGTGACCGTTTTTTTCAAAAGTTTAAGGCTTTATTATAAAAAAGTGGCTAGATATTTTTTAATCAAAGTACTGCCCGTCACTAGCTACGACCTCGGCCCATCTTTCAGGTAACATTCGAATCCCGCGTCGATAAAAGTCTTGGTCCTTGGAGGCAATCCAGGAATCGACCCAATTTTTGACTTCTTCGTAAGTACTGAAGTGCTTATCAGCCAAATCGTGTGCCATTGACCGGAACAAGTGATAGTCGGAAGGGACAATGTCTGGAGAGTACGGCGGGTGGGATAAAACCTCCCATTTCAGCGTTTCCAAGTACTTTTTCACGACATTTGCAACATGGGGTCGGGCATTGTCATGCTGCAGTATCACCTTGTCATGTCTTTCGTTGAATTGTGGCCGTTTCTCTTTGAGTGCCTTACTCAAGCGCATCAACTGACGTCGGTAGAGTTCCCCTGTGATGGTTTCGGATGGTTTGAGCAGCTCATAGTACACAACGCCCAGCTGGTCCCACCAGATACACAGCATCACTTTGGATCCGTCAATATTCGGTTTGGGCGTCGATGACAGAATATGACCAGGCAGTCCCCATGATTTTCGGCGTTTAGGATTATCGTAGTAAACCCACTTTTCATCTCCAGTCACAATCCGGTGCAAAAATCCCTTCCTTTGTTGTCTTTGGAGCAGTTCCCGCAAATGCTGAGAATTCGGCTCGTAGGTTGCCATGTTTGAGTGCCAATAACTTTATAATGCATACACGTATCCGTTAGCTTTTTTAAATTGTTTACATTGGCAGAGCCTCTAGTTTAAAATGCCACTTTTTTTATTCAGCTAAGGCCACTACTTCGGCCGCAGTGGCTCTCTAAGTAAAACGGTCACTGCAAAGTTGTACTCCTAATATTTATGTAACCCAAACAAACTTTAAACGCGTTTCTCTCCAAACAACGTTTTTCATATAAAGGATTTTTAAAAAATTTTGATATTTACTTTTTTTTGCCAAAAACGGTGAAAAAGTACGTCTTTTGGTTTTTTTTTCGAAAAAAGCCCGCCATTTTGATATTTTTGCATATATCAAAAATCGTATGATATGCGCTATAGCAATTAACATACTGAATCTAGAACCGTTTGATTTTTTCGTTTCGCATGATCCATCTCCGAGATTTCATCAAGAGCGCCGACCTACAATTTGTTTGAATTTTTTTAACTACCATTTTCGTCTATAAATAGTGACTTAAATAAATAAATTTCTTTTTTTAAATGTATTTCGAAAGTGTATTTATTAAGTGTAACAACTTTTATATCAATACCTATGATATAAATCTATCAAAAAAATTCACGAAAAAGGCCTTTTTTAGCGTCTAAAGTGAGAACACCCCTTAACCGTACGTTGATACACTGGTTCGTTTTGACCCGGACGAATTTTAAATAAAATGCCCACATTTCGAAAATGGAAAATTTTCAATAATTTTTTACAGCAAATTAGTCTGATATTTTCCGAATTTTAGTTATGCAAACATATTACGAAATGTTTATAGCGTATCCGTAATTTTTTCCACTTTTCGATTAAAGGGTTGTTAATGGCAGGCGGATGAAGTACTGTTCGGGTCAAATTGACGCAACGTGTCAACATCGTGGCCGAATATAAGTGTATGAACGAAGGGTTAAGAGGCTTTAATACCTGGAGACCCGAAAAAAAGTTCCAAATTCTGGTCTTTTTTCGAAAACGGTTTGTGAAAAAGAAACACATTTTTTTAGACACAAAGATACATATATTGAGAGGATTCTCTTAAATATTGGATCTTAGATATTGACCCCTTAAATATTGAAGTATGGTGCCGCTACCGTTTGCCCGACCGACTGTTAGAAGCTGTTCATTAAATTTTAGGAATATTTCAGTTACATTTTCAGGGACTATAGCCAAAAGGCGATACTATCAAATGAAAATATTTTGGAAAATGCAATTCTTCGACCCACTTAGGTAGATGTAGCCCGTTAAGACGTTGTATTTTGATCGCAGGTTTGGCAGCGTTTCCCTCGGCCGATCGACTGTCACCGCTGGACACGTTCCTCGATCTGCTGACAGCCAAGGCGAGTCTTAACGAGCTCGATTTTGGTTTACTCATCGAGGCCACCGTCACTTCCACCGAAGATTTTCTCTGAGCCGCGGTCTCCTCTAGCTGCAGATTATTGCTCTGGTGCGCAATTCTCAAAATGCTCAATTCTCATCAGTCTCCAAATGTTTTACGGTCAGCTGTGCTACCACTGCAATACTTATATTCATGTTTTTAGTTTCGTTCATTCTCACGAAAATCGTCCAAGTATTTTAAGAGTGGTCCAAGCAACGCGACGAGGCGCTAAAAATATTTCAATCCCTCGCCGTTGTACGGAGACACATGTGCCATGGACGTACTTAGCGCGATAAACTCGAAGGAGCATTCGGAAAACTCGCTTTGCTTTTTCGAGTAAAACGTGCACATAGGGCATTTGTTTATCAATCATTGTTAATCGTAACACGAAGTGATTCTTTCTCTCGTCGTACCTGTATTATTTCCGAATCACCGTTCAGTATTTTTTATCTTTATACTCTGTTACGTTACGGGACACGAATGCAATCAACGTTGTGATGTTTCCTCTTCGACGTGTATGTTCCTAATCAAGAAATTTCGTTGACCATTCCTCGGCTGGTTTCGTGTTACGTAGAGAAAACTCGTGCTATTTATCGATTATCGTTTATTGATTTTGAATAAAGTTTCATCTATGTATATCGTCTATATATCATCTATATATCTCCGTTGCAACAATATTCTCGTCGCCTTTACGGATGTGGACGGAAGTCGGACGTTTGAGGACATCGTTTGAGTTTCGGACCGATCCAGTTGTCGGGGACTTTACAGTCGTCGCGCCACGACTCCAAGTAATCTGAGTCCACGGAGTGCACTACGTAATTGTTCCAGTTGTTCATTCTGCAAGGGACGAGGCTAAACGATGCTCGCCCACTTTGAAAAACATCAAACTACGTACTTTTTTCGCGGTATATTTAAAATTCGCTTATCCGGAAATGGCATTGTTCGTTGCAGTAATTCGTATTTCGCGTCGTGAAGAAATGCGAGTCTTGAGAAATCCGCGCAACCATCGATTCGCGGGATTTTCATATCGTTTTGCAAAATCTCGTAATTTGATACGAAAGTGCAAGCGCTGCGAGTCAAGTTATGGGGCGAACGGGCCGTACGATTCATGTCGCGACTTGGAATTTTTTTTCGCGATGCAACTACGACTTAGAGTCGTCCGATCAATTTTTCCTAGGTTATGTTGCTTTTCAATTCTGGCTGATACTATTCGTCCAGTAGATACAGGTCAGTTTCAAGCACATCGTGAAAGTAACAGCGAAAAATACATCGCCATGGTGACGGTGGATGGCCGTTCAATTTTTTCGCGCGCTTGGCTGGCGGCGCCACCAGCCTGTGGCGTTTTCCGTAAACTAAGATCGTCAGCCGAGCCAACGAATCTTACGAATCACCCCTATGCGCGCAGTATAAGACGACGACGCGTCCAGAGTGGTTGCTTTTTATCATTCCGTTTTGCGCAGCCTACTCTTTCCATTAACAATAACAACAAATAACTTTTAACCTTCAAACGCCCGTATAATTCAACTTTTCGTACGTACGCTTGCCGAACGACCGACGTGTTATTCGCGTAAAATTTTGAGGTTATGAGTTGCGTGTTAAGCTTCACGTGAATACAATTGGAATGGAGAGCGACGCGGGAAAAGTTTCATTCACGACGGCTGCTGGATTTTGTCCCGATTGTGGATCGATCCTGCCGCTTCTCGGCGATCAAGGCGGCGTGACGTGCTACACCTGTGATAGGAAATGGGGCGCCGATGGTAAGTTCCTTCAAGAATTCTCTCAATGTCGTCCACACTGACCCTCTCGGATCTTTCGATGACAGATCGCCCACGTGTTTGCAATTGTGCACGGCGTGAGCTCACATAACCTCACAAAACTTCGGATACGTTGTTATCAGGGATAATCCAATGTTATTTCGATTCCTTTATACACGCGCTCCATTCGCGAAACGAAGTTTTTGGAGACATGGCCATGTCTTACACTCTCCACTTCAATACCAAACACACGTACGCCTCCGCCAAACAAAATTCCAGCGCGGAGGACGACGAAGCTGAGGGTCCCGTTGTCGAAAGACGCTGCCCCCAGTGTAACAACGACAAAATGTCGTACGCCACGCTGCAATTGAGGTCAGCCGATGAAGGACAGACCGTATTTTACACCTGTACCAAGTGCAAGTAAGCGCCTTTCTCGTATACCTCTAGCAGTTGCCTCGAATGATGATTCGCCATGATGCTAAAGTTTGCATAGTTGGAATGCAACGATGTTACCTTCATCTTTCGTCTCTTCATTTTTTCATCGTTGAAATTCTTTTTGTTTGCAAATTGAGGTTGTAAATCTCGAATAAGAATCCGTAAAAACGTTTGAGTTACTTTTAGTGTCTAAATTGGCCAAAAAACAAGAAAATACGTTTTTTTTTAATTTACTCTCATTATTGTTAAAATCTGATTTGTTTGAAAATTGGGGTTGTGAATCTCGAATAAGAATACGTAAAAACGTAAGAGTCATTTTTACATATAATTATTCTAGATTTACAACCTCAATTTGCAAACAAAAAACGTTTCAACAATAAGAAAAGAGAATTTGCAAAAAAAACATTCAAGTTACTAAACTTTACTAAATTCAAAATTTTAAAATTTTTACTAAAAATTTACCAAAATTTACTAAATTTACTAAAATTTACTAAAAAAAAATTAATTCTAAAAATCACTCAAACGTTTTTACGTATTCATATTCGAGTTTTACAGCTTCAACTTGCAAACAAAAAGGATTTCAACAACAATGAAAGTAAAGAAACTAAAAATCAAGAAAATATTGGTCCTCCATTTACAGAGTTGATCTTCGTTGCATTCCATCGATGCAAACTTCAACGTCATGATCCATTGATAAAACTTTCCTTGTGGAATATCAGTAGATGTTGAGCACAAATTTTTATGCTTTCAGATTCAAAGAAACGGAAAATTCGTAACGGGCTGTGTATGCGGTACTACATAATTACAATATTGGCATAATTGTAAAGTTGTCTCTGCGAAATAAACTTTGAAATATTTAAGCGCAATGAACGTGGCATTTCTTCGTTTTGAGATAACACGCAATGATTTTACTGAAAGCGTTTGTCACATTCTAATAAAATCGTTGCAGCGCTGTAAAACAATTAGGCCTGAATTAATAGGCCAAAATCATTTCTATATAGATAGAGCGATAGCCTTATGTTGGACCTTATTTTTCGAGCAGGGAACACTTCCAGGGCTGGTATTGAACATTTGTATCGTTGGAATGCATAAAAAATATAATACTTTCGTATGGCCGTATTTTTTTTGGCACATTAAGCCTACGACATTGCTGAAAGATTTTTGAGAATCTCCATTGAATATTTAGAACCAAAAGCTGGAAAAAAACGAATTTAGATTATGAAAAAAAAAGAAATACAATAATCAAGATTTTTCGTTGCATTTCAATGATGGTGTTCAACACGATCAGGGCTCTCTAAGGAACTGGAAATAGTGAGGAGTGCGGTATAGAAGCTGAAGAGTGGCATAGAAGTAAAAGGGCCAGGGTCTTAAAAGTCCCTAAGGGCTTACCAAGAAACTTTCAATATAATTCGTTCCTCAAAGAATAGTCCCCGTCACTTCTAAAACAAATTTCTCTAAATAGCACCGCATTTATTTATTTATCCATGATCTGGAAATTAGCATCGTTGCAACGCAACGAAAATGAATTCTTTTTCATTGATAATATTTTCGAATAAAAAACGATAAAAAAACGACCGATTCAGGCTACAAAAATCATTCGAACGTTCCTGCGTATATTTATTGCAAGTTCACGACCGCGAGTTGCGAAAAAACGTTTCAAATAATAAAAATGAAGAAAAAGGAAAAAAATCGTTGCATTGCAACGTCGCAAACTTCAACGTCATAAGGTAAATGTCTTAATTATTGAACACTATCTTGTATTTTTAATATTTCTCATTCACCTGCATGCATTTACTTATTTATAAAAAATTCATTACATAGATGGAACTTTTAACTATCGAAATGTTACCTTGTGTAAAAAAAGCTTTAATTAACAGAGAAAAAAATTATTTAATCAGCAACGGTGACTCGATTTGACGTCTCGTGGTAACTGCTTATCGTTTTTGCTAAGACGCGCCGCTTCATGCGTAAGGGCATAAAAAATTCAAAAACTGTCGCATCTCAAAAAGTAAAGGCGTTTCAGGTTCCTCAGAAAAATTCTTACAAATAGCAATTAAATATTTTAAAAAATTAACTATTTGTTAAAAAATACGGTGTTCGATCATTGTGACATAGAAAATGCAGGGTGTCCCAATTATTGAACACTCTAATTCTCCAAGATGACGTCATTAAACCCATCAAAACATCGAGACAGTTAACGTGTGACAGATCGTGTGAATCGGATTTATTCAAACAAAAATTGTAAGTTCCTGAATAAACTTACCTTTATTCTTTCAATAATAACTCTAAGAACGTCATATATATTTTTTATTTGTATTTTCATGCAATGAACATAAAAAGAAAAGTAAAAAGAAAATATAACCTAAATGTATCCTAAAAATACGAATGTAATGATCAATATTTTGTGCTCTCCGATATTTCAGGTAGCCAAGCTGCGAAAAAATCAAGCAAAAACAGCACATAAAAACGAGGAAGCTGAAAAGAAATATAAAATAAAGTTCGAGTTGAAAAGCAAAAATAAACCAAATGCGAATGAACCAAAAACCTGTCAAAAGAGACAAAATATATTTTTGTATTTTTACATGATTAATAAAAGATTCTTTAAGTGTTTGATTTTGCTTTTATTTCTTAATATTGTACCCAAAATAATATTTTCAGAATGGAAAAAGAATTCTCGAGAGTGCTCAATAACTGGGACATGCCTGTTCAATAATTGGGACATTTGAATGCGTCACATTATTCTTTTTTTTTCATTTGAAACCATTTAAAAATAATTTAACGGGTGATTTTTCGAAAGTAAAAATATCAAAGTATCATTTGAACATGAAAGCGATTGTTTTTTCTTGATTTTATATTTTTTCTCACCGAATTTAATCTCCCATATCCTTAGCTGTTCAATAATTGGGACATTTACCTTAATTGTCCCCTTCTTCTGATCGTACTGCATCACGAAATTTCCTACGTAACCTTATTCTAACCTAACCTCAATCTCTACATAACGTATCGATACGTTACATTTTAGTACGAAAATTTCAGCAACAGGAAGTACAACTGTAGACGATAAGTCAATGTACGAAAGTAGGATTTTATTCAACCGCTGATACGTACGACGATGAGACAAATTAACAATAATATAAATGCTGCAAGATTCGTAGGTGAAGAATCATGTGTTGCAAGTTAAATCGGCGCGAAACAGAGAAAAATGCTCGTCACTGTTGTCAGTGACGAGCTAGCGAGTACACGGTTATACGAAAATTTCTCCTTCTAGCGAGACAATCTCTTTGTGATCCACGGCGAGTGAGAGCCGCGATCTTCTTCACTATCCCGAAACAAATGATAATCTAGGAATCTAGGCCTTCTGTCGTCAGTCTTACGCTACATCCGAAGGTAACAGAGATTTTTCCATCAAATCGATACAATTGCCATAACTATATTTATATATAGTATGTATGTATATATATACATAAATAATCTAATTCCATATCGTACATAGACTATGTACAGGCTCAATGATATTTACATTCAGTTGCGAGTCGAATCTCGATCGAAAATTCTCATCGTACTATACTAACAATTGTAATTAATATAGTATGCGATGATTGACCCGTTTGGTGGGAGATACTTTAGTTTTTTCGTCTTCGGGCATCTTCGCTTTGTGAATCATCATTTGAAACAATCGTCGAGGAAATTTTCCAACGAGTGGTACAGGTGCGATCGATACTGCACTATTCCGTGATCCTCGTCCGTGTACGTCTGAAATAATGATTTGTGTATAACGAGGTGGATTGAGATATTACGGAACAAAATTAGGGAACATTATTTTCCAAAGGGGGATAAACTTCCGAAAAGCTGTTACCCCCGATTTGGCGGAAATTTTGCACAGATGGTTCACTTAATATATAAAGACAAACCCGAAAGGGATTTTTGGCGCATTTCAATGGTTCACGAGAAATTGAATTTTGAAGTTTATTTTTTAGCCCGTACGAGTATATCTATATCGCTCGCCACGGCCGATCGATATCCCCACTCCTCCGACTTCACTGGTGGCAGCGTGCCGCGCTTACCCTTGCAAGTATATCTATATAACCCAAACAAACGTCCCAACCAAACCCAACACACACAAACACAAACAAAAAACCCCAAAAAAAGACCAAACAATTTCGATTATCCTAAACTATTGGAATGCGCCAAAAATCCCTTTAGGGGATGTCTTTATATATTAGGCCTTACGCCACAGTATATAAAATCATAAAACCATCATCATAAAACAGGTTATAAAATCATGTGCGAATTTAACTTTTTTTTTCGTATGAAGAAGTGATTCTCTCATAAAATTAATTACACATCTATTTAGTATGAATATCAAGCTGTTAGGAAATATATATTTTTTTTCGATGTAGAAAATGGCCGACTACTAATATTTTCTTTTGTTATCTTTTTTTAGGCGCTCCGCGGCGTGACATTTAGCATCCACAATTTTTCACCTAGAACAAAAAAACAAAAATTCTCGTCAATCTACATTAGAATACCTAGAGAAGTGCGTACGGAATTTAAAAAATATTGTTTTATTCAAAAGTTGTAGGTATTTGAACTTAAGAAATGAATTTTCAGTGAAAAATTTCGTTATAACTGCTTATAAACTGCTCATCAAATGAGAAGTTGCCGATTAATCAGAAATTTCGTACGTACTTCTCTGCGAGATGCAATTAGGAACATAACTTTTAAATTTGAAGTAAATCGAGTGAAAATTGTTGAAGTTATTTGCCACGTTAATTGGAAAAAAGTTGTTTCGAGAAGTTTCCGGTAGTCGGCCATTGTGTACATCGAAAAAAAAATTCGAACAGTTTGATATTCATACTAAATAGATGTGTAATTAATTTTATGAGTGAATCACTTTTTCATACGAAAAAAATGGTTCAATTCGCGTACGATTTTATACCCGTTACTACAGCCTAAGGCCTTAAATGAAACATCTGTGCAAAATTTCACCTCAACCGGAGGTAACAGCTATTCGGAAGTACAGTCTTATTAAAAATAGTAACCGTGTTTGCATTATTATTTTAAAAAGTAACTGCGTTTGAATTATTATTAATAGGAGCAAGTGTGTTTGAACTATTATGGAAAATAATAGTTGTGTTTATATTATTATTAAAAATAGTACTAGTGTTTGAATTCTTTTTTAAATTAATAATTGCGTTTAAACTATTAGTGAAGGATAGTCATTGCGGTTGAATTATTATTCAATATAATAATTGCGTTTGAATCATCATAAAAAATTACGATTGCGTTCAAATTATTATTGAAAATAATAATTGTGTTCGAATTATTATTAAAAATAATGAGTGCGTTCGAATTATCATTGAAAATAATAATTGTGTTTCAATTATTATTTAAAATAATAATTGCCTTGGGATGGTTATTAAAAATGAAATTGTACTTGAATTATTATCAAAAATAATAATTTCGTTTGAATCATTATTAAAAATAATTGTGTTTGCATTATTATCAAATTTAAATTTATTAAGTTAAATAAAATCAATTTAAAATGCGTTTAAACTATTATTAAAAAATAGCGTTCAATATATTATTAAAAATACTTGTGTTTGAATTATTATTGAAATTAATCATTGTGTTTGAATTATTAAAATAACATTGTGTTTCGATTATTATTAAAAATAATAATTTTAACACAATTTCTTCATCATTAGGGTCAAACTTAATTTTTAAAAATTGATGTTTGGGATAATTGGTTGTTCGTTCAATAACCTGTTGCCTGAAGAGGATGTCTTTCTGTTCCAGAACCTTGGCGAGCATCAGTGACTGCTGATAATGTACGTTGTCGTCGAGAGTTCCATGAATCAAGTAATAACTGTTGGACTTGATATTGTCGACTTTATTGAGTAGTCGAGCCTGCTCGTAACCAACGAGGTTATCGGCGGCGGTCGGCAGACCCATGAATCGTTCCGTGTACACGGAATCTAAAAAAAAAACGGGCGTCCCGTAAGATACGAAATTGTAAAAAAATTATCAGCAGCATATTCAAGACGGGCAAAATTAAACGCAGACTTTAGTAACTACTTTCTCGCTATAAAGCGGTACCGATAATTTTTTTTTCTTCCAATCGACCTCTACTACTACGGTCCTATCCTTTTGGAGGAATATATTCATCAGCAGATCCATTTTCGGGTTTTGTATTCCGAATAATTGGAGAATTCGAGATGCGTAGAAAATCGCGTCGATAGTCACCTTGAAACTTTGCCAATATAATCATCTAAAACTTGCCCCGCGGGATCGCGGGACGAAAATTCCGCGATGTAAATTTTTCGTTGGAACTACATTCTAAGTGAGACATTACGGAGGAATATCATTTCGCGGACTCTGAAAATACGACCGCGCGGTAACTCTTCCGCCCGACCACGAATATCGCCGGGCAAAATGATCGTAGATATTCGCGTATACGGATAAAATATACGTATACGTGGAAACAAAAAAAAAAAAACATAATTTATGTAGGATTGATCGAATTTCAGAGAGAATTTTATTCAAATTCAGCTATGGAATATTAAGGGGCTATACCAGTGTGACCCTTTAAAAAATCTATTTTTTTGCCCTTTTCGACAGTTCGATAGTTGAATGTTTAAACGATAGTTAAATCGATAATTTTTAGATAGTTTAAACGATAGGTAAATCTTTAAACGCGTTTTTTTTCGAAATGAGATTTTTTAAATTTGCTGACATTGTAACTCAAAGAGCAATTATCCGATTGACTTAAAATTTGAACCGAGTACTCTTGAATATATTTACTCTACAACGACGTAGGATATTTTTGATTGGATGGAAATTGACGATTTGGCTTTGAAAAAAACGACCATTTTATAGGCAAGAAAACAGACTTTTTTCATAACTACGCCATTTTGTTAGATTTTGATATTTTTCGAAAATCCTACGTCATTGTACAGGAAATACCTTTCAGTTTAACGACATTTTTTCCTTTTTCGGTTTCAGCTACTCAATCGGCCGGAATCATGTCAGCAGTGGAGGAACTTTTTTTTTGCGCCTCCGAAGGCAGCGCATAAGTCGCTTGGATCTCAATATTTTTCTATGAAAAAAATATGTAATATAGGTCAAATATAGCCAAATATATTCTCAATTTTCCGAAACATTTAACTGAGTACTTTTCGTCCAAAAAGTTCCCGAAAATTACTCAAATTTTCAGCGTCCACACTGGTATAGCCCCTTAAGGGGTTACCCCCACTTGCGATTTTGAAAAAATCGATTTTTTTTATTGCATTTTTTTGAAGTATAAGTATCTGAGAATATGTCCTGAAAATTTCAAGTCGATCCGAACAAAATTGACTGAGATATGAGCGTTGAAAGAGAAGAATTCGTTCTTCGTGCAAGCTGAAATTGAAACTTTAAACGCGTTTTTCTCAAAATGGCATTTCTGAAGTCGGTGACCAAGATTGCTCGAACACTAATGAACCGATCTTCTTGAAATTTTGCAGGTTTATTTAATACATAAAAATGTAGTCTTTAATCGTTCGATTTTTTTTTCGAAAAAAATGGCCGTTTTATAGCCAAAAAACGGCCGTTTTTTTTTCGTTAAAATCGAACCATTAACTTTGACTGTCCGCCATTTTGTGAAAAATGAATATTTTTTAAAATCCTTCGATTAAAGACTAGTTTATACTTATATTTGACTAAATCCATCCGCATTTTTTTTCCAGATGATCCACTTCGCCGCAATGTTGGTCACCGCAAACCGTGTATATAAAAACATTATTTCATTGACGGCCATTTGCCATCAAACAATGTAATATTTTTCAATAAAAAAATTACTGAAAGTTCTGAAGTTAAAGATGTGTTCTTTAAGATGGTATATTGATCGATTAAAAAAGTTTTGTAGTTTTGTTTAAAAAAATTCATGAAAAAGGCCTTTTTTTTTGCGCTACAAGTGGGGGTAAGACCTTAATGCGTGAATAAAATCGATGAGTGGTTGAATTCAGTGAAAAAGAAAGAATTTGAACAAATTGTGCGGGAATTACGGTTGAATTTAATAACGCTGAGAAAAAATTGAACAGCAATTGCTGGAAATTTAATGATATCGAAGTTTGCATCATTGGAACGCAACAGAAATTAAATCTTTATTCGTTGGCGAAATTTCGTTTTGGCTGGTTTAAGCTATGAAAATGATTCGAATATTTTTACGTATTTTTATTGCAGATTTACGACTTTAAGTTGCAAAAAAGGTTTCGAACAATAATAAAAATGAAGAAATGAAATAAAATTGTTGTATTTCAACGATGCAAACTTTAACGTCACAAAATTTTGCATTTTCGTAGTTAAATTCAATAAAATAAAAAGATAAAATAAAATTGTATTTTTTTAACCTCTGAATACGAATTCATTATTTATTTTCCCCAAAAGTCTCAATTTCTATCAAAACTTTTCGAATGTGTATGGAAACACGTTTTTTTCGGGTTTGGCCGGCGTTGTTTTGAGAAAAAATCCGCGGTATTTGCAATAGGCGGAATATTTCCCAGTGAATAGATTCTCGAAATATCGTAAATGTCGAAATTTCAAACAGCCGTATCGTTGATGTTATTCGAGAGTCATAAACTTATCGGGGGGGTTTTAAAAAGGATTTTGGTAGACTTAGAGAATGTCGCTTGATTCACACCGATATCTCGATTACTTTTCCCGGAATGTGCACGGAATGGAAAAACTCGCAAAAATCGATGGTCCGATTTTGAAATTCTGCCAAAAAATGAAAAATCATCAGAACTCCATGAATCAAACGGCATATTAAAGAGAAAACGGTCACGAAGAGAATGCGGGCAAAGCGGAGTTCCAAATCCAAAACGAAAATAAATTATCGACGATTCAGTGAAGCCACTAATTCTTGGCGGAGATTGAAAAAAATTTGAACTTTTTATATTTTTATTATAAATAAATAACGATATAACCCCTAAACACTAATTCACCATTAATTTTCCTCAAAACCCTTAATTTTTTTTATTAAGAAACCGTCGAAAGTGTCTCAAAAGACCTTTTTCGCGTTTAGCTCGCGTCATTTCGAGCTTCCGACAAAAATGCTGCGATAATCGTGTCAAATAGACACATTAAAGAGTGTAGAAACCGAAAAACATATGGTTCGACCCTTTTTGCCACTTTTTCAAAATCGTCGTCCTCAAATTTGGAACAGCCGTAGTAGCGTTCGTATTTAGGTCACGAAGACTTATCGGAGGGTTATCGAAAAGGATTTTAGTAGACTTAGAGAATGGCGCTCGATTCATTCCGATATCTCGATTATTTTTTTCGGGAATGTCTACTTGAAAAATGACCAAAAAAGGGAAATGGAAGGGTATGGAAAGGTATGGAAATGGAAGGGAAATGGAAGGGTATGGAAAATTTTTCCAAAGTCGATGGTCCGACCTTGACATTCTGCCAAAAATTGAAAAATCATCGGAACTTCATGAGTCAAACAGTATTTAAAAAACGACACGAGTACGAAAAGAATGAGCGGGGATTGGAGCTTCATATCGAAAGAGAAAAAAAAAATAACGGGCAATTCAGTGAAGTCACAATTCTTTTTCCAAAATGCAAACAAATATTGGATTTCAAATATTTTTATTTCTGACAAGGAGCATCACTTGAGTGTCCGCTTTCGATTCCGTTGAATCTCACATATGACGTAAAGCATTGAAAACTAGTAGATACGTTTTTTTATCGTCGGAAAAATGGATTTAAGGGGGGGGGGAAACCTTCTCTTAATGAAAGGCCACTCACTCCTTAATTTTTCTTTTCATTCTTCTATAGTGGATTTCTCATCGTTTTACAAAATCAACTTTTGATACGCCTATCCTTAAGGGGTAGTTTCCCCTTTGAAACAGTTTTTCCGCCAACAAAAAAATACGCGTCCAATCGTTTTTAATGCGTTTATGTGAGTTTTAACAAAATATAAAACGGACACTTAAGGGGTCTTCTCACTTTAGACGCTGAAAAGGCTGTTTTCATGGATTTTTTTGATAGGTTTATATTATAGATATTGATATAAAAGTTGCAATTAATAAATAAATGTTCGAAATACATTTAAAAAAAAATATGTATTTATGTAATCCAAACAAACTTTAAACGCCTTTTTCTCGAAACAACGTTTTTCGACGGCTTGTTGATAAAATCTTCGAAACTACTAAACCGATCCTCATGAAATTCTAACCATATATTCTTTACGACTATAGCTATAGCGCGTATAAAGGATTTTTTAAATTTTCATATTTACTATTTTTTTTGCCAAAAAACGGCGAAAAAACACTTGTTTTTTGTTTTTTTTTTTCGAAAAAATGTCCGCCATTTTGTTATTTTTGCATATATAAAAAATCGTATGATATGCGCTATAGCCATTAACATACTGAATCTAAAACCGTTTGATTTTTTCGTTTCGTATGATCCATGTCCGAGGGTTTCATCAACAACGCAGACCTACAATTTTTTAAGGATATTTTTTTAAGGTTGGTGTCTAGTCTAGAACTTTCGGGAAATCGAAAAAAATTTGTTTCATTTTTCAACGTCTTATGGCGTCGAGTATCACATCCTAAAATTTTGTGACGAAATTCGTAATAAAAAAAGTTATAGCGTTGTGTGTAGGGACAAGTCGGGACAAAAGTGTGTAGGGACAAAACTTTAATCGCGTTTTTCAGGAAATCACTTTTTTTCAACTGGCGGACAAACAATTTCCGCAAACGCTCGATCGATTTTGATGAAACTTTGTGCGATTCTTTATTAAAGTGTTTTGTATTGTAATCACCACATTTTTGGACAAAATGTATAATATACAAATTTACAGGACGCAAACGGTGCAAAAATAGGTCGATTTTCGTACATTGTTTTGCAAATAGCCGCAATTTTTGTTCTATTATCGATTTTTGGCAATTGTGGTGAATTACCACGTGGCAAACCTTCCTCTTTAAAATGCCGCTTCTTATTTTTGTTTCATACGTGCAAATCCCGAGATTGTGTGTCCGCTATGGAAACATTTTTTTTGGGGACTCGACTTTGGCGCCCTCTGAAAATTGGACAAAAAATGCTGGACGAAGTAAACAATTTTTTTTCCATTCTATAAGGATAACATTATGTCCTCGAAAAAGTTTTATTGTTATATCTAATAAAGAAGCTGAGAAAAACGATTTCGAAAATAAGCTTGTTTTTCGCTATAAACAGTGACTCAAATAAATAATTTTTTTTAGATGTATTCCGAAAGTATAATTATTAAGTGTGACAACTCTCATATCAATATCTATAATATTATTTTATCAAAAAAATTCATGAAAATATACTTTTCTTAGCGTCTAAATTGAGAAGACCCCTTAAGGGAGACTTAGTTCTTTGTGCCCAGCGGGAGATGTTCGCGGCTCAAGATAAGCAGCTAGAAAGAAGAGGAGGGATGCCTCTATGGATCAGGCATTGCCGATTAGCGGTAATTATAAACACATTTGTGTAAACACATTACTAAACTTTAAACGCGTTTTTCGCGAAAACACGTTAAAAATGGCTGACATTCTCCTGACCGCTGTAATTCACATATCGACCTGAAATTTGGAGAGCATACTCAGAAAATATGTCTTCACGGAATGACGGATCGTTTTTCCGATAGATACATTTTTGCATTTATTATTTATCTTTTTATGCGAAAAAAAACGCGAAAATTCGATTTTTTTTAATTGTCGCCATTTTCCGAAATTTGTACTAAACGAAAAACCCATCCGTCATTCCATGACCAAAGGGTCGCATATTGAGAATATGCTTTGAATTTGTGTTTCAGATCAACCAAGAGGGGGCAGTGATGTCAGCCGTTTACCTCCCGCGATTCGAGGACCTGTTTTCGCGGAGCTGCAACGGCCGCCATTTTGGTTTTCTTTCAAAAAAACATTTTTTTAACGTTCTGTATATCATGAATAAAAGCAAGAAAAAAACCGCACTCAAAAAGCTTTACTCGTTTCCTTTAAAAAAAAATAAAATGTAAACACCTGAAATATGGCACTCCAAGGGCAAAGTCTCCCTTAAGTGATGCCCTTATAAGTCCAAATCAATGTATTTCTACTCGCTGAATACGAATTCACCATTCATTTCGTCCAAAACTCAATTTCCGTAAATTATAATTAAGTGCAATAAAAAAGTCGATTGCCCATTAATTAATGAAAGTTGTATTGTATATACCATAAAGCGCCCAGTCGGTAACCGGTGCGACTGACATCCCGCACTTGAAGACGCTATCCCGATCCATCGCCAGACTCATGCCGGCCGCGTATCCACCGTAACTCCAGCCCCAAATGGCCGTTCTTTCTCGGTCTATGAACGGCAAGTTTTCCTGCAAATGCCTGCGAACAATAATTGGACATACATAAAAAAAAAAACAAGCCACACCCGGAAACTCCAACGCTTCGATCCTTTTCCCTTGAAGTGGCCAGCGTCCCGAAAGAAGAAAAAAAAACGTTTTTTCTTTGTCGTATTTTTCACTCTCTCCTATGACCACGAAATAAAAGGAACAGGGGTGAGATTTTTGTGAGATTTAACAAGCGGCCCTGCGGACTACTGTTTTGCTGGCTCATCGCGTAGAGCGCGCAACGTAACAAAACGAACGAGGGCGTAAAGGAAAGGAAAAGAAGAAGAAAAACAAAAAAATGAATGGTGTATTGAAGAATTGGAATTCGGCCAAGAGATCGCGGAATCGTCGAGGGTTTTCCGTCCGTTGCAGCGTTGCCGAAATTCTCGAAACGCGCACTCTCTTATAACCGCAAGTACAAATATAACTTTGTTCTCTACGCGGTTATACCGCGCCTGAATCCCGCGACCCGAAAAGCATCCCCAACTGGATGTCTCGTCGACTTTTAGGGGGAACGCCGTTTATCGGAATGCAATTTAATTCTTGATGGTTGGGTATTTTCAATTCCTCAATTTCCTTCGTCCTTCCTTCCGGGCTTTTTAGATCGCTTCCCAGTTCCTTACACACCATGCCCATGTGCCTCTCGGATTCGCAAGAGGGTATAGGGAGGTCTTGCTCTCCCGGTCGGTATTCGGCACGCAAGCCAGAACGGTCACCCATCCAAGTATTGGCATAGGCGCCGATCGCTTTCCCCATTCTCGACCCCCCCTGGATCCTTCAGACTATGCGTGCAGTAAATTTGTCAGGGAGAGCCTACCACATCCCTACACTGAGAAAAAAAAATCATTGATCCAAAATCATTGGTGTTATTGAATGAAATTTCGTTGATTCAATTGTAAAATTGTTGGTGTAAATAATTGGATTTATTAGTCCAAACAAAACGCTATTGACTTCAATAACATGATAAAATTGAAAGTTTTTTTACATTCAAAAGATATATTGTTAGCCGAGAACAATATATTATTGAAACTATCTAAAAACTTATCGCGAACAAATTATATAGTTTTGAATGCAATTTCTGCAACGAACGCAAAAACCATTTCAATTCATAATATGAATATTGTTGATTGGAGTACACAATAAAAATTGAATTTCGCTATTGATTGATTTTTATTTTGTTTTTATATTGATTTTTGAGTACATTATTCGTTAAAATATTAATATTTTATTTTGATTGAAAAATATTAAGCTAAGGTCTGAATTGGTTAAAAAATTATGCGAAAGGAAAATTTGTTTCTTGCACATTTGGTTGAAAAAATTCAACCAAATCATGGCCGAGCGCCACCGAAATTATAGGTGTGAAGAAACCCGTAGTTCCCGGAGTAACCGCTAGAAGCCGCAGGCGCGCTCGTTTCTCGTAAGCGTAGCGCGAATCGAAAATCTACTTAAACGCTGGAGAAACTCTAAAGAGTATCGCTTCTTGGCCTGTCGCTAAGATGAAAGTGTAGTATCTGTTCTAATCAGTTGAATACCTGATATTCTCTCCATGGATATTCCATTGGATATCTGATATTCTCTCCACTATTATCGTGGATGATCATTCTAATGCCCACTTTTTATTTAAGATTTAAAACAAATTGAAAAACTTACGTCCCATGGCATATTCGTTTCGATGTAGTAAAGAAATAATCAATTCTATTGATTATTGTACTATAGTTTTTGTACGAATTAAGAAATGTTTGTAGCAACTGCTGAATTATTTCATCCAATAAATCTACAGATTGTATATAGAATGATTTCACTAGAATATAATTTTATTTGAAGGATAATGTAGATATTCAGAGAACAGAAGAGCTTTTTCAAATAAAATAACATGTTACTTAATTCAATCACATTTACCAATTTTTTATAGTATTGTAACAATCTCATATATCGGTGGCACTCCGCAGTAGCACATTTATTTGGATCAACCAATATATTTATTTCATTCAATTGGTTTTATTTCTCAGTGTCACTGAGATAAATGTATGGTAACTTTAATCATATTTTAACCATATTTTATATTACTCTTAGGGGACAACAATATTTTATAGTTATGGTTACTGCCTAAAATATAGTACTGCTAATGATATTTCAGCAGTTGTGTTAACTATCCTCATATGTTAACCGCAGCCAACAATCTTACAAGCATACGTTGATTGTTCAATGCTATATAATATAGTAGGTTTTCATAAAATGGATATTTCCTTACACTGTAACAAAAATAGTGATTTTTACCATATTGAATGGTATGTCTACTAAATGTATATAATATTTGATAAATTCAAAAATTCTCAATTCACCTGTATGATTGTTTACCATAATTTGTCATTCCCTGACCTCCTGAAATGATTCCTATCGAAGAATATATATCGCCTGAATGGATTCGAACCTACGGCCTACCTATCTATATGCACGCTGCCTCTATGCTACCGGGTACTTATGTTATTTTGATCGTAGATTTGGCATAACAGATCAAAGTAATTCTAGCTGCAATTCCGAATAGCTGTTACCTCCGATTAGGTGGAATTTTGCACAGATCGTCTTTTTGATAATATATGTCACTGCTTAAATGGATTTTTGGCGCAACGCAATAGTTTTCGAGATATCGAATTTTAAAAATTGATAAATTAATGCGCTAATATATCTATATCGATCATAGCGTGCTACCGCTGTTTCTACTTTATTGACACGTTCCACAAATGATTTACGTCTTCACTATAAGATTACCATAATTTTGATCGTATAGTCACTTATCGTAAGATCTTGTAACAATTTATACTCAACAAGTGTTAATGTTAACCATATAAATAGTACAAACTTGCACTGAGAAAAATGTCCATAGTATTTATAAAAAAGCGCCCATGGTAAAAGTGGGCATAGTTAAATTCCCTATAGTTTATTGACACCGCAATCATAATATGCTTAACGCAACTATAAGCGTCTATCTAATCTTGCCGTTTTGGTAGTGTGTTTGATTATCTAGTATCCCCGAAATAACTATTAACTACTGTGAAAGGCTTTACAATATCGATATAGTTAATTCAGTTGATATTTTTACAATAGTTAGTAGTTATTTCGGGGATAATAGATAGTCGAGCACGCCACCAAAGTTGCATGTTTGGGTATACTTTTCGCTTATAGTTGTGTTAACCATATTGTGATTACGGTGGCAATAAACTATACGGGATTTTACTATCCACTCTTTTGCCGTGGCCGTCTTTCATAAATACCATGTACTTTGCTCTCAGTGCAGCATTAGTATTTGTGAGCCGATTTTGTGATATAGCTCAATTAACTATATCGATATTGTAAAGCCTTTTACAATAGTGTATAGTAATTTCGGAAATACTAGATAGTCAAACATGCCACCAAAGTTGCATGTTTACGTATACTTTCGGCTCATAGTTGTGTTAACGATATTATGATTGCGGTGACAACAAACTATAGGGAATTCGACTATATTCTCGTTCACTATGCGCGTCTTTTGTAAATACTGTACACTTTTCTCCCAGTGTATAGGGATTCGATATGGACGTTGCACTGAGGGAGTCTACATTGGAATCCAAGTGGATTCCGCGCTATTTCCCTATTGACGTAGTTTGAGAATTTTTTTTTTGGAAATTCACAACCTGAATTTGTTCCTTTCGTGATGCCGGGCACAAATTTGTCGGGGAGTCCCAAAATACATCTACATCTCTATAGAGATTCGTTAGGGTGATCCAATTGGATTCTGTACTGTTCCCCGATGAACGCTGTTTGTCAATCCTCACCACGTTCGAATCGAAAATATGTGAAAAGTCGCGAGGAAAAAGTCCGTGTGTTGGTGGTGACATATCAAAGTGCATCAAAATAAATAACCAACGTTAATTACAGTGGATTTTCAGTCATGTCATTCAAAACAATTTTGAAAATGTACTTTTTAAAGTAACTTATATTTTTTCAAGAGAAGATTTATACTTTTTTAAGACCCACTCATTTTGTATATCTATATTGTTTAGAATTGAAAAACTTAAAAAGAAAGACCGTAGAGGGAGAAAAAACAGGTTAAAAAATCGACGTATAATAGTTTATACAATGCGATAATAGAAAACGACGAAGCAGCGTGGAAGTATTGGGCGAAAAGGATATTAAAGGAAAGGATAAGGATACACGGGCGAGGGTAAGGCGTGGATATATAGGGAGGGATGGAAAAAAGGGTGAAGTGGAATGGACTTGTAGGATATGTAAACAAGAAACAGAAATAATGGAGCACTTCATTACGTGTGAAAAAGGAAAAGGGGTACTATCGAAGGAAGCGAAAACACATATAGAGAAGTGGGTGAAAGGTCAAGGGTGAAAGGGATAAGAAGGGAGTAGAAGATTAATTAATAGGGTTGCCGAGACGGGAGATCGATTCAATGTGTGTATTTTTTTTAGGGAAATAGAAAGAGAGCGTAAGAAAAGAGAAATGGTGGTAATGGAGAGCGAGAATGCAGAGTCTGACGAAAACAAAAAATAATAATTCGTCAACCGTTTAATGGGGCAAGATGAATACAAGCTATCGCAAAGCCGCAATATATTACAACGTACCACTGTTTACGTTAGAAAGGGTGAAATGAGACTAGTAAAGCCTCCTCTTTAACCGGTGTTTCTACCAAGGGAAGAAAAAGAACTTACAAATGCTTAAAATGATGTGAAAGCAAGATTATTCGGACTAAATACTACAGAAGTTAGACTATTGGTTTATCAAATTGCCGGTATTGAGAATGAAATCACTTTTGTATGCGAAAGATGCCAATAATTCGCGCCCCATCATTCTCACAGTGCTCTTTCATCTTGCCCCGCACACGGGGTAAGATGAGAAAAACGAAGATTTAAGGGGTTACGCCTAGTTGGCAGCACCAAATTGGAATTTTGGAGGCTGCTCTGCAGAAGGTTTGCTGTATGGTCCGGGCATCGATGATTCCATTCGGAGGTAATAAATTACATTTTATCTACGTATATACGTGACGTCAAACTTTAAACGCGTTTTTCTCGGAATAACTTTTTCAGAATCGGCGACCAAAATATCTCAAAAACAAATAAACCGATCTGCTTCAAATTTCACAGACATTTTTCGTATATCAAAAGGCAGTCCTTAATCGAAGGATTTTTTTTCAATGCACACGTTTCTTATATCAAGGAAAATAGAGTCTTTTTTTCACCGAAATTTCGACGATCACTTTCGATCGGCGACCATTTTTTAAAAAATCATTATTTTATTGAATCCTTTGATTACAGACTAGGTAATGCAGTACAAAAACTAAATTCATTGGGTTTTTGATTTCCGATGATTTGTTCCCGAGCAGGAGTGTTCACCGCGAGGACCTTTTTTGCAAAGCGGTCTGTGCAATTTACTGTATCTCCGTCGTTTATAAATATTTCCCAATAAAAAATTGTCACAGATACTTGAAATGATACCTTTTACTATGAAAAGAAGTGCAAAACCTGCACCCATTGCTCAAGAAAAAATTCACGAAGACACCTCTTTTTTCCGGCCAATCAGGTGTAACTCGTTAATTAAAAATATATATCGTATGGTAACAATCAGAAAGACTGATTTTTTTGCATCCAAAATTAAATGATTAATAAATGTTGATTAATTTAAAAGAATAATTAAAGTTGACTGACTCATATATGTATTGTTTTATTCGAACATGACCTTAGCGTTATCATCTTGCCCCGGGTTTCCCTATTCGTACTTTTAAAATAAATTATACGGTTTATCAATATATTAGAATGTCAGGTCATTTTGAGCCACTCTTTACGACTACTACATTGTTTAGAAAATTCAACGTACAGAATGCGATGGAATCTATCAAGAAGCGTAGAGGATTCTGTTCGATAGTGTGGGAATCCTTAAGGCGGGATATACATTTAGACAGGAAAAAAATAAGCAATATTGAGGGATTTTTTTAACCATGAAATAATTATTCTACAATCATCAAACTTTAGGTATACTTCAATAGTATATTCAAGTATAAAAAACAATTTTTTAAAATTAATTCATCATCAAAATGACTGAGCTGTGGCAGCGTGTTACAGCAAGGTCGCTGCGGGAGTTGCGAATTGGCGTGCAATCTAGATACCCGTAAATTTTGATCTGCAAAAAAGTTCAAACATTTTTTCAGTTAGAACATGTATAGTTTCTTTGCGACGGTAATTAAAATGAAGAAAATAGCACGCATTTACAAAAAAAAAATCAACATTTCACGTAACATTTCTGTAAAATGTGGATTAAAGAAGTCGTTTTTTTCCAATTTTTCAAAAAACAATTCTCGTCAAGTAGAAGGTACCATCAATATTTCTACCAAGTTTCAGCTCAATCGGCTTAATAGTTTTTGAGTAATCCTGCACGCCAATTTCGATAATGCAGTTTCGAGAAAAACGCGTTTGAAGTTCACGCCCGCTCGGAATCCGAGCGGTAAGGCACAGCGTTGACGAGCTGCAACGTTTGAAATTTTTCGAATTTCGCTTTCAAACTTTAGGAAAATATTCTACATATATAGTTCTATCGTTTAAAGATAAAAAAAGAATACGATTTTTTGATTGTTGTAAATGTATATCCCGCCTTAAGGATTCAAATTGGATCCGTTAATTGAATTTCAATGGGAAATCCCGATTAGAATTCAATGTACGAGCATGACGTTTCAGTATAGGGATCCGATGCGATGACCCATTGGATCCCTATCCGGAAGTGCATGGAAATTTATGTATGTAAAATATATGCAGAAAATATATGCTACATATATATATATCGATCGCATATATAGTGACGAAAAATAGAATAATACGTATATATTCAGTATATATGCATCAAATATATGACGCATATATGACCCATATATTTTCGATATATTTTTCTGACAAAAAAATATATGCTACGTATAGATACTATATATGATGCATATATGAGGCATATACGACGCATATATTTTCGATATATTTTCAATCTATTTTTTTGTCAGAAAATTATATCAAAAATGTATGCGTCATATATGACTCATATATGTGTCATTTATGCGTCATATATGACGCATACATTTTTGATACACGTTCCTGACAAGAAATATATGCTGTGTATAAACACTATTACAGTTAAACTTAATAAAACTTAAAACTTAAACTTAAAAAAACTTAACTTACAGTTAAAGTACACTATTACATATAAACACTATATACAGATATTTTACGCATATCTGTATATATGTGGCATATACGTACCATTTATGCAGTATATACGAGGGTGGGGTGAAAAGTTTCCGGCCTGACCAAGAGATGGTACCACTAGGTCTAGCTTTGGAGCGGCGTCCTACAGTACCATTCCTACCGAGCTTGTATGTACAGTTTCAGCCCAATCGCTACCTTAGTTTGCGTTTGAGAGCACATTGCGCGAGACGCTTCCGTTGTTTTCGTAAAAATGAAAAAATTGGAAGAACGTGCTGTTATCAAATACTTCCATTTGAAAGGTTTTACACCAAAACAAATAAAAGAAGAGATGGATTTAACACTAGGAGACTCCTCCCCATCATATTCAACTATTAAGCAGTGGGTTTCTGAATTTAAAATGGGTCGTGTGAGCACCTCTGACGAGCCTCGCTCAGGACGGCCCGTTGAAGTCACAACTTCAGAGATGATTGAAAAAATCCATAAAATAGTGTTGGAAGACCGCAGGTTGAAAGTGCATGAGATAGCTGAGACCTGTAGGATGTCAGCTGAACGTATGCGAAATATTTTGCACAACCATTTGAACATGGAAAAGCTGTGTGCAAGGTGGGTGCCGCGTTTGCTAACGCTCGACCAAAAACTGCTTCGAAAAACCATTTCTACCGACAATTTGGCGCTGTATAGGCATAATCCAAACGAATTTTTGCGTCGATTCATAACTGTTGATGAGACATGGGTCCACCACTACACTCCTGAAAAAGATTTAAGAGCAACGAAGAAGTTATCGAAGCTGTAAATCAGTATTTTGAGGAGCTTGACGAATCTACGTTTAAAACTGGTATAACTAAATTAGAACACCGTTATGAGAATTGTATCAGTGTTGATGGAGATTATGTTGAAAAATAAAGCAAAAAAAAATTTTAAACATCGTTTTTCTTGGTCCGGCCGGAAACTGTTCACCCCACCCTCGTATGTGGTATGTATGCAGTGTGTATGCAACATATATGCTAAATATATGTGGTATATATGCAGGGTATATGCTACATATATCATGGATATATGATACATTGATATACAGTAATACCACGCATATCCATCTCACATATAAAAACGTTACGAAAATTAGAATTTGGCATGCAACATATATTTTCAACATATGGCATACATTTCACATATATTACAATTATTAATAAAATAAATTTGCAGTATATTTTTGCGTATATAAATTTCCATGGGGGTGGTAACAAGTATGGGAATCCAATTGGATACCTGCGACAATTTCTGCGCGGCTAACCGATCAAAACTTTTTTCCACCTGGTATTGTATCAAACGAACATGTTCAAAAAAAAAAAAAAAATGCTTTACCTCGTAACGTTGATCTGATCGAGAATCTCGACGGTACCCAAGTTTCGGTAGCCTGCAAACAGCATCGCGTTACCCTTCAAACCGGAGCCCCTTCCGTCGATCGCTGCATAAATAATGTTCTTGTGGGTAACCAGATAAGTTCCCCAGTCAACGTTGAACTTTTCGGTAACTTGGTAGCCATCCGGACCTCCGTATCTGAAAGGATATATGCGCCCGTGTACCATATAGCAGTTATGGAGGACGCAAGTTCGGGGATCCGAAATTTCTATTCATTAAGGCGGCCGGTGCACAATTCAACGTGTGTACAATTCACGAGACTAGGTTCGCAACTATATCGCTTTAATGGGCAAAGGTTCAATTACAAAGTCCGCCTGCGCGTCAGTGCACCAACGAGCGGATCCCTCGTGCAATAACGTTGCTCCGCGATTTTCCATCGCTAAACTCGATATTGGAAAAAGGATCTACCGGGGCTTGGGGCAGTTTAGCCATTTGGGCAATCGGTGCAGGGAGCTTTCGAAAAACTGAATGAATCGCGGAAAAAGGGCGGTTCAAGTGCGCGTACCTGATCGCGCTTCGAGGTAGAAACGACCTGCTGGGTGCGCCGGTGATTGTCAAATCAAATTGAAATCACTTTCGTAAAGTTCGCAATGATAGCTGCTAATATTTGGTAATAAAGAAACGATGATAATTACGAGCGAGTGGTGTCGAAGCTTGCACTCAGAAAAAACATTTATTATGTTCTAATAAATTGGCACATTAGAACAGTTTATTAGAAATTAATAAATGTTTACTCGTATGGAGACAGTTTTTATGTCATTGTAACGACAGCATTTATTCAGCGTCACTAAATATGCTTTTTTACGTGCCGATTTTTCACATCAATTAAAAGCCACATTTAAAAAAGAACATTTGAATAAATATTTCCTCAAATCAAATAAATACTACTTTCCAATAACGAAAACCTCTTATTTCGTGCGACGGGCCCGACAGCAGGCCGCTCGTCAAATGTAGCTCACGCATAC